>CM055838.1:3341108-4053608 GCA_029490765.1 Euthynnus affinis
TAACAAACTACCTGTGAAAACAGCGGGGGGGGGGTGTTTTGAATACACCCCCGCTGTTTTCACAACTTTGGACTCGCCCAAACTAACGGAGACTTCTGGGTCTAACTGTTCTCAACGGTTACTGAGCGTTTACTGAATCAGTGTTTCTGTCCCCAATCTTCTCTGTCAGTCCACAGGGGGTTTATCAGCACGTGTTTATTGAAAACTGTCTGCTGCAGCTGAATCAGGGGTTGATAAGAGTTGGAAAAAAAAACACCATAAATGTCGAGTGAGGAAAACCTCTTTCACTGCTCATATGGACACCCGACTGCTGGTTTAAAAACTGTGAACCTGCCCTTTAAATGGAAAGAAAAGGAGAAAACTGAATATTTCGGGGTTCCAATTGAACTTTTTGTCAGACTAAGTTTCAGATAAGAAAAGTTGAGACAACTTTTAACATAATTTTTGATTTTTTTACATTATTTTTCAGGCTTAAAGATAATTTAACTATTTAAAGTACCAGTTAAAACACCGGACACTTCCTCATTCACAGGAAGGGAAACATGCGTCCAAACTGTTGACTGGTGCTCTAAATGTCGAGCATGAAAGTTCACTTCACCTTAGAAACAATAGTTTACCAAAAAACTCTTCACTCAAGGTCCACTTACTAGCTTTCAATCACATCTCATGCCCACGATCTTCCTTTGTGAACGGAGTTTACTCAAACTAAACATACTCCATCCTCTGAGAGAGATGAAAGCTCTGGAAAAAGCTAGTAAGTGAACCTTGAGGGGGGATTTTTTTAACTTGAATTTGACATCCTGCATCAAAAGCTCCCAACTGGTCTTACGTTAGATTTCTCCGACACTCTTTAACTTCCTTCCTTTCGCTCACCAGGAATTTGCAGACAACTTGGGGATCCCCTTCCTGGAGACCAGCGCCAAGAGCGCCACCAACGTGGAGCAAGCCTTCATGACCATGGCGGCCGAGATCAAGAAGAGGATGGGCCCCGGGGCCACGGCCGGCGCCTCGGAGAAGTCCAACGTCAAGATCCAGAGCAAGCCAGTCAACACCTCGTCCGGAGGCTGCTGCTGAGACCCCGAAAAGAAAACGAAACAAAAAAAAAACGCCACGACCTGAATCCACCCCGAGCCCACGACCAGTCTCAATGTTACCATGCTCCACAGGGAAAGAAAAGAGAGAGAGAGAGAGAGAGAGAGAGAGAGAGGGAGAGAGGGAGGAAAAGAGAGGGAGGGAGAGAGAGAGAGAAGGGGGGAGGAGGGAGGGGGCAGATGAGGAAGACTTTGAGTGGACTGGTTTGTAATTGTCTACACCAGATTCCCACCAAAACCAGTTCAAAGTCAGCAGCAATAGGGACGGTAAGCCCACCCAAACCCACAGAACACACCGGGCTTCTTTTTCTTTTTTTTTTTTTGTTTGTTTCTTTCTTTTACTCTTTTATCAAAAACAACACTCATACTGGAAAACAAAACAAACATGTAAACGATTTTTAACAGTGTGTGAAGTTAACCAATGAAAGAAAACACAAGTATACAGCTTCTCTTCTTCTTCTTCTTCTGTTTTGTTTGTTTGCCCTTATTATTATTATTATTATTATTTTTTTGATTTTGTTAAACGAGTCACTTTTCTAACAAACAAAAAAACAAAAAAAACACACACAAAAACTTTATTTAGCTGTGGATAATAAACAACAGCATGAGTCTGGCCCCTCCCCCCTCCCCTCCGCCCTCCATAACACTGAATCTCCTCACAACAATATATCAATTAGTAAGCACTTCAAATGAAGCACATGCTTAAACCAGCATCATGCATGTTTATAGAACTGATCACACGCTCTCTCAAGCGCATCCGGGGAAAACGCCAGTCATGAAAAGCGAGGAAGAAAAAAAAAAAAAAACGCTCCGATAACACCTGCTCCAAACTTCACAATGTCGCCCCTCCCCCTTCTAAAACAAAACAAAAACAAACGACGTGCCAGTGCCTTTGTGGCAGGAGTTTTTTTTTTTCATGACGTGTATGCCTTTAGTGCATACTCCCGCCCCTCCCCCCCTCCATCCTCCTCGTGCGCCCTCAGTCGTGACTTCTTAAAGATCCCACTTTGTATGATAGCAGTTAACATTCCTGTATATATATATATTTGGCTCTGTGTGTGTGCTCTGCTGGTCTTCATATGATACGAATAAGCATGTGCTACATTGGGAGACGTAACGTCAAAGCCGTGTGTTTTCTCTGCTAATGTTTCTCAAACCCAAACAGCACAACCACAAAACAAGAGAAATGATTTAAGAAAAAAAAAAAAAAAAAAAATCACCACCATCCATCATCCCCAGCTCGAGAATAATCTATAAACTGTATATATTTATACATAAATGTAAGAAGTGATTTGCAAAAAAAAAAAAAAAATTTGTGTAGAGAAGCAAGTGAAGCGAATGACATGATGATGATGATGATGATGATGATGATAAATAGCTGGAATTAGTAAATCTCGGCACGTGATTTGTGGCTGCGGACATGACATTTTTGTGGCACAATGTCTACTATTAAAACAATGAAGGAGATCTTTGATAACTGTTGGTCTCGCTTGTGTTGTTATTTTTCTGTCTCTCTCTGACTTCACACTTGTTCTCCGCTTCAGTTCGAGCTTTGTTTCAGTCTTTTTTTCTCTCTCTCTCTCTCTCTCTCTCTTTCCTTTAAGCTGTGAGGAATGATGATCTTTGGCCTACATTTCTCAGGCTGCTGTTTGACACAGCAGCTCGGACTTAAACGGGGACTTTGACTTGAATATCCAGCCATTATTCCTGCTTTTTAAAAGGGAAAAACACTCTCTAAAGTCTCATCAGTAAGTCTTAAAAGTCCTCAGTTTTTAATCTTAGCTGTAAAAGGTTTTTGCGGGGCTGTCAGGAGACGTTTTTCTTACATCTATAAACTACAAGTGAGAGTGGCGTGACGGTGGATTTGAGCCGCAGGAAGCTGTTTAATCCTATTTTGTGTTTTGAGTTTCAGTCGGCAGCGTTGAACCTGCAGTGAAAACACTCAGCACTGCAGCTACAGGAGCTAATTGTTTAATCAATCCGTCCATTTTCTCCCCATTTATCCAGACCTGGGTCACGTTAATTCAATTAATTATATCATTAGGAATTATGGTTATATGGTGCTGTGAAAGGACTGGAATAGTAAATAATTCTAGACCACGTCGTCCCTGCTGGTTTTCCGTTATATTAACATACGTCAGCCGGTGTTACGGCTGTTTATGTGTTATTAAAAAGGTCTTAAATTGAACTCTGAACCCTGCAGCAGCTCTACATGATGTGTGTGAGAAGAGAGAGAGAAAGTGTGGATATTATATGATTCAAAGAGTACAGTATGTGTTGTAAGACATCACAGGTAAAACATAACTAGAAACATTAAGATTTCTTCAGTATTTTTCAGCTCTATCTTTTTATTTTAGGGAAGCTTTTATTGATGTCTAATAATCCTAACAGTAATATTATCGTACATTAATGCTTAAAAAGAAAGCTGGAATGTTTGGTTTCTTCACACTGCAGCTTTTATACTGATTATCTGGATTATAGATGAATTAATCTCAGTTATTTATAACAAATACTCATCAGAAGGCACCAGAGACACGTGTGATAGTCGTCGTTCGATCTTTTCTGTTTGATGCACATTTAAAAGTTACAATAATATTAGTTGGAAATCCCCCTTTTTGTGTTTCTGCACTTTACAGTCTTCACTTCAGCACAAGTTCACATGTCGTGCAGTTGTCAGCGAGTGCAGCCGTCATTTAATTCATTCTCACTTTTAAAAAACAAAACATTTCTAAGTCTGACACGAGGTAGACGACTGAACTGCTGCTCCGCTCTGCTGAATCCAAGACTCAGTCCACAACCTTCCTTCTGTCACTGCTGATCCTCTGATTAACCACAATAAGTCCAAAAATAACTGCTCAAATTATTAAACTGACATAAATTCATAAATCAAAAGAAAACAAATACTTCAATAAACCAAAAAGTGTGAAAAAAATGGCTCCAACAACTGTATATCTGACATATGAATATTAAATATTATATCCTTCATCAGTGATTTTGCTCTTTAATATTTTTAGTAGAAAACTTTCAGATATTTAGTTTTGTCTTTTGTGGTTCAAGATAACTCAGTTTAACGGTTTTATTAGTTTCATTTCTCCTCTCATCTCATAAATATGAACCATCAACAATAACACTTAGTTCATAATGTGGAAATTAAATAAAACCAACAAACAAGTGGACAAAATAAGTGTTGGTCATCACAATGTGAAGATAGTGTGATTGTCAAAGATAAGGATCCATATCTACTAACCCTCGGGGTAGCATTATGAACACAGTTGAGCAAAGAAGTTTCTATGAACAAACAATGTCACCGAACACAGACAAATGCACATTTAATTTGTAAAGAAAGTGACCAAAAGGATCAATCTATCTCTATAAAATCATCAGTATGCAGGTCTATGTGTTTAAATTCATCACAAGCTGATCAGAGCGGACAGTTTATCAGAATAAATACATATAATTTGGGTCACAATGGCTTTAAACTCTTTAGTTGTTGTTTCTGGTTGATTGAAAATGATCTAATACATTTAAAAAATACAAGATACCAGACAGCAGGGCGACCGCCACTCCTGGACCCGAGGTTTGACGGCTTAGTTCGTCACTCAGACTGCTGAATATTTAACTTTTAGACGAACAAAATGCAGGTTTTCATCACTGGAATCACACTAGATTCAAGCGACCTTCACAGTTTATGATTAAAACAGGAAGCTGCCCTTTAAGTTCTAGGTCTTTGAATGTACCTTCCTCATCCTCCTCCTGCAACCAAAACACAACAACACTATAAAGTTCAGCTCATGGAAGACTCAGTGTGTGAGGTGAAGTTACAGCCGCTCACCACCAGGGGGCAGCGTTGCAGCAGCAGTTGATGATTCTGCTCTTAAATCCTCTTCATGAATCTCAAATATGTGTTTAAAGACTGATATTTAAAACTCTCCCCTCCACTCAAAAACATGTTTTTACATCTTGTTCCTTCAGTCAGATGTTTGTTTGTTCTTCTCTGTGCAGAATGTTTGTGCTGAACTCACCTTTAAATCTCAGTTTAACACCTGTACCTGTGAGCAGGATTCATGACATCACAGCTGGTTTGGAGCCAATCGTGGCCCAGAACGCAACGAGTAGGAAACATCATGAGTCCAGCACTTCAACGTTTGACATTAACAATATTTATATATTTATAGATTTTGGATTTTTACATGAAGAAGGAGATGTTATTCTAGTTTTTAACAATGTTATTTTATAGTTTATAGTCTAAAAACACTTTTTTGTTTCCATTATTTTCTCGATTCACTGATTAATTCTCTTTAAAATGTCAGAAAATATTGCAAAACACCCATCAAAATGCTTCGTTTTATTCAACCAACTGTCCAAAACCCCAAAGATAATCAGTTTATTATCATTAATAACAAAGAAAAGCATAAAATATCCACTTTTAAGAAGAATTATTTGGTATTTCTGCTTGTCATCGATTATCAGAACAGTTGCAGCTCTGCAGCAAGGTAGGAAACATCTTGCATGCAGCAATTTTGAAATGAAGAATATTTACATCTTCATAGTTTCTGGAATTTTTTAATGAGAGAGCAGGAGATCTGTTGTTTTTTTTTTTTTTTTTAAAGAATTTTAAATACGTCATTTAACTTTTTTTGTGGAAACCAAAATCAGAAACAAATTATTATTGAAAGCAGAGAATGTTTATATGTCTTTAAACACGTCTGCGCCTCCTGGTCTCCACATGACGGCAGACGGTTTGCTGAGAGCTGCAGTCTCTAAACACAAGAACCGCAATCAGTCCAGCTTAAACCCCCCCCCCAACAGCTTTCAGTCACATCACATGGTTTTCATCAGCAGATGGAATTCGCTCTGTCGCCGATTGTCATTGCTCAGCATTTATTCCGATTTCATAGACAATACTCATCCTCATCTCTGCCGATTGAGACCATGTGATGTGAGTTAATGAAATCATAACAGCCACTGATGAAGACAGTGTGATCGGGTTGAAAGCTCTGCCTCGGAGCCTGAGGTGGAAGATGAGGAGCGCCCAGTGAACCGGAGACAGGCGGTGACTTCCTGATCGTCCGCTCTGGTCGTGGATGTTTTTAACTGTAATGACGTTGCAATAAAAGGTTTTATTTCTCATCTGCACAGAGTGACTCAAATGTGATGAGTTTTAATTCAAAATGGGGCTGAAACTAATGATTATGTCCATAATTGATGAATCGTTTCACCTATAAAAAGTCTTAACAGTTCAAATAAATTCAATGTCAAAGAAAAGCTTCAAATCTTCACATTTGAGACGCTCAAACGAGTAAATGTTTGCTTTTTTTTTGCTTGAAAGATTTAATAAAATGTTTAATAAATTACCAAAATAGTTTCTGATTCATGTTGTCGACTGATCAGTTAATCTGTGAAGCAAATTAAAAGTATAAAAAGTATTAAAAGTCCACCTATAAATACATGTAGGTGTGTAAATACTGCACAAAATGGTGTTTGCACATTGAAACTGATTGTAGCCAGTACAGATCAAAGTGTTGAGAGGTAACTGATGCTTTAGTCGTTTATATATCTTCACGTCTGGAATAAAAAATGTCTTGTAGTTTGAGATTTTCCCTCTTTAACCTAGATGTCAGTCGAGGACGAGAGAGAAGCACGAGGGTTACGTGGCCGAGTGAATGAAAGAGGCATAAAAAGTCTTGTTTTGTTGAATCAACAGTTCAAATAAATTCAATTCAATGTCGTGAATGTTAAAGAAAAGCTTCAAATCATCACGTTTGAGACGCTCAAATGAGTAAATGTTTGCTTTTTTTTGCTTGAAAAATTACAAAAAGGTTTAATCAAATAATCTTTGAAGCAAATTAAAAGTATAAAAAAGCATTAAAAGTCCTCATATCAATATATGTAGGTGTATAAATACTGCACAAATCAGTGTTTGCACATTAAAACTGTATCTGTAGTTGTTACCAGTGCAGACCAAAGTGTTGAGAGGTAACTGATGCTTCAGTCGTTTATGTATCTTCACGTCTGTCTCGTAGTTTGAGATTTTCAGTCTTGTAGCTTCTGTTTTAGTGAAACAGTCGCACAGTGTTTCACAAACAGGCTCCTCTGTGTGAACATGTCCTCCTCCTCCTTTTACCAGCTCTCTCTTCATTATGTTAAACAAGCGTAGTAAAAGTTGTTTTTTTTTTTAAAAAAAAGGGGAAGAGACGGGGAGTATGAGGTCGGCTCTGTGTGGTTTCTCCCCCCTCCTCCTCCCTCCTCTGACGCTGAACCCCCGATTTGTTTTCAGCTGCAAAACAAAACTCAGAGTGAGCAGACAGAGAGAGAGAGAGCTACTGAAGGAATGGGAGAGAGCAGTGGAGGTATTGGGGGAGGTTGTATCTGTGTAGCTGGGTCTGTTTTCCGGCTGTGCTTGTAGCTGGTTGCCGGGTGATGATGACAGGGATGGAGAAGGGGAAGGGAAGAGGGGAGGAGGGGAGGGGAGGGGGGGACGACCATCTGTGACAGCTGCAGAGGCTGCAGCCTTTCACCCCGCTGCTGCAGGGAGGAGGGGGGCGGCGAGGGGAGGGAAGTCCATGTATGAAGTTCTGTCTCACAGTCAGTCTGCTGCTGCTCGCCAGCTGATCCGTCTGATGGCGGCTCGCTGTGAAGAAACAGACCTGCAGTGTCACACAAACACACACACACACACACACACACACACTCCTGTTCCCGTCATCTCAAATCCATTTTCTGGAGACTTAAACCAAGACTACACCCTAAAATTTAGTTATTTACATTATGGGGACTTTGCGTTTAGTCCCCAAAAGGTAGGCGAGTCCCCACATGTGACTGTAAACATGTACACTGTGAGGGTAAAAACCAGCCTGGTCGCCAAAATAAAACGTCGGCATTGTACGTTTCTGTAAAACCACAGAAATGTTGAATATGTTCCAACACGTGAAGTATGTGGCATGTGATGTAGTTCACATGCGATCTATATGAGCTGATCTTGGAAGTTGGAAGAAGCACGGTTCGAGACCACCTAGAAACCAATGTCCACTTCCTGTTTCAACCAACAAACGTGAGCATTTATAGTGAGACTTTGTCTGTTTTGAATTTATTTTTTATTTTAACCCAAACCATGATCTTTCCCCCTAACCCCTAACCAAGTGGTCTTTGTGCCTAAAACCCTCAACCAGACCTTAACCACAGCGTCGTCACACCATAAAACATCGTTACTCAGCGGTTTCATGGAGTGTTAACTTGTTTAGAAAGTCCGAGGCCAAACGGACGTGTCAGAGGATGTTGCAAGGCTGCCACGGAGAGAAAAAAAGGTCCAGTTGGAGAAGTGTGAAAAAGTGTAGATTGTCCAGCTCTCAGCAGGTGAGCGGAGGCAGAAATGCCTCCAGGAGAGAAACAGGATGAATAACAAACAATAAGCTAGCTGATGAATGTTAAGTGCCTCTTTGAGTGACTCTATCCGTTTGCCTTTTCACTCTTTGAGTCATTGTGCACATGTAATGCTCTGAGCTTTATTAAAAGTGTGACAATATTGTAAAGACTGTAGAGATTTTTGTCTCATTTGTCAGAGTGGCGTTGCAAAGGTGTCAGTCCCCACAACATGGGAAATATAAGTACACACACAGAGTTGTGTTTACATCACTTCAGAGGACTTTACATTTCCTGGAGACTGAACCTAACCCTAAACCCTCACCGTGAATGTAATAATGTACTTAATGGGGACTTGTTTTTGGCTCCAAAAGGTAGGCGAGTCCCCACAATGTGACTGTAAATATTGATGTCCCCTCAACGTGAGTAATACGAGTACACACACACACGCACACACACACGGTATTAAAACCAGCAGCAGACTCCAAACAAACTCTGGTTTGTTGTGTCTGACTTGATGATGAAAACACAGCCGTCAAATAAAATTACAATCCTCTGCGGGACCTGATTCGTTGTCACGCTTCAAAATGAAATAAAATAAACTGTTTAAGTGCAAAACAACACAAAAAAAAAAACCCATTTTGACAATATGAAACATAAAAAGACGCAACAGAAAACAGCGTTGAATATGACATGAAGCTGTGACATAGCTGAGGCCGACAGAGGGTTTTTGTGTCTTTGCTGTGTTGTTGGCTCTGCTCTCTGCTGTACTGGATCCACATACATCCTCCGGGGCGTTTACTCAGCATATAAACAGCGACATGCTCTTCCTAACTGAGCATGGCTGTTTTATATGAGTGAGGTTCACCATGTGTTGGAGGTTAACCCCTTCCTGACTTGGTTTCACCGACACACTGTGTGCGTGTGTGTGTCCGTAGACTGACGTATAGATGGATTTAATACTTTTACCGTCTTTAGAGTTGTTTGGCAAACAGGTGTGTGATCTGATCTGAAGGTGGTGACAGGCTTTGTTTACCCAAAAAGCATCTTGAAGGACGGGTTCACACTTTTTCAAGTAGGTTTTAAAGCAACAGTCAGGAGCCCAGATGAACATTAAACCTGTTTTTTCTTGCTGTAATCATTCCTCCTGTTCATACTGACCATTAGAAGATCCCTTCATAATGACCTTACAATGGAAGTGATGGAGCACAGCCCTCCTTCTGTGCAAAATTTAATTAAATATGTGCATCAAATATATAATTTGGTGCAGATAATATGCAAAATAATTATAGGTTTTAGTGCCTTAAACTTTTGCACCACACTTGAACTCTTGCTTGTGGACAATTCTCAACTTTTGCATGTTCAGCTGACCATCCACTGACTACAGGACTCTCCAGGTTACACTAGTTTCACACATTTCTACCTAAAAACTTCTCTTACTAATTATTAGCACCTGTAGAGTAAAGCTTTATCCACACAGAAACACTTTTTTATGAATCTCTGGTTTCCAGCTTAAACTGCAGTGCTCATCTTTCATCCAGAGGTCATCACCTGTGTCTCTGTTGTCCGTCATGAACACCAGACTGACCTCCTCTCCTTTCCTCTCCTGCAGTGGGTTTTTGAAGAAGAAGAAGAAAAAGGGGAAACACGCTGACGGATGGACGCCCACTCTCTAAAAACCACAGCCTGTTGCTTCCTGCTTCGACCTCTCTGGCTCTGCAGAGAGTAGACGGGGGGGATATCCACGAGTTAATGAACTTTTCCTGGTGGTTTTGTTCCTGGAAAGTCGATGTTTTGATATCCATGGCAACAGCGTAAACATCGAGCGGCGCATAAAGCCCGATGTTGTGAGTGGAAGAAGTCTGCTTTGTAATTCAATTTTCAATTCAATTCAGTTTTGTTTAAATAGCGCCAAATCACAACAGAAGTTATCTCGGGGCACTTTTCACATGCAGCAGATGTAAACTGTACTCGTTCATTTGACCCAACGTTCCCCCTCATGAGCTGCACTTGGGAACAACGGCGAGGGTGAAGACAACATGAAGGAGGTTGAAGAAAGATTCAGTCATCGTCTCACTTTTTAATAACACACACATCTCCAATAAAACTATCTCATCTGTAAACCGTCTACTCAGCGGAGTCACTGCTCTCTATCACGGTGAAAGAAACAAGCTGAACTTCACCATTGTTGCTTTATATATCACACAGTGAGTGAAGGTCTGCAAAACACGAGGTTATTAAAGTATCATATGGCCTGATCACACAACACATCTGTCTAATGTTGCAGTAACAAATAGCAAATGACAAATCTGTTACTGTTAATGGGGACATATGGTTTTTGTGATTTTACTGTTATGATATTGGACGTTAAATATGATCAAAGTTCCAAACTTTGAGGTGAATGTATGTAGAAATTGTTGTGAACCAAGGTAGACCAATCTGGATCAGACATCGTCTCCGACTCTTCTGAACTCTGGAGGCCCGAGACCAGCCTTTAAGCAAATCAGATATATTGGTTCATCAATTCCAAATCATAAGTCTGTCACCTCTAGTTGTATCTCAGGTCTTTGTCTTGTTTCGTCTGGCAATGGCCTTCATTCGTTCGCCTGTGAGGCTCCTGGTTATTAAACAGCCATGCCTCTATCTCCTCTTTGAGAAGACAACAGAGTGCAGTTTGACATTTTGTAGTTCTGGTCAGTTAGGGAAATATCCATAACAGAAATTATACCTACAAGTCAAACATCAGGGCTTCAACCTGCTAAGTTACCTCGACTTTCCCATCTAACTGTCCTCAGATAGTTCGCACATGCCCACAAACAGCCGTCTGTTCTGCAGCCTCTAAACCCATCTAGTGATAGATGCTGTGACATGTGGCATAAGTTTGTGCTATTTACTTGTCTCTATACAAATAAACATTAAATAAACTTTGTTGCTAAGGTGTTGCCATGTGTGGTTCACATTGTTCACTCTCATATTTCAGATATTGTTCAGTTCTAACATGTTACGGGTTCATTTGAGAAGTTGACATAAAGTAAATGAAGTGAAATCCTGCTGCTATAGTTTGTTTACGCAGCTTCCTGAAAGCTGACCAATCAGAACAAAGCGGGGCTCATCAGGAGGCGGGGCCTTAAAGAGACAGGAGCTAAAACTTCCTGTTTCAGACAGAGGCTGAACTGAGGGGCTGCATAAAGGACCAGTAGAAGATAAATAAGGAGTTTTTAACTGGAAACCATGCAAAGATATTCCAGTAGAGCCCCAGAATATAAATTCAAAGCTACAAATGTTCAGAGTATATCCTCTTTAACTGTTAAAAAATAAACCAAATAATCAGTCTGTTATTTATTAAAGTGGTGAAAAAGTTTACGATCCAAACAGCTTTGCACAAAGGTCTCAGAAAGACTCATGAAAGAAATAAGCTTGCTGAGAAGTGGGGCAGAACTTTTGTCTTTAAGTTTTAACTTAACTGAGTCATCAGATCCTCATTCATCTCTTTTTCTTTGTCTGGTTGTATCTTGGAGTTCTCCGTACTAAAGCTCTGCTGCCAGGCTGCTAAAACTATAAGATGAACAATTCTTGGCAACGCTGACACGCTGTACAAGTTATAAGTCGTGCGTCTCTGGATCTGACTCTGTCACCCAGATTCATGTCCTCCAAATGGTAATCGGAAAAAAATGCAACTCTGCAGATTTTTTGCTGTTCAGAAAGCACCAGACCAGAGACACACATGGGAGGGGAAGACATGAGAATTGGAAAATGTTTAAACTGCAGTGAAGTGTGGAAGCCAACAAACTTTAACCTGCTCTCTGTGACCAAAAAACACCACCAAAAATGAAATCAAACGCTCCCAAGGGTCCTATCAGTAATCCATGTTCTGAAGCTCAGAGCCCAGCGCTCACAGATGGGATTTCCATCCGTCTTTACTCACGTGTTCATTTTGAAGGGGATCAGCTGCCGGTGCTGGAAATGGTTCTGCTTTTTATTCTCGCCATCTGGCTGCAATTATGTCACGCTCTGCCTAACTCAGGCCTAACCAGCACGTTACTGAACAGCTGCCTGAGAGTGCAGCACTGGGACGATACTATCACTGTTTCCGACGAGGATGGCGGTGCATCCACTGCGCACGTTTGGCCTTGGAGTGAGGTTTTATTGGGAGTTAAAGCAGAGTGTTGATGCCTGGAAGAAGAAGAAGAGAAAAACCGGGTGGAATTCGTCTGATCAGTTTAACTTCTCGGTCACCAAGTGCACGGACTCGGCTGTGATCTCGGGATCAGCTAGTAGCAGATATCCTTTTATTGAAGGTTAGATGTCAGACAAGAGTTCAGCATACTGTACAGACAGCTCCCATCATGCAGCAGCCCTGATTAAAATAGACACTGTTCCTCTAAGAAAGACGGCATTAGTCATTCCGGCAAAATGATATGTTTGTGTTCAAGTGGCTGCAAGCCGTAGTAATTATGACTCTTATCCCTCAAGAAAAAGTGGCAACTACCAACGGTTTGAGGCTGAAGCCAACGTGGAAGTACCTTCAAGTGCAATGTCTTATACTGCTGCTAGATGCATTTTTCAGCAAGTCATTATGGCCTCAGTCTCTAGATTCAGGAGTGTTCTGGTGGTCATTCTGTAAATTATTGCTCTGTTAATGCAATCTAAAGACGTTTAATGGCTTCGATGTCAGTTGCGTGGGTGTTAATTGACAGTCGGCTCACCTGCTGCTCCTGACGACGGTCCACAAGCCAAAGATGTTCATTTTATTGTCATAGAAGAGTGAAGAAACCTGGAAATGTTCACATTGGAGAAGCTAGAATGAGAAATTTGCCCCTTTTTTTTAACCAATTATCAAAATAGTTGGCAATTTATAGTTTGCAAATGATCAATCAGTCACTGCAGCTCTACTTGTGATATGTCATAATATAATTCCCTCACATTTTCTTCCTTGTTTGTTCTTATACTGTATATTGTGTTTGTGAATTTGTCTATTTTCAATGAAGTTGACAGAAAAAGAAGAAAGAAAAGCTGTGACGTTAAAAATAAAGCAACAGGATTTCACTTTCTAAGCACTTCTGCCAAATAAACTGTCCAAGAGACTCTGTAGAACTGGTTGTGTTGTAAGATATTCCATTAACATAAAGATTATAATCTAGAAAACTTAAACTTTTCAACAAAAAATCCAGTCCTTGCTTTCATGAATCTCTATTAAATCCTCATGTTTCCGTCACATTCTGGACGGCATACTGACAGAAGACCAACCAGGGACCAGCGCTGAAATTCCACTTTAAGACCATCATGTGTTTCAGATTTTCATTTAACTGTGGATTTCTTCTGATTACAATGTCAGAAATAATGTAGTTTGATTATGTAAATTGCATTAACAGGCAGTTCCTGCTTGGTTTAATGAGGTCGGACAGAAGTGATATAGTCATGCTACAAGTGGATGTGATTTAAAATGCGTGTTGAGACTCTTAAACAACAATCTTCAACCCAAATAGTGTAGAAACTCAGTTACTTTCAAAGATGTGGTTTAATTAAACATCAAATTAAGGAATTAGGCTTGCAAATAAATTCACATTACAAAGAAATAATACCTCAAGCTAGATTAATGTTATTATTAGGGGCAGTGCTGTTAGTTTTCTATTATAAATATCATGAAATACTTCTGCTAAAACATACAGAAGTGGGATAAATATACAAAGAAAGCTTTTAATAGTAATATCAGTGGATCAAACTCCTTCTATGTGTCTTTGCATGAGTTTTAGTCAGTTTGTGATGTGTGGAGTTTCATGTACACAGCTGACAAGTAAAGGACTTGCTCTCTGCTCGGATATTACTGAGATGTCCAATGCTGAATTATTGGAATACTTCACATAGTTGTGGTTGTTCACTCAGCAGGAGAAGCCAGAAAACAGTTGCACAGATAAACAAACTGCTAACGTTCAGGCAGAAAACACTGCAGCAGCTCTGCACTGATGAACTAAGACATTTTGCAGAACTCTATTGAATCCACAGTAAGCAGCAGGCTGACAGTGATGGTACATTTTATCCTGACTGAAGTGGAGAGACACAGTATTTACTATGAGAGAGGCGGACCTGGCGGCAGTGAGGCAGCAGCCAACACTGTTAGAAAAACAGATGCACGGATGAACCGCTAAATGCTTCATGAAACAAAAAAAAAGGTAAATTGGTTCAACAAGCTTGTGGTAACATCACAGTAACCTGCTCACAATAATAAGGTTATATTTGGATAATATTTTGATTAAAAATGATACCATACTATCAATGCAATCTTCAAAATCACATGAAAACTCTTCAATGTCAAAATTGTAAATAACCAGATTATAATGCTTAAATTCTGAAACATTCTCTTCTCAGGACATATTCTTTACATTTCCAGCCTCTATATTTATATTCTGGGGCTCTACTGGAATATCTTTACATGATTTCCAGTTAAAAACTCCTTATTTATCTTCTACTGGTCCTTTATGCAGCCCCTCAGTTCAGCCTCTGTCTCAGACAGGCCATTTTAGCTCCTGTCTCTTTAAGGCCCCGCCTCCTGATGAGACCACTCTGTTCTGATTGGTCAGCTTTCAGGAAGCTTCCTCCGGCCCCGGAGGCTACGTAAACAAACTATAGCAGCAGGATTTCACTTCTTTTTCTCCTTGTTTACTCCAAATGTTCAACTTCTCATATCCATCCGTAACATGTTGGAGCTGAATCAATCTGAAAAATGAGAGTGAACAACAACAGATGACGTTTGTACACATGTGCAAACAATCTGAAATTGTCAGGAGGAAGGAGGAAGTAAAGGTAACTTTGCAAACAAAATGTTCACAGCAGGTTGAATCCCTGACTTTTGTCTTGCAGGCAGCATTCCCCACCTCAAGTTTTGGAACTTTGACTACGTTTCACATCTGACATCAGAACAGTATATAAATAACAGAGAATCACAAAAAGCAACATATGTGTCCTTTAAGGTAAAACTGGAAAAAAAAACTGCTTTTAACACTGTGATTTGTTACCTGGAAAAACCTGCATCAGTTTCTGTGCCTCTTTTTGACATCTCAGGGTTCGTAGAGGGGGTTGCATCCAGAACATATATGAACCATCACAATAACAAAAAGATATTAGCTGCATTTCAGACCTGCTGAATTGTGTTTTTTTTCTCTCATCTGAGTTCTGGAAAACTATTTCCAGAAGAAACTGTGATCTGAAGAAGCAGCGGTAACAGTTAATCATTGAAAACTCACTGTTTCCATTATTTCGTGTGTATTCATCATGACCCCACTGCAGAGGGAAAGCCGCCTGATTTGCATTTTATTTTAACATTTAAACAGTTTGCATGAAATCTTCCCGACAGTGTTCCAGAGATAGTAAAGTAGTGAAAGTCTGCCTGGAGCCGAGCGTCGGCTGGTAACATCCAACTTTTCTGTGCTCTGTCTCCCAACTGTCTGAATAAATAAAACCACTACAGCTTACTGGACTAACACTCAAGCTTCAAGGAACGCTCTCAGCCATCTGAAGTAACACAGTTTCATAACTTAAGACAGATGGAAAACACTCTCCACAGTGTTTTGAAATGTGTGTTAAAGGCACAACAGTTATGAACATTTAACAGACCATAAAACCCCAAAGAAGATTCAGGAAACTTTAAGATTTTTAAAGAGTTGGTGGCAGATTCAATACTGATACTTTTTTCTTTCTCTTTTATGTGACTTCAACCTTTGTAGTGTGTAACTTTAGCCTTTTGTTTTGATCCATATTTGGCATTTTTGTGCCTCTTTTTGGGTGTCCCACAAAAAAAAGAGTTTCTAAATGCTGTGCAGAAGGTGTTGTTCAACCACAAGCCTCCAAAACAACTTCAGAAGTCCTCGTCATAGATTCTGCGAGGCTGTGAAACTCTATATTTGGGATGAACACCAGCCTTCAAAAAGAAGTGTTTTTAATGATGACTGAAGATGCTGACACCTACACAACCACTCAGAGGTGTACACTTGGTCTGTGAGACTCATTACAGTCCAAAAGAGGTCCAAAAGGTCCCATAATGCACCATTTTCCTGTCAGTGTGCTGTGAACACCACAGCAGTAGTTTTGTCAAGTTAACTACACTACACAAGAATATTAGACATTACCTTTAAACTAAAAGCTTTAGATTTATCATGTTATAAATGAAGCATGTTTCCATATTTGCCTCTGTTCACAGTGGAACTAATATAGACAAACTGGTTTTCACAATTTAAACGGCAGTTTTAAGTTTATTTGATGCAATATGTGGTTTTGCTTGGTAGTGTTGTTTTCCAGACTTGTGAATCCTCGTCCCTACTGTAGATTAGTTCAGTGATTTAAATAAACACATTCATTTTCCCACTGAAGCTCATCAAAATATTACCATGAATCATTTTTATTTATCAGTTAGTTGAGTCACAAAGTTGAGTAAACAGAAGAAACTTAAATAAAATCAATATTTTCTATGAGCAGCTTTGCCTTTAAATCAGCAGCAGTTCAGTATACAGTACTGCATAATGTTCATTATTGCCTGAGCTGTTGAATGTACATTTTTATTTGTTTGTGATTACATAAAATTACATAAAATCTCAATGGCTGACTGATGTTTAATGTAAAGGAGATAAAACGATTTCAAAACAAAAAAGTGTGATTTACTTAATAGCTATTTGCACACCTGTAAACAGAGAGGTGTGTAGGAGATAAGACAATAGTTATACAAAAAGCTATTAATATGTAAATATAAATATTTTCTGTTTCAGGAGCAGTGGTGGACGATTTACTTAAGTACTGCACATGAATGTGTATCCATATAATTAGTGTGTACAAAGACAAAGAGATGAATACATAGATAAACAGAGTAGGACTACATCAACATCCTTTATGCCATGAACAGAAAACATGTTAGTGAAAACATTTTAAAACAGGTTTAAACACAATCATGTTCACTTTATGCACAGCTGGCACAGCGTGGATACATACATTCATTATTTAAATATTTCAATGAAACAGTGAAAGATCTTGGAAGCTTTTCAAACACTAAAGAGCAAAAAAAAAAACAAACAAACTGCAGAGTTTAAAGTTTAAATAATTACACTGCCTGCATATTTTCATTTAAAATTGATCGGTTTATCATTGTTTGGCCTCTAATCCATTGGCTTCTTGAAATTGACTCAGGCAGTTTGATTGACAGGACAGATGATCAGAGGGGCGGAGTTTTTACCACCATCATTATTACAGGGACTGAAGTATGGGTAGAGTTTCTCAGTGAAGGAGCAGCCAGTAAAGGAGTAGATAAGAGCTGCAGCATCTACGTCATAAAAGGAGACCAGACCCTCCTCATAATCCACAAACACCCCCACCTTCTGAGGCTGAGACTTCAGAGAGAGACGCACTCCAGGGCCAGCAAGTGCTTTGTACTCATTTCCATTTCTCAACCATATAGTCCAGTAACCGTTCTGAGGTGTCTCTGTGATTTGTCCCTTCCTGTTGATCGACTCTCTGGCCACTCCTAAATCCCATTTAGTTTTCTCATTAACCTGAACCTCAAAGTAAAATCTGCCTGAAGAGAAACTCTGCTTTCCTAAAACACAGGCACAAAAAGAAAATCTCTCTGGGTTGTCTGGGAGATTCTTCTTCACGTCACCAAGATTCACTTTTTTTCCATCATCAGACAGGATAAGTTCAGGATTTGCTGTATCAGGATCAAGAGTCACATCCACTGCATACTGCTGGACCCTCTTCAGCTCAGCCTCAAACAGCTTCTTCAACTCTTTACTGAGTGTCTCCTCCAGCTGAGCCACAGCTTTCACCACAGTCCCCTCATATGATGATGGACGGACGCTGACCTCTGTCCAGTCTTTGGTGGGTGGAGCAGCTTTCAGGGACGGGAAGTTTTGGAGGAGGTGGAGGTGGTCTTCAGAGCGTGAGAGCTGCTTCACCTCAGAGCTTCTCTTCTTCAGCTCAGAGATTTCCTGTTCCAGCTCTTTGATGAAGTCTTCAGCCTGTTTCTCTGTCGTTCTTTGCTTCTCTTCAATCGTCTCAATGAGCTCATTCAGGCTTCTCTCAACAGACTCCTTCAGAGCGGTGAAGACCTGAACACCTTCTGCTTTCTCTCTGTCTGCATCTTCCTTACTGAGGTCGACTGACTGTTTGATCTCTTGAATCTTCAGTCGTCTCTTCTGGATCATCTGCTGAATTTCAGCCTCTGTCTTCCCCAGCTCTGCCTTCTTTCCTTCATATTCTTCTTTCAGAGGAACAAACTCATGTGTCTTGTGGTCTAAAACAGAGCAGAGCATGCAGACACATGTCTGGTCGGTCTTACAGAACAGCTCCAGAGGTTTATCGTGCTTCATACACATCCTGTCTTCCAGGTTCTCCACAGGGTTCATCAGCTGATGTCTTTTCAGACGTGAAGCTGTCAGATGAGGCTCCAGGTGAGTCTCACAGTAGGAGGTCAGACACACCAGACAGGACTTGAGGGCCTTCAGTTTGGTTCCAGTACAGACGTCACAGGGAACTTCTCCTGGTTTGGCAGCTTGTTGCTCTGAGCTGCTGCTGCTGGCTTTCTGTTGAGCTTCCTGTCTGAACTGAGAAACCATTTCAGAGAGCAAAGTATTGACATGAAGCTCAGGTTTTGTGTAGAAAACCTTTTTACACATTGGACACAGGTACTGGTCATTACTGTTCCAGTGTTCAGTGATGCAGTTTTTGCAGAAGTTGTGTCCACATGATGTGGTGACTGGATCAGTGAACACATCCAGACAGATGCAGCACAGAAACTGATCTTCAGATCGCAGACAGCTGGCAGCAGACATATCTACACACTGAGTATGAAAGAAAAAAAATCACATTTTTCATTTTATTTGTTTAAAAAGAAACTTGGTACGTACAAACCTGGAATGTATGTACTGTTCATTTATAGTGCACGATATTAGGTAAAATAATTAAATGTAAAAAGATTTAAACATGGCATGTTTTAATAGGGATAGAGATACTTCCACCAGTTTGAGCCGTGTGCAATCTTAACCATTTAAGCTGAGCTAGCAAGCATAAAAAGATTTTCTTCATAATTGCACAACCAGGTTAAAATCCTTCTTCCTTCAATGGTGGACGTGTGCTGGTTTGCATAAACTACAGTAAGAGACTCATCTGTCGTTCTTTATCTAACAGCTCATTGTGGCTGTTTCTGCTTGTACTATTCTTCCATACAATCTTTATAATGAACCACTGACAACATAACACAGAATATGTCCATATCTTGTTGTATTGAAGAATGATTATTGAAAAATAGCACTCCTAACACAGTTCCGCTAACCTGGTGACAAACACATTTTATTTCCTCTAGCTGCTTCACAATAAAAGCCTCCTTCAAGTTCACTGGTGAAAAGCTTTTAATGTGAAACAGGTAAAGGAAATAGAATGGAGTGTGGCTATAGGGAGTGATCAATAAATAATAATATTGGAGTGAAGCTGAATTCCAAACCACAGAGATTCAATTACAAAAGTCCTGAGAACTGACACAGAGAAACTGTTAGATTACATTACATTACATAAGTTGGGTGTATTTCACAAGTGTCAGTATGAAATGAAAAAAGAGGAAGTTCCTGTCTGCTGTGTTAAAGCTGATTGTTGAAACATTAAATATGATCAGTTGTACTCACCAGTGTTTGGCAGAGACTCTGCTGTGTTGTTGAGAAAGACTTGATGAACTCAGTTTAATTTTGATTTGGACAGAAGTGGAGAGACTCGTCTGCAGCTCTGCTGTCACTCTGACAAACTTATAGTTTCATTTCTGCAGAGTGACGTTGCAGCTCTCTTATCTTTCCAGTGTTGCTCCTCCTCGTACTGCAGCTTCTGTTTGTGAGATTGTTTCCTCCCTCTGATCTAGAGGGTTATTGTGAAATATCATGGAGCAAAGGTGATAGTGAACCTAACAGGTGGGAGGAGTAAGACATGTGAAAAGGTGTTGCTTACCTTAATTATGTGTGTTGAAATTTTGAATTTTTTCACAAAGTGATAAGAAAACACACCCTGTTTTAGATTGAAAGTGAAAGTAAATGTTTTTGGCGGCCAGTTTTAGTGCTGAGCTTTTCATGTAACTATTAACTTATTTTTGATTGTTCAACAAATGTAGTCTAGTCAAGTTTGCTGATAAATCAACAGTTATTTCAAATACACATTTTTAACTTCTACAAACCTTTTCCATTTCCTTCACCAAACACAAAACAAGACGAATGACAATTAATAACTCCCTCATGCAGATACAATGTCTATATTTGGTTTAATTAGTTAATTCTTCATCTCTGCTCCAACAACAGGTTGGAAGGCGGAAAACTGGCAAAGAGAATCTTCCACAGACAACATCTATCATATATAGTTTGAAAGAAAAGAACATTTGATTTACAGAAGTTTTGATTAGTCATTGTATGATTACTAGATGTAAAGGTAAGCAATTTTGAAGTGGACAGAACTGAAATGTCATTTTGATAAGAGAAATAAAAATCACCAAATTTTCTATCTGAGTAAAGCTGAAGTTTTG
The DNA here is from genome assembly GCA_029490765.1 of Euthynnus affinis. Classification (NCBI taxonomy): domain Eukaryota; kingdom Metazoa; phylum Chordata; class Actinopteri; order Scombriformes; family Scombridae; genus Euthynnus; species Euthynnus affinis. The sequence continues at coordinate 3,362,094 of CM055838.1, forward strand.
TGTTAAAACCTGCTGAAATACAGTAAATGTTTCTTCTGTACTCACCAGTCTTTGCAAAGAATCTGAAAGTTTGTTGAGAAAGATATTTAAACTCAGGTAAAGTTTTCTAAAGACAGAAACACAGAGATGTCTCAGATAGCATATGGAAGTGGCCTATCTGTGAAATAACAAATATGGCCCAAATAACATGATGTGACCCTAAAGTGGCCTATGTGATACATAGTGAATATGGCCCAAATATCACAAAACAAATGTGGGCCACCTTTGGCAAAGATCTGGCACAGTCAACAATAGTTAATGTGGGTGTAAACCAAACGTGGCCCACATATGGTGCAGCAAATGTGGCCCGGTTATCTTAAAATATTTCTAGGCCAGTTCTGACAAAGATATGGCACAGTAAGCACTGGCTTGACTTGATGTGAACCTAAATTGGCTGACATATGACATGGCAAATATGGCCCAAAACTATAGAACAAATTTGGCCCACTTTTGGCAATTGTATGGCACAGTCAGCACTGGCTGTCATAGTGTGAGCCAAATGTGGCCCACATTTGAAATAATACATATGACCCAAACATTGCTGAACATTATTGGGCCACTTTAGGTGAAGATGTGGCACAGAAGATACTGGCTTATCTGAATGTGAGCCTGAAATGGCCCACATATTAAGCAGCAAATGTGGCCCATTTATCTTAAACATATCAGGGCCAGTTCTGACAAATATATGACACAGCTTAGATAGAAATTTTCTGTGGCCCATATCCGGTCCACACCCGACACTTTCATGTGGCTCACATACCACATGGAATGATGGCACATGAGTGGTCCACTCCTGTTTGCCAGATCCAGGCCACAAGCAAACATGCCACATGTAAACCATAAAATTAAACAAATAAACCAGACCAATGAACCAAATAAACCAGCCCACATACCGATCCTGTTTGCCAGATCCAGGCCACAATCCCAGTTTGCTTGTGAGGATATGGAATGTGGGCCAGTTCAGGGCCAGGATAAAAATGAACTGTGGTCCAGATCTGGTTTATTTGTTGTTTTTGGTTTACATGTGGCATTGCTATGGTTTGCTTGGATCTGGCAAACAGAAGCAGACTTCCCAAGTGCCATCATTCCATGCTGTATGTGGGCCACATGAAAGTGTCAGGTGTGGGCTGGATATGGGCCACATAAGTTTTGCTACCTGGGATTGCTATAGTTTGTTTGTGGCCCAGATCTGGCAAACAGGAGCAGGACACTCAAGCGCCATCATTCCATGTGGTATGTGGGCCACATGAAAGTGTTGAGTATGGGCCGGATATGGGCCACAGAATTTTGCTATCTGGGGTGTCTTGACTGCAGCTTTGTGTCACTCTGACAAACTTTCAGTTTAAACTGAAGAGTATAATGTTAAACCTCTTCTGTATTTCCACTTCTCTATCATCTTGTCCTCCAGCTCTTTTGTTTAGACAAGGTTAGTGATTGTGTGACAGTGACATGCATTTGGCACAAGATGAAATTAATCTTTCAGGAGACGAGTTCTTCTATCAACTTTTCTTTTGTAGTTGGTGTCTGTTACAACTAATTGATCAATGAAGTCAGTCCCACATGTGAGAATATATCTTATGTTCAGAGGGAAACAACAGTCCTTTTCCAGTCCTCCACAGCTCTGCAACAATTTCACTATCAGTCTTGTGTTCAGCTCACTGTTTGTGCTGTAATGTTTTAAACCTTTCATGTAATTCTTGTACTTTCTTCTTTTCTGTAGTTGTTTCTGAATGAGATGAGGAAGTTGAGAGGTGCATAACAAACTGCCCTCCCTCTGATGTTTGCTGCTGTATAAACCTTCGTTGGACACATGGAGGGAAACATTCAGTAACTCTGAGATAAAGATTCGAATAAAACACTGCTACAAACAGTTTAGAGTAGATTTAAGTGTTGGAAAGTAACTAAGCACATTTTATTCAAGTATTTGTACATGTACTTGAGTATTTCCATGTGATGCTACTTTATATTTCCACTTCACTACATTTCAGAGGGAAATATTTTTTCTATCAGGGGTGTACCCGAATTCAAATACATTATTTGGCAAAGCACAAATAGTGGGGTTTTTATGAATATTTGTTTCATACAAATATTTAAAAAAATTATTTATTAAGTGAAATACCAACATGCAGGTTGGTTACATCACTCTCTTGGTCTCTCTCCTCTGCTCCGCTGTTACGTCTATCAGCAAGTCTCAACAAGAGGAGTCACATCCACCTGCTACATGATGCACATTTCCTTATTTGAGTGTCACTCCCATAGTTGAGGGTGTTCTCCAGAGATGCAGCTGAGCTACTGACACATGTGAAGTGCACCCAAGGGACTCTCCATAAACTGTTGTTCCCCATTTCCTTTCCACAAAGTTAAGTTGTAAAAAAAAAAATAGGCAATAAATGAAAAGTGCATAGCAAGAATCGTCTTTCAAGTTCTTCCCTACACATTACATGGGGTGCTGTCTCTGTGTTATGGGTGTATAAATAGGTAGAAGTCTGTCTGCAACGAGGTGATAAGTAATGTTTTAGCTCAGTAGTCAGCGCAGTCATCTATGATCTGGGAGACTCCAGTTTGAGACCCGATGTGGGGACCTCCTTGTAATGTATGCATGAATTCTTATTGTAACACTTTCATTTTCTAAAATTAAAAGCAAAATAAAAATAAAAACAGGATTTTTAAGCCTTCAAATACAAATACAGATACAAATGCTGGGCTTTCTGTGTAATCAGTGTGTAAAATGAAAGCCAGAGGTCCTAAACAGAGTAGGACTACATCAACATCCTGTCTGCCATTAACAGAAAAACATGTTAGTGAAAACATTTTAAAACAGGTTTAAACACAATCATGTTCACTTTACACACAGCCGGCACAGTGTGGACACATTCATACATTATTTGAATATTTCAATGAAACAGTGAAAGATCTTGGGAGCTTCAAATACTAACCAGCAGAACATTGTACATAACTAAAGGCATAAATGAGATCTTTCAAATATGCAGAGATGAAATGTAGTTTATATGTATTAATTGTTTGCATGATAAAAGCTGGTCGAATTCTCTAACTACTAAGGAAAGGTGCTTCAATGCTTCCCTTCTAATCTCCTTTTGGATAGGGTAAGCCTGACCATCCTGTGTGAAAGGAAAGTGGATAATTCAATCCACAGTGCCTTTCGGCAGCAATATTTAGGGTGACTATGCAACTCATCATTGTTTTATCTCTAATCCATCCTGGTATTGACTCAGGGAGTTTGATTGACAGGACAGATGATCAGAGGGGCGGAGTTTTTACCACCATCAATATTACAGGGACCAAAATATGGGTAGAGTTTCTCAGTGAAGGAGCAGCCAGTAAAGGAGTAGATAAGAGCTGCAGCATCTACGTCATAAAAGGAGACCAGACCCTCCTCATAATCCACAAACACCCCCACCTTCTGAGGCTGAGACTTCAGAGAGAGACGCACTCCAGGGCCAGCACAAGCTTCATACTCATTTCCATTTCTCAACCATATAGCCCAGTAACCATTCTGAGGCTTCAGTGTGATTTGTCCCTTCCTGTTGATCGACTCTCTGGCCACTCCTAAATCCCATTCAGTTTTCCCTTTAACCTGAACCTCAAAGTAAAATCTGCCTGAAGAGAAACTCTGCTTTCCTAAAACACAGGGACAATAAGTAAATCTAACTGGGTTGTCTGGGAGATTCTTCTTCAAATAACCGTCATTTACTTGTTTCCCATTATCAGACAAGATGAGCCAGAAATATGCTGTATCAGGATCAAGAGTCACATCCACTGCATACTGCTGGACCCTCTTCAGCTCAGCCTCAAACAACTTCTTCATCTCTTTACTGAACATCTCCTCCAGCTGAGCCACAGCTTTCACCACAGTCCCCTCATATGATGGTGGACGGACGCTGACCTCTGTCCAGTCTTTGGTGGGTGGAGCAGCTTTCAGGGACGGGACATTTTGGAGGAGGTGGAGGTGGTCTTCAGAGCGTGAGAGCTGCTTCACCTCAGAGCTTCTCTTCATCAGCTCAGAGATTTCCTGTTCCAGCTCTTTGATGAAGTCTTCAGCCTGTTTCTCTGTCGTTCTTTGCTTCTCTTCAATCATCTCAATGAGTTCATTCAGGCTTCTCTCAACAGACTCCTTCAGAGCGGTGAAGAAATGAACACCTTCTTCTTTCTCTTTCTCTGCATTTCCTTTGCTTAAGTTGATTGACCATTCCATCTCTTGGATCTTCAGTTGTCTCTTTTGGATCATCTGCTGAATTTCAGCCTCTGTCTTCCCCAGCTCTGCCTTGTTTCCTTCATATTCTTCTTTCAGAGGAACAACATCATGTGTCTTGTGGTCTAAAACAGAGCAGAGCATGCAGACACATGTCTGGTCGGTCTTACAGAACAGCTCCAGAGGTTTATTGTGCTTCATACACATCCTGTCTTCCAGGTTCTCCACAGGGTCCATCAGCTGATGTCTTTTCAGACGTGAAGCTGTCAGATGAGGCTCCAGGTGAGTCTCACAGAAGGAGGTCAGACACACCAGACAGGACTTGAGGGCCTTCAGTTTGGTTCCAGTACAGACGTCACAGGGAACTTCTCCTGGTTTGGCAGCTTGTTGCTCTGAGCTGCTGCTGCTGGCTTTCTGTTGAGCTTCCTGTCTGAACTGAGAAACCATCTCAGAAAGTAAAGTGTTGACGTGAAGCTCAGGTCTTGTGTTGAAAACATTTTTACACATGGGACACAGGTACTGGTCTTTACTGTTCCAGTGTTCATTGATGCAGTTTTTGCAGAAGTTGTGTCCACATGATGTGGTGACTGGATCAGTGAACACATCCAGACAGATGGAGCACAGAAACTGATCTTCAGATCGCAGACAGCTGGCAGCAGACATATCTACATATGTAGTGTGAAAGAAAAGGAAGACATTTTTTTGTTTTATTTGTGTAAAAATAAAGATAAAGATGGTTACTGTTCCATTATAGTGTGTGATATTAGGTAAAACAATTTAGAGTTAAACATGGTGTGATTTCATAGGGATAGAGATGATTGCACAGCGAGGTTAAAATCCTTGTCCACTTTTAATGTTAACCATTTAAGCCGAGCTGGCAAACATAAAAATATTTTCTTCAAGATTGCACAGCCAGGTTAAAGGTCTTGTTCACCTTTAATGTTGGATGTGAGCTGTTTTGTCATCTGCAGCTCTTTATCTAACCGCTCATTGTGGATGTTTGTGTTTTTATTGTTCTTCCTTCAAATATTTACAACTGATCTGCTGACAATATAGCACAGAATCTGTCCATATCTTGTTGTATAGAATAATTATCAAAGAATAGCACTGCTAATAAATCTGTGCTATCTTGGTGACAAAACACATTTTATTTCCTCTAGCTGCTTTACAAGAAGACATCCTGCTAGTTCACCAGTGAAACAGCTAGAGGAAATGAAATGCAGTATGGCTGTAGGGAGTCATCAGTAAATAGTAATAAGACCCTGAAAGTCAGTGTAAAGCCTAACCACAGAAATCCAGTTACAAAATTCCTGAAATTTGACACAGAGAGACTTAAAAAGAACAATTAAAGTGGTTTCACTGAATCTGTGTAAATGTCTTTAGTTACAGTGCTGCTTGAAATTTCATGAACCCTTTACAATTTGCTCTATTTCTGCATAAATATGACTAAAACATGATCATATTTCCATGCAAGTCCTAAAACTAAATAAAGGGACATTAATTAAACAAATTAATCAAAAATCACTTGGTCATTTATTTATTGAGGAAAATGATCCAATGTTACATATTTCTGCATGGCAAAAATATTTGAACTTCAGGAAGAAATTAGAGTTGGATCTTTCAATCAATTGGATGACAATAAAGTGTGAGTCTGGGAGGCCCTGCCTTATTTAAAGAAGGGAAATCTGGGTCTTCACTATCAAAGAAGACATTCAACATCATTGTTACCCTCTTCCCAGGAGTTTTCGAACAACAAAGATGACACCAAGAGCAGGCAAGTAAAATCGCATTTCCATTACATGGCATCGACTCAACTCAACTCGCCTTTTTTGGTTTTCCATTATGAAAAAGTATCTGGTACCAACTTTTTTGGTATCATCTCCGTCAAGGTTCCAAAAAAGCAGAGCTGGTACCAAAATGTGACGTCAGAACACTGCAGACCACTGATTGGTCAGAGAGGATCGTCACTGCGTCATCAATGTGCGGTAAAACCAAACCAACCATTTTTAAATAGCCAAGCTCCGGCCGCAATTGTTTAATCACTCAAACACATATCTACTATTAACATGACGGTATGGCAACCTGCAATTCCACGCCGTGGTCAGTTAACGAGGTGCAGACATTCTGGCATTGGTTGCCGACGAACGGATCCAGCGGGAGCTCGACGGAGCAACACTGGCGTGCTGAAGATGACGTCATGGCAGATTCATGCGCTGTTGCTAATGACGACCAGGTACCCTGAGGGGGTACTACTTTGTAATGGAAACAACACTAAGAAAAGTACCTGTTACCAGAGGCGAGTTGAGTTGAGCCGGTACCATGAAATGGAAATGCGCCAAAATAGTCCAGGAGGCCACAACGGACCCCAGGGAAACATCTAGGAAACTAAAGGTTTCTCGTGCAGTGACTACAGTAAATGTTCATGAGTCCACCATCAGGAGAACGTTGAACATCAATGGTGTGCATGGCAGAGTTGCAAGGAAAAAATCCACTTCTCTACAAAAAGAACATTGCTGCTCATCCATGGTTCACTCAAGACTGTGTGGATAAGCCAAAAGGTGATTGGGAAAATGTTCTGTGTATGGATGAGTCCAAAATCAAACTTTTCTGCTTGACTGAGAAGCATTATGTCCAGTGTTGAGCAAACACTGCATTCCAGCATAAGAACCTTTTCTCATCTGTGAAACATGATGGTGGTAATATCATGGTTTGGACCTGCTTTGCTGCCTCTGAACAAGGACAGCTTGAGTTCTGAGCTGTACCAGCTAATTCTACAGGAAAATGTCAAAGTGTGAACGGAAGCTCAACAGAAAGTTTGTCATGAAGTCAAAGTCCTGATCTTAATCCTTAATAAAAATGCTGTGGAAGGACCTGAAGCAGGCAGTTCATGCAAAGAAGCCCACCAACATCCCTGAGTCAAGAGTGTTCTGTAAGGAGGAATGGTTTACAATTCCTCCTAGCTGATGTGCAGGGCTGATAAACAGTTACAGGAAACATTTGATCTAAGTTATTGCTGCAAAAGGGGGTCACTCCCAGTTACTGTAAGAAAGTGTTGACGTACTTCTACCTCATAGAAATAAGTGATTTATGATAATAATCCACAATCAATTATTGTTTTTGGTCCCTTTATCTAGTTTTAGGACCTGTGTGAAAATATGATAACATTTTAGGTCATATTTCTGCAGCCATAGAGCAAATTCTAAAGGCTTCACTAGCTTTCATGTAGCACTGTATATTGTGACCAATTTCACAAGTGTCAGTATGAAATGAAAAGAGTGGAACTTCCTGTCTGCTGTGTTAAATCTGGTTGTTGAAACATTAAATATGATCAGTTGTACTCACCAGTGTTTGGCAGAGACTCTGCTGTGTTGTTGAGAAAGACTTGAACTCAGTTTAATTTTGATTTGGACAGAAGTGGAGAGACTCGACTGCAGCTCTGCTGTCGCTCTGATAAGCTTTTAGTTTCAACTCTGGAGATGGATGCAGAAGGTCTATTGTCAGTGTTGCTCCTCCTCTTACTGTAGCTGTGTTTGTGTTTTTTCCTTCCTCTGATTTACAGGATTTCCTCCCTCTGATTAACAGGATTATTATGAAATACTATGGAGCAAAGATGACGCTATACATAACAAGTGTGAGGAGGAAGACGTGGGAAAAGGTGTTGCTTAGCTTAAATATATGTGGTGAAAGTTTTAAGTTTTTCACAAGGTTATAAAAAAAACACATCCTGTTTTAGATTTAAAGTGACAGTGAACATTTTGAGCAGCCAAGCACTGAACTGTGCAGGCATCCAGTTTTTACTGCTGAGGGTTTCATGTAAATATTAACCTGTTTCTGTCTATTATTTGATCTGTGTTCAGCCAATGTAGTTTGGTCAAAGTTGTTGTCAAACAGTTATGGAGCACTCTGGTAGTGCACACCATTATATATAAACACAACATCACTGGTTTCGATGCCAGCCAGGGACCTGTGTTGCATGTCGTACCCATCTCTCTTCCCTTGTTTCCTGTTTGTCACTTCACTATCCTTTATCCAATACAGGAAAAAAGAGCCAAAAACCTTTAGTTATTTTTTCTACTCCACTACATTTATTTGACAGTTTTAGTTACTTTTCACATGAAGATTTGACACAATGGATAATATAACAAGCTTTTAAAATACAACACATTGTTAAAGATGAAACCAGTGGTTTCCAACCTTTTTGTCTTTTGACGTCTTACAAACAGCAGTGTGTAGTCGGGGTCACATTTCACATGTCTATGAGTTGTTAACAGCTCCACCAAATAGTGATTTTTCCCTCTAAACTTCTCAAATGCTTTCATTTCAATAAATGTTCAAATGATCCAATATTTCAGCAAAAATCAAAGATTAGAGAAAAAGTCCAAAAACTGAAAACAGATTTGTGTATCAGAACTTTGTTTTTTCTTCTTTCCTCTCCCATTAATCATCTCACAACCCCTCTGATTTATCTGCTGATCCTTCGGAGGGGCCTGACCCCTAGGTTGGGAACCAGTGGACTAAACTACCTAACTGTATATAAAGTAGTTCATCTCGCAAACAGGTGCATAGGAGATAAAGCAATACTTCACTTGTGGTTAATTTATTAAATATTATTCATACAATAGTCTAATAATCTATAAATATTATTAAAGCTCATGTCCATTTTCATTTACATTTTTAGAGTTAGGTTAAATATTATCTGCTTCAGGAGCAATGTTGGACTATAACTAAGTACATTTACACCAGTACAGTACTTAAGTACTGCACATGAACGTGCGTCCATATAATCACTGTGTAAAATAAGAGCAGGAAGTCCTAAACAGAGTAGGACTACATCAACATCCTGTCTGCCGTGAACAGAAAAAACATGTTAGTCATGCCTTGTGAGAAGGTGTTGTTTCTCTAATAAAAGGTCAGAGAATGGAGAATTCCTGCACACTGTCCTTTTAATTGCAATAAACTATTAGCAATAGCACATTTCGGACCTTAGATCTTTATCAGGTAAAGCTTTACCTACGACTATTTCCCTCTACACACCTGCCTACTAGAAAGTGAGGATGTGCATTAGCATGTACTGTCCAAAAGAGGTCCAAAAGGTCCCATAGTGCATCCTTTTTCCGTCAGTGTGCTGTGAACACCACAGCAGTAGTTTTGTCAAGTTAACTACACTGAGATAAGAATATTAGACATTACCTTTAAACTAAAAGCTTTAGATTTGTCATGTTATAAATGAAGTCTTTTTACTATATTTTTTCTATAATTACATAAAATAGCTGTCAATGGCTGACTGATGTTTAATGTAAAAGAGATAAAACGATTTCAAAACAAAAAGGTGTGATTTACTCAATAGCTATTTGCACACCTGTAAACAGAGAGGTGTGTAGGAGATAAGACAATAGTTATACAAAAGGCTATTAATATGTAAATATAATTAAAGCTAAAGTCAATTTTTAGAATTACTCTAAATATTTTCTATTTCAGGAGCAGTGGTGGACGATTTACTTAAGTACTGCACATGGAGATGAATACATAGATAAACAGAGTAGGACTACATCAACATCCTTTATGCCATGAACAGAAAACATGTTAGTGAAAACATTTTAAAACAGGTTTAAACACAATCATGTTCACTTTATGCACAGCTGGCACAGCGTGGACACATTCATTCATTATTTAAATATTTCAATGAAACAGTGAAAGATCTTGTGAGCTTTTCAAACACTAAAGAGCAGAAATAAATGATGAGAAACATATATGAGGACTTTGAAATATGCAGATGAAGTAAAACTGCAGAGTTTAAATGTAATAATTACACTGCCTGCATCTTTTCATTTAAAATTGATCGGTTTATCATTGATTGGTCTCTAATCCATCGACTTCTTGATATTGACTCAGGCAGTTTGATTGACAGGACAGATGATCAGAGGGGCAGAGTTTCTACCACCATCATTCAGACAGGGACTGAAGTATGGGTAGAGTTTCTCAGTGAAGGAGCAGCCAGTAAAGGAGCAGATAAGAGCTGCAGCATCTACGTCATAAAAGGAGACCAGACCCTCCTCATAATCCACAAACACCCCCACCTTCTGAGGCCGAGACTTCAGAGAGAGACGGACTGGAGGGCCAGCACAAGCATTGTACTCATTTCCATTTCTCAACCATATACACCAGTAACCATTCTGAGGCTTCAGTGCGTTGTCTCCCTTCCTGTTGATCGACTCTCTGGCCACTCCTAAATCCCATTTAGTCTTCCCTTTAACCTGAACCTCAAAGTAAAATCTGCCTGAAGAGAAACTCTGCTTTCCTAAAACACAGGGATTTAAAGAAAATCTCTTTGGGTTGTCTGGGAGATTCTTCTTCACATCACCATCATTCATTTGTTTCCCATCACCAGACAGGATGAGATGAGGATTCGCTGTATCAGGATCAAGAGTCACATCCACTGCATACTGCTGGACCCTCTTCAGCTCAACCTCAAACAGCTTCTTCATCTCTTTACTGAGTTTCTCCTCCAGCTGAGTCACAGCTTTCACCACAGTCCCCTCATATGATGATGGACGGACGCTGACCTCTGTCCAGTCTTTGGTGGGTGGAGCAGCTTTCAGGGATGGGAAGTTTTGGAGCAGGTGGAGGTGGTCTTCAGAGCGTGAGAGCTGCTTCACCTCAGAGCTTCTCTTCATCAGCTCAGAGATTTCCTGTTCCAGCTCTTTGATGAAGTCTTCAGCCTGTTTCTCTGTCGTTCTTTGCTTCTCTTCAATCATCTCAATGAGCTCATTCAGGCTTCTCTCAACAGACTCCTTCAGAGCGGTGAAGACCTGAACACCTTCTGCTTTCTCTCTGTCTGCAGCTGCCTTACTAAGTTTGAATGACTGATTGATCTCTTGAATCTTCAGTCGTCTCTTCTGGATCATCTGCTGAATTTCAGCCTCTGTCTTCCCCAGCTCTGCCTTCTTTCCTTCATATTCTTCTTTCAGAGGAACAACATCATGTGTCTTGTGGTCTAAAACAGAGCAGAGCATGCAGACACATGTCTGGTCGGTCTTACAGAACAGCTCCAGAGGTTTATTGTGCTTCATACACATCCTGTCTTCCAGGTTCCCCACAGGGTCCATCAACTGATGTCTTTTCAGACCTGAAACTGTCAGATGAGGCTCCAGATGAGTCTCACAGTAGGAGATCAGACACACCAGACAGGACTTCAGGGCCTTCAGTTTGGTTCCAGTACAGACGTCACAGGGAACTTCTCCTGGTTTGGCAGCTTGTTGCTCTGAGCTGCTGCTGCTGGCTTTCTGTTGAGCTTCCTGTCTGAACTGAGCAACAACCTCAGTCAGCAATGTGTTGACCTTCAGGTGAGGTCTTATGTTAAAAACCTCTTTACACATGGGACACCAGGAAGGAACATTAAGATTCCAGTTTTCAGTGATGCAGTTTTTGCAGAAGTTGTGTCCACATGGTGTGGTGACTGGATCAGTGAACACATCCAGACAGATGGAGCACAGAAACTGATCTTCAGATCGCAGACAGCTGGCAGCAGACATATCTACACATGTATTATAAAAGAAAAGAAAGAAAAAAATTCTTTGTTATTTGTTTAAAAAGAAAGATGTACATTTACTGTTTAATTATAGTGTGATATTAGGAAAAATAATTTAGAATTAAATATGGATTGTTTCAATGGGGATATTGATATTTCCACCAATTTGAGCCGTGTGCAACCTTAACCATTTGGCAGCTGGCAAACATAAAGGGATTTTCTTCAGGATTGCACAGCCAAGTTAAAGGCCTTTTTTACCTTTAATGTTGGACATGTACTGGTTTGTACAAAAACAGTAAGAAACTCATATGCAGTTCTTTATCTAACTCATTATGTTTATTTCTGCATGTACTGTTCCTCCTTCAAATATTCAAAACTGATCCGCTGACAATATAGCACAGAATATGTCCATATCTTGTTTTAGAGAAGAATTATTAGTGAAGAATAGCACTGCTAACAAAGCTCTGCTAACTTGATTACAAATGACATTTTATTACCTCCAGCTGCTTCACAATAAAAGCCTCCTTCTAGTTTGCTGGTGAAAAGCTTTTAATGTGAAACAGCTACAGGAAATAGAATGCAGTGTGTCTGTAGGAAGTGATCAGTAAATAGTAATAAGACCAGGAAGGTTGGAGTGAAGCTGAACTCCAAACCACAGAGATTCAGTTACAAGTTAGAAAAGTCCTGAGAACTGACACAGAGAGACTGTTTAAAAAACTATTCAAGTTGTTTCACTGAATCTGTGTAAAAACATCTTTAGTTATATTGTCACTAATTTCACAAGTGTCAGTATGAAATGAAAAGAGTGGAACTTCCTGTCTGCTGTGTTAAAGCTGGTTGTTGAAACATTAAAGTTTAGTTCCTGCAGAGTGACGTTGCAGTTCTCTTGTCTTTCCAGTTCTGCTCCTCCTCTTACCGCAGCTCAAATTTTGAGATTATGTTTCCTCCTTCTGATTTTCAGGATTATTGTGAAATACCATGGAGCAAAGGTGGTACTGTACATGACAGGTGGGAGGAGTGAGACGTGAAAAGGTGTGTCTTAGCTTAATTATGTCTATTTTAAGTTTGAGGTTTTTCCCAAGGTGCTCAAAAAACAAGCACACCCTGTTTTACATTTAAAGTGAAAGTAAAAGTATTTGGCAGACAGTTTTTGCTTTTTTTAACTATTAACTTATTTTTGACTGTTCTTTGAAACGTGTTCAACAAATGTAGTCTGGTTAAGTTTGCTGATAAATCAACAGTTATTTCAAAAACACATTTTTAACTTCTCCAAACCTTTTCCAGTTTCTTTCACCAAACACAAAACAAGGTGAAAGACAGTTAACAACTTCCTCATGTAGATACAATGTATGAATATATTTTGCTTTAATTAATTAATTATTCATGAGATACTTAAACATGTCAAAGTATGACAGCAAGAATGATGCCAGGCTCCAACAACAAGTTGGAAGGCAGAAAAACTGGCAAAGCAAAGAATGAAAAGAATCCTCAAGAGACAACATCCATTGTACGTAGTGTGAAAGAAAAGAAAGGCAATTTATTTACAGAACTTTTGATTATTCATTGTATAATTACTGGAATATAAAGATAAGCAATTTTGAATTGGACAGAAGTGAAATGTAATTTTGATAAGAGTCATTCAGAAATAAAAATCATCAAATATTTGTTCTTAGTAAAGCTGAAGTTTGGTGTTAAAACCTGCTGAAACACAATAAATGTTTCTTCTGTACTCACCGGCGTTTGCAAAGATTCTGACAGGTTGTTGAGAAAGATCTTTAAACTCAGGTAAAGCTTTCTAAAGACAGAAACACGGAGACGCGTCTCGACGGCAGCTATGTTTCACTAACAAACTTTCAGTTTAATCTGACTTTGCCATTAAACCTGTCCTGTATTTCCAGCTCTGCCTCATCTCATACTCTTTTGTTTAGACAATGGTTAGTGATAGTGTGATAGTGATAAGTATTTGCCACAAGATAAAATCAATCTTCCAGGAGACGTGTTGTTCTATGTGCATTTCTTTTGTAGGTGGAGTCTGTTGCAGCTAATTGGTCAATCACAGCAAACATGCCCCTTGGGGACCCATGTGGGGCCACTGTGTATGGAGATTATTCCCTATCTTTATTCAAGAGTGTAGTATATAAATTCGAGAGCAAATTTTACGTTCACATTTTGTAATTTGTCCCTCAAAACCCTACCCTCGCACTCAAACAGCCTCTGCTTGCGTTCAGATTTGCTCCGCTTGTGCTCAAACTGTGTGCTCGCACTCGGATACAATGTTGCTCGCGCACATTTCCTGCGCTCAAACTTAAACTCTTCTCCTCGCACTCAAGTTTCTTCTGTGCGCTCGCTGAGTTTCTGCTCACGGATTTCTCCACTGCGCTCGGATTTTTTTGTATAGCAACAAGCATAGCAACCACCCTGTCAGAATCATCCAATCAATAGAAGGCCCGGTTTTGGGTTCACCAATGAAATGGAGCCTGCCTCCTTGCGTACGTCAAAGTCAAGGATCTCAAGTAAGTTTTTTTTTTGTTTGTTTTTTTACATTTTTCGGAAGATCAGTGTGTCAATTCCCAGCTCCTCCAGTCCACATGTCGATGTGTCCTTGGGCAAAATACTTAACCCTAAACCCCCAATCAGTATGAACATCAGTGTATGGATGGTTAGTTTCCTCTGATGGGCAGGTTGGGATCTTGTATGGTAGCCCCTGTACCAATTCAGCGTGTGAATGTGATTTGTAATATAAAAAGCGCTTTGAGTGGTCGAAAGACTAGAAAAGCAATATACAAGTACAGTCCATTTAACATTTAAAAAAGAACAATGACCACATAGATCATGCCTTATCTTGTCCTCCAGCTGTTTGTTTTTTTTACATGCAATTAGCGATGTTGTGATAGTGACGTGTATTTGGCAAAAGATGGAATGAATCTTTAGGGAGACATGTTCTTCTATCTGCTTTTTGTTTGTAGGTGGCCTTGCAGAACAACACCAGCATCATCAAATTCGCAGATAACACTATAGTCATTGGACTGATCACTGGTGGGGTGGAGATGGCATACAGAAGAGAGGTGGCAGACCTGGTGGCCTGATGTCATGACAGTAATGTCTCCTTAAACGCAGGCAAGACCATGGAGATGATTATTGATCCAAGAAGGAAAAGAGACCTGCACACACCAAGATACATAGAGAGGATGAAAATCTTCAAATTCCGTAGCATCCCATTTGCAAGGATCTCACCTGGTCACACAACACACAGCTACAACTGTACTTTCTAAGAAGGCTGAAGAAATTTGGCATACCAACCAAAATACTCAGCAACTTCCTCACCAGTTTCATCACAGTCTGGTATGGAAACTGCACTGTCCAGGACAGGAAGGCTCTCCAGCGTAGGATCAAAACTGCACAATCCATCTCAGGAGCAGCCGTCCCCTCACTTCAGGAAACTTACAACACCAGGGTCATCAGGAAGTCACATGTAACTTGTATTTAACTATTATATATACTTTGTTTGTAATTTTGATTTTAAAATTCATATTTTTAATTTAACTATTTTTTGTATGAAGGTTTGACTAGCAAAGTAAGAATTTCATTGTACAGTGTAACTGCCTGTGTTTATTGTGCATGTGATAATAAACTTCTTGAATCTTGAAGATGCTTAAATATGTCAAAGTATGGCTGTAAGAATGATGCCAGGCTCCAACAGCAGTTTTCAAAGCAGAATACTGGCAAAGCAAAGGACGCCAAAAATCCTCAAGAGACAATAACCATCGTATATAGTGTGAAAGAAAAGAAAGACAATTTATTTACAGAAGTTTTGATTATTTATTTTATGATTACTGGGATATAAAGATAAGCAATTTTGAATTGGACAAGAGTCATTAAGAAATAAAAATCATTTGAAAATACAAATAATTTTGCTGCTTCAACAAATACAGATACAAACACAAACAGTGGGCTCTCTGCACATCCCTACATTCTGCTCCACTACATTTATTTGACAGCTTTAGTTACTTTTCAGATGAAGATTTGACACAATGGATAATATAACAAACTTTAAAAAATACAACACATTGTTAAAGATGAAACCAGTGGTTTCCAACCTTTTTGTCTTTTGACGTCTTACAAAAAGCAGTGTGTAGTCGGGGTCACATTTCACATGTCTATGAGTTGTTAACAGCTCCACCAAATAGTGATTTTTCCCTCTAAACTTCTCACATGCTTTAATTTCCATAAATGTGCAAATGATCCAATATTTCAGCAAAAATCAATGATGTCACAACGTTGTTTCTTCTTCTTTCCTCTTGTAAACAGTAACAGTGAGTAGAAGGTAGATCTCAGCAGGTTGATCTTGAATAACAACAACCTGCAGGATTCAGAGGAGCAGCTGCTGCAGACTGATAAGACCTTCAGAAACGTCACATTTCAGCAAAAATCAAAGATTAGAGAAAAAGTCCAAAAACTGAAAACAGATTTGTGTATCAGAACTTTGTTTTTTCTTCTTTCCTCTCCCATTAATCATCTCACGACCCCTCAGATTTACACTTGTGGTTAACATATTAATAACATTATTCGTACAATAGTTAATAATCTATAAATATTTATTAAAGCTCATGTCCATTTTTGATTAATTTTTAGAGTTAGGTTGAATACTATCTGTTTCAGGAGCAGTGATGGACTATAACTAAGTACATTTACACCAGTACAGTACTTAAGTTCTGCACATGAACATGTGTCCATATAATCAGTGTGTAAAATGACAGCCAGATGTCCTAAACAGAGTAGGACTACATCAACATCCTGTCTGCCATGAACAGAAAAACATGTTTAGGTAAATGTAAAACATTTTAAAACAGGTTTAAACACAATCATGTTCACTTTACACACAGCCGGCACAGTGAGGACACTTTCATACATTATTTAAATATTTAAAGAAAACAGTGAAAGAACTTGTGAGCTTTTCAAACACTAAACAGTATATTTCCCTATTACCCTATTTTGTATCAGTTTATTTCCAGGATATTATATATACTTAGAATCATAAATGACGACTTTCAAATATGCAGAGACAAACTAAAATGGTAGAATTTAAATGTATTATTTACATTGCCTGCATCTTTTCGTTTAAAATTGATCGGTTTATCATTTATTGGTCTCTAATCCATCAGCATCCTGGTATTGACTCAGGAAGTTTGATTGACAGGACAGATGATCAGAGGGGCGGAGTTTTTACCACCATCATTTAAACAGGGATTGAAGAATGGGTAGAGTTTCCCAAAGAAGGAGCATCTGGTAAAGAAGCAGATAAGAGCTGCAGTATCTACGTCATAAAAGGAGACCAGACCCTCCTCATAATCCACAAACACCCCCACCTTCTGAGGCTGAGACTTCAGAGAGAGATCAACTAGAGGGTCATGACAAGCACTGTACTCATTTCCATTTCTCAAACATATCGCCCAGTAACCATCCTGAGGCGTCAGTGGGATGTTTCTTTTCCTGTCAATTGACTCTCTGGCCACTCCTAAATCCCATTTAGTCTTCCTTTTAACCTGAACCTCAAAGTAAAATCTGCCTGAAGAGAAACTCTGCTTTCCTAAAACACTAACACTACAAGAAAATCTCTCTGGGTTGTTGGGGAGATTCTTCTTCACATCACCATCATTTACTTGTTTTCCATCATCAGACAGGATGAGATGAGGATTTGCTGTATTAGGATCAAGAGTCACATCCACTGCATACCGCTGGACCCTCTTCAGCTCAGCCTCAGCGACCAGCTTCTTCATCTCTTCACTGAGCGTCTCCTCCAGCTGATCCACAGCTCTCACCACAGTCCCCTCATATGATGGTGGATGGACGCTGACCTCTGTCCAGTCTTTGGTGAGTGGAGCAGCTTTCAGGGACGGGAAGTTTTGGAGGAGGTGGAGGTGGTCTTCAGAGCGTGAGAGCTGCTTCACCTCAAAGCTTCTCTTCTTCAGCTCAGAGATTTCCTGTTCCAGCTCTTTGATGAAGTCTTCAGCCTGTTTCTCTGTCGTTCTTTGCTCCTCTTCAATTGTTTCAATGAGCTCATTCAGGCTTCTCTCAACAGACTCCTTCAGAGCAGTGAAGACCTGAACACCTTCTGCTTTCTCTCTGTCTGCATCTTTCTTACTGAGGTCGACTGACTGTTTGATCTCTTGAATCTTCAGTCGTCTCTTCTGGATCATCTGCTGAGTTTTAGCATTTGCCCTCCCTAGCTCTGCCTTCTTTAGTTCATATTCTTCTTTCAGAGGAACAAACTCATGTGTCTTGTGGTCTAAAACAGAGCAGATCACACAGACACATGTCCGGTCGGTCTTACAGAACAGCTCCAGAGGTTTATTGTGCTTCATACACATCCTGTCTTCCAGGTTCTCCACAGGGTCGATCAGCTGATGTATTTTCAGACGTGGCTTTGTCAGATGAGGCTCCAGGTGAGTCTCACAGTAGGAGATCAGACACACCAGACAGGACTTCAGGGCCTTCAGTTTGGTTCCAGTACAGACGTCACAGGGAACTTCTCCTGGTTTGGCAGCTTGTTGCTCTGAGCTGCTGCTGCTGACTTTCTGTTGAGCTTCCTGTCTGAACTGAGCAACAACCTCAGTCAGCAATGTGTTGACCTTCAGGTGAGGTCTTATGTTGAAAACCTCTTTACACATTGGACACCAGGAAGGAACATTAACATTCCAGTGTTCAGTGATGCAGTTTTTGCAGAAGTTGTGTCCACATGGTGTGGTGACTGGATCAGTGAACACATCCAGACAGATGCAGCACAGAAACTGATCTTCAGATCGCAGACAGCTGGCAGCAGACATTTCTACATATGTAGTGTGAAAGAAAAGGAAGACATATTTTATTTGATTTGTTTAAAAAGAAAGATGTATGGTTACTGTTCCATTATAGTCTGATAATAGGTAAAACAATCCCCCTTCTTTCTCTCTCTCAAACCAACCAGTCAAAGCAGATGGCCGCCCACCATGAGCTGGGTTCTGCTTGAGGTTTCTACCTGTTAAAAGGGAGTTTTTCCTTACTACTGTCACCAAGAGCTTGCTTATGGGGAACTTGTTGGGTCTCTGTATATTAAAGAATACGGTCTCAACCTGCTATATGTGAAAAGTGCCCTGAGATGAGTTTTGTTGTGATTTGGTGCTTTATAAATAAAAATTGAGTGATTGATTGAAATTGATGTTGTGAAGCAGTTTGCTCTAAAAATAAAAAACTTTTTGCTTGTGTTTTCTCCGTTCCTGTACAAGGGGTATGACTAATACCTTGAAAACAATCACTAACGTCAGTAGACTCCTATGTAATGAAATCTAGTTTACTACTCCAGCAAGTAAGCCGACCCTTAGTAACAACCTAGCAACAGAGACAATTTCTAGTCCCTGCTGAGTCAGCTCACCCACTTCAGGAGATCTTGTGATTTCCCAAACTGTATAAATACATTGCACATAAACACAAAACTGCTTTGCTAGCTAAATCTTATAAGTGAGATATTTTTTTTCCATGTACATGTTTAGCTACTACGTCCGCCATCTTCATAGACATTTTTAAGCTATTAGCGCTGTGTCATTGACACACCAGTACAGCTGATGGAGGAAGCTGCGATATACTCTCATCTGAGGGGAAAAGGGTTAAATCCTATGGTGTATGGGGGTACCAGGTAACAATTAAGAGTGGAGAAGGGTTTGGGTTTGAGTTTAATCCACCCGGTAAAGGGTCCATTTTGTTTCCCTCACAACCCCTAATCAGTTCAGTTCAATCCAGTTTCACAAACATAAAAGAAAGACAACTCAAAACTACTTTAATCAGTTCAAACCGTAAGTAATCTTAAGCATTTAAACTGAGCTGGAAAGCACAGAAAGATTTTCTCCAGTGTTGCACAGCCAGGTTAAATGCCTTATTCACCTTTTATTGTTGGATATGAGCTGGTTTGCCCAAATTACAGTAAGAGACTCATCTGTAGTTCTTTATCTAACAGCTCATTGTGGCTATTTATGTTTTTACTGTTCCTCAATACAATCTGATCCGCTGACAGAACAACACAGAATATGTTCATATCTTGTTGTAGAGAAGAATGGTTATTGAAGAATAGCACTGCTAACAAAGCTCTGCTAACTTTATGACAAAACACATTTATTACCTCCAGCTGCTTCACAATTAAAGCCTCCTTCTGGTTCACTGGTGAAAACCATTTGATGTGAAATAGCTACAGGAAATAGAATGCAGTGTGTCTGTAGGAAGTGATCAGTAAATAGTAATAAGACCAGGAACGTTGGAGTGAAGCTGAACTCCAAACCACAGAGATTCAGTTACAAGTTAGAAAAGTCCTGAGAACTGACACAGAGAGACTGTTTAAAAAACTATTCAAGTTGTTTCACTGAATCTGTGTAAAAACATCTTTAGTTATATTGTCACTAATTTCACAAGTGTGAGTATGAAATGAAAAGAGTGGAACTTCCTGTCTGCTGTGTTAAAGCTGGTTGTTGAAACATTAAATATGATCAGTTGTACTCACCAGTGTTTGGCAGAGACTCTGCTGTGTTGTTGAGAAAGACTTGATGAACTCAGTTGAATTTTGATTTGGACAGAAGTGGAGAGACTCGACTGCAGCTCTGCTGTCACTCTGATAAACTTAAAGTTTCATTTCTGCAGAATGAAGTTGCAGCTCTCTTGTCTTTCCAGTTCTACTCCTCCTTTTACTGTAACTCTGTTTGTGAGTTTGCTTCCACTTTCTGATTTACACGATTATTGAGAAATACCATGGCGCAAAGGTAGTACTGTACCTGACAGGTGGGAGGAGAAAGACATGTGAATAGTTGTTGCTTAGATTAATTATGTGTGTTGAAAGATTGATGTGATAAAAAACAAACACAACCTGTTTAAGATTGAAAGTTACACTGAACATTTTGGGCAGTCAAGCACTGAACTGTGCAGACAGCCAGTTTTTGCCCCAGTTTTGGTGAGGGTTTCATGTAAATAATAACCTATTTGTGTCCATTATTTTCTGTGTTCAACAAATGTAGTCTGGTCAAAGTTGCTGTTAAATCAACAGTTATGGAGCGACATGGTAGTGCACACCACATATGTACACACAGCATCACAGGTTTGATTCCAGCCAGGGACCTGTGATTAATGTTGTACCCTTTGTTTCTAGTCTGCCACTTCACTATCCTTTATCCAATAAACAGGTTGGAACCTGGCAAAGCAAAGAATTACAAGGATCCTCAAGAGACAACATCCATCAGATGTAGTGTGAAAAAAAGAAAGACAATTAATTTACAGAAGTTTGATTATTCATTGTATGATTACTGGAATATAAAAATAAACAATTTTGAATTACACAGAATGGAAATGTCATTTTTATAACGAATAATTAATCTTTCTTAGTAAAGCTGAAGTTTTGTGTTAAAACCTGCTGAAACACAGTAAACATTATTTCTGTACTCACCAGTGTTTGCAAAGATTCTGACAGGTTGTTGAGAAAGATCTTTGAGCTCAGTTAAAATTTTCTAAAGACAGAAACGCAGAGATATTTCTCGACTGCGGCTTTGTTTCACTCTGACAAACTTTCAGTTTCATCTGAAGAATCTGATGTTAAACCTGTCCTGTATTTCCTGCTCTGTCTCATCTCATCCTGCAGGTCTTTTTATTACATGTGATTATAATGACATACATTTGCCACAAGATGAAATCAGTCTTTCAGGAAATGTGTTCTTCTATCTGCTTTTCTTTTGTAGTTGGAATCTGTTGCAGCTAATTGATCAATGATGTCAGTCCCACATGTAAGAATATATCTTAGGTTCAGAGGGAAACAACAGTCCTTTTACAGTCCTCCACAGCTCTGCAACAATCTCACTGTAAGCCTGAAGTTCATCTCACTGTTTGTGCTGTAATATTTAAAACTTTTCATGTAATTCTTGTATTTTCTTCTTTTCTATAGTTGTTGCTGAATGAGATGAGGAAGTTGAGAGGTGTGTAACAGACTGTCCTCCCTCATACAAATATTTTTTTTAAATATTTGTTTTCAGAAAGAAAAAATAACACCACTATCTCAGTGTCTCTCCTCTGCTCCACTGTTACGTCTGTCAGCAGGTCTCAACAAGGGGAGTCACATCCACCTGCTACATGATGCACATTTCCTTATTTGGACATCATTCCTGTAGTTGGGGGTGTTCTCCAGAGATAAAGCTGAGCAACTGACACCTGCAAAGTGTTCCCAAGGGACTCTCCATAAACTGTTGTTCCCCTTCAGCTTTCCACAAAGTTAGGTTGTTCATGAACACTTACTGTAACACTTTCATTTTCTAAAATTAATAGCGTGATAAAAAACTAAAACAGGATTTTTAAGTCTTTGTCCACTTTCATTCTAATAAAAAACACAAACACAAATATTTTTTGCTGCCTCAGCAAATACAGATACAAATACTAATAGTGGGCTTTCTTCACATCCTTAGTTTCTACTGTTACGCCCCAGTCTAGGGGAAACCTGGACATAACATGTTAACATGTGTTGAAGAAATTCATTCATATCCAGGTTCAGAGTTTGCTGTGGTGGAAGTGTTTTAATAGCAATTCCGGAAAAGCGGTGAGCTCACTGACACAGTGCTGGTCTGGTTCAGTAAGCTGACCCAGAGTGAATGAAGGTAGAGAATTTTATACAGAGAAGGACAAAGCAGTCAACAAAAGAACAAAAAAGGGTGTTGCATACACAGTCAGGGGCCTGAAAAAGTCTCAGGTCGATTAACATATACAAAAGCAATGGCCAGGCGGAGTCTCAGGTTGATCAACATATACATACAAGATCAAGGGCCAGACGGAGTCTCAGGTTGATCAACATATACATACAAGATAAAGGGCCAGACGGAGTCTCAGGTTGATCAACATATACATACAAGATCTATCAAGTCTGTTATCAGTCAACTGTAAATTTGGTTACTGAGTCTGCACTCACACAAAGTGTGTATTCTTCTTCACATGTTAAGAGCCCCCACTCCTCCCCACCCCAAGAATGGTCAGCCCAACAATCATGAAAGTTCACCAATCCAGTTTATTTTTTACAACTTCGGAGATGAGCAGTGCCCAAAACAGAAGAAAAAATGTACACAAAAGAAAAGGGCTTCTCACTCCTACTATTCCACTCCTACTCCACTACATTTATCTGACAGCTTTAGTTACTTTTCAGATGAAGATTTGACACAATGGATAATATAACAAGCTTTTAAAATACAACACATTGTTAAAGATGGAACCAGTGATTTCCAACCTTTTTGGCTTTTGACATCTTACAAAAAGCAGTGTGTAGTCGGGGGTTAGCAAATTTCCAAACACTATTTTGCATCAGTTTATTTTACAGGATATTGTATATACTTAAAAGCATAAATGAGGACTTTCAAATATGCAGAGACAAAGTAAAATGGTAGAGTTTAAATGTATTAATTACATTGCCTGCATCTTTTCATTTAAAATTGATCGGTTTGTCATTGATTGGTCTCTAATCCATTGGCATCCTTTTATTGATTCAGGAAGTTTGATTAACAGGACAGATGATCAGAGGGGCGGAGTTTTTACCACCATCATTCAGACAGGGACTTAAATATGGGTAGAGTTTCTCAGTGAAGGAGCAGCCAGTAAAGGAGTAGATAAGAGCTGCAGCATCTACGTCATAAAATGAGACCAGACCCTCCTCATAATCCACAAACACCCCCACCTTCTGAGGCTGAGACTTCAGAGAGAGACTGACTGAAGAGTCATCATGAGCTATGTAATCATTTCTCAACCATATAGTCCAGTAACCATCTTCAGGACTCAGTATCATTAGTCCCTTTCTGTCAATCGACTCTCTGGCCACTCCTAAATCCCATTTAGTCTTCTCTTTAACCTGAACCTCAAAGTAAAATTTGCCTGAAGAGAAACTCTGCTTTCCTAAAACACAGGGATTTATAGAAAATCTCTTTGGGTTGTCTGGGAGATTCTTCTTCACATCACTGTGATTTACTTGTTTCTCATCATCAGACAGGTTGAGCCAGGGATTTGCTGTATCAGGATCAAGAGTCACATCCACTGCATACTGCTGGACCCTCTTCAGCTCAGCCTCAACCAGCTTCTTCATCTCTTTACTGAGCATCTCCTCCAGTTGAGCCACAGCTTTCACCACAGTCCCCTCATATGATGGTGGATGGATGATGACTTCTGTCCAGTCTTTGGTGGGGGGAGCAGCTTTCAGGGACGGGAAGTTTTGGAGGAGGTGGAGGTGGTCTTCAGAGCGTGAGAGCTGCTTCACCTCAGAGCTTCTCTTCATCAGCTCAGAGATTTCCTGTTCCAGCTCTTTGATGAAGTCTTCAGCCTGTTTCTCTGTCGTTCTTTGCTCCTCTTCAATTGTCTCAATGAGCTCATTCAGGCTTCTCTCAACAGACTCCTTCAGAGCGGTGAAGACCTGAACACCTTCTGCTTTCTCTCTGTCTGCATCTTCCTTACTGAGGTCGACTGACTGTTTGATCTCTTGAATCTTCAGTCGTCTCTTCTGGATCATCTGCTGAATTTCAGCCTCTGTCTTCCCCAGCTCTGCCTTCTTTCCTTCATATTCTTCTTTCAGAGGAACAACATCATGTGTCTTGTGGTCTAAAACAGAGCAGAGCATGCAGACACACTGGTCGGTCTTACAGAACAGCTCCAGAGGTTTATCGTGCTTCACGCACATCCTGTCTTCCAGGTTCTCCACAGGGTCCATCAGCTGATGTCTTTTCAGACCTGACTTTGTCAGATGAGGCTCCAGGTGAGTCTCACAGTAGGAGGTCAGACACACCAGACAGGACTTCAGGGCCTTCAGTTTGGTTCCAGTACAGACGTCACAGGGAACTTCTCCTGGTTTGGCAGCTTGTTGCTCTGAGCTGCTGCTGCTGGCTTTCTGTTGAGCTCTCTGTCTGAACTGAGAATCCATCTCAGTCAGCAATGTGTTGACCTTCAGGTGAGGTCTTATGTTGAAGATCTCTTTACACATGGGACAACGGTAAGGGACATTAAGATTCCAGTGTTCAGTGATGCAGTTTTTGCAGAAGTTGTGTCCACATGGTGTGGTGACTGGATCAGTGAACACATCCAGACAGATGGAGCACAGAAACTGATCTTCAGATCGCAGACAGCTGGCAGCAGACATTTCTACATATGTAGTGTGAAAGAAAAGGAAGATATTTTTCTGAGCCTGTGTAAAAGCATCTTTAGTTACATTGTAACCAATTGTAACCAGTGTCAATATGAAATTAAAAGTCAAACTTGTGCTCAAAGTTGTTGAACCATTAAATATGATCAGATGTACTCACCAGTCTTTGGCAGAGACTCTGCTGTGTTGCTGAGTAAATGTTGATGAACTCAGTTTAATTGTTTTTAGAGAGAAGTAGATAGTCTCAACTGCAGTTCTGCTTTCATGCTGACACATTTCTAGTTTCATTTCTGGAGAGTGACGTTGCAGTTCTCCAATGTTTCCAGTCAGGGGCGGAGCTAGACTCTCAGCACAGAGGGAATAATAGTCATTTTAAAATTCCCAACTGTAAAATAGCTGATATATTCTATCCTATCCTATCCAATGAACACAAATTGTCACTTACTGAGCTAAGCATACCTATGTATAAGAAAACATACAGTGAAGCCTCCTTGAGACAAGCTTTTACTGAATTACAAAAAAAGAAAACAAGCTGCCAGTCACATTTCAGCACCAAGGCACTTTACATTCATTGATTGACAAACAGCTCAGCACCATTGCTGATAGACAGCAACAGGCCAGGTGAACTGTCTCAATATCATTTCCTAACCATGTAGTGAAACAACAGATTAATCTGACATTCTGACTGATTTCTTCATAACCAAAATTTACGTTAATAAAGACTAATTGTGGATGTTTCACTCTCCAACTGTTGTCCCAGCTCTATCCTCCATAGGCAAGGCAAGGCAAGTTTATTTGTATAGCACATTTCAACAACAAGGCAATTCAAAGTGCTTTACATTGATCATAAAAAGCATTAAACAGAATTTAAAAGTAAGACATGTAAAAAGACATAAAAACAATTAAAAAGAAAAGGAAATAAGAATAAAATAAGAATAAAAGATAAGAATAAGAATAAAAGTAACAGTGCAAAATAATCTGAACAGGTTAACGAACTTTGTACATATCACAGTCCCTTTTAAAACTTTGTCCTCCTCTCCTTCATGGTGGCAAAGCTGCCAACCACTTTGCCTTTGTCAGTGTTTATGTCCCGTTCAACTCACAGCAAAGTGAGGTTGGACAGTTTGGCTTCATCCAAACACAAATGCAAATAGCTCTTAGTTCTTTGTCTGGCAAGTTTCATTCCCCACAAACATAAAAAGTATATCTCATATTTTGGCTAAGGTTTTCAGTGACATTAGAGTCAACTTTGAGTCACTGCTTCTGCGAGTCAACAAGCAGAAATGTGGACAGCGCCACTCGGTCATTGCAACCCACATTGTGGTCAGAGGTGGGGTTACACTCATAATGATAAGAACTACCATAGAGAATGAATAGAAGAAGTTAAGAGAGTTAGACTCTACTATTCCTGATATGCATGTGGATCATGCGCTATGTCCCCAGCAGGGCCCCTAGTGAACATGGGCCCTGGAACCCCCCCCCCCCCCCGCCCCTGCGGTTGCTCAGTTTATGGTTCCAGTTCTGCTCTTCCTCTTACTGCAGCTCTGTTTGTGAAATTTTGTTTCCTCCTTGTGATTGACAGCATTGTTGTGAAATACCATGGAGTAAAGGAGATACGGTCACAGGTGGGAGGGGTGAGATGTGAAAAGGTGTTGCTTAGCTTAATTATGTCTATTTTAAGTTTGAGGTTTTTCACAAGGTGATTCAAAATAAGAAACACAACCTGTTTTAGATTTAAAGTGAAAGTAAAAGTTTTGGACAGCCAGTTTTTACTGCTGAGGTTTTCATGTAACTATTAGCCCATTTTTGTCTGTTATTTGATCTGTGTTCAACAAATGTAGTCTGGTCAAAGTTGCTGTTAAATCAACAGTTATGGAGTGCTCTGGTAGTGCACACCACATACCTAACCACAACATTGCTGGCTTGATTCCAGCCAGGGACCTGTTTTGCATGTTATACCCATCTCTCTTTCCTCGTTTCCTGTTTGTCACTTCACTATCCTTTATCCAATGAAGGCAAAAAGGGCAAAAAAAATCTACTGCACTACATTTATTTGACAGCTTTAGTTACTTTTCAGATGCAGATTTGACACAATGGATAATATAACAAGCTTTTAAAATACAACACATTGTTAAAGATGAAACCAGTGGTTTCCAACCTTTTTGTCTTTTGACGTCTTACAAAAAGCAGTGTGTAGTCGGGGTCACATTTCACATGTCTATGAGTTGTTAACAGCTCCACCAAATAGTGATTTTTCCCTCTAAACTTCTCACATGCTTTCATTTCAATAAATGTTCAAATGATCCAATATTTCAGCAAAAATCAAAGATAACTAAGTACATTTAAACCAGTATACTACTTAAGTACTGCACATGAACATGTGTCCATATAATCAGTGTGTAAAATGACAGCCAGAGGTCCTAAACAGAGTAGGACTACATCAACATCCTTTATGCCATGAACAGAAAAATCATGTTAGTGAAAACATTTTAAAACAGGTTTAAACACAATCATGTTCACTTTACACACAGCCGTTACAGCATGGACACATTAATTCATTATTTAAATATTTCAGTGAAACAGTGAAATAACTTGAGAGCTTTACAAACACTAAACAGCAAATTTCCAAACCCGATTTTGTATCAGTTTATTTAAGGATATTGTATATACTTAGAAGCATAAATAAGGACTTTCAAATATGCAGAGACAAAGTAAAACTAAACAATTTAACTGTATTAATTGTCTTATATTGATGTTTGCACAAAATACATGTCAGAACACACCCACTTTATTTGCATTCTACCACAGTCAGCATATTTGGATTGATATATGTTAGTATTTGAGGTGTCCTGAATTTATATCTTGAACTTCAGGTGCTTCACAGAGTTAAACTCATTTCTCTCTCACTCAGTCTCTCTTCCGTTTCACCTGTTGCTGTGTTTAAAGGGGATGAGAGGAGCTCATGTGATTGGTTATTATTGAAGCTCACCCAGACTCCACCTGCTGATTCTGTATTCCTCCCACTAATAATGTATTCAGTCTCTCCTTCATGTTGCACCTGGCTGCACCTGGTTTGTGCAAAAGCTGATGATCAGGAAAATTAAAGGAATGTGTTTGTCACACCCACATGTGGCACCTGCCAGGAAGTAAGACTTGAATCTACGTCTGCACCCTAATGCAGGAGAAAGGACCCCATGACTTTTATGGCTGTGTCATTACAACAAACAGCAGAATTCTTGATATAGCTTAGCAAATTTTGGATGTAATAATCATAATAATAATAATGGATTACATTTATATAGTGCTTTATCTAGATACTCAAAGTGCTTCACACCACAAATGTGTAGCACCTACCTCGGTGATACATGGCAGCCTTTTGCACCAGATGTTCACCCAAAATCAGCTCTAGGTGGAAGAGAAGGGAATTAAATTAAATTAAATACTGGAGGATGATTAGACGGCCAGATGGAGAGAACCAATGGGAAATTTATCAGGAAACCCGAGAAACCCCAACTCTTTGCGATAAGTGCCATGGGATCTTTAATGACCACCATGAGTCAGGACCTTGGTTAAACATTACTTCTAAAAGGACAGCATCTGCTAAAGCACAGTGTCCCTGTCACTGCACTGGGATTTATTAGGACCAGGGAGAAGAGTGCCACCTACTGGACAGAAGGAGCCAGCGAATTGAATTGCTAACCCTGTATATAATAGACAACACACTCTATCTATTGAGCAACAGCCGCCAGTGGATGTAAATAAGATTTTAATGCTCTTTGGGTTTGAACAGAGTTTTTCCTCTCATGTGTTTGTCATGATGGATCCATCACCAGTGAAGATGTTAATGAATCAATAGTGGTAGGAAACTGAAGCAGTAAAAAGATGAGTTTAAGTATGTTGGCTAACTCCAACATGCATGAAATGAAACAATTATATTGTAAATCAAATAATACTTGCATAACTCATATCCCAGATGATCAGAGGGGCAGAGTTTTTACCACCATCATTCAGACATGGACTGAAGTATGGGTAGAGTTTCTCAGTGAAGGAGCAGCCAGTAAAGAAGCAGATAAGAGCTGCAGCATCTACGTCATAAAAGGAGACCAGACCCTCCTCATAATCCACAAACACCCCCACCTTCTGAGGCCGAGACTTCAGAGAGAGATGGACTGAAGCAAGAGCTTTGTATTCGTTTTCATTTCTCAACCATATAGTCCAGTAACCATTCTCAGGTGTCTCTGTGATTTCTACTTTCCTGTCAACCGACTCTCTGGCCACTCCTAAATCCCAGTTAGTCTTCCCTTTAACCTGAACCTCAAAGTAAAATCTGCCTGAAGAGAAACTCTGTTTTCCTAAAACACAGGGATTTACAGAAAATCTCTCTGAGTTGTCTGGGAGATTCTTCTTCACGTCACTGTGATTTACTTGTTTCTCATCATTAGACAGGATGAGATTCGGATTTGCTGTATCAGGATCAAGAGTCACATCCACTGCATACTGCTGGACCCTCTTCAGCTCAGCTTCAAACAGCTTCTTCATCTCTTTACTGAGCATCTCCTCCAGCTGAGCCACAGCTCTCACCACAGTCCCCTCATATGATGGACGGACGCTGACCTCTGTCCAGTCTTTGGTGGGTGGAGCAGCTTTCAGGGACGGGAAGTTTTGGAGGAGGTGGAGGTGGTCTTCAGAGCGTGAGAGCTGCTTCACCTCAGAGCTTCTCTTCATCAGATCAGAGATTTCCTGTTCCAGCTCTTTGATGAAGTCTTCAGCCTGTTTCTCTGTCGTTCTTTGCTTCTCTTCAATCGTCTCAATGAGCTCATTCAGGCTTCTCTCAACAGACTTCATCAGAGTAGCGAAGACCTGAACACCTTCTGCTTTCTCTCTGTCTGCATCTTCCTTACTGAGGTCGACTGACTGTTTGATCTCTTGAATCTTCAGTCGTCTCTTCTGGATCATCTGCTGAATTTCAGCCTCTGTCTTCCCCAGCTCTGCCTTCTTTCCTTCATATTCTTCTTTCAGAGGAACAACATCATGTGTCTTGTGGTCTAAAACAGAACAGAGCATGCAGACACATGTCTGGTCGGTCTTACAGAACAGCTCCAGAGGTTTATCGTGCTTCATACACATCCTGTCTTCCAGATTCTCCACAGGGTCCATCAGCTGATGTCTTTTCAGGCCTAACACTGTCAGATGAGGCTCCAGGTGAGTCTCACAGTAGGAGGTCAGACACACCAGACAGGACTTGAGGGCCTTCAGTTTGGTTCCAGTACAGACGTCACAGAGAACTTCTGGTTTGGCAGCTTGTTGCTCTGAGCTGCTGCTGCTGGCTTTCTGTTGAGCTCTCTGTCTGAACTTAGCAACAACCTCAGTCATCAATGTGTTGACCTTCAGGTGAGGTCTTATGTGGAAGACCTCTTTACACATTGGACACAGGTACTGGTCATTACTGTTCCAGTGTTCAGTGATGCAGTTTTTGCAGAAGTTGTGTCCACATGGTGTGCTGACTGGATCAGTGAACACATCCAGACAGATGGAGCACAGGAACTGATCCTCAAATCGCAGACAACTGGCAGCAGACATATCTACATATAAAGTGTGAAAGAAAAGGAAGACATTTTTATCTTATTTGTTTAAAAAGAAAGATATATGGTTACTATTTTGGTGTTTTTCAATATGGATAGCAATACCTTCAGCACATCGAAGTCTAAACAACTTTAACCATTTGAGCCAAACTGCCAAGCACAAATAATTTTTTCCACGACTGCACAGCCAGGTTTTAAAGGTCTTGTTCACCTTTAATGTTGGATGTGAGCTGGTTTGTACAAATACAGTAAGAGTCATTTGCAGCTCTTTATCTAACTTCTTATTGTGGCTTTTTCTGCTTGTACTACCTCCCCTTCAAATATTTAAAACTGATCTAATAAAAATAAAAGAGTGGAACTTCCTGTCTGCTGTGTTAAAGCTGGTTGTTGAAACATTAAATATGATCAGTTGTACTCACCAGTGTTTGGCAGAGACTCTGCTGTGTTGTTGAGAAAGACTTGATGAACTCAGTTTAACTTGTATTTTGACAGAAGTGGAGAGACTCGACTGCAGCTCTGCTGTCGCTCTGATAAACTTTTAGTTTTATTGCTGGAGAGTGACGTGGAAGTTCTGTCGTCTCTCCAGTAGGATTTTATTTCCTCCTTCAGGATTATTGTGAAATATCATGGAGCAAAGGTAATACTGCACCTAACAGGTGGGAGGAGTACGACATGAAAAGGTGTTGCTTAGCTTAATTATGTGTGTTGAAAGTTTTAGTTTTTTCACAAAATGAAAAAAAAAACCCACTGTGTTTTAGATTTAAAGTAAAAATAAAAGTTTTGGGCAGCCAAGCACTGATTTTTGTGTAACTATTAACTTCTTTTTTTCTATTTCATAAACTGACTCAAATTCAACAAATATAAAAGTTTCTGTTAAATCAACAGTTCCAACATCAGGTTGGAAGTCAGAAACCTGGCAAAGAAAAGAATGGCAGGAATCCTCAAGAGACAACATCCATCACACGTAGTTTGAAAGAAGAGAAAGACATTTTATTTACATGTAGCCTGGTCATAAATGATAAAAAAGGACAGGAAGCAAAATTCCTTTTGTGGGTCTTTTAATTCCCTGACTGCACTTATTAAAGAACAGCATCAATTCTCTAATTATGAGGGTTTAAGATAATCACAATGATAACAAAACAATATTACTTTCCCCTCATTTTTTACACAATTAACATCTGGTTGGTCTTACAGAACAGCTCCAGAGGTTTATTGTGCTTCATACACATCCTGTCTTCCAGATTCTCTACAGGGTCCATCAGCTGATGAGTTTTGAGACATGACTTTGTCAGATGAGGCTCCAGGTGAGTCTCACAGTAGGAGGTCAGACACACCAGACAGGACTTGAGGGCCTTCAGTTTGGTTCCAGTACAGACGTCACAGGGAACTTCTCCTGGTTTGGCAGCTTGTTGCTCTGAGCTGCTGCTGCTGGCTTTCTGTTGAGCTTCCTGTCTGAACTGAGCAACAACCTCAGTCAGCAATGTGTTGACCTTCAAGTCAGGTCTCGTACAGAAAACCTCTTTACACATGGGACAATGGAAAGGAACATTAACATTCCAGTGTTCAGTGATGCAGTTTTTGCAGAAGTTGTGTCCACATGGTGTGGAGACTGGATCAGTGAACACATCCAGACAGATGCAGCACAGAAACTGATCTTCAGATTGTAAACTGCTGGCAGCAGACATATCTACATATAGAGTGTGAAAGAAATAGAAGACATTTTTTATTTGATTTGTTTGAAAAGAAAGATGTATTGTTACTATTCCATTATAGTGTGATATTAGGATAAATAATTAAGTAATATTACACTTGAGGATGTTCTTTACCATCATTGTTGGCACGACTAATTTGGCCAGGAACGTGGTCCTTGCATCAAGTTCCGTAAGCATCACTGAAGTGCCAACTTGAGTGTAATATTGCGATTATACCACATTTACCAACAAAATAAAAGATATAAACAAAATGTATTCATTGTGAGACAGTTTGCTCTAAAATAAAAAAAACTTTTTGCTTGAGTTTTCTCCGTTCCCATACATGGGGTATGACTAATACCTGGAAAACAATCACTAACGTCAGCAGACTCCTATGTAATGAAGTTTACTACTCCAGCAAGTAGGCCAACTTTTAGTAACAACCTAGCAACAGAGACGATTTCTAGTCAATGCTGAGTCAGCTAGCCAACTTTAGCTTCAGTTTGGGAGATCACAGCATTTACCAAACTAAATAAATACCTCACATATCAACACAAAACTACTTTGGTAGCTAGCTCAATCTTGTTATAAATAAGATAGCCACTGAAAAACATGATTTCTCCATGGACAGATTTAGCTACTACCTCCGCAAACTTATTTTTAAGCTAGCAGCACCACGTCACTGACACACCGGCACAGCTGATAGACGATACTCAGCTGAGATATATACTTTCAACTACAGTGAGTGAATGTAACTCGTCCCACAGTCTCAGAGTTCACTCCACTCAGTAAAGGGTCTGTTTTGTTTTGCCTACAACTCCTAATCAGTTCAAAGACCATTGTGTTTAATTATATATCTTCAAACTCTGCGATTCAAATCAACCACCAGTCGACTAGGCGGAAAACTGTCAAGGCAAAGAATGACAAGGATCATCAACAGACAACACCCATCAGACATAGTGTGAAAGAAAAGAAAGACAATTTATAGAAGTTTTGATTATTTATTGTATGATTGCTCAAATATAAAAAGAATTTTAAATTACACAGAACTGAAATATAAATTTTATAAGAGTCATTATGAAATGAGAAAAAAAGCTGAAGTTTGGTGCTAAAACCTGCTGAAACACAGTGAATGTTTCTTCTGTACTCACCAGAGTTTGAAAAGACTGACAGGTTGTTGAACAGGTTGTTAAACTGAGGTAAAGTTTTCCAAAGACAGAAACACAGAGACGTGTCTCGACGGCAGCTTTGTTTCACTCTGACAAACTTTCAGGTTAATCTAGAATCTGATGTTCAACCTGTTCTGCCTCATCTCACACTCCATTTCTTTTTCTACACATGATTATAGTGACGTGTATTTGTCACAAGATTAAATCAATCTTTCAGGAGACATGTTCTTCTATCTGCTTTTCTTTTGTAGGTGGAGTCTATTGCAGCTAAATGATCAATGAAGTCAGTCCCACATGTAAGAATATATCTTAGGTTCAGAGGGAAACAACAGTCTTTTTACAGTCCTTCACAGCTCTGCATCATTCTCACTGTCAGTCTGATGTTTAGCTCTCTGTTTGTGCTGTAATGTTTTAAACTTTTCATGTCTTGTATTTTCTTCTTAGGAATCCAAAATACTATTATTACTACCACTGTTTTCTAAGCTACTAGTAGAAATGGCTAACGTGTCAAACTAGCAGTCAAGCTAGTTCACATGAGGTGAAAACATGGCTGTCACGCTGTGGTGAGGTCTAGTTGGAGTTTTTGTCCCGTCTCTATGTTTTATCTGGTCATTTCCTGTTTTATTTTGAAAAGTTACTCACCTCGTTTCAGGTTACTTGCCTTTCCTCATGTTTCTGATGACCCTAAAGTGTATCCACCTGTTCCCTCGTCAGTTCTGTCTGTGTATTTAAACCCTGGTTTTCTGTTCTGTCCTTGTCTGGTGATACTGGGACGGTTGTATCAACAACAACAACTTGTTACAACTGTCCCTAAACCCAGTTTCATTTATATAAGGCCTATATAAACTGGATGGATGGATAGATGGATGGATGGCAAATTAAATGTAAAATGTCGTAAAAATTACATGTTAAGTTAATGATAATCAGTTGTATGCTAACAGTCAGTGGAAACACATGTTTGCTTACAGCATGTTAAATATGAGCAAGAGGAAGAGTGTGTGTGTGTGTGTGTGTGTGTGTGTGTGTGTTCTCCCCATTGAATAATTTTCTTGCATTTAATTTGATGGTTTCCCTTGTTTTTTGTCATGTAGTGTGAAATGAATGACAAATAATCTTTTTCATGAGTATTTAATTGATTAATTATGTATATTTTAGACATGTTACAACCGTCCCTGTACACTGGGACGGGTGTAACAGTGGACTGACTGTATTTAAATCAATTTTGCAACCTGTACATATTTCATAAAGCCACTTAAATACATTATTTCACTAGTTGAAACACTGGAGTTTATAATATAGCAAACAGACTGTTCCAGTGTAAATTATTTTTGATTTATTGGGAAAATTGCAAACAGTGTTACAACCGTCCCTGGTCTCCCCTATGAGTTCCCGCAGCTCAGGCACTTTTAGTTTGAAAACCCGCAACCGGAAACGCTGTCAGTGCCATCTTCTCGCTGTCTTGTCGCTCGGTGACACTTCTCCTCCTCCTCCTCCTCCTCCTCCTGCTGCTGCTCCTCCTCCTCCTCCTGCTGCTCCTCCTCTCCGCTTCGCCATTGTGTGAGAAGCTCGGTAGGAGCTGAGGTCGAGGCGGCCGCGGGGGACGACGGCGGAACTCAGACAAACAAAACAAAAACAAAAACAAACAAACAAACAAACGGACGGACGGACGGACTAACGGCTCGTTTCTCCTCCATGTTCTTCTTCCTCCTGACCGTCCGCCGCTCCTCTCCGGGCCTCACCGGTCACCGACGACACCCATGCAGCAGAGGAGACCCTGGATGGGACTACATGTGGTGAGTGACACACCAGCAGCAACAACCGACACCTTTAAATATCCACAACATAGTTTTTATTTATTTATCCCACCGAGCACCGGAGCGGTTTTCCGGTTAACGGTCTGTTTTTATTGCAACTTAACGGAGAAAAATGAAAGCTGTGTTACTAATAACTTCACCTCTCAGTGCACCTTTATCCACACTGGAGCTGCTTTATAATCAGAAACAGGAAGATTATTACATGGAAACAAAATGTGAAATAACCCTCCATCCCTCCACCCTAACCCCCGGCCCTGTGTGGAGGCTTTGGCCGGGTGAAGGTGCCTGGTGGTCGGACAGGTGGCCCGAGAGCAGCCGGTGGCCTGGAGGTCCCGGAGGGTCTTTCTGCAAACCAGCTGCTGCTCTTGACAGTTTTATACTGGGAACACTGGTTCACCCGCAGTAGTTTATGCAAACTTTAGTCCTCTGACTCTACACACGACTGTTTAAAATATCTTTTAAAGATGCAATGTCGTTGTGTTAGTTGATTATTGGTGATCAATAGCGAGTTTATGGTGATTTTTCATGCTTCAATGAGTTGTTTGTTCTCTTTGGTGAAACTGGAAATTACCTTCAAATATCCCCAAGTGAGCTTGCAGTTTGTGTGTGACACTCAACATTAACTGAGTCTCCTTATTGGCCTTTTTTTGATACTTAAATTTAATTAAAACATGTATTTTGTGTTAATAACATCAAAAGAAACAATAACATTGCTGTGAGGCATTTATACAAACAATGAATTATGGACATCAAGGCTTAAAGTAGCTGTAAATATTTTATGTATGATTATCAATAAATACAGAAACATAACAGAAAAAGGTGAAATGAAGTTTAAAGAAGACATAAAGTTAAAAGAGGAAAACCAACCGCAGTGTTTATTATTTCAACAAACACATCATCTCATTCCTGTTTTCAACAAGCCGTCATATCTGCAGCTTTCTGTTCAATATTTCCATTTGCTGGAAGTTTCCAGGAAAGAATAATATGATTTGTTACTAATGACGGAAAAAACAGAGGCAGTATTCAGTCAGTACAGATCTGATCGATTAATTATAATCAATCCATCGTCTAAACTAGAAAGTTTTTTTTTACTCAGCTGAGACTGAAAAAATAAGAAAGTTGTCTTTTAACAAACAATATGTGAAGAATTAAGTTTCTAATGATGAAATAATAATTAATGACAGCTGCTGCTAACGATTATTTTCATTATCAACAAATCTGTTGATTATTATCTCGATCGTTTGGTTCAGAAAATGAAAAAAAAAAAGCCCAAGATGCAACATTAAATATCTACAACTCAAATATATTCAGTTTACTGTCAAAATAAAACAGAAAATATTCACATTTAAGAAGCTGGAACCAGAAAATTAGTCAAAACTTATCGATTAAACACTATAAACTGAACACTTTTGTCTTGAATTAGTGATAAATTACGTCGTTATTTCCACAAAACCTTCATGAAATTATCAGGAAATTACAGACCTGTAAAATAAACTTTTAGTCAACTAATATAATCATTATTTTTCATTCAATTAATAGTTTTTATTGTCTGTTAACGCCTAAAAAAACAATATTAAAACCACTTATTCATCGTCTCTTTGTCTTCAGCTGACATGTTAACAGTGTTTACGCTAGAACTGACGCTTCAGCTCCTTTCAGGTTTTCACCTTTTTTAAACAACAACAACAACAAAACACGCTTCACTTCCTTTCAGAGGACGCTTTAACTGACTGTTTGAACCTCTAACTGTCAGCCGACAGCTCGAGCGCTTCGACTTCCACTCGGCGCTAAAACTGACACTTCAACTCCTTTCAGTTTTTGTGTTCAAGCCGCCACTTCAACAACAACGTCGACTGTTTTCAGTGTTTCAGCTGCAAAGCTCACGTATGTTTTCTTCAGACAATTTAATATTTTCTTGTCTTTTTTTTTATGTATAAATCAGTTTTAACTTTACAAAAGTGCATTTTTTAAAACTTTTTATAACTTTAAAACAAACTTTCCGGCTCACAGCTTCTGTCTCACACACATAAAAGCAAAAATATACAATAATAAACATAGTAGAAGAAGTAAAAAGAATATAAATACATGAAAAGTTTATAATTTTCTAGTTAAATCATCCAAACTTCAAACTTTTCCAGTTTGAGAAGCTGGAAATGTTTAGTTTTTTATCTTGTAAATGATTAACTGATCAATTTATCAATAATAAATTCAGATTATAGGCGCATTAAAGATATCTGAGTGTGTTTAAACTGAACAAATCAGTGTTGTAGATCAGTCGTTTTGCCCAAATCACTGTAAATAAAACTAATTTCAAACAGGAGAGAAACTCAAAGCTCTTTATTTAATGAATTAAAAACATCAGAGCAAGAAAAAACATTTAAAAACGCTGATTAAAGGAATTCAAAGCTTTTTAAAATGGAAATGAGAGAATTAA
This sequence comes from Euthynnus affinis, assembly GCA_029490765.1. Taxonomy (NCBI): domain Eukaryota; kingdom Metazoa; phylum Chordata; class Actinopteri; order Scombriformes; family Scombridae; genus Euthynnus; species Euthynnus affinis. The sequence continues at coordinate 3,399,726 of CM055838.1, forward strand.
AAACAGGCGTAAATACAAGATAACAGACTAAGAAATGCAGCTACAGTTCAGTGACGTTCAGTGTCGTCAGCTGCTCTTAACGCAGCAAAGGAAATAAAACAACAAAGATGTTTTACAACCTTCAAGAGTCAAAGAAAGAAGAAGAAACGTTTAAAAAGCTGCCGGCAGACACGCAGAGAGGTGTGTGTGTGTTTACTCTGGCTGCTGCTGCTGGTGGTGACACAGAGGAGGAGGGGAGGTCAAAGGTCAGCGTGTTGTATGTTTCTTGGTGTCGGGCCGAGGTTTAAAGGGAAGAATGCGGCGGAGCGGCAGCAGCAGCAGCAGGCGGAGTCACGGAGAGTCTGAGCAGACTGACAGACGTTCACTCTGCTCTCGGTACAATCGGCGCTCTGTGTGTGTTATTATGTAAGCCGCCTTCGACGTCGCACTCACACACACACACACACACACACGGTCTGAGGGTCAAAACACCTCGACGACGACGACAACCAGGACAGACAGGCGCACTTAAAGAAGAAGAAGTGCAGCTGTGTTGCTTCTTTTACTTTCTTACATTTTGTCCCGAGCGACTCACAATAAGCACATTCAGACCATCAGAGCTGGAAAAAAAGTGCTTTTTCTGTCATTTATACGCCGTTTATGATGTCGGAGGAAGACTTGTTAACGGGGTCAGCTTCCTGAAACTAACTGCAGCTAATGATTATCCATTAATCTGCTGATTAGTCGCTCAAGTCAAAAAAAAAAAACTTCAACACAAAACCTGAGTAAACACATTGAAAAGTGTTTTTTTTTTTTAATATAATTAAACTGAGCAGGAAGGAGAGAAGCTGTTGCTAACTGCTGCTAGCATGTTTTACAGCTGCGGGATTAGCGAGGAAGTCGCTGAAAGAAGGAGAGCTAGTGTAAGTTTAAACGTGCGGCAGGTAAAAGCGCCCTGAGAGACTTTGCCGTATGAATAAAAACTGAAATGAGCAGATTTAACGAGGCTGAGAGCAGCGGACGAGACGATTCGCTCGCCGTTTACGTCATCAGGACAGAGGTGATTTTTTTTTTTCTTCTGTTGGCAGCCGTGTTTCCCCTTGAATTTTTTTATTTCAGATCTGGTGGTTCGCACGGAAAAAAAAAACTCCCTAAAGAGGTCGAAACGCGTGGTCGAGCTCGGTCAGGTGATGCAGCAGGAACGTGGCGTGCGTTCAGGACGTAAAACAACGACTTTACAAGCTTCCACCTCTGGATGTTTGCTCCACTCCAGAAAAAAAAAACACGTTGATTTATTTGTTTGTACGTCGCCTACGATATTAGAGCTTTTCCCTCTTTTTAGGCGTTGCCATGCCAACGTAGTTTAAAGGGACGGCACGGAGGTCGACTCCAAAACATGATTTCTGAACGGACGGATGTTTGACACAGAAAAGAAAACATTTGAAAGACTTTTTATTGTATAATTTAGTTTCTATTAAATTCTTTTATTTTGTTGAGGAAACAGGATTCTACTTTATTTATATTTTTTTTATCATTTTTGAGTGTTTTGAATGTTTTACGTCAGGTTTGTGACGACGTTTAAGTTTCACTCTGGAGCAGAATGAAGTGTTGGAAATATTAAACATTAATAGATGATCAAGATGGTTGTTTTGATCTTTTTAGAGTCGTTTTTTTCCTGTTTTTGTTTCATTTTTCTGAGGTTGAACAACAATAACAGCAGCTCCTGTTGCAGCCTCCTCCTCCTCCTCTTCCTTATGAGCCTCAGATAAGAAAACATGACATTTAATTTCCTACGAGTAACATCCAGAAGACCGTAAACGAAGGCCGGAAAGTTTTTGGTGACACAAACAAAACAAAAAGACGCGAGCGGCCGACCGAGCGATGACTCGCTGCCTGGAAACCGGAGGAAGCAAAAAAAAAAAAAAACACGCCGGCATCAAAGTCTGACGCTGAAATGATGCAAATGTTCATTTTATAGCTGCTGCACGTACTCTACATGATGACTCACACACACACAGCGGGGAATATCCTGCAGCAGCAGTAAACACACACACACACACACACACACACACACACACACTTCTCTGTGAGTAAAGTCCACCTTCACTTCCTGTTGAGTCTCCGTTTCCCTTTTAAAACACTCAGATCGACAGTTATCGGCAGCAATAAGGAACAAACTCCTCCATGTTGTTTTTTTTTTATAGCTGAGTTATGACTCCTCACACACACACACACACACACACACACACACACAATAACAAAACCTTCACTACGAAAACAAAGTCAGAAAAAGTTCAGCTGTAATTTTTAGGTTTTTGTGGAGAAGATTTTGTAGGTTTTTAGATTATTACGGGTTGAAAACAAAGACGTCGACATGTTTTGTTTTTCTCTCTCTCTCTGACTCACTGCTGTAAATTTAAAGTTTAAACAGAAGCAGGTCAGTCAGCAGCGACGTGTTGCTGCATGTCAGGCGGAGCGGCGGTGGTGGTGGCGGCGGCGGCGGTGTGGGCCGACACACGGTTGGACGGTTTTAGTGGATAAACATTTTCAACATCGACTGCTTTTTCTTTTTTCTCTCTTTTTTTTCTTTCTTTTATAAGAAAACCACAGCAGGAGTTCCAGCTACAAATATCTCCGTCCACATTTAAAAGCCTACTGAGCATGTGCGAGGAGGACAGACGAACGCAGAAATTGTTGTTGTTGTTGTTGTTGTTGTGCCTCTTCGTCCGCTTCCAATGAAACCGCTGCCGCCATGTTGCGTTTCTACAAAGCTCCATTTTCCCCGAACACCAAGCTGTTTTTGTTTGGTCAGAGGACCAAAACTGAGAAAGAAAAAGGTGCATTACCGAGTTTAGTTAAACAATAACAACAGATGTGATGACGGTGTGAAGCAGCAAGGCATGATGGGAGTTGTAGTCTTGGTTGTTGGATAGGATTACTCCAGTGTTGATGGCTCCTCCTCTCCAGAACAAACAGACCCGCTGATTACAGGTAAAAACACTGAATAAAGCAGCTTCAGCTAAAAAATCAGTGTTTCTCCACCATGTTGGGCGAGCAGCGGACTTCCTGGAGGGGCTGTTAGCCGAGCTGCTGCTAACGTTTGCCCAGTTTATTTCTCTGATAACTTAAGATCCAGACGTCCAATGACTAAAATCCTTCTTGCGGCTAAAAGATCAAGTTAAAAACCAGCTAAATTTATCATGAAAATGTGGCTTCAAACTGAATAAAAGTCCATTTCTAACAGTTTGTGTGGAACAAGCACAACAAAGCCCATGTATTATCTTGTATGTGTGTAAGTTACTCTTTGCTAGACGCCATTGTAGCGGACAAACACGGCGCCGACGCATGCATCTTGTGCACTATACTCTTTGGTAGAGGAGGTATGACGCCATTGACAGGCCACCAAATGAAACGGTCCGTTACTTTGATTAAAATGACAGATTTCTCTGGGTTTGAAAACCGAAAACTATTACTCAGATGCAGCTCTCTCAGATGGGAGGAGTTGGACTTCAGAGCTGAGGCCTGAGCTCAACAACATATAGAACATAGGTCTAGACCTGAGTGACAACAACCTGAGGGTTTCAGGAGAGAAGCTTCTGTCTGGTCCAGTTGTTTTTACACATTTTAATGAGGAACAATTACAGATTAGAGCTTTAAGTCTGTGGCTGACTGACTGACTGACTGACTGATGAAGTTACATCATTGGTCGGCTTCTAGCTGGCGTTTCATACACGGTGCGGCCGTATTCTGAGTTTTATCTGGTCTTGTTTGAAAGTCTTCCAGAGTGGAAACATTTTGCAGATCTCTTGCTGTCTTGTTGTTAAAGCAAAAGTTATTTGGTGTTTCAGACGCCATGTGATCTGGATTTGATGTGAGAGTCGTACTTCTTCCTCTCTGACGTCCACCGGAGCTCGTTCTCAGGTTGTCGAACGTTCAGGCTGCAACTAAAAAACAGTTTCAGCCAACAAAAGCCGATTAGACGACTTTGAGTTGTTGATATTTTAGCCTTTAGCTCCCTGCAAATGTTGAACGTCGGATTCTTATTTGACAAATGACATCATTAAACCGCCATGACAGCTGATGTAGCACTTAACTACAAATAACCTCTCTGTTTATATTGTAATAACTTGATTTAAACAGTTGATACACGATGCAAAACAAAGAATTAACGGGTTGAATTTGACATGAGAAGCTTTTTGAGAAGCTGCAGCCAGCAAATGTTTAAGAAAAAAAACAACTAAAACGGTGCGATTATAGTTTATTCAGTTATGAAAATAGTTGTGGATTAATTTTGTGTAATTGGACTGATGGCTGCAGCAGCTCTGATGGTATCACTGTTTATTCAGGAGAGAGAAAACGAGCAGGCCCTGCAGCTCTGCAGCAGCAGCAGGCGCAGTGCAGGATCAGCCCCTGCACACTCTGCACTGCAGGACGGAAAAAAAGAAAAAGAAGAAGAAAGACAGAAAGAAAGGAAAGAAGAAGAAGAAGAAGAAGGCGGTCTGTCGGGTCGCTGCTGCTGCTCGCCGTCCGTCCTCACGATGACTAAACACCGAATCCTGCTGAGCAACAAAATTCCTGCGAAGGAGCAGCTGCTGCTCAGCGGAACGACTCCACACAGTGTGACAGTGACACGCTGACCTCTTTATGTTACCGCCGGCAACAGCAGGGGGGGACGCCGTCTGACACGTCACTCACACGTCACAGGTTTGAGTCCCAGTAAAAGCGTCTTTTTTTTTTTTTTTTAAGATCCTGAGAGAGATCACACCTGCAGAGTCTTTCTGTGTCGTTTCGGCTCAAACTTACAAACAAGTAAAAGAAAAGAGTCACATGACCTCTCAGCTGGCCGGTTCATTGGTGGTCGGAGGTTTTGGTGGCTTCCTGTCGTCCTTCCTGGCCAGATGGAAGGTTTGTTTGCAGCAGAGAGAAGAGTGTGTGTGTGTGTGTGTGTGTGTGTGTGTGTGTGTGTGTGTGTGTGTGTGTGTGTGTGTGTGTGTGTGTGTGTGTGTGTGTAAAATACCTCACCTTCATATTGCAAATCTAATTATTAAGCTATTAAATCCAAAATGAACCCAAAAGGTTTTTCCAGAAACGGAGCTAAAAAAAACAGAAACACTTCAACAAAAACTGACGATGAGACCAAAAAACATCAGTTATTACAGGTTTTTATTTATTTATTTATTTTATTTTATTTAATGATCTAATGCTTTATAAAAGAGGAAAAAGCAGGTAGTTGTGGTCCGAGCTTCACTCTCTCTCTCTCTGTGTGTCTCTGAGCCGCTGTAACACAACACCGAGCTCCGATAGTTTACTCAATGGAAAGGTATGCGAGTCCACACACACACACACACACACACACACACACACACACACACACACACACACCTGCCTCCTCTTAGCCTCACCAGCTCTCAGATCTTCTTTTCCACAAATGCAGCTTTTCTGGAACTATTTTTGGATTTTTACTTCATCTTTAGACGACGAGGAGGAGGAGGAGGAGGAGGAGGAGGAGGAGGAGGAGGAGGAAGAGGAGGGCGACATATTTGAGCCTCAGCCAGCTTATAAAAGGGACATTTCCTGCTTTTTCTGTTCTGTCAGATGTTAAAGACTCTTCACATCTCCAGCCTCTGACGTCGGGGAGGGGTGGGACTCGGTGACGGAGGCTGGTCCCTCCTCTTTGTGTGTTTCTCGGTGTGATTCGAGACCGTCTTTCTGATTCTTGGTGTGTCGGATAGCGCCTCGGTGTAGCTGTTAGCCTAGCAGGTCGCTAGCGCACCTCGTAAACAGCTTTCATGAGATGTGTGTAACTGTTGGTGTTGGTGTGGCTGAAGTTGTGTTGTTTGTGTCGTTGTGGCCGTCGAGACCTTCATGGTGAACCTACAGAGTCCGAGACAAATTTCCCCTGAGTGGGACAATAAAGTTTGTTGTATGGTATTGTAACCGCCGAGCACTTTTGAAGCAGTAGAGGTGAATCGCTCTTCCTTTTGTACGCTGTTTTCTCCTGTTTTTGTTATTGTAGGGAGTTATTGCAGGTTTTGTTTACTCTTTTGTTTGACTAGAGATTAGTTAGGTTGTTTTGTTTTGTTTATTTTGGTCTGGATTCACCATCGCTGTACAGTCTTGTCACATTGTTCGTTGTGATAAAGCAATAAAATCGTTTTATTTTTGCATTCATCAGCCTCTGCTGCTCCTTCATGCAGCGCCTCAGTTCAGCCTCCGTCTCAAACAGGAAGTTGTGGCTCCTGTCTCTTTAAGATGAGCCCGCTCTGCTCTGATTGGTCGGCTTCCAGGAAGCTGTGACATAACCAAACTACAGCAGCAGGATTTCACTCCAAATGTTCAACTTCTCAATGCTGCAGGAGGATTTTCACCCCCTCTCCTCCTCCTCCTCCTCCTCCTCCTCCTCCTCCTCCTTCCTCCCCGTCATGTCTGTCACTCTGTCTGTCGCCCTTCACCTCCTCACCTCGTCCTCTCTGGGAGCAGATGGCCCCTCTGAGGGGCCCCGCACGCCTCCACGTACCGAGGAGGACGGAGAGCTGATGAATAATCATGTATAAGAAGTGTGTGTGTGTGTGTGTGTGTGTGTGTGTGTGTTCAACACTTTCAGCCAAAGAATCGAGAGGTCACAGGTTCAAACCCCTCCTCCTCCTCCTCCTCCTCCTCCTCCTCCTCCTCCTCCTCCTCCTGCTCCTGCTCCTCCTCCTCCCTGAACACAGCAGCTGTGTTTATCACGTCTTCACTCTCCACCAACCAAAACTAGAGCCGCTAAGATTAAAAACATTCATCTGCATCAAAATCAACGAGCAGCAACAGTTAACTGATCAATTTAAAGCCAAAACTTTCTGATTAAAGCTTCTTAAATCTGAATATTTTCTGCTTTCTTTAGTGTTTGATGACAATAAACTGAATATTTTTGGGGTTTGTGGACATTCGAAGACGTCGTCAGTGACGTTCAGAGTCTCAAGAGTTTCTATAATATCAAACTTATTAAACAGTAAAGTTAACGTTGGTCAGTTTCAGCCAGGAAGCAAATAAAACATCAACAGATCAATAAATGACAATCAGGAACCAGATCTAATTAACAAACCCTCTAATTACCCGACCCTACTGACTGATGACGGCACAGCAACACGTCGTTAATAAAGTCAGAACAATAATCTCACATCATTTCTAGAGCTGCAACTTTTAATCCGTCAGCTGTTTTAATAATTCAATAAATGTTTCAGTCGATTTTTAAGCAAAAATTTGATTCTTAAACGTGAAAATTTTGAACTTTTCTTTGTCAAATATGACAGTAAACTGTGACATAACGTCTTTTTTATCTTCTCTCGATTGTTTTTATGTCTTTTATCCAACTTGATCTTAATTTTATCTTCGTTTTATTTAATTTGAACTTTACTGTTTTTTTTAAAATTGATATTTTATGGAGAAAACTATCAATTAGTTTCAGATCTAATTATCCTTTTAGTGTGTGTGTGTGTGTGTTAGTGTGTGTGTGTGTGTGTGTGTGTGTGTGTGTGTTAGTGTGTGTGTGTGTGTGTGTGTGTGTGTGTGTTAGTGTGTGTTCAGTCTTCTGGGTGGAAGTCACCTGTTTCCTGTGTTTTGTTGTTCAAGAAGAAGTCAGAAGGTTTTTGGACTCCCACCCAGTCAGCCGACCGCCGCTCACATGTGAGCAGCAGGTCAGCTGACTGTCAACACACACACACACACACACACACACACACACACACACACACACACACACACACACACTTCTCTTCCCAGTTTGTGAGGAAGCCGCTCTGTTTCCAGTAAACCGAGACGTCGACTCGTCTCAACTTTTACTTTCATTTATGTGTTTTTTTTTTTTTAGTTTTTTTTTTTAGGGGGTTTCAAACTGTGACTTTTTGTTGTCACATGACTTGAATCCAAACATTCTCCGAGTTTCGTTCTGACAGACGCGTCTCTCACATCCTTCATATCTGCCGTTTGACTTTTTTGTTTGTTTCTAAAAGGTTAAAACCTGTTGGTCACGTTAATATTTATCACCGTCCACCAAAAGAAAAGAAAGGAGATAAATGGAAAGATTTTACATCCAAACACGTCTGAAAGTTGTTTTATCAGAGTTTCCTGGAACAGAAAGTGAAAAGCATGATGGGTAATAATCTCAGTTTAGAGGGTTAAACTGCGGTAGATGGATCTTCTCCAGAGGATGAACCCTGCTGGCGCCTCCATCAGGTCGAGAGTGAAACATCACAGCTCTCAGATGGATCGTCGTGTTTACGGCAGACATTCAAAGTCCTGAGAGGAGAAATAACGAGCAGCAGCAGGTCGGACAGTTTGGGTCGAACGTTCCCAGACGATGAACCCTTTGATTTTTCCCTCCGGCGCCACCATGAGGCGACATGTCAGCTGTTCTTCTTCTTCTACTGAAATATCTCTGAACAGCTGTTTGATGAATTGCTGCAAACTTTAGTTCAGTCGTTCATGATGATGATGGATCATAAAGCTTTTATTTTGGCGGCGCCTCCAAATGTTCAGACCATGAAATACCTGAAAAACTGACGAGAGTCCAGTAAACCCAGTAAACCCAGTAAACACTGTACCTGCTCAAGGTCAACTCACTGCTTTTTCCAGAGCTTTCAACCATGTTTGACTGTTTTACTGAATTAATATTTAACTGGTTTTCACCCAGTTTTAATATAATATTAATACTATTAATGCAAATAAACTCACTTTATGTGTGACTTTTTGTTTCTGGTAAAACTTTTTACAGTTTATGTAACATTTTAGAACAATTAAATTAATCAGCAACTATTTTGATAATTGATTTTTCATTTTGAGTCTTTTTTTTTTTTTTTTTTGAGACAAAAACATCCAAATTCTTTGATTCCAGCTTCTTAAATATGAATATTTTCTGGTTTCTTTTAGTCTCGATGACGTTAAACTGAATATATTTGAGTTGTGATCAATATTTTTCACCAATTTCTTCCATTTTGTAGACGAAACAACTAATCAATCAATCAGGAAAATGATCAGCAGATGTTTGTTATTCTACTTTTTAAAGCACTTCCTGTCTGACGTCTTTCCGTCTCTTCTCCGCAGATTTATGTTGGGTAACGGGGTGAAGCGGAAACTGGACGAGGATGAGGACAGTTTGGAGGAAGACCGGCGTCCTCCGGGTGTCGGCGGCGTGTCGCAGGCGTCCTACACTCTGCAGCGCCAGACCGTCCTCAACGTGTCCCTCATGAAGCTGTACGGGCCGCGGATGGGCGCCGACCTCAACCTGCAGCGCCGCGTCCTCATCAACAACATCATTCGCCGCATCCACGACGACTTCAGGCAGGAAGGAGGCGTCGGCGCGCTCTTCTTCTCCGCGGCGCCTCCTGTCGCCGCCGCCGCCGCCGCCCTTGAGGACGTCGGCTACCGGCAACCGCCGCCGCCTTCGTCCTCCTTCAGCATCCTCTCGTCCTCGCTGTCGGCGCTGGACTCCTGCCTGACTCCCGCCTCGCTGCTGGAGGAGGACCTCCCGATGTTCTTCACCCTGCCGCCCTCCTCCTCCGCCCACCACCACCATCACCACCACCTGCACCACTCCCCGAGGCCGCCGCCGCCGCCCTCGCCGTCACTCAAAGACAGCTTCTCCTCGGCCCTGGAGGAGATCGAGGAGCTGTGTCCTTCCTCTTCGTCTCTGCAGTCGCCGCCTCCGGCTCGGGTTCTGTTCGACGTCGTCATGAAGGAGGAGGGGCGGAGCTTCCAGGAGGTGGAGGGCAGGTCGGAGAAACCTGCTCCTCCTCCTCTCCCTCTTCCTCCCATCACCACGGACACCTCGCCGTCCTCAACGGGCGCCTTCCTGACTGACTTTGCTCTGGACGACGTCCTCTTCACAGACATTGACACGTCCATGTACGACCTCGGCCCCTGCCCGCCGCCGCTGCCGCCGGGAGCCCCGCCGACCAAGATGGCCCCCGTCGTGATGGCGGACGACCTGGTGCGGTCGATGTCCGGGTACGGCGCGGCGGCGGGGGCCGGCACTCAGAACCAGCCTTTTAAAATGGACCTGGCTGAGCTGGACCACATCATGGAGGTGCTGGTGGGCAGCTGAGGACGCGTTTCATCACTTCCTGTTGGTTTTGTACAGTTTTAAAGTTACTTCACACTGATCTTTAACGCCGGAGGACGACGGGAAGAAGCTCCTCCTCCAGAGGAAACATCTGAAGGTGGTTGAAGGAGTGAAGTTTGTCTTTTTACACTCCTGTTTTTTTTTAAAAAGAAAAGATTAAAGGTCCAGTCACACCAGGAAGTGACGCAGGAGACGTTAAATACAAGTAGACGACGCCACAAAGCTAACAGGCTACGATAGTGTCTCCATTTTGGACGTTTTTATTCGTCAAAGGTGGAAATTAGCGTAACGTTTTGCCGATTTAACTCGCCCTTTGAAAGCAAATCCACAAATTATTGCCATTTAATTGAAATAAACTGAATAAACAACAAACTCCTGCTGTTTTAAACGCTGGTTTGACTGGACCTTTAACGTCTGTGAGGCGACCGGAGGACTTCAGCTGCTGCGTGTAGAGTTTTAACATCGATGGGAGTGAAGTTTTGTCTTTTACACTCCTGTTTTTTTTAAAAAAAGAAAAGGATAAAGGTCCAGTCACACCAGGAAGTGACACAGGAGACGTTTGTACTCCAACAGAAGTTTCTAATTGTCAACGGTGGAAATTGGCAAATCCACTAATTATTGCAATTTCATTGAAATTAACTGAATAAACTACAAACTTCTGCTGTTTTTAAACGCTGGTTTGACTGGACCTTTAACACGTGTGTGAGGTAGAGGCAACAATTATCTGTTTATAGTGATTATAACTATAAATCAAATATATATTGTTGTGTTAAAATATCACACAGCAGCTTCAGTTAAAGGACGAGTTCACAGTGTGTCTTAAAGCAACAGTCAGCAGTCTAAATGAACCCTGAAACATGTTTTTCACTGTTCGTTTGTTCACCTGGCTGCCGTCGTAAACTCGTCCTTTAAGGGTTTGGAAGCACGTCGTCACACTTTGCTCACGTTACGAAGATCCAGCGTGTGAAATAACGTTCTTACGACCAACCAGAAGCACAGTCTTTTGTCTTCCAGGGAAACTCCAGGTTCAATCAGGCCAGTGTGAAGTACCGTCCAGTTTTCTACCGCTGTCCGAGAATTGTAAGAAAACAAAAAAAAAGCCCAGAGACTTTTTTTTTCTACTGTCTGCATGTTTTAAAATCTCAACAAAACAATTCAGTGCCTTTTTTAAAAACCTCTTTCTATCACAAGGTCACATTTTTTGCTGTTGCTCGTCGTCACCCAGCGATACGAACGCTTAGAGAACACGATTATGCAAAACGGATTTCATTTTGTCAACACAAGAATGTGAAACCGCACCAACTGCGCCGCTGTAGTCGCTCCGTTTTTTTTTTGTCGCCGTCGCTGCACAAGAGAAACAACCTGATTGGTTGAATTAAACCTGAACGGGGGTGGAGCCAACGAACAAAAGCGCCAATCTGCCTGCGCATCACCTGTGGCGGTTTTAACTTCAAAGGGCTAAAAAAAAAAGCTACGAAGAACTTGTAGAAAACTGACCAGTTTTACCTCGAATGTGCTCAAAGTGCAATAAGTGCAAAATTATTTATTTTGACATAAACTGTATGTTTGTAGCAACGAGCCACCGCTGCTGCTCTCAGGACATTTCTGTCTTTTCAAACTTCCAAACACATTTTCACAGGATTAATTCTAACATTTTAGCTTTTTTAGCTAACAGGATCATGAATAACAGGTGCTAGCTAGCGTCTGTGCTAGCTTGTATTTTGGTTAAAAATGAGAAGATATTAAAAAAAACTGCAAAAAATATATCAGGATATGAAATATTCAGAATGAACACAGTTCATGTAACTCCAGTAATCCACAGAAATGTTTCATGAGTTTGCTGCTGCAGGTCGGAGAGAATAGAGCGCTAAAGGTGTTTTAGCTAGCAGGTCTTAACTAGCTAACATAGATCATTTAAATACAACAGGTTCCTTTTTTTTTTTTAGTTAAAATCATTAAAACTGTAGTTAAATATTTTTGGAGGGAAAAATGTTTATTTACTTTCATGTCTGTGTGTTTAGTACAGAGCTGGATGTGATTAGCCTAGCTTAGCATAAAGACTGGAAGCAGTGGGAAACGGTTAGCCTAGCTTTGTCCTAAGCTCCAAAAACACACCTACGATCAATACTTAAGCTGAGCTCATTAATTAGTTTCATCTGTACACAAACAGACATGAAAAGAACAATTTTGCAGTTTTGGGAGGAAAAACTTTATCAGATCATTTCATGGCATTTTTAGAAGAGCTTCAGTCTGATTGTTGTTTATAGAGCTGCAGCTAACGATCATTTTCATTATCAATTAATCTGTCGATTATTTCATTGATTAATCAATTGGTTGTTTGATCCATAAAATGTCAGAAAAATGTCAATCATTGTTCCCAAAACCCAAGATGACGTCTTCAGATGTCTTCAAACCTGAAAATATTCACATTTAAGAAGCTAAAATCAAAGAACTTTCTCTTAAAAAATGACTCAAAACAATTAATCAATTATTAAAATATATCGCAGAATAATTTTCTGTCAGTCAACTAATCGTTTCAGCTCTGGCGGTTTGTTTGCTTCACCCACTGAGGTTTAACTCAACCAAACAGTTTATTTCTCCCTAAAATCATCATCTGTAGAGTTTAACGTCATACTGAAGGTAAAAAATATCTTTTTAGGAACAAATAAAAAACAGATTTTTAACCGCACACACACACACAGTCGATGACGTGAAGGCTCAGTTTGTAGGAAGCAAACGTAAAATTGCAATAATGGAGGTACGTTGTTTTGCAGACAACACACAAACTATGAATTATTTATTATCTGTCATCTCTCGTTTTATATTTATTGCAACTCTGGACACTAATATTTTGTTTGTACATAAAATGTATTCTTTTAAAGGGCAAACCCACCAAAACTGACGTCTAGTTCAAATGTTAATAACTTTTTAACTTTTTAATATCAACATTTCAGCAAAATGTTGATATTTAAGACGTAATTTTTGGTGGAAATCCCTTCAATGAAATGTATTATCATTTAATAAATGATTGGATCTTTTTTTTAAATATTATGTAATATATTTTTTAGTGATGCAGACGCCCTGAATTCAACCTACACCGCAGTGTTTGTAAGAGAAGTTATGAATGGATGAGCCAGTTTTTTAAATAAAAACAATAATAATAATAAAACATCTGATCTGAATTTTTAATCCAGGATCAAAGTGTTTGTTGATTTTTATTATTCAGACAAGATCGATCAGATTCAGACACAAACTGAAACCGGATATGTCTCCATCTGCTGGACAGACGGCGTCATCGCAGGTTTTCAGATCAGAAATATAAAAGCTGATAAAAAAAAAAATAATACAGAAAACATGAAATATTTTAATAAACAATTCTGTATGAAGTTCTGGATGTTTCTGCTTTTCATGTCTGAGTTTTAAAAATCAACAAAACACAAGAATGTTTTTATTTTTTATCCCAGTTTTCAGATTAAATTCACCAGTTTGACGTGTTTTTGAAAAACTGGCTCCAGACTGTTTTTATCCAGAAGTGAAAGTCGTCTTTATTTGTTGTTTTTTAGGGTTTATTTTTCTTTATTTTTTCCATCCAGAGAATTGAAGGATCGGTCGGACTCACAAAAACAAAAAAAAGACCTTCATTCTTTGTGTTTGGTTTGTAGCACCGCTGTGGTTTTTATTATTGTTTTATTGGATATTAGCAGAAAGATTCAATGTTTTTTTTTATGGATTTTAATTTGTGCTTCATGCCTGACCTTGAATCTGTGCCTTGTCCTATGCAATATTACATTTTCTTCTTCTGAGAATTATATTTGAATGTGTAAGATGAGGATTCAGCTCTGACTGGGGGAGGGAGGGGGGAGGGGGGGAGGACTTCAGTAATATTTTCTACAATAAATGGAAACAATCTCATCTTTGTTTTTTTTTTGTCTTTTTTTTTCATGATAACATGAAAACTTTTGGTTCCAAATCTTCTGCTCGTCTAACAGGAAGTAAACAGGAAGTGGTTTCATCTGATTTACAGTGAAAAATCTTCAAAGCTGCCTGAAAGTTTCAATGAATTTCTTTTGATTTATTGTCACAAGTAAAAAAGAAACTAACAGTGTTGAGACAAGTAACATGATTTTATGGTTATAAAGTATTTGAGCCACTGTGAGGGAATAAAATCTGACATTTTCAGAATAAAATCAAATTATTTTATGAAAGAAGTTGTAATATTTTGAGAATGATCGCTCAGTAAGTTGTAATATACTGGGAATGCAGTCAAAATCTTAAGAAAATAAAGTAATATTTGAGAACTCAGTAATGTAATATACTGAAAAATAGAGGAATAATGTAAAATTACAGAAATAAAGTCATAATTTTTAGGGTAAAATTGTAATATTTTGAAAATAGAGTTCTACCATTTTGGAAATAAAGTCATATTTGAGATAAATGTAATATTTAAAAAAAAAAATTAAGTATCATTTCAAGAATATTTAGGTATATAAATATATTTATAAGTATTTTATAGTATATTATATTATAAAGAGAAAATGTTTTGAGAATACAGTCGTAATATTTCAGGGACACAGTTTGAATGTTATGAAAATTACGTTGTAAAATGTTGAGAATAAAGTTGAAATATTATTTTAATACTCAATTGTAGTAAAACATCAGAAAGTTCTGTCGGAAAAATGATAAATGTGGATCAAGTTTAAGGTTTTATTAATAATAAGCACTTTATCGCAGCTTTTAGGAGAATAAAAATTAAAGTAATTACATAACGAGACGTGTTGTGGAGCAGCGACGGTGTCAGGAAACGATTCATGACTCAAAACTCAATAAAATGAAATAAACATTAATATTCTGATGGTATCTTAATAATTATTCCTTGAAATTACAATTTTAGTCTGAAAAATCTCAGATTAACTCACCTGACGCCCCAAACAGCGACTCTAATACTCCCCAAATAATGAATCTACGAGGTCGATTCAAAAACACAAATACAACAGAAAACAAGGTAACATTTTCTCTTAAATTATTTTAATTTCTTGTGTACACTAAAAGTAAAATTTACACACTTATAGTCTCAAAAGAACCTGGGCATGCACGATAACCTTTTGACAGGCTCTTCAAGTGATTCAGTTTTTTTCCATAGGAATTTTCCCGTACATTTTACAGTCCATAGTTTAACTGTACACAGTCTAAAGCCACAGTGAACTATGATTACATCCATTTCATCTTTACAATGTGCAAAATCCTCCTGGGAGACGGGGCTGACAGTAGTATGAGCAAAAAAAAAACCAACAAAACAAAAAAGAAAACAAAAAAACAAAAACATGAGCGAATAAGAGCTGCGACAACAAAAAGAAGCACTTCATCTTTAGGAACAGTGTACATTAAACCCAACACATGGAAGCAGAAATTGGTCCCTTAATTCCCTTCTGATGCGAGTCGACCTTCACTGCTGAGAAACTTTCACCGAGTTTCAGTGGTTTTAACCAAAAAAAAAGTGTCCCGTTCTTCAACAAAAAAGTAAAAGAGAGCAGACGAAAAAAAAAATTTGTGATTATGTTGGAATAATAAATAAAAAAAGCCTCCGAACGACAAACCGAGGACGACGTCGACTCTCCAGATGCACCAGAGTTTGGTCGGTGGAAGTTTCCCAAAACTAAAAAAAGATAAAACGACAAATCATCCTGCGTTCTAGTGAGGATGGACGCACTGCAGCAGTGTAGTGAGGAGGAGGAGGAGGAGGAGGAGGAGGAGGAGGGGTGGGGGGCATAATTTATGTTAAAAAGCTGCTTTAAATTACAAAAAAAAAAAGAGGAAAAAAATAGAACAAAATGGACGCTGCGAGTTGTTAAAATTAAAAAAAATCAACACCGACTGAAGGTAAAAACGAAGGCCTTTAAACACAACGAGGGGACAAAACATTCAGCTGGATTTTGCAGGCAGTGTGGTTTCAAGTCGATAAATATATATATATAGAGAGAGATTTTTATATATATCTATATATATGTATATAAACATATTAATTCATACTTGTCACATATATTCCACTTCAGTTTGATTCAGCCAGTGTTTTCCTTCACAGACAGACATGAACACACTCCCAACCACAGACACGTAAAAACCCATCCTCCAAAATCATCCAGAATTTAAAAAAAAAACAAAAAAACAACAAAAAAAACGGGTAAAATTAACCTTTTATATCCCTGATTATATACACGATGATTCTTCTAGATATGAACAGCACACACACGTCTAAACCTTCCTCTATAAATTATTATCAGCTCTATAAGTTAATTATCTGATCTCCTACTGAATCAACCTAATCCTTTTCTTTTTGTTTTTTTCTTGTTTTTTTTTAAATGTGCAGACTCCTCCCCCCTCCCCTCCTTGACATCCAAGCTGTTTCCATGGCGATAAATGCTTTGATTTATTTTTAAAAATTATAGGTTGGAGAAAAAGAAAAAAAAAAAACATAAGCGCAACTTTTTCTTTTAAATTTAAAAAAAAAAAAAAAAAGTGAAAAAGGAGGGAGGACCAAAGCTGCAGCAAGAGACAAATAATTAAAAAAAAACAACAACGATGGACCGAGGAGTCGGTGGGCGTGGCCAGTGTCAAAGGGGGGCGGGGCCAGGAAAAGAGTGTGTGTGTGTGTGAGGGGGGGAGGAGTCAGGAGGTGTGGTCAGTTCCAGGAGGCGGGGCTTCAGTCTGGCGTGGCCTGGCAGCCCAGCGGCGTCAGCGTGGCGGGAAACATCAGCACCTTGGCCTGCATGAAGGAAAGATCCGGAAGACCCGCGATCACCTTCGCCGCCTCCTCGCTCAGGTTCTCGTCTTTCCTCGGCTTCCTGTCAAAAAAAAAAAAAAAAAAAACAAGAAGAGATTTAAAAATAAACAAACAACAAATAAATAAAAACATTAATAAATAAAAAAGGTGTTAAAACAGCTGCAGGTAAATATGACGTTCAATATTCATGTAAATAGAAAAAACTAGCCGAATCTGTAATTATAGCTTTTAAAACGTTAAAAAAGGAGCAGTTCACCATTTTTTAACTCCGTTTTCAAACCAGTCAGGTGACCATATGAACGCTGAACGCTTTAATCATTCCTCCTGCTCACACCGGATATTAAAAACACTCCCTTTAATCACAGTTTTGTGATTATTGCAGCCAAAAATACTTGAAAAATTAATGTTTTATTTGCTCTTTTCGCAGTAAAATTGCAGGAATTAGGAAAAAAAACTGCGAGCAAAGCGACAAATAATGCATCTTTTTTTTAAACTGCAACCAATGAAGAGTCTCATATCTGTGCAAAAATAAAAATCTGTGCAAATATAATATCTGTAACTTGAATAAGTAATAAATTCAAGAGTTATTTAAAATTAAGGAGTAGTTACATTTATTTTACATTACATTTAGTTACATTTAAAAGTTACATCTGGACCTTTAAGGCACCTCTGCACCCCGTTCTCTCGTTTTATCTTGTCTTATTCTCTTTTTAGCGTCTTTTTACTTCCATACTTAACACTTTTTAACTGTTTTTAAATGTCTTTTTACTTGTGATGCTTTAATATTCTGTTTTAATGCCTTTTACGCTCGACATAAAGCACTTTAAAATGTTGCTGTACAGATAAACTCGCCCTGTATTACACTGAGTCGAGGGAAACTTCAGGACTGAATCACGAAAAAAAAAAAAAAAAACTTTAAAAACTTTACTTTTAAGACAAAACTAAACTTCATCTGGAGTCATCAGGAGTTGAGCTTCATGTGTTCAACCATTCAACAGGGGTTAATATTTTACTCCGCACTGTTACTTTTATCCTCTTGTTTTATCTGTTTTTAGCGTCTTTTTACTTCCATATTTAACACTTTAATTGTTTATTTGTGTCGCTTTAATATTCTGTTTTAATGCCTTTTATGCTCGACGTGAAACACTTTGAAATGTTTCTGTATTCGAGGGAAACTTCAGGACTGAATCACGAAAACAAAAATAACTTTTAGAACTTTTAAGACGAAACTAAACTTCGTCTGGAGTCACGAGTTTCAAACATACAACACGTGTCTCATGTTTCTGTCTGATGAACAATATCGAGGTCAACGATGAAATCATCTCTCAAAGTTTGAACTGAAACCAGCTGGCGGCTGATGTCACCGCTGCGGTAGGAGAGAGAGATCACATGACGCCTCTCTCTGTGTCATCTGCCTTTGACCTCTGACCTGGTGGAGGTGCTGGTCTTCTCCATGGTGGACATCAGGCGGGCGAAGGCGTCTGCCACCCGGCTGCCGGAGCTGCTGGGATCCAGCTTGGCCGTCGTCAGCTCGTACAGCTCGGGATCCACGCCTGAGAAAAGGAAAAGAAAAAAGTTTAGAGACACTTCAACAGGCTGCGGAGTTCAAAGAGCAGCTGCCCGTCACATCTGATCAGGGTCATCGCTCACGCTGACCTCTGACCTCTACGTGTTGGGACTGAAGGCATCTGCACAACAAACCTCAGTTTGATTCTTCTGTGGTGACAAAAGATTCAAAGTGAGGTCGACTCTGCACTTATGAATTAATTTGCAACATATGCGACCGAATCATCAGAGTTTAAAGGCTGCATTTTATTTTGAAGGGAACATTTTTTGGGCTAATGAAATCCAATGTGCATGGAGGTTTGTGTTGAAGCCTGCAGCACACAGTTCAAACTTGTGGAATGAACAACATTTGCACTTTTATCTCTCTTCTAAATAATAATAATGATAATAATAATAATAATAAAGATGTAAGAGCTTATAAAAAAAAATATCCGACCTGTTGTGATGAAGTTGAGATTCTCCAGCCGGAGGAGACGTGATTGTGTTCATATGACTTTTAACTTTTAATACGTTTATTCTCATCAAGCTTTCATAAAACATTTCTCCTCTGTTGCAGCTCCTAAATATCAATTAATCATCATTTAATTAATGCTTCCTTCATAAACAATCGATTTGTTGTTACCTTCCTTCCAAAGTCCCGATTGTTTTTTTTTCTTTTTTACTTTTTTTCTGATTGTTTTTGTTTATATACATATTGTTTATCTGTCTGCTATGACTGTATTTGTGTAAATATGCTTTAGCGATGTTGCCATGCCGATAAAGCTCTAAAGATTTTTTACTCCTCGTCCTTTAAAAGTAGGAACAAAAATGCATCTCTGAGAATTTTTAGGAGAGATTTTCCTGCTCTGAGAAGCTTGAAGGTCAAATTATTGTGAACAGAATAATAATAATAATAATAATAATAATAATAATCTCTTCGTTTGTTTCTCTCACAGAACGTTAGCTTCTGGTTCAGAGTTTCAGAAACACAGCTCAGCTCAACAGCAGCATTTAAATCGTTTCGGTGCAACGATTCGACATCAAGAGCTTTTTTTTTCTTTTTGTGCAACACTTCACTTCGTTGGTTGTATGCTGAACTTCCTGCTTACGATGGGGAATATATATATTTCCTGTTTTATAAAAGCCGTAGTGGTTTTTTTTATTGACGTCAGCGGTCTGATTGTTGTTTTGTTTTTGTATGAATGATGTTTTATGTATGTGAGTGTGTTTGGGAGACGAATAAAGTTGATCTTATCTTATAAACACAGCCTCTGATTCTGCTTCAGATTGTTTAATTTATTCTTTTTGTTTGTTGTTGTTTTTGTTTTATACTTTACACTTTGTGTATATATTTTATTGTGTTATGGACCCCTGTAGAGTGAAATATTAACATTGTTTATTTTCCTTCACAAACGAGCTGCAAAATCAGATTGTTTCACTCTGAAGTTGTTGTTAATCATCTCATTAATGCCGATTCTAACAGACGGGTGTTATAAGCCAGAAGCAGAGACGGGATGTTAATTTAAAGAGGAGGAGGAGGAGGAGGAGGAGGAAGAGGAGGCCGTGAGCAGCTGCTGACCTGGGATGGAGGGCGAGCTGGTGGAGCCAGAGTCCTCCACGGGACCAAAGAAGTCCAGGTTTAACAGAGACGAGCCTCCGCTCGCTGCACAGCCGTGGAGGAGCAGGAGGAGGAGGAGGAGGGGGCGGCCGAGGTTAACGGACACACAGAGAGAGAGAGAGAGAGAGAGAGAGAGAGAGAGAGAGAGGAGAGAGGGAGAGAGGGATAGAGAGAGAGAGAGGAGGGAGAGAGAGAGATGAGAGAGAGGGAGAGGGATAGAAACAGAGAGAGAGAGAGAGAGAGAGAGAGAGAGAGAGAAGGAGAGAGAGAGAGAGAGAGAGAGAGAGAGAGAGAGAGGGAGGAGAGAGAGAGAGAGGAGAGAGGGATAGAGAGAGAGAGAGAGAGGGAGAGAGAGAGAGAGAGAGAGAGAGAGAAGGAGACAGAGAGAGAGAGAGAGAGAGAGAGAGAGAGAGAGGGAGAGAGGGATAGAGAGAGAGAGAGGGATAGAGAGAGAGAGAGGGAGAGAGGATAGAAACAGAGAGAGAGAGAGAGAGAGAGAGAGAGAAGAGAGAGAGGGAGGGAGAGAGAGAGAGAGAGAGAGAGAGAGAGAGAGAAGGAGGAGAGAGAGAGAGAGAGACGAGAGAGAGAGAGAGAGGGAGAGAGAGAGGGAGGGAGAGAGAGAGAGAGAGAGAGAGACAGAGAGAGACAGAGAGAGAGAGAGAGAGGGGGGAGGGAGAGAGAGAAGAGAGAGAGAGAGAGAGAGAGGGAGAGAGGAGAAACCAGAGACATGCAGCTCTTTCAGCTCTTTTCTCCGCATCTACAGACATGTTAGACTTGTTTGGTGACTTCATGCAAAGCGGCCATGTTGTTTAGATTTTCATCGACACACAAAAAAACAAAACAGCTGGAAATGATTCAGATTTTAAAAAAGGAAAAATCCACATCACATATTCTCACTGAGGCGTCAGACGGTCCAAAACACTCGAATACTGAAAACCGTCGAGTACTGAATGATCTGTTTGTGTTTTAACAACATTTAAACGTTAAAACTAAACCATTAAAAATGGTTTCGCTATGAAAGTTTTAAACGTACATCATGTAATTTCAGCGCTCGGCGTCTCTAAATATAAACAATAACAACAGACGGAGGCGATGACGTGTGAAGCAGCAAGGGATGATGGAGTTGCTGTCTTGGACGTGTCCGTTACTTTTATTAAAATGACAGATTTCTCTGGGTTTGAAAACTGTTGGAAACATTTGGATAATGTAAGTACACAACTCAACAACATATAGAACATAGGTCTAGTTGTTTTTACACATTTTAATGTGAAATAATAAAATAATAGTTCAACATTCTGTGAAATCTTCTTGTCGTTTAGACTGATTCTTCACTCGCAGACAGCAGTTAGCTTAGCTTAGCATAAAGACTGGAAATAGAGGGAAACAGCTAGCCTGCACTGATTAACTTGTTACATCTTGTTTGTTTAATCTGGACAAAAAAAGCTTTAAAGTGGTGAATTCTCTGCTGCCGACCGAAAACTATTAATCAGCTGCAGCTCTCTCAGATGGGAGGGGTTGGACTTCAGAGCTGAGGCCAGAGAAGCACAGCTGATCTCTGACAAACTGCAGTTAATAAATCTGAATAAAGAATAAATGATGTAGATAAAAGTCCATTTATAATCCAATCTGATGTGTTCAGGTTCAATCATCAAGGAACTTTTCCCTAAAATGAGCAGAGTGACTTTGTCGTCGTGTCGTTGGGGCTCTTTGGTAGAGGAGGTATGACGCCGTTGACAGGCCACCAAATGAAACGGTCCGTTACTTTGATTAAAATGACAGATTTCTCTGGGTTTGAACATTAATGTAAGAACACAACTCAACAACATATAGAACATAGGTCTAGACCTGAGTGACAACAACCTGACGATTTCAGGAGAGAAGCTTCTGTCTGGTCTAGTTGTTTTTACACATTTTAATGAGGAATAATTACAGATTAGAGGTTTAATGAGAGGCCACTGCTCTCCTTTATTAGTTTGTTTGTGCATAAGAGACTCAGATTCAGATAGTTAGAGATGCACATTTCTCTCTCTGTGTGTGTTTAACCGTCTTCTTCTGTGGTCCTTACAGTGATAGAACTAATTCAGGTACAACTTTGTACCTCGTATTTAAGGAGGGAGATACGTTTGAAAGAGGTTTAAGAGCAACTTTTCCATCAGACTGTCATTTAAAAAAATGGCGAGAGGCCTGTTGGGGTAAAATAGATCAAACAAAAAAATTGTAGCAGGATTATTTTCTTATTTCCTATCACAGCAAACATCTCCTGACCTGCTCTCCTTTATATATTTAATTTGTGTATAATAAAGATTTAGATAAACTAATTTCTCTCTTCGTCTTCTTCTTCTGTGGTCTTTAATCTGACAGGATCAGTTCAGACTTGTGACTCTTACATGAAAGTGAGTCTGGTGTTTGTTCAGACGTGAGACCGACGTGTTTAATTATTATCATATTAATGTAGGTTTTAAAGAGGTTTAAGAGCAATTTTTTCCAACAGACTGTCATTTAAAAAAATAGCAAAAGGCCCAATGAAGTAAAATAGATAAAACTAAAAAGATTATATCAGGATTATTTTCTTATTTCCTGCTGTAGTCGAAGTTAAAACAGTGCTGAAAATGTTTTAATGTGGATTTTTCCCCTTTAAACACAAGAACCTGCATCTACAAACGTCAATCTATCTTCTACACACTCAAGTCAGGACGTGAAAATAAAACATCATCAGCCGCACATCCGCCGCTCCTCACGCTGTAAAACTGGAGCGTGTGATTGGCTGTGAACACGGCGGCGGACGAGGCTGATGAGAAACTCTACGGGGGGTCAGAGAGGTGAGAGACGAGAGCGAGCGGTGGGTGAGGAAGGCGGTGATGATGAGGAGGGAGGAAGGAGGGAGGAAGGAGGAGAGAGGAAGGAGGGAGGAAGGAGGGAGGAGGGAGGAGGTCACCTACCGTCCAGAGGGTTGGTAAGGCCACTGCTGCTCCAGTCGAACTGGACGGGTGGGAGCGCCTCCTGCTGGAGGAGACGAGGTCAAACAGGCAGTGAGATTCACATATGAGGAGGAGGAGGAGGTGTCATACTGTCTGGAGTTTTAAATCCAGATGTTTCGTCATATTTCTACATTTTCCCAAACTAGCAGTGAATTAAAATGTCTTAAAAGCAGCAGAGTTTGTATAAATTAACACGACTGGTTTGAATAATAAGCAGGAAGTATTTAAAATGTTTCCTTCTGTCAATAAATCTCATAAACAGACTTGATTTCTGGTTTATTTCCCTTTTTCCCCCCATTCAGACCAGTTTTTCCGAGCCACCTTTATGAAACAACCCTCATAAATGAAAACTAACTGTTTATTTTAAAAACATCCTTTAATTTTACAGCAATTTCCTGGAAACTTTCAGAGTAATATGCAGGTGTTTAACTCTATACTTTTGAATTTGCCTTCATATATCACAAAATGTTTAACATGCTGATGTTTGGTATCTTTTTTTCCAGACTGTTATTTTTTCACTTTCACATACTTACATCATCATTTTGAACCCAAAAAACACAAAATACATAAAATCCAAATTGGAAAATTGTCGTATTTTGACTATAAGAAACACAAACATGTTCAACAAAGCATTTTAAGGCTGCAAATGTGAACATATAATGGAAACACTGAGATAAAATCAGTCTATAAACATCTATTTACAACAAAAAGCAGGCGTGTGCCACTGTGGGTGTCCTGTTTCAACACCTTCTCTGGTTACTATTGCATTAGTATTATTATTAGTCATATCTCTATCATTATTATTGTTTTTATTGTTGTTATTAAGCTTCTGTGTCGTCCAAAAACTGGCATAGAGAGTTTAAAGCCAGCACTTTGGACAGAAGTTGACAGCAGCACTTAATGTGACTTTGTTTTTACGCTACGGCGTCCTGAAACTGACATTTGATCTCGCTGGTTAACGGTTAATTTTACAGAGAAGATGATGCAATTTAGTTTAAAATGATTAGAAACAACTTTAGTTAGTTTAGTTGGTCATTATTTAACTTCCAGTGTGAAGTTTTGAGTGTCAAACTGCATATTAGCAAATCAGGTTGTTTCTCAATAACGTAAATTACAAGAAATATCCTGAGAATCAACAGTTACAGCAGCTACTTCTGTCATAATTCTGCTTTATTAAAAGACATTTTGCAAAGGAACATCTACGTATGAAACCAAATTAACGCTTTTTCCCTGTAATTTATACCAAATACCCTAAAAATTGACTGTTAAATACCTGCAAATTACTCCAAAAATTCTAAAGAAGTTAGAACAAAGTAAAGCGACCTTTGAAATGAAGCGTTTAAAAGACTTCTGAGTGTGTTTCAGTGTTTTTTACCCACTTCTGTCATAAGTAGCTGTTTTATTAAGACATTTATTATAATAGAAATATTATGAAACCAAACAGTCTATAATAACTAAACCAAATTAACACTTTTTACCAGTTTTTTCCTGTAATTTATACCAAATACCCTAAAATTTGACTGTTAAATACCTGCAAATTACTCCAAAAACTCCCAAGAAGTTAGAACATAATTAAAGCGACCTGTGAAATGAAGCGTTTAAAGACTTCTGAGTGTGTTTCGGTGTTTTTGGCGCTACGTGGAGGTCCCACCTGGACTGTGTCTGAGGGACAGGAGCTTTTCTCGGGAACCACTGGAGGCGCCTGAGCTATCGAAGCGATCATCTCTGCTGCAGAAACGGGCTTCACGGGTTCTTTAGTCGGTTCCAGCATCCCCTAAAAAACACACAAAGACAAAATAAACAAAGATAAACATATATATCAGGATGAAATTTAGGGAAAATGTGTATAAAGTGATGCACAAAACATGTTTATTCATATTAGTGCAGTCATAAAACCCTCAAGATTTTACATTATTTACGTATTTATATTGAAACAGTTTGTTTTAAATTGTTTTAATTTGTATATTCTACATGTGTTTTGTGTTTTATCTGATCCTGCATAATAAATTACTTCAATAAAAGTAAATAATTTAAAAAGTAAACTATCAGGTGAATAAGTGAGTATTTTATTTGTGATGGAATATGTTGTCACTTTGACTCAAAGGATCAATAACGAAGGATTTAGTGACATCTAGTGGCGAGCGGTCAGATTGCGATCGCTCCTCGTTCACTTCCAGGCGTGTTGGAGGAACTACGGTGGCCGCAAGACGCACAAAAAACACGACAGACCGTCTCTTGAGTCAGAGTTTGTTTTGTCTGTTCTGGGCTTCCGTAGAAACATGGAGGTTTCTGAATATTATTTTCCATTTCTGCCATTAAAATCTACAAACTGAACCTTTAAGAGACAATTTTAGATATTTATTTGGTTCTTGTTGATAAAAATGATTAATTAAAAACACTATGAAACGGAACATTTTCATTTTACACCTGACAAAGTTTTATCTGTTTATAATAAGTTTGAATGTTGTTAATAAACTAAAGAAGAAAAAAAACTAAACAAAGACAGAGAAAAGGTAAATAAGATAAATAATAAAGTGTATGATGAGAACATTTTGAATCACTTGAAGGTCATGAGACTCTACGATGCAGCTCCAGTTTTAATTTAAATGTGTTTTCGGTCACTCTTCGACCCCCGTACGTGAGGCCTGAGATCATATGAAACAGTGCTGAGTGAAGACTCGTCGTCCTGCGGAGGGTTTTCTGAAGGACGTGGAGACGGATGACTCACCAGGCTGGCGGCGTACATCGGCACGATGACCGGCTGCTTCTTCTGACCGGTGAACAGCTGCAGCAATTAAAAAAAAAAAAAAACTCATCAGAGACATCAAACAGCTCGTTAAATTAAAAAAAAAGGCCTGAATAAACGCTGAAACTGAACTTTACGCTTCACATGATCACATTAAACCTCCACTGTGACACAACTTCATTATTTATTGAACTTATTACACTAAAATTGTCACTTTCACAGATTTAATTCACTTAATTTCTTTCTTTTTTTTTTTTAAGTTTTATATCCTGTTTCACACCCGACAACAGATTTTACATTTTAAATTGACTTTTAATGTTTTTATTACCTTCCTGTTGCTCTATTTTTATTCTGCGTTGTGTTTGTGGCGAGACACTTTGCATGCTGCTCCTCTAACAGGCTGCCAGCAGAAAGGTTAATAAAGGTCACAGATTACCAGATGCCTCGTTAATTTAACTTCTAAAAATACACTTTTATTTTTTTTCTTACAGTTCTGAAGGTTATCCGAACAAACTCAACACATCGTACTGCTTTATTCTGACCCGTTTAGCCCAGATGCTACGTGCATGAAACTTGGCACACTTGCACAGATTGGAGCCGTGAACATTTTCAGAAATGGAGCCATCTCAAAAAAACACCTTGTGGTAGCCATGGCAACCAATTAACTTTCCGCCATAACCTTTAATTATGTATATTGCATCATCATATCTCCTGAACCAAACATGATAGCACAGAAAAAGGTTCTGATGGCCGAGGATTACAAATGACACCACGTACAACATCGTAAACTGTTCAGGTGAAGAGTTAATAGTTAAATCCTGATCGGTTTCTTTTGGGTGAGATGATAAAACATTGGCTAGTCGACATTTCCACAAATATGACTGATGAACTGATGTAGTTTTGTTTGTGTTTTAGCTACACATGCTAAACAAGCACATTTCCAGAAACTAGAAGATGTCAACCCTAAACCCCACCTAACCCCACCTAACCCCCAAACCTAAACCTAACCTAACCCTAACCCCTAAACCTAACCTAACCCTAACCTAAACCCCACCTAACCCCCAAACCTAAACCTAACCTAACCCTAACCCCTAAACCTAAACCTGACCCTAACCTAAACCCCAAACCTAACCCCTAAACCTAACCTTACCCTAAACCTAACCTAACCCTAACCTAAACCCCCTGACCTAACCCTAACCTAAAACCCCACCTAACCCCCAAACCTAAACCTAACCTAACCCTAACCTAAACCCCCTAACCTAACCCCTAAACCTAACCTAACCCTAACCTAACCTAACCCTAACCCAAACCCCCTAACCTAACCCTAAACCTAACCTAACCCTAACCCAAACCCCCTAACCTAACCCTAAACCTAACCTTACCCTAACCTAACCCTAACCTAACCTTACCCTAACCTAACCCTAAACCTAACCTAACCCTAACCCAAACCCCCTAACCTAACCCTAAACCTAACCTAACCCTAACCTTACCCTAACCTAACCCTAAACCTAACCTAACCCTAACCTTAACCTAACCCCTAAACCTAACCTAACCTAACCTAACCCTAACCTAAACCCCCTAACCTAACCCTAACCTTACCCTAACCTAACCCCTAAACCTAACCTAACCTAAACCCCCTAACCTAACCCTAACCCTAAACCTAACCTAACCTAACCCTAACCCCAAACCTAACCTAACCTAACCCTTACCCTAACCCTAAGCCACAGTGAGGGGCTGCTACCCGGATGCGTAGTTGACGCGTCGTCTTGAGGCGGCTCCATATGACAAATCAAACATCCTACTTTATTTATTTACCATGTGACAAACAGCCTTTGCTATTCACACACTTATTATACCAATAACTTGTATGAAATGAACAAAAAGGTGTAAAAATTGGGCTCTAAATGGCAGTCAAAGCAGCACAACTGGGGAGTAATCGCCTCTTCTTCTACTTAAACATTTTCATGCGTTGCTGTTCAGGACGCCACCTACTGTGGCAGCCTGGGAATTACCTTAACACACACACACACACACACACACACATATATACAAATGGCTCTAACAGGGTGGATGTTCAGGGGTTTTTCCTTAAAAAAATATCTCAAAGCGATTGATTGAATTATCAAAAACGTTGCACTGTTGGTTTGACAGAATAAGGTTGTTGTTGATCGGCACCATTTTCCCGATGTTTTATTGATCTAGTGATTAATAAAAAAATGACGAGCAGATTATTTGACACTAATAGTTGCAGCCATGATGGATGCATTTCATATGAGAAGTGGCATCTTCTAGTTTCTGGAAATGTGTTTGTTCAGCATTGTGTAGCTAACTATTAACTACTCACCTGAACAGTTTGGCCATAATTAAAGGTTACAGCAGAAAGTAAATTGGTTGCCATGGCCACCACGAGGCGTTTTAATACTTTAAACTGCTGCTACAGTGTTTTTTTTTTTTTTTAAATATTTCTGACTGATGTTGTGCGAGGTCGTCGGTACTCGGAGGGTCCGGCGGACACTTACGATGTTCCGGGTGTCGATGCCGAGACAGCAGAGCAGCGCCTTGTTGCAGTACGAGCCGCCCCACTGATATCTGAGGCCGAGCGCCTCGTGGATGTCCTGAAGCTGCGTCCACACGCCGTCGCCGCCGCGCGCAGCCCTGCACGAAAACAACCAGCACGAGTCAAACACCAAAGTTTCATCAGACTTTAAATGTTTAAAAGCAACTTTATAGAGAAAAGGTGTTAAAATGTTCTATAAATAAAAACTGTTCTCAAACTTCTGATGTGACGTCTTTTCCTCCCAAAACAAGAAAGATTAATTAATAAACTGATTGATAGAAAGTCGTCAATTTCTTTAGTTTAAAAGGTTTTACACTAACAGAACATTTTCAGATGTTTTCAATTAGTTTTTTTAGTCATAAAAATGTCAGAAAACAGTCAAAAATGTTCCTAAAATGACGACTTTAAACGTCTTGTTTTCTCCACAACTTAAAGATCTTCAGTTTAAGTCACAGAAGAATAAATAAAAACAGAAATATTCACATTTAAGAAGCTGAAATCAGAGAATTGGTCCTTAAAAACTGAGTCAAAATGATGAATTGATAAATCAAAATAGTTTGTAACTAATCGATTGATGGTTGCAGCTTCAGGATCAAAAACTGACCCCATTAAATTGAGCCGACCTCCTAAAAGAAGCTCCGACATTAAAAGGTTTCTCTCTGATTTGTTGTTTCTCTTAATTCATGTTTTCTGGTAACTTTGATGCAAACTGACGTTAATTAATCAATAAATTAACTCTTAATTCTCAGTTTGAGGATTAAAACCAGACAGAAAAGGAAACAAACGTCACGCTCTGCTGACCTGCTGCATGGCGACCTCTTCTTCTTCTCCTCGTCGCCTCCCGGCTCCTCCGGAGGCTCCAGCAGGACCTTCAGGGACAAAACTTCTTCCTCCACCTGGGTGGCGGCGCCGGCGCTGGCGGCGGCGGTCTGAGGGAAGCTGCTGTGAAACAGCTTCTCCAGACGGCTCGACAGCGACGCCTGAAGCCACACGGAGAGACGACAGACGGTTAAAAATCACACCAAACACAAAAAACAAGAAGGTTTTTAAAACGTTTGTAGAGGAACGTTTGATCCAGAGAAGCAACGACGTGTTTCTGGACGATAACAGAAGAAGAAGAAGATCAATCACGTCTCATTTGTTAATCGATTCCACAAATTTACCACATGAAAGCCGAGACTTTACAACATGAGATCATTTCCTGTTTCACATTTAACCAAAGCACATGTGCGATTCATGTAATCTGGAAGACTGAAGGCTGATTTTTATCTGCAATTAAAGAAAAATTAATCAGTTTACAGCTGATTAATCAATTAGTTCCCAACTATTAAATTAAAATTTATCATTTTGAGTCGTTTTTTAAAAGAAAAAAAGTCCAAATTCTCTGATTCCAGCGTCTTAAATGTGAAGATTTCCTGCTTTTTTCAGTCTTAAATGAAAATCTTTCATCATTTTTGGCTTTTTGGAAACACTGATCAACATTTTTCACTATTTTCTGACCAAACAATTAATCGATTAACTGCTTCTGTCGGCTCTTGGACATGAACGCAGCATCTACATCTCAGTTTTCATCCAGAATTAAAAAACAAACAAAAACACTGTAAGCCAGTTTCCTTTCTGGCCGTCACACTGGTCATACTGGGGCCGCTGAGAGGAATGCGTCTCAGTCCGAATACCTGACCGGACCACATTCCTGAGGGAGGAACGCCGGCGCTCCTCCTCCGACAAACACGCTCCGACTCCTCCGTCTGGAGTTTAATGTTTAATTCGAAACAGTCGGCTGAACGTAAACAAACAACACGGAGCTGATTGTTTACACGTCAGCCAAACGTAACTAAGTTTTTCCATTATTTCCTGGGCAACATGCTTGTTTTGTGTATGCACGGTCGTCATAGTAACCAGATGAAGAGGAAGAAGTGACGCATTCGACTATCCTTCAAATATAAATTTTGTTTGAAATCTGCTTTAACTTTTAAAAAAAAATAAAGAATATTGTGCTCAGAGTTATTAGTTATTCATTCTGATCATTTTTGACACATAAAATAAAAAAATAATCATATTTATGTCAAAATAATCATTAAAAATACACAAAAGGTCAAAGATCAAAGGTCGAGTCTCATATTTGTGCACTTCTTTGTAGAAAATAACGATGTTTTATGACGCGACGACGCTGCGGTTTGGGTTAAAACGATCGCTCTCACACATCTAAGGTTACCATCTGGACACAACCAGGAAAAAGACAGGGTTGAGGTGCATTATGGGAAATGTAGGAAACAGCTTTCTTTAGATTTTGGTTCATTTTATTTGACTTTTAAGATTTTAACACTAATATTTAACTTTTATGTTGTGTTTTTTCATATTAATGAAAATATTTAGAAGTTTTTTTTAATATATTAATTATATTAATTCTAGAAATTAAATATATTAAGTTTGTAAAACAGGATTTAAAAGCCACAATAATTTACAGGCTTTTCATTGTTGCTCTTGTTCCTGCATTAAATAAACATGAATATTGTGCTCAGAGTTACTAAACAGTTATTCATCTTCATCACATTTAGTCAGTTTACTCAGAAAATAATCATATTTATGTCAAAACAAACAGAAAAGGTCGAAGATGAAAGGCCGAGTCTCATATTTGTGCACGTTGTTCCCTCTTTGTAGAAAAAAAAACGATGTTTTATGACGTGACGACGCTGCGATTTGGGTTAAAACGATCACTCTCACACATCTAAGGTTACCATCTGGACACAAACAGGAAAAAGACAGGGTTGAGGTGCATTATGGGAAATGTAGGAACCAGCTTTCTTTAGATTTTGGCTCATATTATTTGACTTTTCAGGTTATTTTAAAGGTTTTAACCCTAATATTTAAACTTTTATATTGTGTTTTTTATATTATTATATTAATTCTAGATATTAAATATATTAAATGTATAAAACAGGATTTAAAACCTACAATAACTTGCAGACTTTTGCTTTTACATGTAGTGAAACACTCCCCTGTAGAGGAATGTAAACATACTGATAGTTTTTTTTTGGGGGGAGATATCAGTCGCTCAGATCTCTGCAGCAGCACGGCGATACCTCCTGACTGTGAACGGTTTTCATTGGAACGACTTTCACTTCCTGTTTCCTACCAAAACAAACATTTTCTCTGTGAAAGCTGCCGTCGCCTCTGAGCTGTGAATCAGAGAGAGAAGCCAGAAAATGTTCCTGAGAAAAGCTGTCTGGGTGTGATTTATTAGAAACGCTGCAGATGAAAATGAGCTTTAACGTCCCTGAAAGATAGAAAATTAAATAAAAGCCATTTTTTACATGTTTATCTTGTATATAAATAAAACAGATGCAGTTTCTCAGTTTTCTCACCGTCTGTGTTTCCGTCCTGCTGCTTTGCTCGCTGAAGGCCGGAGGTTCGTCCTCTCTGCTCCCAGCAGGAGGAGGAGGAGGCGCGGCGTTCTCCTCTGTGCTGAATGCTGCCCAGGACTCTTCCTCCTCCTCCTCTTCCTCCTTCTCCCCGACCTCCTTCTCCTGCTGCTGCTGCGGCTCCCCGAAGGCGCTCCACCCGGCGTTCGCCTCGCCCTCTGCGCCCTCCACAGCTGAGCTGAAGTTCCCGAAGCTGTCGCTGACGGGGAAGTCTGCGAACTGGCCGCCGTCCTCCCCGTCGGCTCCACCGCTGTGAAATTTGGGGGAGTTGAAGTCGCCGAAGTCGTCGTCCTCGTCGTCCTCAGCTGCGGCGGCGGAGGCGGCTTCCTGCTGAGGAGGAGCAGCAGGAGGAGGAGAGTCATGTGACCTGCTCTCCTCCTGCTGAACCTCCAGCTTCTCGAAATCAGCGAAGCCCTGACCGCCGAAGGAGCCGGCGTCTCCGAAGTCCCCGAAGTCCTCGTCGTCCTCGGCCAGCTGGCTGTGGTCGGCGGGCGTGGCGGTCTCCTCCTGGAGGGGCGGCGAGGGCACGGAGCCCGTGGTGCTCATGTCGCCGTACTCCTCCAGAGCGTCTGTCGACAGCGGCCGGCCGAATGACGTCTCCGTCTCCGTCTCTGTCTCGGTCTCGTTCTCGGAGCCCTTCCCGTCTGACCTCCCCGCCTCCACCTCGCCGTCTGCGGCGGCGGTGTCGGGCGAGAGGTCGCTCTCGTTGCAGCCCGCGGCGTCTTTGGAGTCGTCCCCGTCAGCTACGTCCACCCCGTTCAGGGCGAGGGCTTCCTTAGTGCAAACTGCGTCAGAGTGCTCGTGTGCAAAGGCTACGTCCCTTTGTTGAGAGTCCGCTTCCGTGTGAGAACGCCGGTCCGTGTCGCACGAGCCGCCCGGCGCCTCGGCGGGAACCGATACGGAATCAGAGCCGGACGCGTCGGGTCCAGTTCTGTTTGCGTCCCTGACACTGTCCTCTGAAGTTGTTCCCTGCTCTACGTTATTGTCCGAGCCCTCGCTCGCCATCTGTCCTTCAGCGTTGGAAAAAGCAGCAAAGTCTGCAAAGTCGTCCTCCGGGCTGCCGGCGGGGACGCCGCCCGTGTCCTCGCTGGACGTTCCTTTTATATGAGAGTGGACAGAATCGTGCGAGGAAGGGCTTCCCTGAACGTTGAAGGTTGCGAACCCGTTTGTAAGCACCTCCGAACCTCCGCCGTTGCAATCGGCGAGCTGACCGCCGGCCGCCGTGGCGCTCACGGAGAGATCCAGAGAGCCGGAGAGGACCTTTTTCACGTCAGTTCTTTCTGAGGGAGCGCTGCCCAGGTGGCTCGGCGGCACGACGCCGTTAGCCTTGGACAGCTCGCCGGCGGGGTTGTGGGTGCCGTTAGAGGAGCCGTTGCTGAACCCGATCACGCCTCGGTTGTTGAGCAGCTCCGGCGGGGAGGTGGCGGCCAAAGCCTGGTTCTGGTTGAAAGTGGTCGGGGTGTCGAACTCCGTGAAGCTGATGCTGTTCGGCACGCTGGAGAAGGTGCCGAAGTCTCCGAACTCGTCGTCCTCTTCCTCCGCGCCGTCCTCCATCGGCGGCGGGGTGGAGGAGTACATGCGGATCACGTCGGGCTCCATGATTCTCTCTCTCGCTCTCTCTCTCTCTCTCTCTCTGGCGATCAACGAATCCTCCTGGCTACACCTGAGACAACGACACACAGAGAGAAAAAAAAAAAGAGCAAACTGTCAGTGTAAAGATTAAAAACACATTCTGGCTTTAACACCGACATAAATAAAAGCGGCTCTCAGTGCTTCTCGAGGACCAATTAACCGCGCTGTGAGGTTCGAGCCGCGGCAGGAATCAAATTACTGAAACACTAAAAGAGGACGGATCGACGTTAAACTGACAGTAATTAAGCGGCGATGAGAAAACTTCCCTCTCGTACGGGAAAATTAAAAAGGCACAAAGCGAGTTAATCTGCCGTCGTCAAGTTCGACTTCATGTGATGTTTACACTGATTTGTGAGGAACCTCGAGGCGCCGACGGCGACTCAAAATTAACTCAACACTTAGATATCAGTCTGTTTTCTGCTTCCTACTGAACTGAAGCAAAGATATCGTCGTTTCTTCAGACTGCAGAGCTTCTGGATCTTCTCCAAAACCCTTATATCTGTGTGTGTGTGTGTGTGTGTGTGTGTGTGTGTGTGTGTGTGTTTTCACTGCCACGTTGCTCCGGTTCGTGCCAAACAATGCGACTGTCAGTCTGTCATTGTTGATAACAGCAACGATTCAAAACATAAACAAAAAAAAAAAGTTCAACTTTAAAAGCGAGTCAGTGAAGCTTAAGCTTTTCCCCCCTCTGATGTATAATGAAGTAATATTTGGATCCAGAGAGGATTTGAGGATTATAAAACACTTCAGATGGTTTGTTGGATGCAAATTGTCAGCTGAACTGAATTCTGTGACTCATGACGCCACCATAAAAAGCAGAAGTTGGGGGTTTCACACAGCTGTTGTTTTATAAATAAATGTTTTTCCTCAAAAAAAAAAAAAAAAACCTCTGATTCATCGGGAAAGTTCTGAGAGTTCGTAGTGACTAATTTACACTGTAAGAGCAAGAAAAACAGGTTTAATGTTTATTTGTCCTTTAATGACCTGCTGTGTGTTTTGTTTTTTTTAAGCAGTTAATTAGTGATGAAACATTATCACCAGGAAATTAATCATTAACCGTTCTAATAATCGATTAATCGTTCTACAAAAAGCTCATTCCAGCTTCTAAAATGTGAGGATTTGCCTGTTTTATTCATTCGTTTATCGCTATAAAGTGATTATCTCTGCTTATCATGTCACCTTGAGCTCTGGGAAAAGAGAAATTTGATATTTTATAGTCTTGGATTAATGGATTAAACTGATTACACCGTGTCTATTCTGCCTCTAATTACTGACTGTTATTAGAAATGTAAGACCTGTAAGAAAAATAGAAGTTTCTGATAAAGATATGATGATTGTTTGAGAGGAACAAACTGGAGTTTTTCTAAGTGAAAGAATAATCCGTGTTTGCATTTTAAACCACCAACGACAGCAGTGGGTGGCGTCTAAAACGTCTGTTTGCTTTGTTGCCTTATCTGACTGAATACCTGCGAGCAGGCAGTTAACACCCAAAGCAACACGGACCTGGACGACAGACACACACACAAGTCCTGAAAGACGAGTTAACGGTAGAGGAACGTTTCCAGAAAGAAAGAACACAAATGTTTTGTTGTTTTTTTTTCCTGTTGCTACTTTGTCCTCCAGGATCTATGGCTCCATCTCCATTAAGCATTTAATTTGTCTTGTCTGCTGAACTCACTGAACTTCTCAGCAAAGCCGGTTGAGTTTCAGAATAAGAGGCTGAAGCAGCGTCAGAAAATAACTAAGTACATTAACTCAACTATAATGTTGAGGTACTTGTACTTTACTTGAGCTTTAGTTACTTTTCAGATGAAGATTTGACACAATGGATAATATAACAAGCTTTTAAAATACAACACATTGTTAAAGATGAAACCAGTGGTTTCCAACCTTTTTGTCTTTTGACATCTTACAAAAAGCAGTGTGTAGTCGGGGTCACATTTCACATGTCTATGAGTTGTTAACAGCTCCACCAAATAATGATTTTTCCCTCTAAACTTCTCACATGCTTTCATTTCAATAAATGTTCAAATGATCCAATATTTCTGCAAAAATCAAAGATATCAGAACGTTGTTTCTTCTTCTTTCCTCTTGTAAACAGTAACAGTGAGTAGAAGGTAGATCTCAGCAGGTTGATCCTGAATAACAACAACCTGCAGGATTCAGAGGAGCAGCTGCTGCAGACTGATAAGACCTTCAGAAACGTCACATTTCAGCAAAAATCAAAGATTAGAGAAAAAGTCCAAAAACTGAAAACAGATTTGTGTATCATCTCATCTCACGACCCCTCAGATCTATCTGCTGACCCTTTGGAGGGGCCGCGACCCCTAGGTTGGGAACCAGTGGACTAAACTAGCTAACTGTATATAAAGTAGTTGAAACTACCTCCACCTGCAGCAGCTACAACAGTAACATGCACACAGCAGTTTCAATTCTGAAATCTGTAGCTTGTTTACACTCAGATCCAGCTCTCTCAGATGGGAGGGGTTGGACTTCAGAGTTGAGGCCAGAGAATCACAGCTGATCTCTGACAAACTACAGTCACCAAATGTGAAGAAAGAATAAATTGGTTAATAAATAGGTTGGGAACCAGTGGACTAAACTAGCTAACTGTATATAAAGTAGTGTAAACTAGCTCCACCTCCAGAAGCTACAACAGTAACATGCTGCTCTAACACTGATGCTTCAGTATTAACAATCTAATGATGTCATATTATAATATATCAGTCAGAGGGACCAAACCACTACTTTTACTGCAATACTTTAACTACATCAAGCTCATAATACTTGTGTACTGTAGTAGGGAGATTTTATGCAGGACTTTTGCTTGTAATGGAGTATCTCTACACTGTTATAGTGGTACTTTTACTGCAGTAAAGGATCAGAGTAGTACTTCTTTCAGGTGAAAGCAGCTGTTTTGAACCGGCGTTTTAACATAAAGTTAATCTGTTAGCATCTAAAAACGAGCTGTCACCCCCGTGAGAAGGTTTAGCCTCCTTTGACAGACGTTTATCTCCCAAAAAACTGCACACTCAGCTCTGTGGGTTTAAAAAAATGTCTCGAGTTTAGCTTCAAGTTTAACACATTTTCCCTTCACTTTGACTGACGCTGTTCTGAAGCTAGGAGGCTAACATAGAGAGCTAACAGCGATACTGTTGGCTCAGTAAAAACCTGGAAGCTGGGCTTTTTATTAAAACATAAGACTAATAATCAGGATGAATCTGTCATAAAACTAACAGTTAAATTAGCATTCACTAGCAGGTAGCTAATGAAACTGGAAGGCCGAAACACTTCGCTGAGATGGGGTGTAACGGCTAACTTAGCTAGCCTGATTAGCATGTCTAGAAAGCCTAAGAAAACAGAGGTAACATCTTAATAGTTTGCTGAGTCGGTTATATTATATTAACTACAAACACACAAAGCCTTCGTGTGTGTGTATAGCTATAGCAACAGTATCAGACACACGTCGCTGAGTGACAAGTCAGCTTGCTAACTGCGCAGCTAGCTGATACTTACGACAACAACAACTAGCATCGTAGCTCGTCCTCCTCTCGGCTCGGGTTTGACAGCAGGTGTCTTCCTAACAAGAAAGCAAACAGGTGTACTAACCGTGAGATGCTGCCCGCTGATGCCCATGACTCGGATAAAGACGGTGCTGTCCAGGTGGAGCCAGGTGAGGTGGCGCAGGACGGCTGGAAGTGAAGCCGGAGCTGAAGGTTGAGTCAGCCGGCTGCTGCTGCTGCTGCTGCTGCCCGGACTCAAATACCCAGAATGCACCGCGGCGGCAGTCGGCTCTGAGCTGCTTCAACACAAACTTTTCATGGTTAACAGGTTCTGTGGTTTAAAACCAGAAGTGGAAGTTTTCACGTCCTTTACTGAAGTAAAAGTACCTGTAAGCCACAGAAATGTAAAGGACTCCATTAAAAGTGAAAGTTCAGCATGAAAAAAATCCTACTTATGGAAAAGTACACAAGTATTATGAGCTTGATGTAATTAAAGTATTGCAGTTAAAGTACATAAGTATTATGAGCTTGATGTAATTAAAGTATTGCAGTTAAAGTACATACGTATTATGAACTTGATGTAGTTAAAGTATTACAGTAAAAGTAGTGGTTTGGTCCCTCTATTATATATGACTTCATTAGATTATTAATACTGAAGCATCAGTGTTAGAGCAGCATGTTACTGTAGCTGCTGGAGGTGGAGCTAGTTTACACTACTTTATATACAGTTAGCTAGTTAGTTAGTCCAGTGGTTCCAAACCTATCTATTAACCAATGTATTCTTTATTCACATTTGGTGACTGCAGTTTGTCAGAGATCAGTTGTGCTTCTCTGGCCTCAGCTCTGAAGTCCAACCCCTCCCATCTGAGAGAGCTGGATCTGAGTGGAAACAAGCCACAGATTTCAGGAGTGAAGCTGCTGTGTGCATGTTACTGTTGTAGCTGCTTCAGGTGGAGGTAGTTTCAACTACTTTATATACAGTTAGTTAGTTTAGTCCACTGGTTCCCAACCTAGGGGTCGTGGCCCCTCCAAAGGGTCAGCAGATAGATCTGAGGGGTCGTGAGATGATTAATGGGAGAGGAAAGAAGAAAAAACAAAGTTCTGATACACAAATCTGTTTTCAGTTTTTGGATTTTTTCTCTAATCTTTGATTTTTGCTGAAATATTGGATCATTTGAACATTTATTGAAATGAAAGCATGTGAGAAGTTTAGAGGGAAAAATCATTATTTGGTGGAGCTGTTAACAACTCTGACTACACACTGCTTTTTGTAAGACGTCAAAAGACAAAAAGGTTGGAAACCACTGGTTTAGTTTAGAGGGTAAAATCACTATTTGGTAAATCAGACTGAATTTTAGAGAAATGTGTCAACAGTGATGTACAATATATCAAGAATTTTGTTGTTTGAAGTTTGTTGTAATGACGCAGCCATAAAAGTGACAGTGACCTTTTTCCTGTATTAGGGCGCAGGCGCAGATTCGAGTCTTACTCCCAGGTGAGTGTGATTTTTGCAATTTCTGGGTGACTCCACCTGCTCCACTCTGAAAAGCACCTGGAGTTCAAAATATACATTCAGGACACCTTAAGTATTAATTTACATCAATCCAAATATTCTGACTGTTGTTGAATGGAAATAAAGTTGATGTGTTCTGATGGTGGAACATGATTATCTTATCACCATCAGCTGTGCTACCAGAGTGTGGCCTATATAACATACTAGTGCCTGTGTCTTAATATGGTTGCTGATCTTGAAGAAGGCCTGTCCATATAAAGGGGGAAATGCATTTGGAGCCAGAGTGTGCAACACTTTTTTCTTGCTTTTGAGTCTGCTTCCATTGATCAGCACCTCCCTACAATGCTTGGTGTGCGCTACTTTTCCATTATATACGAAAGCTTCAGAAACAACCATTTGGATCTTTTGTTCAGATTTTTTGTTTTTATTCATTTAACATTGTGGTTCCCCATGGTTACCCCCTGCAGTCTAATTGCCAGTAGGGGGCGACTCCACTGGCTGCAAAAGAAGTCCAATTGTATAGAAGTCTATGAGAAAATAACCCTACTTCTCTCTTGATTTATTACCTCAGTAAACTGTTTCCTAATGAGTTTATGGTCTCAATCACTAGTGTCAAATCTTCTTCAATACAGCATGATGTTCATTTTGTAAATTATGGTCCCATTTAAATTAAGTTTGATGATAAAGCACTGTATGCTTTAGGGCGTGATTGTGATTGACAAGTTGACAAGTTGCTACCATGGTGACAACATTGCTTACGTGACGTAACCATGGCGTTTAGGCGTAGCTGCAGCAGGTCACCCCTGTGGAGCTTATTTTACTAACACAGTGGCCCCACATGGGTCCGAAAGGGGCATGTTTGCTGGGATTGACCAATTAGCTGCAACAGACTCCAACAACAAAAGAAATGCACATGGAAGAACACGTCTCCTGAAAGACTGATTTTATCTTGTGCCAAATACATGTCACTATCACCCTATCACTAACCATGTCTAAACAAAAGAGTATGAGATGAGGCAGAGCTGGAAATACAGGACAGGTCCAACATCAGATTCTTCAGATTAAACTGAAAGTTTTTCAGAGTGGCACAAAGCTGCAGTCGAGAAACATCTCCGTGTTTCTGTCTTTAGAAAACTTTATCTGAGCTCAAAGATCTTTCTCAACAATCTGTCAGAATCTTTGCAAACACTGGTGAGTACAGAAATAAAAATTTGTTTACTATGTTTCAGCAGGTTTTAACACCAAACTTCAGCTTTACTCAGAAAAAAAATTCATGATTTTTATTTCTGAATGAGTCTTATCAAAATTACATTTCAGTACATTCACAGTGTAATTCAAGATTGCTTATCTTTATGTTCTAATAATCATGAAATGAATAATCAAAACATCTATAAATAAATTCTTCTTTCTTTTTTTCTTTTGTTTCACACTACGTCTGATGGGTGTTGTCTCTTGAGGATTCTTGTCATTATTTGCTTTGCCATTTTCCCACCCTCCAACCTGTTGTTGGAGGGTGGCATCATTCTTTCAGTCATACTTTGATATGTTTAGGTATCTCATGAAGAATTGATTAATAACAGCATTATTTTTAGGACCTAATGTTTATTCTCAATGTGTAGAAATGTCTGCTGCCAGCTGTCTGCAATCTGAAGATCAGTTTCTGTGCTCCATCTGTCTGGATGTGTTCACTGATCCAGTCAGCACACCATGTGGACACAACTTCTGCAAAACGTGCATCACTGAAAACTGGAATGTTAATGTCCCTTACCGTTGTCCCATGTGTAAAGAGGTCTTCAACATAAGACCTCACCTGAAGGTCAACACATTGCTGACTGAGGTTGTTGCTCAGTTCAGACAGAGAGCTCAACAGAAAGCCAGCAGCAGCAGCTCAGAGCAACAAGCTGCCAAACCAGAAGTTCCCTGTGACGTCTGTACTGGAACCAAACTGAAGGCCCTCAAGTCCTGTCTGGTGTGTCTGACCTCCTACTGTGAGACTCACCTGGAGCCTCATCTGACAGTGTTAGGCCTGAAAAAGCATCAGCTGATGGACCCTGTGGAGAACCTGGAAGACAGGATGTGTATGAAGCATGATAAACCTCTGGAGCTGTTCTGTAAGACCGACCAGACATGTGTCTGCATGCTCTGCTCTGTTTTAGACCACAAGACACATGAGTTTGTTCCTCTGAAAGAAGAATATAAAGGAAAGAAGGCAGAGCTGGGGAAGACAGAGGCTGAAATTCAGCAGATGATCCAGAAGAAACGACTGAAGATTCAAGAGATCAAACAGTCAGTCGACCTCAGTAACAAAGCTGCAGACAAAGAGAAAGCAGAAGGTGTTCAGTTCTTCATCACTCTGAGTGAGTCTGTTGAGAGACGCCTGAGTGAGTTCATTGAGACATTTGAAGAGAAGCAAAGAACGACAGAGAAACAGGCTGAAGACTTCATCGAAGAGCTGGAACAGGAAATCTCTGAGCTGATGAAGAGAAGCTCTGAGGTGAAGCAGCTCTCACGCTCTGAAGACCACCTCCACCTCCTCCAAAACTTCCCGTCCCTGAAAGCTGCTCTACCCACCAAAGACTGGACAGAGGTCAGCGTCCGTCCACCATCATATGAGGGGACTGTGGTGAAAGCTGTGACTCAGCTGGAGGAGACGCTCAGTAAAGAGATGAAGAAGCTGTTTGAGGTTGAGCTGAAGAGGGTCCAGCAGTATGCAGTGGATGTGACTCTTGATCCTGATACAGCACATCCTGAACTCATCCTGTCTGATGATGGGAAACAAGTAAATCATGTTGATGTGGAGATGAATCTCCCAAATAACCCGGAGAGATTTTCTGAATGTTGTTGTGTCTTAGGGAAGCAGAGTTTCTCTTCAGGCAGATTTTACTTTGAGGTTCAGGTTAAAGGGAAGACAGACTGGGATTTAGGAGTGGCCAGAGAGTCGATCAACAGGAAGGGGGAAATTAAAGAGACACCTGAGAATGGTTACTGGGCTATACGGTTAAGAAATGGAAATGAGTACAAAGCTTGTGCTGGCCCTTTAGTCCGTCTCTCTTTGAAGTCTCAGCCTCAGAAGGTGGGGGTGTTTGTGGATTATGAGGAGGGTCTGGTCTCCTTTTATGGCGTAGATACTGCCACTCTTATCTACTCCTTTACTCGCTGCTCCTTCACTGAGAAACTCTACCCATTCTTCTGTCCCTGTAATAATAATGGTGGTGCAAACTCTGCTCCTCTGATCATCTGTCCTGACAATCAAACTGCCGGGGTCAATCCCAGGATTGCGAGGTGGGCCTGGTTTCCTTTTATGACGTAGATGCTGCAGCTCTTATCTACTCCTTTACTGGCTGCTTCTTCAATGAGAAACTCTACCCATACTTCTGTCCCTGTGATAATGATGGTGGTAAAAACTTCGCCCCTCTGATGATCTGTCATGTCAATCAAACTGCTGGTGTCAATACCAGGATGCTGATGGATTAGAGACCAGTCAATGAAAAACTGATCAAGTTTTAAAAAAAGATTCTGTAATGTACATTCTTAACTTGTTTTCATAAGGATATTATTAATGCTGTTGCTCTTTTATGATTTATACTATAATTGATATATTTCATGTATGTTGTAATTTTTCCTTAAACTTAATACTGCTTCAGTGTCCCTACATTATGGATCCATTAACCTCGTCACTGGTGATGGATCCATCATTCACACACAGTTTAAAAATCTAGTGAACATCCCAGAGTTTGCAAAGATACCAAGTGTGTCAGACTGAATTTTAGGGAAATATGTTTACAGTGATGGACAATATATAAAGAATTTTGTTGTCTGATGCAATGATGCAGCTATAAAGGTCATGGGGCCATTTTTCCTGTATAAAGGTGCAGGCACAGATTCAAGTCTTGATTCTTGGCACATTTGGATGTTACCAACAATTTACTGCAATTTTCCTGATCATCAACTTTGGCACAAACAAGTTGCACAAATCTGTTTTCAGTTTTTGGACTTTTTCTCTAATCTTTGTTTTGTTGGTGAAATATTGGATCATTTGAACACAATAGACAAATGGTTTCATCTTTAACAATGTGTTGTTTTTTTAAAAGCTTGTTATATTATCCATTGTGTCAAATCTTCATCTGAAAAGTAACTAAAGCTGTCAAATAAATGTAGTGGAGTAGAAAGTAGGGATGTGCAGAGAGCCCACTGTTTGTGTTTGTATCTGTATTTGTTGAGGCAGCAAAATTATTTGTATTTGTTATTGTATTCAAATAAAAGTGGAAAGAGGCTTAAAAATCCTGTTTTTTATTTTGCTTTTAATTCTAGAAAATGAAAGTGTTACAATAAGTGTTCATGAATAAACTACCTTATGAAGGAGGTCCCCATACCGGGTCCTGAACTGGAGCCTCCAAAACCATAAAGGACTGTGGTGACTACTGAGCTAAAACTTTACTTATTACCTCATTGCGGACAGACCTCTACTTATCTATAGACCCATAACATGGAGACAGCACAGCGTGTAACGTGTAGGGAAGAACTTCAAATACTATTATTGCTTTGCACTTTTCATTTATCGCCTATTTTTGTTACAACTTAACTTTGTGGAAATGAGAAGGGGAACAACAGGTTATGGAGAGTCCCTTCGGAGCACTTCGCAGGTGTCAGTAGCTCAGCTTTATCTCTGGGAAAACCCCCAACTCCAGGAGTGATGTCCAAATAAGGAAATGTGCGTCATGTAGCAGGTGGATGTGACTCCCCTTGTTGAGACCTGCTGATAAATGTAACAGCGGAGCAGAGGAGAGACACTGAGATAGCAATGTGTTTTTTCTACCCAAAAACAAATAATTTTAAGAATATTTGTATATTTTTATGAAACAAATACTCATAAAAATCCCACTATTTGTGCTTTGACGAATAATGTATTTGAATTCAGGCACACCCCTGATAGAAAAAATATTTCCCTCTGAAATGCAGTGGAAATATGAAGTAGCATCACATGGAAATACTCAAGTACAAGTACAAGTACCTCAAAACTGTACTTCATACAG
Organism: Euthynnus affinis; assembly: GCA_029490765.1. Taxonomy (NCBI): domain Eukaryota; kingdom Metazoa; phylum Chordata; class Actinopteri; order Scombriformes; family Scombridae; genus Euthynnus; species Euthynnus affinis. The sequence continues at coordinate 3,443,129 of CM055838.1, forward strand.
TACTTAAGTAAATGTGCTTAGTTACTTTCCAACACTTAAATCTACTCTAAATTGTTTGTAGCAGTGTTTTATTTGAATATTTATCACAGAGTTACTGAATGTTTCCCTCCATGTGTCCAACAAAGGTTTATATAGCAGCAAACATCAGAGGGAGGACAGTTTGTTACACACCTCTCAACTTCCTCATCTCATTCAGAAACAACTACAATACAAGAATTACATGAAAGGTTTAAAACATTACAGCACAAGCAGTGTGCTGAACACCAGACTGACAATGAGATTGTTGCAGAGCTGTGGAGGACTGTAAAAAGGACTGTTGTTTCCCTCTGAACCAAAAACAGAACAACAGACTCCACCTACAAAAGAAATGCACATGGAAGAACACGTCTCCTGAAAGATTGATTTCATCTTGTGCCAAATACATATCACTATCACCCTATCACTAACCACATCTAAACAAAAGAGTATGAGATGAGGCAGAGCTGGATATACAGAACAGGTTCAACATCAGACTCTTCAGATTAAACTGAAAGTTTGTCAGAGAGACACAAAGCTGCAGTCGAGAAACATCTCCGTGTTTCTGTCTTTAGAAAATTTTTACCTGAGTTTAAAGATCTTTCTCAACAACTTGTCAGAATCTTTGCAAACACTGGTGAGTACAGAATAAACATTTACTGTGTTTCAGCAGGTTTTAACACCAAACTTCAGTTTTACTCAGAAAGAAAATTTCATGATTTTTACTTCTTAATGACTCTTATCAAAATGACGTTTCATTTCTGTGTAATTTAAAATTGCTCATCTTTATGTTCTAATAATCATATAATGAATAATCAAAACATCTATAAATAAATTGTCTTTCTTTTTTCACATTACGTATGATGGGTGTTGTCTCTTGAGGATTCTTGTCATTCTTCGCTTTGCTAGCTTTCTGCCTTTCAACCTGTTGTTGGAGCCTGGCATCGTTCTTGCAGTCATACTTTGATATGTTTAAGCATCTATTGAAGAGTTAATTAATGAGAGCATTATTTTTTACAACCTAACTTTTATTCTCAGTGTGTAGATATGTCTGCTGCCGGCTGTCTGCAATCTGAAGATCAGTTTCTGTGCTGCATCTGTCTGGATGTGTTCACTGATCCAGTCAGCACACCATGTGGACACAACTTCTGCAAAAACTGCATCACTCAACACTGGAATGTTAATGTTCCTTTCCATTGTCCCATGTGTAAAGAGTTTTTCTCCACAAGACCTGAACTTGACATCAATACTTTGCTTTCTGAGATGGTTTCTCAGTTCAGACAGGAAGCTCAACAGAAAGCCAGCAGCAGCAGCTCAGAGCAACAAGCTGCCAAACCAGGAGAAGTTCCCTGTGACGTCTGTACTGGAACCAAACTGAAGGCCCTCAAGTCCTGTCTGATGTGTCTGACCTCCTACTGTGAGACTCACCTGGAGCCTCATCTGACAGTTTCACGTCTAAAAAGACATCAGCTGATGGACCCTGTGGAGAACCTGGAAGACAGGATATGTATGAAGCACAATAAACCTCTGGAGCTGTTCTGTAAGACCGACCAGACATGTGTCTGCATGCTCTGCTCTGTTTTAGACCACAAGACACATGATGTTGTTCCTCTGAAAGAAGAATATGAAGGAAAGAAGGCAGAGCTGGAGAAGACAGAGGCTGAAACTCAGCAGATGATCCAAAAGAGACGACTGAAGATTCAAGAGATCAAACAGTCAGTCAACCTCAGTAAGGCAGCTGCAAACAGAGAGAAAGAAGAAGGTATTCAGGTCTTCGTCACTCTGATGGATTCTGTTGAGAGACGCCTGAATGAGCTCATTGGGACGATTGAAGAGAAGCAAAGAACGACAGAGAAACAGGCTGAAGACTTCATCAAAGAGCTGAAACAGGAAATCTCTGAGCTGAAGAAGAGAAGCTCTGAGGTGAAGCAGCTCTCACGCTCTGAAGACCACCTCCACCTCCTCCAAAACTTCCTGTCCCTGAAAGCTGCTCCACCCACCAAAGACTGGACAGAGGTCAGCATCCGTCCATCATCATATGAGGGGACTGTGGTGAAAGCTGTGGCTCAGCTGGAGGAGACGCTCAGTAAAGAGATGAAGAAGGTGTTTGAGGCTGAGCTGAAGAGGGTCCAGCAGTATGCAGTGGATGTGACTCTTGATCCTGATACAGCACATCCTCAACTCATCCTGTCTGATGATGAGAAACAAGTAAATCATGTTGATATGGAGATGAATCTCCCAGACAACCCAGAGAGGTTCTCTCATTGTCCCTGTGTTTTAGGAAAACAGAGTTTCTCTTCAGGCAGATTTTACTTTGAGGTTCAGGTTAAAGAGAAGACTAAATGGACTTTAGGAGTGGCCAGAGAGTCGATTGACAGGAAGGGACAAATCATACTGAGCCATGAGGATGGTTACTGGACTATATGGTTAAGAAATGGAAATGAGTTCATAGCTCTTGCTGGCCCTCCAGTCCGTCTCTCTCTGCAGTCTCAGCCTCAGAAGGTGGGGGTGTTTGTGGATTATGAGGAGGGTCTGGTCTCCTTTTATGACGTAGATGCTGCAGCTCTTATCTACTCCTTTACTGGCTGCTCCTTCACTGAGAAACTCTACCCATATTTTGGTCCCTGTAATAATGATGGTGGTACAAACTCCGCCCCTCTGATCATCTGTCCTGTCAATCAAACTGCCTGAATCAATACCAGGACACCGTTGGACTAGAGACCAATCAGTGAGCATCCCAAAGTTTTCAAAAATACGTCTACATTGAAGTACAATATATCAAGAATTTTGCTGTTTGTTGTAATGATGCAGCCATACAAGTCATGGGGCCATTTTTCCTGCATTAGGGTGCAGGTGCAGATTAAAGTCTTGATTCCTGGCATGTGATGCATTTGTGGATGTGATGAACACTTTTTTTGCAATTTTCCTGATCATCAGCTTTGGCACAAATCAGGCACATTGGAATACAGAATCAGCAGGTGGAGTCTGGGTGAGCTTCAATAATAACCAATCACATGAGCTCCTCTCATCCCCTTTAAACACAGCAACAGGTGAAACGTGAGAGAGAAATGAGTTCTGAGAAATGAGTGATATACAATATCCTACAATATTCTGGTTTGGAAATCTGCTGTTAAGTGTTTGCAAAGCTCACAAGTTCTTTTGCTGTTTCATTGAAATTGCTGTGTGTAAAGTGAACGTGATTTTGTTTAAACCTGTTTAAAAATGTTTTCACCAACATGTTTTTTCTGTTCATGGCAGACAAGTTGTTAATGTAGTCCTACTCTGTTTAGGACCTCCATCTGTCATTTTACACACTGACTATATGGACACATGTTCATGTGCAGTACTTCAGTACTGTACTTGATAGGGATGTGCAGAGAGCCCAGTATTTGTATCTATATTTGTTGAGGCAGCAAAATTATTTGTATTTGTATACAGTAGTAGTTTTATACACCCACAACACAGAGACAGCACAAAGTGTAAAGTGTAGAGAAGACCTTCAAAGGCAATTCTAGCTTCGCACTTTCATTTATTGTCTATTTTTTACAACCTAACTTTGTGGAAAGGAGATGGGGAACAAAAGGTTATGGAGACTCCTTTAAGAGTATTTTGTGTGTGTCAGTAGCTCAGCTTTATCTCTGGGGAACATCCCCAACTCTAGGAGTTATGTCCAAATAAGGAAAAATGCATCATGTAGCAGGTGGATGTGACTCCCCTTGTTGAGACCTGCTGATAGACGGAACAGCGGAGCAGAGGAGAGACACTGAGATAGTGATGTCACTGACCTGTGTGCTGATATTTGATTTTTTTCACCCTAAAAACAAATAAATTAAAACATTTGTACTAAACAAATATTTGTAGAAAACCCACTGAATAATGTATCTGTATTCGGGCACACCCATAACATTTGAGTTAATGTACTTAGTTCTAGTCCACCACTGCTCCTGAAGCATCAAAAGCCTGAAATAGAAGACAAAATAGTTTGTTTAATTAGTGTGTGTCTAGATTTTCAACTGTGAATTGTAATGTTCCATGGTTGTGGTTGGGTCTAGGGGTATAAGACTCTCTTTTTCTTTTTTTTTCTGTTTGTGGTTGATCTATTGTACTCTGGCCCTGGTTTTGTGGAGTTTATTGGTGTCTTGTAAGCCCATGCCGGCTGGGCATACAGCTGTATGCATGACACAGTAATAAAATTTCATTCATTCATTAATTCATTCATTCATCACATGGAAATACTATAGCACACTGTTTCTAGAAGAGTCATTAATCAATTTGTTTTGCAAAATACACAAAAATACAATATGAATTTCCATAGTTTTCACTGGATGGTTTTGAACAAAATGTGACATAAAAATGCGAAAGAACAGACAAAAAAGCCACTTGGTTCAAACAGAAATGTGTATTCCTCCTATACAACTATCCTTCTGCATATATATACATGGACGGTGGCAGTAGCAGAACATTATACTATGTGGTTTGAGGTAGTCGGCACATAATCTGTTAAACAATGTACTTGCTGCAGAAGGCCACAGAGGCCTCTGTGTCATTATCTTTATGCTCTGTTTTCTCGTGATAACTTCAGTAAATCTCTTTCTCTCTCTCTGGGTATTTTTGAGAGACACATGCAGGTAACATTATGCAGTAATTGTGTCCTGTGTGCTGAATATGGGTTCATAGATGAAGCTAAATTTCCAACATCATTAAATTCTATGAGATCAATAAAATAATAATCACATCCATGACAGTAAGAGAAACCAATCAACAACAAAATTCATTAAAATTCAAAATATTTTTTGAAAATCAAAAAATGGATTTTTGTGTGTCAGTCAGACTGATTTATTATTATTGGAATTTTTTTATTTTAAATTAAAATTTGCATTTATTGATTCATTTAATTGCTCAGTTGTATTACTGCTAAATGCCTTTTCATCACTGAATAAAATTCTGAACACTGAATCATTTATTTATTTTTTGTTTGTTTGTTTGTATGTTAATTTTGACCCAATGTAAATATATATATATATATAGAGAGAGAGCCAAAAAATATTGTACGAAGCCTTCAAAATACCCAAAATCTGTATGTTTTTATTTGGAGGTTTAAAGGTGAACTGCAGTTATTTTCCACCTCAGTGTGTGTGTCCAGATGTTCTTTGTGTAAAAGTGGTAATAAAGCCTTTAGTTTAAAATCTGATAAATCACCTTAAGTGATCATTTGAGTCAGTGATGTCACTCGAGTCAGCGTTTTTGGGCCAACGTTTGTGAGAAAATGAACAAGCAATCTGTGGGTGTGTGGAGTCAGAAAGTAGTGAGGTTAGCAGACCTCTGCGGCTCTGCTAGAAGGCAACAGCGCATTTGCCGCTAATAGCACAATCGCTAATAGTTGAGTTGTATTATGGGTAATGTATGCACCGGGTCTGAACAAAGACGAAGAATGTGTGGAATAAAAAAAAGACGATATCTCCGGTTCTGCTGCATCAATTTTGATCTTCTTTTTTTAAACTGTTCATCATGAGTCTGACAGTGTTTTAAGAGTGCAATGCTAGATTGATGGAGTGCTCTTTTAACTCCTCCAAGCTCCAAACGCCCCCCCAAAATCCCAGACTAAACACCCTCAGTGTCCTCAGTGGTAGCTGTGTCCCCGTCTGTCCAATGTGGTTCTTTAAATGTCACCAAAACACGTCAGGAACCATCATGGGATGTTCTCCAAATATTCTGTGGAGTTATTTTTGCAGAACTGTTCTCTGGTCTTATTTACATAACAATAACTGGCATGTATGTGGGACATTCTGGGAAAAATTCCCAAAGATTAATGAACCAAACTGGAACACATTCCAAAGTGTTGAAGCCTGCTGATTGTTTTTTCCCAACAGCAAAGTCATTACAAGTAAAATATATAAAGCATAAAATATAAAAATATAAAAAGTTGTTTAGTTAAGATATCCAAGAGGAGGAGAAGGAAGGATGTTAATTACAGTGAAATCAAGTGTGATTTAATTACTAATCAGTGCTCGTACTCGCACTTCCTTCACTATCTGTCATTCCTGAGTGATTTTTGTTCAGCTACCTAAACATCCAACATAACCTCCTTCTAAGATCTTCAGCATCAGAAAAGATGAATGTCATTAAAAACAAAACAAAACAAAACAATCAAATCATGACCCAAAGAGTTCTGGTCCTTCTCTCCTGTGGTCCTTTTCATTCATTCGATCATTCAAGCCAGTTTAGTGATGGTGACGCTGCCTTTGATCCATAACGTGTCGATGTCGCTGAGTGACGTCAGTCTGTGATAAAAGTCAAACAGCTGCTGTCCGTCCACGAGCACACGAAACCGACTGTGTTCACAGTGAATCTCGATCTGTGAGGAGAGAGACGATACGCAGGAGGATATTTGATACTTTTCATTTAAGCAAAGTTAAATATAACATAAAGTAAAACCTGACAAATGAAATGTCATTTTAATATGAATAAGTATTTCAGGAGAATAGTTAAGAGTTAAATTACTAAACAGAAATGTTTGAAGACACATAAAAATACTCTGCTTTTGCCAGGTTAAAAATATTCCAAAACCCTACAGTAATAATTTGTGTCTCGTGTTTTTTTCCATCTAAAGTTCAATTTTTCAGAGTTTCAGATTTTCTTCTGACATGCACCCATTAAGTAAAATAATCTCCACAAATCAACACGCTATCACCATATTTCAGCAACTAATATAACTAATATTAACAAAAAAAAGTGCACATTATACTGCTTCAAAATCAACAAACAACTGAGATATCAACAGATATACACACATACAAAGAAAAAGTTCTTCAGACCTTATTTTCTTTAGAATTTTAAAACCTAGTGTGAAAAAATAATTGGAAATTTGTTGAGGGAACCAATTGTTGTATTTCTGGCTCCTGAGAAGTTTGACAAGTTCAACTCTAGAGCCGCTCACAATCTGACACTTGGTTCCAAATCTGTCATTTTAACTAACTGACACTGTAATACCAGAGAGATTCATGCTGGTACCTTGAACGGTTGGTCTCTGATGAAGGGGAAGAAGGGGACGGCTCTGTCGGCTTCACCCCAGGATCCAGACACGCAGGCCCTCCGCAGAACCTGGCGGTCCCTGAATCGGACGCAGAGCTCCAGAGCCACATCAGGCGGAGGCTCCCTGGACGTCCCGCAGCCACACGTCAGGGCGATGTAGAACCTAACAGAGCCACAAAGACCAGCCATAAGTGTTTCCTGACATTAGATAGTGGACTCACATTACCCCACAATTATAAAAAAGTAGAAACTATTAAAAAACAATTAAGAGTAGAGAATAAAAGTAGAGATGTCTGTAAGCAAACCCCAACTGTTATTATATATAGAACGTTGACAATAGACCATGTTTTTCTGACTTTTGACTTGCAGGCAGCATTTCTACATACGTTCACTTCAAGTTTTGGAACTTTGACTAAGTTTAAATGCACAATATTTAGTTTCAGCTTCTTTTTAAAAAGTTATATTACAGCTTTAATATAATACTTGAACATGTTGTGAAATCTTCTCGTCCTTTAGACTGATTTTTCACTCACAGACAGCAGCCAGTTAGCTTCGCTTAGCTTAGCATAAAGACTGGAAACAGAGGGAAACAGCTCGCCTGCACTGATTAACGCTGGTTAAGCACTGATTAACATGTTACAAAAAAAGCTTTAAAGTGGTGAATTCTCTGCTGCTAACCGAAAACTATTAATCAGCTGCAGCTCTCTCAGATGGGAGGGGTTGGACTTCAGAGCTGAGGTCAGAGAATTACAGCTGATCTCTGACAAACTGCAGTTAATCAATCTGAATAAAGAATAAATGATGTAGATAAAAATCCATTTATAATCCAACTTTTCTCTAAAATGAGCAGAGTGACTTTGTTGTTGTGTTGTTGTGGCTCTTTGGAAGTCCATTTTAGGACAATGTAAGTACACAACTCAACAACATATAGAACATAGGTCTAGTTGTTTTTACACATTTTAATGAGATATAATTACAGATTAGAGCTTTAAGTGTTGACAAGACAAACACCCGTCAGGAGGGAAGATTAAATAAAATGTTAAACAGAGAAATTTACCTGTCAGGACGGGCGTCCACAAGACCGAAAACCACGAGCTTCTTCATCGGACGCATCCCACCTGTGATGTGACCTCTGAAAGGAACTGCCTGCACACACACAGACACACACATACACACACAGACACACACACACACACACACAGACACACACTCGTATGATGAAGATGAAGATGGATCCTAAGTATGGAGATTCATTTGGATGTAATTTGTCCCATAATATTTGACATTTTCCTTGTAAAATTAGGACTTTATTCCCCACAAACTTTTTAATTATGTATCATGACTTTATTCTTGACAGCAGTCCAGATTCTGTCAGAATTGAAAAAACAAGGGAGCTTAAAAAAATAAATGTCATATGATTTAAAAAAAGTGATAAAATGATGATATAATGTATTCTCATTTATTCAGTCTGTCTCTGTTGTTTTAAATTATCGGGACACTTAATGATTTATTTAAATTTTTCTATCATTGTACATTTTTCAATATACATTCATTTTGGTTGGTTTAATGTGTATTGCTAAATTATATTTAAAAAATGTGTTTTGCTTTTATAAAACCAGATTATTGTGTGATTTCAGGGTTGATGTTACCAGTTTTCTCTCAGCATCTCGGTCGGACCAGCCAGCAGGTTTAATCTCATCTCCTCCAATTTTCCATTTCTGTGAAGAAAACATTAAAATAGTGTCAGTAACTCAGCCTGTACTTCCAGAAACTACTTTAAATGGAAAGGTCAGGAAGGTGGTTGGTGACAGATAGACATCACACTTATTAGTCTGGATTACACTGTGTAACTCATTAAAATGTATAAAAACAACTAGACCTATGTTCTATATGTTGTTGAGTTGTGTACTTACATTATCCCAAATGTTTCCAACAGTTTTCAAACCCAGAGAAATCTGTCATTTTAATCAAAGTAACGGACCGTTTCATTTGGTGGCCTGTCAATGGCGTCATACCTCCTCTACCAAAGAGCCACAACAACACAACGACAAAGTCCCTCTGCTCATTTTAGAGAAAAGTTAATTGATGATTGAACTTCACATTTAAAACCTGAACACATTTGATTGGATTATAAATGGATTTTTATCTACATCATTTATTCTTTATTCAGATTTATTAACTGCAGTTTGTCAGAGATCAGCTGTGCTTCTCTGGCCTCAGCTCTGAAGTCCAACCCCTCCCATCTGAGAGAGATGCAGCTGATTAATAGTTTTCGGTCGGCAGCAGAGAATTCACCACTTCAAAGCTTTTTTTGTCCAGATTAAACAAACGATGTAACATGTTAATCAGTGCTTAACCAGTGTTATTGAGTACAGGCTAACTGTTTCCCTAGCATCGGCGCCGTGTTTGTCCGCTACAATGGCGTCTACCAAAGAGTAACTTACACACATACAAGATAATACATGGGCTTTGTTGTGCTTGTTCCACACAAACTGTTAGAACTGTAACACTTTTATTCAGTTTGAAGCCACATTTTCATGATAAATTTAGCTGGTTTTTAACTTGATCTTTTAGCCGCAAGAAGGATTTTAGTCATTGGACGTCTGGATCTATCAAACTTCTCACAGAAATACTTGAAATCTGCTACTTTGCTATATTTTACTAACAATTTACAACTTATTTTTGTGAATATGGAACATCATCATTAAACTCATGAAACCTTTTCTTTGTGAAAGTGAAAGTATGTAATTTATTTACTCTTTGAATGTAAAATTTGCAGCAGTGCACAATATGGCACAAAAATAATGAAATAATAACACATAAAATGATATGAAGAAAGTTTTCAGAAGGTTTTGAGCAACACTTTACTTTAAGTCCTCATGTTTACCCTTTAAAATCAGTATATAGATAGTTAATAAATAGTTTATAACACACTATAATACAGTTATAAGCAGATAAGTGTATTAATGTGACAACTATAACTCTTCCTGTAGCACTATTTAAACACATAATGAATGACAACATAGTAAAACGGTTATGATATAAAATGTTTTCATACGAGAAGTTATGATTGTTGTTACTACTTTACATTAATAAACACTTAAAAAATGTCTTTATATCTGCTTATAACTGCATTATAAACTATTACCTATGAAGTCAAAGCACACAGCACACAGCACACAGCTCACAGCGTGACGTCACGTGCCCCTGTGACCGGCACGTGTTGCGTCAAGTCGGAATGAAACAGGAAGTTGACTGTCAGGGTTCACTTTCAAGAATAAAAGCAGTTAAAATGAGCGCTCTGCTAAACAAGTGGTCACAGATCAAACTGAAGAAAAACAAACTTTAAGCTAGTTGAGTAAAATAAGTGATTTTTTGTAGTTTATAAATAGAAAAATGTGATAATTAAGTAAAGTATCAGTAGAGTCAGTTCAACACAAATACTCTGAAACATTTTAAATGGATAATATAAAATCTTAAAATACATCGAGTATTTTGTAATTACGTCTTTCTTTGTGTAGTATTCACTGGTGAAAAGTACATTTGAGGTAGTTTTCTGGAGTATTTCCATTTTATACTTCTGTATACTTTACTACATTTCAGCAAGTAATATTGTGCTTTTGACTGCACTACATTTATCTGACAGTTTTTAAATATGAAACATGTGAACAATTTATAAGTTATAATGCATCATTACATATGAAAAAAGATGTAAAGTGTTAAAGCTCCAACAACAGTAAAATGCTACTTACACATTAGTGCATCAATAAAAACAAAATAATCTAATAATATAAAACAAACAGCAGCGTATTTTACACATAAATACTTTTCTTTACTTTTAATTCAGTAAAACTTTGATTGCAGGACTTTTACTTGTAATTAAAACCATTATATTACTACTTTTCATTAAGTAAAGGATCTAAATATTTATTCTGAAACTGGAAATGCTGCTCCTGTGTAATTTGTTTGAACTGAATGATAACCATCAGCAAACAGACTTACTTTCATTCTGAACTGCTGTTAGATGACATTTTTTAAAATATTGAGACATAGACTTTAATATTGGTAATTTTGAGAGGAAGTCGTTTTAATCTGGTGAGCTTGACAGCAGTTTGCAGCAGGTTGACTCTCAGTATTAAGAAAAAAGTCATTTTTCTCATCTAAACCTTCACCTGAGAAATGAAACTTAGAATCACAAAGGTTTAGTTGTGAATCAGTTTGTCTTGTTTCCTCTCAGCTGTTTACAGGTGTTTTTGTATTTTTTCCAGTTCAGAGTAAACTCACCTTCCTGCTTCCCGCTGTCACTTTGTGTGTTTCAGCCATGTTGATCTGCAGCAAAAAAAAAACAAAACAGCAGAGAAACAGAAGAAGATGAGCTGCTGCAGATCCAGTTTGTCCACCTCCGACGTCGTTCCCCTGCTGACTGAAACGCTGCTGACGTAAAAAGCTTCAACCTGCCTCTCCAACACACACACACACACACACACACACACACACACACACACACACACAGCTTTGATAATCAGCTGCCCCTGCATGCCTTTCCGTCTCAGGTCAATAACAAGTGAGCTTATTGTGAGGCTGTAACTGGAGGCAAAAACCCCAAAATTAAATCCTCTGCAGGTTGGAGGGGAGAACATTTTCTCTCAGCCAGAAAACCAACAAAAAAACAAAATATTTCTCAGGCTCTTCATTTCGAATAAGGTCAAAACTTCACATCAGTCTGTGTGTGAAAGCAAACAGACAATCCATACGTGTGATAATAGACACAGAGTGCAGAGTTCACAAGAGGGGAAAGAGCGCTTCTGTTTGTTCCAACAGCTCACATTAAGTCTTTTTCAGGGATAGAACAATAAAGTCATAAAGTCCTGGACCTGGTGTTCTCAGTCTAGTAGTTTTAGGATGTACAAATGCAAATATAACAAGATATTTGAATATGTATACACAGATACCATCCTTCTATTCAGGAACTCTGTCTAATAGTCAGTGTTTGTAAAGCATCGGGTCGCCTGAAGGTGTCGACAGCGTCAACGGTATATTTGCAATTACTTTCAATTACCGTAAATATAGACGTATATATGTATATGCAGGAAAACTATTTGGGATAAGCTTCATTTTGCTAAAACAACATGACAGCAAGAGATCTTCAAACAAGACCAGATAAAACCCAGAATATGGCCGCACCGTGTATGAAACGCCAGCTAGAAGCCGGCCAATCCTGTAACTTCATCAGTCAGTCAGTCACAGACTTAAAGCTCTAATCTGTAATGATTCCTCATTAAAATGTGTAAAAACAACTGGACCAGACAGAAGCTTCTCTCCTGAAACTGTCAGGTTGTTGTCACTCAGGTCTAGACCTATGTTCTATATGTTGCTGAGGTGTGTTCTTACGTGTTTGTCCGCTACAATGGCGTCTAGCAAAGAGTAACTTACACACATACAAGATAATACATGGGCTTTGTTGTGCTTGTTCCACACAAACTGTTAGAAATGGACTTTTATTCAGTTTGAAGCCACATTTTCATGATAAATTTAGCTGGTTTTTAACTTGATCTTTTAGCCGCAAGGAGGATTTTAGTCATTGGACGTCTGGATCTTAAGTTATCAGAGAAATAAACTGGGCAAACGTTAGCAGCAGCTCGGCTAACAGCCCCTCCAGGAAGTCCGCTGCTCGCCCAACATGGTGGAGAAACACTGATTTTTTTAGCTGAAACTGCTTTATTCAGTGTTTTTACCTGTAATCAGCGGGTCCGTTTGTTCTGGAGAGGAGGAGCCATCAACACTGGAGTAATCCTATCCAAAAACCAAGACTTCAACTCCCATCATCCCTTGCTGCTTCACACCGTCATCACACTCCGTCTGTTGTTATTGTTTATATTTAGAGAGGCCAAGTGACTGAAATTACATATTGTGTGTTTAATTACATTTTGCTGATAATACTTTTAAATAAAAGATCTCACTACGTCTTCCATCACTGGCTAAAAGCTCTGGATAAATTGTTGGCATAGATAGTTAAAATATTGGCTAAACAGTTGAAAAAGTAGCGGATAAATCTCAATTTCAAGGCAGGAAGTAAAAAAGGGTGGGACATCTTTCTCTTCTCAAACTGCCTGAACACACAGCAGCTTTAGTTTCCCAACAGTCCTGGATAACATCCAGTCTAACATCGATTCAAATGAACACAGCGGGTGGCTTCAATGAAGGGCTACTCCAGTTCATCGGTGTTCATTGAGGTCGTAGTGGCTGGTTACTACATAATACTACAACCTCAATAATAAACATAAAGTAGAATCATCACCTATCTGACAGTGTCAACAAACACTGAAGCTTCGTAAAAGTGGAGTTTATGGCAGAGCTGTTAAGTTAGAGTGCTTCACTACTTCCACCAACAACACAAGGTCATCTAAATATCACCACTTATTCTTTAAATTAGCGCTAACTGGTGATTTATTGTCAGGTTTAAGTTTGTAAAACACTCACCAAGTCTGCAGCTGAGGAATTGCTCTATCTGTCTTTATGCTTCTTCATTCTGTAACTTTCCTTTTTTTGTTGGTCATGAATGGGAGGAAGCAGGAAGAAAAAGGAGGTCAAAGGAAAGGGCGGGAAGCGAGAAGGGAGAGGAAACACGGTCAGTTGAGTCCAAAGTGTAAACAGTCAGAGGAGGTTTTTTTTTCTCGCTGTAATCACTCCTCCTCTTCATACTGAGTGTTAAAAGTCAGACATTTAGTGCAAAAAAAGTGTGTGTGAAGCTTCTGTTCAGCTTCATCAGTCTGAGTTTAGTCATATCAAGTGGATATCTGACACATTTACAGTCTTTTTAGCATCAAATTCTCCTCTTTGTGTTTCCCTGTTGAGCTGCAGGTGCAAGTATAGAAACAAAAAGAGGAACTTTGACACTAAAAAGACTGTAACGTTGAAAGATATCTACTGGATTTGACTCATTTGGACGCTGAAGCTTCATATTAGCTTCACATAAACTTTTAAATACATTTTTGGATGTTGTAAGGTCATTACGAAGGGATCTTCTAATGGTCAGTATGAACAGGAGGAACGATTACAGCAAGAAAAAACAGGTTTAATGTTCATTTGGGCTCCTGACTGTTGTTTTAGGACACACTTAAAAAACTGTGGATCACAACTTTTTGGAAAAATTGATGATGTATCAGTGCAGCCAGTAATAAATAAATATTTACATCAATCATTTCTTAAAAACTTTAAGTAATATAACATTAAAGGAACCTTTGGAGCAAATAAAAGACATGATATCATGTTAAACTCAACTTAAACATGATAAACGATGGTGTTGATTGAACTGTTGATGACAGTAACTGACTGTGAACTCGTCCTTTGATGGTAGTTGCAGCAACAACAGCACCATCTATCGACTATTATTGAAAATAAATTGTTATTTTATTTTATAAAATCTCATCAGCTTGAACTGCTGAGATTTTACTTTTTGTGGGACAGCCATATCCGACAAAAAATATTACTTCAAGTAGAGTATTTTAAAATGCTCTAACTCTCCTAATGTCTTAGAAAAGGGTTTATTTTCACCTTTAGTGTTCGCAGGTCCAATTTAACCTGTTTGAATTCATTAACAAGCGCTGAAAGAAACACTAATATCATCCAGTAAAGTGTTTTATCTGCTAAATGACTTATTATTCATCAATAACCATAATATATATATATGTTAACTGATATTTTATGTACCTTAGACCACATTTAACTTACAATGTACAAATCGTTTTTAGTTTAAAATAAGCTATAATTCATCTATTTCATTGCTTATGATAACATAAACAGATAAATAAGACCATGAGATGATCTGATATACAAAATGTTTCTCAAAATAATTTGTTTACATTTTCTTACATGTTAAAATTGTGCTCGCTGTACCAGGTGTGTGTGTGTGGGCTACTTTTGGGGACAAAGTTCAGACTAGAGATCAGTTTATTTGGGGTCAACAGATGTCCTGATTGGAAAAAAGCTGTTTTTTGGGTCGGTGGTTATGGAAAGTCTGCAGGAAATTAATGCAACGCTACATAATGTTCTCAAAAGTGATGATTAAATTTTTGTAACCCGAATTATTAATTAACTGACTGATAGTAAATGTGAAGATATTTAAAGTCTACTCGACACATTCAGCCTGTTCTTGATGAAACTTGATGAGTTTTCACTATTAACTTTCACTCATTTTACACAAGAAGTGACAACAAGTGTATTTTATTAAAAACAGGAAGCAACATTTTACCTCAAAGGACAGTAATAATAATTATAAAAATATGTTCAATAATGAAAAAGTTTAAAAAAAAAAAAGCCCTGCAGTATTGAATAAAATACAATAAAACAAAAACATGAAGAGATAAATAAACATCAGGAGTTTGCTTTTAGTCAAATCAATGTTTAAAAAAGTCAAAACATAAACAAACAAAACAAACAAACATTTGTTTGGTTGCATTGTTTTTGGTTGCATTGATTGTTAATCCATAAAAAAATAAAACATAATTCATGTTTGGTTGTTCAAATGATTTGTATTAAAAATACTTTTTCTTTAAATTCATGAATAGCTGCACCTTTTTCAACTGTTTTGAATATATACATACATACATACACATATATATAAAGATTAATATAGATATAATAATACTGGTAATCATATAATAATAATATTCACTGATTACTAACCATCTTGAACGTAATTGCAAAATACTTGAGATCTGATCCAACTTTCAATTGCATTCAGTATTCTCTTGTTTCCTTCTTCTGTATTTTAACTGTTAAATCCTGTTGAAATGTGTGTTTTTTATAAAGTTTTGTGTAAAGCACTTTGAATGGCCTTGTTGAAATAAACTCGTATGGATTGTGTGTAAATAGATTTGCGTGTTCGAGGTGCTCTGTAGATTTTACATAACTAGTAGTGGGACTAAAAGTGGGAAATATGTAAACAAAATTATAGTCATTAGTCAAAGTGCTTCAATTTGTAACAATTTTTTTCTTCTGACAGGATGAAACTTCACATTTGTTTCTTCACCGCGTTCGATTCCGACTAAATTTCCCAAACGAGGATCGATAAAGTTTTGGGTCGTCATGACGCGTCCGTGTGGGCTGCGGCCTGTCGGTCGTCTACACCAGTGCTCCCAGCAGGAAGGAGAACGACGCTCCCACTGCCAGACCCAGAACCAGGAAGAAGGTCATCAGTGAGCCGGCTGTCTCGCAGTCCTTCATATGCACCAACCTGACGGACGGACACAGTTACAACATCTTTAAGTCTACAACTGCAACAATCAATCAATTAGTCAATCAACAGAACTGCTTATTATTTTTATAATGGAATGAACATTTTGAGTCATTTTTTAAGAAAAAATAAACAAAATTCTCTGTTTTCAGCTTCTTAAAAGTGTTTTTTTTTGTTTTCTCTGACAATAAACTGAATATCTTTGGGTTGTGGACTGTTGGTCACAACAAAACAACATCTAAAGACGTCACTTTGGGCTTTGGGAGACATTGATTGACATTTTTCCCAATTTTTGGACATTTTATAGCCCAAACAACCAATCGGTTAATTGATTTGGCTTTAAGCTACAGCAAAACTGCAAAACAAAGATTGTGAACGTCACTTCCTGTTCGGGACTTACTGTGGAGCGTAGGACATGCAGAGGCTCGCCAAGTATCCGTTGGAGAAGGAGAACAGGGCCATGACGGTGATGTAGGCGCAATCGTGACTGAGGATGACGGGGAGTTTGGAGTTCTCGACGTTACACATCATGAATAGAGGGATGAAGACCAGGCGAGAAATCACGGCAACAGGAAACAGGGGGCTCTGCTTCGACGGCTGAACAAAACATCCACAGAGACATTAATGAGTTATTATTGTTGTTTAGTTTATTGACATTTTATAAGATACATATATCAGGTTTAAGTGTTTTAATGTGGATTTTTCCAGAAGGAAAGCTGCAGACTCACCCATTGGACGACAGACGGGGCTGCGCGGCCGACGAAGTCCATGACGTTGAAAACGATGAAGCAGCAAACACAGGTGAAAACTTTATCTGTGAAAGACGGAGAGCAGGAATGACTGACTGCAGGACACCAAGTACACAACAAAAACAACAACAACAACAACAACAGTACTGCTGTTGCTTTCTCTTGAGCCTTTTCATCCAAACAGTCTCAGAACAGAAGTACAGCAGCTGGAAGGGCGTGTCGGTGTCTGTGACTGATTGACAGCAGTTGGCAGGCTGCCTGTGTTGCATCATATGAACAGAGTCAAAGTAAACTAACGGCTATAGCTACACGTCAGGGACAGGTAACGTGTCGCTAACAGGGATTTTGACCAAACCGGCATCTAATGTGTCCAAAATGCACTTTTCTCCAGTGAATGTTTGTTTGGTGGTCGTTCAACAAGCTGCAGAACAAGACGTGTTCATGTTAGAGTGTTAGATAATATGGAGACTTTAGCAGGAAGCTAACGTGGGTTGTTGTTCAGAGTCTGTGGCTACTGTGTTGTGTAGCAGGATGCAATCAGGCTCAGTGTGACAATCTGTTCTGCCGATATGGAGCTTTTTCTTTATTCAAGAGCGTAATATATACATTTGAGAGCATACTTCATTGATTTTACGTTTAAATTTTGTAATTTGTCCCTCAAAACCCTTCTCTCGCACTCGGATACAATGGGGAAAAGCTCCATATGCCGATGATACAACGAAATAAGGACTCCAGCTGCGTAAGTGGCGAACTAACAATATTTACTTGAAATGAAGTAAAATTAGGAGGCGCCATCAGTTTTTGTCAGTTTCTGATTTTTACAGAGCAGACAGACATTTTCTTTTTACATGTGATGAAACAACACTAGAGCTGACTGCTGCCGCTTCCTGTTAATATCAGTGTTAATGTCCTGTAGGATGTGGATGTCGTGTCTCACCCCAGGCAGCGCTGTCCGTGTAGACCGTTCTCACGCGGACTGTGATGACAGGAAACACCGCCAGTGTGACGGCGAACACACACGTCACACACAGAGCCATCAGCCAGATCTGGGAAACACACAGGAAGATGTTTAATCTTCAAAAATAAGGACACATCTGGAACCGGGAACAACCTGAGGAGTATTAAAACCTAGGACATCAGACATCCTGACCACAAACTGAGACTTATTTCCACCAAATGTTTCAGTTTAGACAACAAGAAGAGCAAAATTTACTCAGATAGATCAAAAAGCAGTTTGTCTTTCTTATTTTTGCTTCAATTTCTCTGTTAACAAATTAACAAATGATGATAATGAAGATGTGTTTTTACCTTTTTGAAGACAGCAAAGACAGACAAGCGTCCCTCACTCTCCTCTGGATCCATGACAGCCACCCCGTTAGCCTCCATGTCTTTCTCATTGTTTTTTACTTTATATGAAAAAAAAACAACCAGTCAGTGACTTCAAAGGAGATTTCAACCTCATTTCATCCATGATTAAAGTTCAAACCAGGTCCTGATGATGAAGATTAAAAGAAACCAACCTGGACTGAACTCCTGCGACGACTCCTGATTCTGATTCCTGTTCATGTAATAACGAGCAAATTTCTGCAAAGGAGAGTCGACACTGAGTCAGAAGATCATAATCTGAAGATCTGAAGGTGTCTGTGTTTGATTGACAGCAGCTGTAGAGGCGTGTCGGTGTCTGTGTTTGATTGACAGCAGCTGAAAGGGTGTGTCGGTGTCTGTGTTTGATTGACAGCAGCTGAAAGGGCGTGTCGGTGTCTGTGTTTGATTGACAGCAGCTGTAGAGGCATGTCGTGTCTGTGTTTGATTGACAGCAGCTGGAGGATTGTGTCGGTGTCTGTGTTTGATTGACAGCAGCTGAAAGGGCGTGTTGGTGTCTGTGTTTGATTGACAGCAGCTGTAGGGGCGTGTCGGTGTCTGTGTTTGATTGACAGCAGCTGTAGGGGTGTGTCGGTGTCTGTGTTTGATTGACAGCAGCTGTAGAGGCGTGTCGGTGTCTGTGTTTGATTGACAGCAGCTGTCCAATAAACTGGGGAAATTAACTTTTATTTATAACTTTTAATTAACTTGTGTGTCGGAGAGTGTCGGCGAGTTTTGAGGAGTGTGTGAGTGTCAGAGTGTGTGGACTCCTCACCAGGTGCGGCAGCAGCAAGTAGCACAACAGAGTCACCAACGTGGCCACACATGGAGTGATGAAGTATCCCAACGCAGCCGTTGTCGCATCAGCGTTACCTGCAGAGAAACAGAAACACTTCAGATTCATTCACACCCACAGCATCAGTCGTCTGCGGTTATCAAGTATCGAAGCTTGGGTCGACTGATTTTAACTTAATCATATGTTGGTGCGTAAAAGACTAGATTCATTGATAATGTTCAGTACTCACTCATGATGGCGAAGAGCATCGCCACGGCAGCGAAGGTCCCAGCCAGACCCTGACCGCTCATGAACAGAGTGCTGTAACGGGAAGGAAACAGGCCGAACACGCCAAACAGACTTCCCTGCAGCACCGCACTGCACACTGCGCACACACACACACACACACACATTATTATTATTATTATTATCATTATTATTATTAGTTGTAGTACAGTAGAGGAATAGCAGCAGAAACATGAGTACGCTAAGTACTTGTGTGTTAACTCACTGTTGATGAACCAGATGGTTGTCATGGTGACGGAGAAGAAGCTGTCCGGTTGCATGGGGACCCGGACCAGAACCGCGGTGAGGGTGAACAAGACGAATATGCCGACGAGGCTGAAGGCCACACGGAGGCGCTCCTTCACCCTGCAGACAGAGAAAAGGGGAAAATAACAACTTTACTTTTCACATTTTCATTTTCTTCTTTTGACTTTTATTTAGGTTTGTCTGTCAGATACAACAAACTCTTAATCAAAACGATAAGAAAAGACCTACTAGTGTCTTAGAAAAGAGTTCAAAGGTCAAATTTGACCCCAGTTTGAATTCGTTAACAAGCATCCAGTAAAAATGTTTTATCTGCTAAGTAACTTATTATTCATCAATAACCATAATATATATGTTTACTTTGGTATTTTATGTACCTTAAACCACATTTAACTTACAATGTACAAATCATACTTTCTGGACTTGAATATTTTGTACATGACATGTACAACTTAGAATTCATAGTAAACTTATTGATTCTCTAAGGTAAATTTCATATGCATAAGTGCAAAATAATGAAAAACTCCCCCAATTTCAATGTTTTTCTATATGAATTTAAAGAATATATCAGGTCTCTTAAACTTATAAACACTAAAAGAAGAAGAAGAAGAACATGTTTTTGAAGTTGTGCCTCATTTGTTTAATGAGGCACAACTCAGTTAGCCCGCACTCATTAACACTGGTTAAACACTGATTAACATGTTACATGTTAATGTTACATCTTGTTTGTTTAATCTGGACAAAAAAAGCTTTAAAGTGGTGAATTCTCTGCTGCAAACCGAAAACTATTAATCAGATGCAGCTCTCTCAGATGGGAGGGGTTGGACTTCAGAGTTGAGGCCACAGAATCACAAATGATCTCTGACAAACTGCAGTTAATCAATCTGAATAAAGAATAAATGATGTAGATAAAAATCCATTTATAATCCAATCTGATGTGTTCAGGTTTTAAATGTGAAGTTCAATCATCAATGAACTTTTCTATAACCCTAACCCTATGTTACTCTTTGGTCGACGCCATTGTAGCGGACAAACATGGCGCCGACGCATGCATCTTGTGCACTACACTCTTTGGTAGAGGAGGTATGGAACATATGTCTAGGTTGTTTTTACATTTTCATGTGGAATAATTACAGATTAGAGCTTTAACGTCACAAACTTGGTCTCTGGTTTCAGCCTGATGGACGTTACCTGTTCATGAGGAGCTGAATGTTCCTGAGATTTGATCAGCTGTTACATACTGCCCCCTGCTGGATATATATATGTATATGTATAACCTGTGTATAATCATGTGCTCTACTCTCTCTCCATTTTCCAGACTTGGCCGCAGTTGTTTTGTTCTTGTGTTTCTTTGCTGTATTTTGCCTGTGTTTGGTGTAGTCCTCTTTTCACGGCTTTATTTCGGTTAGGAAAAGGAGCCCGGATCCTCCAGCCCTTTGTGGGTTGGTCTGGGTGTCTCTTTGGTTAGTAGTTGTTGTTGTTTGTGTTAATAAATTAGTTTAATTGTGATGAATTCTACTGACTTTTAATTATGTTTGGCCTTTCTGTGGATGAGCTATGTTTTAGAGGGTCGTAACAACATACAGCAAACACACATCTACAAGTGTGCTACAGCCAAAACATTAGAGTAAATGGATTATTAAACTATGTTGACAGTAACTGTTTGTTTGAGGGAGCAAATCAAACCGATCTGAACTGATCTGTCAGCGTCATTAACTTACCACTGATACAGGAAAGAGTTGAGCAGTGTGAACATCAGCAGGGGCAGCTGGGAAAGCAACACCATCCAGCTGTCATAGTTGTATTCTTTAGTCGGAACACCTGATGTGCTGTTAGTGGTGATGTTAGGATGCTTGAGGCGTCCGTTGAAATACTTTAATAAGAAAGAAAAGAGAAGAAGAAGAATCACTTAAAAGCTTTACATTAAGTTTGTCTTTTTTAATCTACTTTAAAGCCAAACGCTTTCTTAAAGGATCAGTGATGAAAGTGAAACCTGAGTCGCCGTTATGAAGAAGTTCCAGGGCAGCAGAGTTCCCAGACCGAGCACGAAGATGATGATGCCTACAGCGTGACCTCTGCGGAAAGGAAACACTTTGATGATCAGAGCTGAGTTTTCAAAAAAACGTGATTTTTAAAAATATATATATGACAAAGTTCTTTATTTAAAATATCAAAACTCACCGGTCAACAGGAGTCTTTCCGTTCGACATCTTGTAGCTTCTGATGCGCTTCTGCACAAAGACAAGAAACATCAGTGTCAGTGTTGCATCAGCTCTGTGAACCCCTGCAGACTTTTCTCACGAGCGTGATCACCGTCTTAGTTTAGTGTGTCAGCATGTTTATAACATAGAACAAAAAATACCACAAAGTATAGCTGAGACTGATGGAAAATGTTGTTACGTGTCAGAAACCGCAGAATTCAATAACAGAGGTTTCAAAACACAAGAAGAAATGTGTTGTTGTAGGCTGTATAATCTACACGGTGCAGTTCTGTGATGTAAAAAATGAGATTAAACATGTATTTGTATTCAAGCCTGACCACTTTTAGCCCAATAAATAAATAAATGGGTAAAATAAATATAATATTTCAATTCCACATAGAGATGTCCAGTTGGTAAAGAAATGCAGATATTAAATTAATATTAAACTTGTATGAACATTTTTACTACTTAATATCTATATTGGCTTCAAAGTTCAAACTCCAGAACCTAAAAAACAATCTGCACAGCAGCTACTAAATTTACATCTGTATTGTTATTAATCACAGAGATTAAAGAAAAAAAATATTTGTGAGTCTGAAAAGTTGTCCAGGAGGAAATGTTTACAATTTATTAAATGAAATATTATATCAGTTTAAAACTGCTCTGTGCCCGAAATCGGTCAACAGGAATCTTTCTGTTCGACATCTTGCAGCTTCTGATGCGCTTCTGCACAAAGACAAGAGACATCAGTGTCAGCCAAGTAGGTTTAAAATACACATTATTCTTGGCTGACTGAAATTACATCAGCTCTGTGAACCCCTGCAGACTTATTCTGCTGTTTTTTTTCTCACGAGTGTGATCACCGTCTTAGTTTAGTGTGTCAGCATGTTTACAACATAGAACAAAAAATACCACAAAGTACAGCTGAGACTGATGGAAATGTTGTTACGTGTCAGAAACCGCAGAATTCAATAACAGAGGTTTCAAAACACAAGAAGAAACGTGTTCAACATGTTGTTGTAGGCTGTATAATCTACACGGTGCAGTTCTGTGATGTAAAAAATGAGATTAAACATGTATTTGTATTCAAGCCTGACCACTTTTAGCCCAATAAATAAATAAATGGGTAAAATAAATATATTATTTCAATTCCAAATAACTTAAAAAATCTTAGAGCAGATGTCCAGTTTGTAAAGAAATGCAGATATTAAAATTAATATTAAACTTGTATGAACATTTTAATTACTTAATATCTATATTGGCTCCAAAGTTCAAGTTCAAGTCAAGAACCTAAAAAACAATCTGCACAGCAGCTACTAAATTTACATCTGCATTGTTATTAATCACAGAGATTAAAGCAAGAAAATATTTGTGAGTCTGAAAAGTTGTCCAGGAGGAAATGTTTAAAATTTATTAAATGAAATATTAGAAATATCAGTTTTAAACTGAAATATCAGTTTAAAACTGCTCTGTGCCCAAAATCAGCCCATAATGTCAGATCAAAGTTATTAATAGGTGTTAGGCTGTTTAGAGTGACTACGTGACTACTCTACTGTTTTGATTACTAATATGCATTTTCATTTGATAGCAGGGTTCCACAGAAGTTAACATCTGTTTATACAGTCATAGTAGGAAGTTATTACTCATCAGGTTGTTGCATCATCACATGTGCTCTCCATTCATTCAATATCCTGTTAAGATGCTTCAGGTTATATTAAATATCTTGTACTCTTTATTTAACATTAGTGAGTAACTTGTTTCTGTCGGAACAAAACTTTTGACTTAAGTAACATCTCTGTCAACAAAGTGAAAGTAAACTGAAACCACGTTTATTTCAACATTTATAGGATATTAAACACAATATGTTGAGTTGTGAGAGTCTAACAGTCTATCTGCTTAGTGTTTTTTTTTTTAAAATTGTGAATATTTTTTAACTGTTGATTAACGCGCCTTAACCCTTCCGTTTACCGCGTGAAATCTAAAAAAACGTTGTACATTGCCAAAAAAAAAAAAAAAAAAAAAAACTACATTAAGAATCATATTAAAAGCAGGAAACAAGGATAAACAGAAGATGGAGGGAACTCACCTGAGAGTCGGTGCAGGTATTTGTCCCGGGTCGGACCGGTGTGGACCTTCTGTCTGTCTGGACCTGTTTGAATGAAGTCAGAGGACGACCATGCGGGTCTGCATGGGCGGGGGAAACCCGGAAAGTGAGAGGAGGGAACATTAGACATTAGAGTAAACCGGTAAATTTAGCGGGTAAAGTTTAAATTGGAGCGGGTTTTTCTCTCTCTCTCTCTTTCAACTGATAAAGGCAAGGCATCTTGTCACTTGACCGGTAACCGGTAATGTCTGAATGAATGAGGAGGACAAGCCTCTCCGTGCAGGCCGTTCAGGAAGAGGAAAATTATTTGATAGTATCACTAACATTTGGCGGGTACTGGATAATCATCTTTTTCTTTAAACTTTATTTTACAGACGTATGGTTAATTTGTATGGCACGTTTAATCCACAACAAGGTAATTCAAAAGTGCTTTACATAAAACATAAAGGGCTTCAAGACAAAATGTAAAAGAAACACGTGCGTAACATATCTGCCAAAGCTCGTGGGAGTTTCTGTAGTTTTAACCTTTCCTCCCGCTCTGCTCTCTATTGGTAATTACTGCCGTTAATCTCCCGACTTCATAGTTTGTTTGCTTGTATTTCGCTATTTTTCATGATCGCAACCTATTTCTGATACTGTACAGCATGTGTGGAAGTCCTTCCCTCTGTCCTCTGCTGGTGATGTAACTCACTGGTAACTGGTTTGTCTCAGCCAGTAACAAAGGTCCAGTTTACACCTGGTATTAACACGTCTCTCCAAAATCCAGAGTTATATGCAGCGATGTGTCTCTCCTTTGAGAGACGCTTTGCGCATTTGGGCAGCGTAGCTTCACTCATGACTTAATCTCCGACACGCCGGCAAGACCGGTCAGCATCTCATGTTAATTAATATTCTGTGTTCTTCTACTCACCCAACAGGTCAGCTGTTATACACACAGATTATCTTCATACTGTTTGGAGTAAGTGTCCTGAGCTCCATTATGTCGAGCAGCGAATAGTTTAATTTGTATTCCAATAGTCGGTTTGATGAGGAAACTAGGTTAGTGGAAGGACAAAAAAAGAAACAGGAAGTCCGTTGAGTAGGTGGTCCTACGTTTACACTATAGTGACTCAGACAACCTCGTTTGTAATCAAAGCTAATTGTGTGATCAGATCGACTTCTCGGATGAGGAGCTGCTTCCTTTACGAGAACATGTGTCAAACATTAAAGACACGTGGCAAAGTCAGACAGGCTCGTCGTGATGCTGATGCTCTGTGTCTGTGTGGATCAGACACTGCAGCCAAAGCTGTTGGAAATGTCGCCTTTCTACATGTTTAAATGCTTGTTGAACAGATGCTTTGATAAAGTACTTGACTGGCTTTATACTGTTGGACTTACAGTAACGAGCTTATCGTCAACTCGAGTGAAATGTTATAAACGTTAACTTACACTTCAATTATTAGTGTTATTATTTATTAGATTAAAAAAACAGAGTCCAGCTACATGAATTTGAACTTTTCTATGATCTTTGCCTCATTGTGAGACAGTTTTGAGTCTCATAAAATGATTTTTTTTTAAACCATATGTGAGAAGTTTAGAAGCGAAATGTCAATGTGGTTGAACTGATGACAACTTATAGAGGCACAAATACACTGACAAAATGTTTGGGAATCACTGGTTTAATAAACTTTAACGATATGTCATTTTATTATTGCTGTTGCTATTCTCGTAACTTATTATTTCATTTGTAATATGTTGTTTCATGTACATTTTTAATCTGAAAAGTATTAAAAAGGAAACACTCAAGTAAGTACTTTATGATTATACTTGTACTTAAAGTCCAGCATCATATTCAGCCATGTTAAGAACAATACAAACTAAATAAGTAAAGTTGTTTCTGCCTAGAAACCAAATGTCCTTTTTTTTTTTTTTTTTACAGTCTGAATGAACTCAAAGAGAGCGCTGTGTTGATTTGACATCTTTTTCATACACATCTTTTTTTTTTTTAAAAAACTACTAACACATTTGTCTCCTCTTTTGGAATAAACTCTCTATAAACTACATGTATGTTCTTGTGACTCCATAACTTACCCAACACTAGATGGCCTCACACACGTCTGTAATATCTGAGAGGTAGAAAACTAACAGAACACACCATTATATCCATCTGTAAAAAAAAAAAAAAAGCAACAGCTGTTAGATACACGTGTTCATAAAAGGTTGAAAAAGCTGAAAAACACAAAAAGACACAAGAAAAATTAAGTTGTTCAACCTTTAAAGTGAACGATTGAAGAATAAAAATGAAATATTAACTCCATCAAGTGTGAAAAAAAGGAGAATTCTGCTAAAATGCACCATGATCAGAGGAACACGGTGTGCAAAAGGGAGTGAGAGAAATTTCATGGACGTGAACATGAGATATTTATGTCAGGTATAACTGGTTATTCCTGTTCCGTACTGTGTTACATGTTAGGTAACAATATTCAAATTTTTCTTCATTTCATTTAAATTCTAACTAAAGGCAGCTGCTCTGAGTTTAGTTTATGTTATAAATCTCAACTGTCTCAGTATAAAGACGCATTTTTGAAAGCTTAAGAGGTTGACTGTGTTTTTTTGTCTTTATGATTGATATGTTTAATATCATGTTATGTTTTGGCAGACGCTGGATTTATAAGATAAGAGAGAAATAACATAACAGTCTCTGCCTCATTAGCATACTTTTATAGTTGTAACGAATGGCTTTATTAAGGATTCATAAATTGTTTAGTAATGTTTTATAGATAAGTTATAGGACATTAAGAAGAACAACAGTTGGGTTGTTTATCTTCACTTTTCTGTCATTTATTTCAGCAGGAATAGATCCCTCGTTTCCCTGCGTAGAAAATCTATTTATCGACAACTTACTTACATGTCTGCCGGCAAAAAAAACACACCAACATTTACCTGCTAATACCAAACACAGCTGAAGAGATTTTTCACAGCTGCAAGACAAGATTGGTCCATAACGAGGGTTTTTAACTGATGTATGACGGCAAGGCACGCTTTGTTTATATAGTGTGTGTTATAGTCTGGTAATATTTAACAAGTAAGACACTCTCTGTGTGTGTATAAAAGAGAGTCAATCAATTTACCAAAACGAAAGACAAGTTCTGGTTTCTGTCCTTCCTTTGTCTCATAAAATTAAACCTGTACTCACTCAATAAGAAAAATAAAACTGCATGAAAAGAAAAAATATTTATTTTGATGTAACTTGTCGATATCCATGGTCATGTAATTATATTTAGTTTATTATTATGATATCATAGAGGGCGGTTGGTGGCGTACAGGAGCACATTATTTTGAAAAGTCACTGAAAACGTAGAAGTTTCTTTAAAGCAGCATTTACGGCAGAGCTGTTGTTTTGTATTGCCTTAGACTGCACAGATGATCACAATGAAGTGCTCTGCCACTGAAGGCAAAGTCCACATAATAATTTGTTCAGCAGACAGTTTTGGCTCGAGTCATAACATAATTCAGTTTAGTGCCGATTTTCATGACAGCGATTTATGACGATCTGCTCTCTGTGTCTGCTGGGATATATTAATAGAAGTTTATGATATTCATGAATATTCCTTCACGGTACTGAGTTCCTTTGTACCTCTGTTGCAAAAAAAAAAAAAAAAAAAAAAAAAGTAGTGAGGTGCTTCATTTTGAAAAACACACCGGAAGTAGGTACCGCTTACAAGAATCGATGCGGCATTCACGTATTAATCAGAAAAGTTCCCGGCTGGGAAAATACACCTGAATGCCGCCCCCTCAAGTCAGAATAACAACCCGGTAAGTCAGCAAAAATGTTGGTTGGCTCACGGTTTGCCGAAAGTTGACGTCATACACGCAGAAACATGGCGGGCGAAAATAAATGTTTGATTGATGGCAAGAAACCTTATACTATTTCACATATTTCATATCATATGCTTTGCTCACATGTAAGTTGTAATACGGTTTTAGGGGTTGAAACCGTTAGTTGCTGTGACCTAGATTAGTTATTTATTAAGTTATTTATTAGCATTAACTCTGATAACAAGTTAGGTGAAGCAATATTTTAGCAGTATTAGGGGATGTATTGGTGCAGCAACAATCTGGGACAAAAAACAACACATCTTCTTTGTAGCGTCCATGTTGTTTCCACATTTAAGAGCTGATGAACACACCGGAGTCCGAAGAAAGACTTTCCAACTCGGGATTTGGCAGCATTTCATCCGAGGCGCACCTGAATGCAGTTTCCCAGGATGGTAAGACCATAGACTGTAAGACCCGCCCTTACTCTGCCTGTGATTGGCTCATCTTGACGTTCTTACCCAGGCTCTAACCAATCCAAACAACGAAGAGCATGAGTACTAGCCGATCAGAAGCAGAGTAGGGTGGGTCAGTCCGTCGCCATCCTAGGAAAGAAAAACAACAATTGTGCTTACACGAAGACTCGTTCAGGATGCAGAGAGTTAACTTCAGTGCAGAGACGAAAGGAAACCCTACTGTCACAGTTCTGGTTTAGTTAGTTAGTCATCTACCGGTAGAAACAGCCGGTTAACGTCGAACAAGCTTACGTATTTTTCCACTTGGACGCCGTTTACTCCGCCGGTAACTGGAACGGATTTCTGCGTTTGAACAACCGGTGACTTTGGTGAGTTTTGCCGTTTAAAAAGTAGTTTCCCTTCATTCTCATAACGAACATTAACATGTAGTTACACATTATGTTGCATAACAAGCTAGTTAGAAAAAGAATAGCTGCTTTTTTTTTTTTAGTTCGTTACTTCATACACTGCTAACTATTGCATTAAAGTAGCTTACCCAACACTTCCTCCTGTTCTTTCACTGCAAACATACATTTTGTTAAAGGACGGCTTCAAAGTTTTTCCAAGTGTGTCTTAAACTAACAGTCAGGAGCCCAAATGAACATTAAAACCTGTTTTTATCTTGCTGTAATCATTCCTCTTATTCATACTGACCATTAGAAGATCCCTTCATAATGACCTTACAATGGAAGTGATGGAGGACTAAATCCACAGTCCTCCTTCTGTGCCAAAAAAAAGTGTTTAAAAGTTTACATGCGACCAAATCAAGTAGATATCTTTCAACGTTACAGTCTTTTTAGTGGCAAAGTCCCTCTTTTTGTTTCTATACTTCCACCTGCAGCTCAACAGGGAAACACAAAGAGGAGAATTTGATGCTAAAAAGACTGTAAATGTGTCAGATATCCACTTGATATGACTAAACTCAGACTGATGAAGCTGATTAGAAGCTTCACACACACTTTTAAATGACTTGTGTGGACACACTGTGGATTTTGGCCTCCATCACTTCCACTGAAAAAGCGCATTTGAAGGAGATCTTTTAATATCCAGTATGAACAGAAAACCTCTTTCACTGCTCATACAGACACCTGACTGCTGCTTTAAGACATGCTTTAAAAAAAATACGACTCTGCCCTTTAACCTTAAACCAATTTTCCATCTATAACGAACAACCCCAGAACACAAAATATCTTATCTAAATAATTAAAGCCACAACTCATCTGAGACTCTTTATTGTGAGTTGAAAGCTGGAACTAATAAGTAGTTATTTTGACTTGAAAATGTCAGAAAACAGAAAATATAGTCAAAAGTTACATCTTTAAATGTCTTGTTTTGTTCAATCAACACAGTTAACTGTCATTTAAGACAAAGAAAAGCAGCAAATGCTCATATTTGAGAAGATGGAACCATAAAATATTTGCTTGAATAATTAATTATTACATGATTATTATCTTTTAATGCTTAAATGAATGCTTTTCTCCTACATTGTAACATCTGTACAGCATCTTAAAGTGTGTTTGCTCACTTTACTTTATCCACCAACCACAGAGAGATTATTACAGCAGGGACAGTGAGTGCAGTATATTTTATCCTAAGCAGGGCTCCAGCAGTGGCGGTTGACAGGCCGGTCTGTCCGGCTCCGTGAAGCCCAGCTGCCCTCCCTTTTGTTCCGGCCACGCAAACTGATTAGCATGCACCATCCTGCTGGAGCATCTGTCCCTGCAGACGCTGCTTTTGTTCCCCATTTAAGACTTGAAATTTGGCCCCCTTTTTTTTTTTTTTTTTTTTTTTTGTCCAACTGTCCAGTCATATTAAAACCTTTCAAGATGTGTCACCCCCCTCCCATCCCTCCACCCCTCTTCCTCTGTTGACCTAAAACATGGACAAACTTTAGTCTGGATGTTCAGGCTGAAATCATAATATTAATAAGGATATATTCAGGTTTGGATACACGTCACAACATGACCAATATATGCAAAGTCACGTAAAATGTCAAACTGATGTTCAAGGTAATGAAACAGGCGTCCCTACTGAAGACATTGATGTAGTTTCATAGCTGGGCACTGTAGTTTTTAGCAAACTTTACTAAAATAAAAGATGGGATTAGTGTATTTGTTGGGGGACTATTTTCAGTGGCGGATGAATCCACGTCTGTTGCTCTAATGAGTATTGTTTCTTGCAGCGGGACAGTTTTTCTTCTGTGCAAAAAGTTTAACCAAAGTTGAAGTTTCAGCCGCTCGAATCAAGTAGAAATCTTGAAAAAAAAAAAAAACCGAGTGTGTGCACAGCGGCGGTGTTTCTCTCCTTTTGCTGCCAGCTGGTGCAGCGAAACCGCAGCAAACCAAAATATATGAGGAAAAAAAAAAAAAAAAAAAGGAGCAAACTAGTTTTACTTGATATGACTCAGACTGTTGAAGCCTCGTATAATCTGCAGATCTTAACTTGAACATCTGTAAACTTCACCTTTTTAACGATCAGATATACTAAAATATTCCCTGGATGAAATTCAGTTTAAATACAACACACACACACACACACACACACACACACACACACACACACTCTCTCTCTCAGACACCCTTCCTGTCTTATCGAAGCAGTTTGATGTGTTTTGACAGTTTGCTCACTGACACTTCGCAGCCACAGACTCTTTATCGCTGTCTGTTGCCATGGTGATGATATACGTGTGTGTGTGTGTGTGTGTGTGTGTTTCCTCTTCAGAGCTGAAAACACACACCCGGGCTGGCATAACCCTCCTCAATCAGTACTGGAGTTAAACAAGACCAGGTCATGGCCGGACCATGTATGAAACACTGGAGCGCTTTTAATTTGAAATGACAACAATTGGCCAAGTCGACCAATCACCTTCATCACTCAGTCGTTTATGGGGTTGGTCTCTGCGGTCCAGCTAAAAAAGACACTTAACACAGTCACACGTGTGATTTATACACTCATAAATTATTAGCATGTTCACTTAGAAACATTAATGATCACAATGAACCTTCCAATCACAGGTGTAATCAATAATATCAATAATGTCTGCAGTATCAGGACCCTTGTAGTGGACATGTCGGCTTACTGACACAACTAAATGTTCATGTTATTGGTTACACTTGTGCTTTTTCTGCAATGAAAGGATATAAAATCTGTTTTAAGAAAAGTAGGGCTGCAACTAATGATTATTTTTTATTATTTTATATTATTAAATGTTAAAAAAAAAAGTGAAAAATGGCTTTCACAACTCCTCGGAGGCCACAGTGATGTCGTCAAATTGCTTGTTTTGTCTGACTTACAGTCTAAAATATTCTCAACAGACTGAAAACACTTGTGCACAAGCATTGACGTAGGTTGATAATCTCGATCACACCTGAACGTATGAAGCCATAACCGAAACTCCTGCTCGACAATAACAACGGCAGCATCCATTTTCTCTCACATAGAAACAGTCGCCCTTTACACATGCACACATAGCACTCAACAAACTGCCCTTCCTCTTTTAAAGAAAAACACACAATCCAAAAAAAACAAACATTTCAAACCTTTACCAGAAAAACAGGTTTCAAGCTGCAGCTGTAAAGTCGAGATGGAACTAAAAATGCCTTTTTAAACCATTTTAGATCACATCCTTGGTCATATTTAACAATATATGCCCCAAAAAAATTACAAAAAAATCAGTTTCTCTGCATTTTCATATCAAAACCCCAATCATGTTCCTGTTAATCAAAATATGAAGTTTCAACCAATGATATCATGACATCCACCCATCAATAAGTCTTTGAACTTTCAGAGGCACAGAGGTCAGATTCGTTGTGACGCGCCCAATTTTCAACATTCAACTCAAATTCCTCCCAAAGTTACGTCCCGCCTGTCTATCCTGTTTCTGGACTATCCTGTTTCTCCTCATCTGGACTTTAGTAACTAGAGTTCAGTGGTAGAAAAGTCTTTGTTGTCTAGTCCGTTGAGCCTTCAAGTCGCCGTAAACCTTCGCCCTCAGCTGAACGGGTCCAGATGTTCTTTGTCAAGCGGTCGCCAAGCTGCTCCTTGGTAGCGTACCACATGATCTTCTGGACGGTACCAGACTGGATGAGCTACTCGACACTGCTGATTTCAAGGTGGAGTCTCCTCTACGTGATTGATTGGGTGTATAACAGACCGTCACTCTCTGCTTGATGGTATCATGTCCACCAAATGTGCCAATCACCTGCGGTAAGCTCTGAGTAGAACGCAAGAAATCTGCACTGTCAACGCCATCTCCCAATGCCAAAGTCTCTCCTCCTGAACTGGTTCGGACAACTCCCCTTGATCCTCTTGGACTGCCGGCGTTTAGGTAGGAATCTCCCATCAGCAGGATCAGGTGTCCACCCTGAGTGCCTTCGTCTGGAAGGTTTCCTAAAGAGACTAATCACAGAACAACACATTATGTCGGGTCTACTCTGCCGTCCTTGACACCCACAATATTTAGTTAGTATGTTTATTTGCTAGCTTTCAGGTGAGGGATGACTGTTGTGGAGAACCTTTCTGAACCACCCCAGATGAAGTCATCCACAAGGACTCCCATCACGTTGCGGGAGTCTTCTGCGTAGATCCCAATTACTTACGTAGTGTAATGCGTAGGTGGACCTCTCTGCTCTGTACAATCCACCTGCTTGTAGTAGACTTCATCAACGGGCCGCTGTTGTTTACGAAGGGCTCTTTGGATCTTCTTGGAGCATTTGGCTTTTGTAAATGCTCTCCTTGTAGCATGTAATTCCTGAGTTGTCCAAGTACTCCTGCTACCGTCTAGACCCGGCGGTTTATCAGTGAGAACTGAAGGCTTCAACGACATCTGTCAGTCTCTCATCTTCTGTCTGTTTTGCATGTTCATTTTTGTGTGGACAGTCCGTTGACAGTCCAGTGATATGTTCTTTGGCAAACTGCACGTCATGTCCTCCCATATCTGTCAAGTGTATTTTTGCCCTTTTGAATTTGAATTTGCGTTTTGAATTTGCAAATTTGACCTACCCTTCTCGCTCGCCGTTCACCATCGCCCTTTTGTGGTGAATTATCGCCAAAGACTCTCTTCAAGGCCGACTTCATCTTCACAAATGAGAAGCTTGGACAAGCGATAAACTCTAACTGTTTGTCTTTAAAATTAAGTTCCACAGTATCTAGTAGCTTGAAAGCTAACACGGCATCTGAAAGTACTGACGTTCAAGTTCGACAATGTAATCTATCATCAAAACGCCATTTTCTCTTGTGATCCTTGTGGACTAAGAGTCCTTGTCAGAAGTGTAGTCACTTCCTCAATGTTGTTCAAATCCTCAGTAGCAACTTCCAGTGTACTCTTCCTGTTAGCAATAAAGCAACCGCCAAGAAGATTTTAATTTAGCAGTGGAAACCTCTCTGATTTGCACTTTTTCTCCATAGCAACAGCGGCTGAGGCTCATGGGTATTGTAGTATTCTTAGCCATCCAGCAAAATCACAGACAAAACATGATTTCTCAGAAACAACGTTGAAATAATTGAAACGGGTGGTAGTAATATAAACCTGTAGGATCGTTACATTATCTGGGAGAATCCTGAGTTTCTATGTTACATTATATTAAAGATATAATTCAAAGAAAAAGTTGAAATGGTGCAAACGCCGCAGATGTCTAAACTATTAATTGTGCTTCTCTGGTGCACAAAATTAGCACCAGCCACCATCCAAACACTGGTAAAATATGCAAATGACTGGTAGATTTGCTTCACTCACCAGCCAAAAAATAATGGTAATCTACTGAGTGACAGGTATAATTCGAACATTAACTATCCATTTGGCACATGGACAAAAAAAGTCCTCCATGAAGGAAGTTATCTGGCATCTGTCTTTACATGAAACCAGCGTGAAGCCATAGAGAGCCTGGTTGTTTTGTTTGCTGCCTCTCTGGATAAATAATTCAGAAGCTGAAATTCACCACCGTTCACCATCTGTTAGGTTAACTGTCACACTGTCCTTTAGAAAACTGTACTCAAAAGCAAAGAATTCACTCATGCTTGTATTTATCAAATGCAGTTTGATTGTAGGTCAAAGACGTCACATGAAGCTGCACATTTACTGCTGAATTATAATTATATATTATAATTATTTTCTCTGTTGCAGGACAATAGTTAAGTGCCGACATCTATCAACGTCTAATAATCTACAGTCAGCTTTTACTTTCACAGTTTACACTGAAAGAAAACTAAAATATGACAACGCAGATAGTCAGAATGATGTCAGAAATTTAAACGGAGATGTTGACAAACTGCAGTCGAAACTCAGCTGTGTGACGAGCTGCGAGTCCAGCAGCTTTGTGTTGTTCAGGCTGATTAGACACCATGAGATCTGAGTCACAAGCGAAGGATGAAATCAGTTTGAGCCGCGGCGTGAACAGAGCGACGTGTGATTCACCTCGCTGCGTCTCCGTCACGAGAGGAAGGGACGCAACAAAAGGGACGGTTGTTCTGGAGGAGTGAAGTCACTTTAGAAGTTGTCCTCCTTATCTGGTGTCCAGTTACAGGCGGTGAATAGATCTCTGTCCTCCTTCGTTTCACTGCCTGTATTCATGACCAGTGAAATAAGCTCTGGTCATGATGGAGCGCTGAGGCCGCTTCAGGGGGCTTCTATACTATAAATGTCTTTCAGCCACTGAACCCAAAAGATTTCCTGGTCAACATGGCAGGGTTTCCCTCAGGAAATTGGTTAGCGGAGGTGGTAAAAACAACACTGAAGTATTATTGCATTGAAAAAGTGAGTTTTAGCTGATTCATGGTAGATTTCAGCCACAGGAGGTTTTCAAGGAGCAGGCAGTTCATCTTAAAAATAACTGTCTCATTGGCGTCATTGGTTTAAATAACACAGATCTAATAACTTCAACTTTTCTGCTATTAAACAAACAAGATAAACATGATTAGTTGAATTTTTCCATTAAATGGAGCTGTAAAAATTAGTCAGTTGATTTGTTGATCATGAAAAAATATACAGTAGTAAATGGACTGCACTATGATATATGATACGATAAACTTTATTGTCCTGCTCCGGGAAATTTGTGTTGGACTCCGTAGCTGCACCATGAATGCCTTAACAGCCACAACGACACAAACAATACAACCTCAGCCATACCAACACCAACAGTTACATAAAACAACAATATTGCACATAACCCGTAGAAAACACATACTTATATAGCTCCTTTCTAGTCTTCTGACCACTCAAAGCACACTCACAAGCAATTTGGGGTTCAGTATCTTCCCCAAGGACACCTCAACATGTGGACTGAAGGAACTGGGAATCGAACCGCAGGTCTTCCCCTATGTATAATTGTGTAAGCTTAATATTCTTTGGCTTCAGCGCCATAAATGTGAGGAGTTTCTGCTTTTATAAGATAGTAATACAAATATTGTTGGGTTTTGGACTGAATTTGAAGACGTCGCCTAATAATTAGTTAGTTGTACCATCATGGTTGGAAATTAACAGGGATTGGGCGACCTAAAAATGTGAAATTACCCTTGGAATTGGGATAACGGCGACTTTTAAATGCCCTCATGAAATAAACAGTTAAAGATTTAATGCATTTTGCAAAGTATGTCCAGATTTTTTTTTCTGTATTGAAGGTGTGACTTGGAAATGTCGTTACCAACTGTGACATTGCAGGGTAACGGAGCGTTGTTGGTTGGCGAACCTCCGCTGATGACATATATGAATCTGCACCTTGTTCACAGTTGCCTTGCCAAACCTTTTGCAGGTGGTTTTCTTGGTTGACTGCTTTTGGGGCAGCAGGTGTTGACGCTGTTCATAAGTCTTGTTGTGTGATTGACCAAAGTAAAGTTATATTTTTGGAAATTAAATTGACTTTTCTCTTTTTTTTCTTAAGATTTTGACCCATAGTACAACAGATGTAATGATAGTTGCTCATTTTAACCTATAAGAAAATACAAACAAGTCATTTTGTTCATCATTAGTCTCTCATGGTCTTAAAATAAAAAAAGTGTTGTTTACTTTATACCAGATGAAAAGACAACAAACAATGGCAGACTGTTATTTAGAAGAGGCGTACTGTAAATGTGGGTGTGGATTGCCCTCCTTTGTCCTGCACAACCAGTCTCTGTACTTTTGTTAAGCCTGTTATAATTCTGTTACAGAAATGTTGGGTCAGTCTTGTCAGACCTCTCTGGCTTGGACCACCTCCCGTTTTGTGCCTGCCTTAGCCTCCTTTCGGATGGAGTCTTTCATCGAGTTGCCAAACGAGCTCGATAGGATTCAAATCTGGTGACTCTGGTGGAGTTTTCACCCAGTTGATTCCCTTCCGACGCTGTGAAAGCCTGCAGCAGCGGTTTGGATCATTGTCCTGGAAGAAGATGATGATCCGCCTGGTGTATGGTGCTGCAGCTTCTTTAATGATAGTGTCAAAATATTGTCTGTCCATGATTTCCCCTCAAAGATGACCATAGGACCTGCACCACGTCGTGAAATCATTCCCCAGACATGGAGCTTTAAGGGATGTTTGGGTTGTGGTCTGGCAAACAAAGTGGTCTCTTCTGTGGAAACTAAGCCTGGCATAGATCTTCAGAGCTACTGTGGTTTCATCCGTAAACACAGCGCATCATGCCACGTCTCCCCAGATTCGATCAACTGAAGAGCTTTCCATCGCCTTGCATCTTTGTTGGGTTCTTTTTTATCATTCAGCAGAAGCAGGTCTTTCCAAATTTCCACCCAAGGTTTCTGTGGTGTGGTGTGTACTGGTCAGGCTCAGTGGAACATCTAAATCTGCCTCAGTTCTCTGCTGTACAGCTTGGAGGGGGTTGGGGGGGGGTCATCTCATCATTGGGGGGTCTTTGTCATCTCATCAATGGCAACCAGGATGTGGAAGTCAGTCAAAAGCAAACAACAAAATCTTTATTTATGTACAGAAACGCTGTCTGCTACCACAGACACAATGTGTAAACACATAGCATCTATTTATTTATAACGTTCAACCTCTGTAAATTTTCTGGTATTGCTTTTATGTATTTGTTTTGTTTTAACTACACTGAGGGAAGACATCCTAAATCTCATTGTACCCGAGTATAATGACAATAAAGATCATCAATTCATTTTGTACACCAAGGAAAACTCAGTGTGCTTTTCAGCCTTTTTAGAGATTGTTGTAAAGTTCCAGGAAAGCTACTAAATGCACACTGTCCATTCATTTATTTAGCTACTTATCCTACATGTACAGTTGCGGCGGACAGTTCTCAGCCAAGCTTTAATGCTCAAACTTGTAAAAGGTTGCTGGATCTCCTGTGCTGATTTTTTATTAGCCTGCCTGAGACAAATCTATTTGGAACTCTCTAATTGATAGTTGGATGGCCAGCAGGAGCTTCTTTATGCACATCTATAGAGCACACTAGCGATTGTGTTAGAAAGGCCTTTAACGCTCAGTGTGACGGTCTATGTGACAATGTGGGGCCTGGACGACACACTCGCCCATTAAGTGTGAACAGAAAGGTTAACTGTAATGCTAAAAGTGTGTTCAGGCTCTCTTACCTATCGAGATAAGCAGGAGATGTTTGCGAACACTATGTGAGGCTGCTTTTGCGTTTCGGTGATCTGAACACAAGTGGACACACCGCTGTTCACACGATGCGTCTCCAAGGCTTCCAGCTGACCACTTGTGTTCAGATTTCATTACTGCCTACCTCGTTATGTTTTAGAAGGTCAAAGGACTCTGCACACATCAGTCCGACACCAGACAAGCACCAGATTTGTTTCGCTCGGGCTAGCTAAGAAAACAAAGATGTTTCAAGAACTAATATACCTGTAAGTCCAACTGACGGGCATTTGGCAACAACCGCGTCCTGCATTGATGACGTCTTTTCCTGCTATGTCCTTGTCACGGACACATTCGCGCTTACACTACAAAGATATGTGGTTAAATGTGTCCCAGACCACCTCAGCAAGTGGTTTGAGTGATCAGATCACAATATGTCTCAGTGTTTGTTTATACTTGTATTCAGCGCCGTTCACTTGTGATCCGATCGACCTTTTTTAAAACCAAGAACAAACAGGGTCTAACTGATTGCACCATTTAAACAGTAGAGTTCAGGTTGAATAAAGAGACAATTTTGGAAATTATCCAAAAATTTCCTACCTGGCTTACCATTAACTTTGTAACTTTGGTGTTTTTAATTCATTGTGCACTTTGTGTGTGTTTCCTGCTTCTTCTTATTTATTCATATTTTTAATCATATTTTTTCTGTTTCGGTTTGCAATAGTGACATTTTTCATCCTCTACACTGTGCGAATAATATTATTCTGGAGCCTTAACTAAGAAACAACATCCAAATTTCTCAGTTGAAAGCCAGTATTGCAAATCCCAGTGAAATATGGTCTAAATGTGAAGGTTTAATCAACGTCTTCAGATAGTCGGTGAACAAACTGAAACTTTTGAACGCCGTTTCACCAACCAGCCATCCCAAAGTGACCTCCGATAGAGTTATGAAATATGAGGGACCCCATTTCCCCAACAATCTCCTCAATATTACTCATCACAGGACTCTCCTAGATAGATCGTATAGGTTTGTACCACCAGTTTTGTTTATTTCAACTTCATTTCTGACAAACTGATTGAAGGTGATTGGCTGTTTCATGCATGAAAACCTTACGTCCACAGTCTTTTGACTTTTTTACACGGTTGTTTATCTTTTGTACTGATGTTTTAACCAGTTTCATGCTGATCCAAGCTGTAATCAGTTAGTTCATGTAATGCCATCTATGCGGAAAATGGGTGAGATTTTATCTGAAAAACTCGTTTAACGCTGTTTTTATCATCAGTGATGTGAAAACATCAGATTTCCACACAGACTTCCTGGTAGTAGTCATGGGGCGTCTCTCCTGATTGGCTGCTCTCAGCTGAAGGGTCGATCACATTGGACGGTAGAGGAGGTCGCACCAGTGTCTGGTTAAAGCCGACTTCACTAATATTCAATGGCAGAGAGCTTCAGAGTCAGATCATCCATCATTTTAAGACAAGACTAAAAGTTTAAAGCCTTCCAGACCGATGATTCGGCTCATCAGTGTTTAGGAAACAGCTCTAAGTTTATCCTTGGAGTCCTTTTTTTGCACAACTTTATGATCCTCTAACAAGAAAAGACTTGGCAACACCAGAATATATGATGATTACATGTCTCTGTTTTTACTCATTTTTTAGTTACAACAACCAACAGTTGTGTAACTTGTAGATCGATGATGACGTTGGCTCCTCTTCGATTCCCCCGTTTCAGTGTCAGTACATCAGAACTGGGCTTCTGAATGAATGCTCAGCTTGTTTTTTTGTTTTTTTTTTTTGTTTTTTTTTCGTCGGTACAAAGGATTATAACATCAGTTCCAGTGTGCTGCTGCTAAGTGAGTCACCCCGTCACGGACGCAAATGGCCCTGTTTTACACCTAACAACCCCACTCAGTGTGCTGGACTGAATACATACTTTGTCTGCCACTGTTGCTCCCAGCTCCCAGCACAAAGACAAGTGTGGGTGTATTGTAGTAATGAATGGTGTTGTGTTGAAGCCTTTGTGTGTGTATGACTGTCTAAAGAGAGGGTTTTTTTTTTTTAATTTTAGGTGAAATATCCAAAGTGACGCCTGCTCTGATAGTTTATTCTGTTAAAAGAAACCCTTTAAAAACATGAAGTCATTGTAGTTTCATGCTTGTGTCCGGTTATTAAAACTTTCTGACTTTGTTCTTCTTGTCCGCAGGTGATGTGTTGTTGTTGTTGTTGTTGTTGTTGTTCCTGAACTGATGGAGACTCTCTGAGGACGACGGAGGAACTTCAGTCCTCGGCGTTCGTCCCTCTGAAGGCTGCACAGATGTTTTCGCCTGGTCAGGAAAACATCTCCACCTCCACTGCTTCCACCAAAGGACCAGTCAAGTATGGAGAGCTCATCGTGCTGGGGTAAGATATTCACTCGTGTGTGGTCAAAAGGCAGTTTATTTACTCAAGTGCTGTACTTAAATACACTTTAAGGCACTTTACTTGAGTATTTCCTCTTTAAGCTATTTGATACTTTCTACTCCACTACATTCATTTGACAGTTTAAGTTACATTAAAGGATCAGTCTGGTGATTATCTATATTTTAAGAGTTTGGATCCAAACCAACAATGAACTGTGTGTGTATCCAAAGCCTGATAGATCTTACTCCTCTGTGCTGTTGTTGTCCAAAAACTATTAAAAACATGTCAGTGAGTCTCACTGCTGTGCTGGCTGACATGTTGCTTCACTCTTGAAGATGGTGGTTACCACAGCTTGTTTAGAAATGCCTCCAAAGAGTAAAAATGTCGAAAACACAGTTCTGTTTACAGATTCGCTAGCTTGTTGCGCTACATACCACATCCTCTTGACTTTGTCCGACATTGTAAATCTCTCAAATAACGTCAGCTAAAAGCCAAGATGTTGTGATATGTAATACCAAAAAGGCTAGCAAAGCTCTGTAAACCGTGTTGCAAGCTCAGTCTTACTTGGGACCTCATTCCTGGGTTTTACCGTCTTATCGCTATATTTGGAGCCATTTCTGAACAAACCATGGTAACCACCGTCTTCAGGGATGAAGGAGGTCTACAACTCAGAGGAATAAGATATATGAGGCTTTGGATACGCACACAATACTTGTTAGAAGATCTGTTCATTGTTGGTTTGGATCCAAACAAGAAGAGAACTAAAGAAAATCACCAGACTGATCCTTTAATGTCAAATCTTAATATGAAAAAAGGCATCTAGTTACTAAAGCTGTCAAATAAATGTAGAGTAGAACGTATCATAGCAGCATAAAGAGGAACTAGTCAAGTAAAGTAGAATACTGTCAGCCAAATCTTTATGAAAAGCTTACAGAAAACATTATGTAAGATTAAACCAGTGTTTTCCAACATTGTCAGCTTGTTGACCTCCAATAATAAAGCAGCAGTTGTGACTCCGTGTTATGTTTTCTGACTGAAATATCTCGACAGCTGTTAGATGGATTGTTATGATTGTTACGACGTTCATGTTCCCCAGAGGATAAATCTTCCCTCCAGTGCCTCCAGCAGGTTGATATTTTTGGTTTTCTGTGAAATATCTCAACAACTGTTGTACTGTTATTGGTCTTAAAGCTCTGCTCCTCTAAGTTTGCCCCTCCCTTTGGTTTAAATCATTCCAACATAGTTAAGCTTGTCCGGATAAATTAGATTAAACAAATCCGTTTATTTGAGCATTTTTTTTATGTACCGTGTGAAATTCAATCCGGTACTTTTTGGTTTCGGAGCAGCACAACTCAGCCTAAATCCAGTTAAATGTGTGGAGAATCTCCACCACAGCAAAGAATGCAGCTGACTGTGGACACAAGTGAAAGTCAGGGAGGTTGTAGCTGCTGCGGTTTCAGACCTTTTGTGTTTGCTTTTTTTTTTATTATTATTATCGCGTCCACATGTGAAATTAAACTGTCTGGGAGACCCTGTAACTAGCACTTATACTTGGTCATAAGGTTTAATTTTCAAGAGCCTTAAAGTAAAGAAAACAGAGGTTTCCACACTGAGGTCTGTTTTTTTTTTGTTTCGTGTAGTGGAGTCACAGTGGAGGTCTGAGTTTGTGTAAGAGAGGAGGTGGCTGTCACTTTATCTGAAACACAGGAAGTTTGCATTATCCCGCGAAAGAATGGATCGACTCATAACTGCGCTTGAATGTTTACTTGACCCACGTCTGGCAGCGGTCTGGCTCCGAAGATAACCTTCAGCTTAAACTGACTTCTTTAATTAAAGCTACAGCAACATTCAGCTTTCAGGACGAGAATAATGTTCTTCATGATGGTTTTTCAAAATAAATGTAGTTCAATTAAAGCTGTGTTTAACAAGCTTCCTGTTGGCTCAGATGGATAAATTGTAAACCACCAATATCCTACTTTTTGAATCTTGAAACTGTTCATCAGCCTTTTCTGTTTACTCTTGTTTGCCTTCTTAGCTGTAGTAAAAACAGAAGTTCACAACATGTATTTTCTCAATTAATGAGTTTATCGTTAAAACATGCCGTTATAGTTTCTCAGAGACCAAAGTGACGTCTTGTTTGGTCTGATCAACAGTACAGAATCCAAAAATATTCAGTTTACT
This sequence comes from Euthynnus affinis, assembly GCA_029490765.1. Taxonomy (NCBI): domain Eukaryota; kingdom Metazoa; phylum Chordata; class Actinopteri; order Scombriformes; family Scombridae; genus Euthynnus; species Euthynnus affinis. Next base: position 3,485,572 of record CM055838.1, read on the forward strand.
GTCATTTGTGACACATAAAAGCATCAAATCATCACATTTGAAAGGCTCAAACCAGCAAATGTGGCTTTTTTTCTTTAAAAATTATTAAAATGTTTTTTCGGTTATTAAAATAGGTGCCTTAAAAACAAAATTTTAGTCAATCGACTAATCAATTACTTGACAAATTGTTGCAGCTCTAGTGTTTAGTCTTTTTTAGCACATTAGCTGGAAGCAGAAGGAAAACTGCAGCTCCACAGCTGTCTGATTTACATGACTTACAAACACACAGAATCTAAACTGATATCCGTTTTCATTTCTGTCTCCAGCGGTGGAAGAAGCATTCAGATCCTAAAAGTACCAATACGACAGTGTAGAAATACTCAATTACAAATAAAAGTCATGTATTAGTGGTATTAATTTACAGTGAATATTTAAGTATTGCAGTAAAAGTAGTGGTTTGGTCCCTCTGACTGATATATTATTATATATGACATCATTAGATTATTAATACTGAGGCATCAGTGTTAGAGCAGCATGTTACTGTTGTAGCTGCTGGAGGTGGAGCTAGTTTACACTACTTTATATACAGTTAGCTAGTTTAGTCCACTGGTTCCCAACCAGTCCTTGGAGTTCTGTTTTCAGTTTCTGGACTTTTTCTCTAATCTTTGATTTTTGCTGAAATGTGACGTTTCTGAAGGTCTTATCAGTCTGCAGCAGCTGCTCCTCTGAGTCCTGCAGGTTGTTGTTATTCAAGATCAACCTGCTGAGATCTACCTTCTACTCACTGTTACTGTTTACAAGAGGAAAGAAGAAGAAACAACGTTCTGATATCTTTGATTTTTGCTGAAATATTGGATCATTTGAACATTTATTGAAATGAAAGCATGTGAGAAGTTTAGAGGGAAAAATCACTATTTGGTGGAGCTGTTAACAACTCATAGACATGTGAAATGTGACCCCGACTACACACTGCTTTTTGTAAGACGTCAAAAGACAAAAAGGTTGGAAACCACTGGTTTCATCTTTAACAATGTGTTGTATTTTAAAAGCTTGTTATATTATCCATTGTGTCAAATCTTCATGTGAAAAGTAACTAAAGCTGTTAAATAAATGTAGTGGAGTAGAAAGTACAATATTTCCCTCTGAAATGTAGAAAGTAGCATCACATGGAAATTCTTTAAAATTGTACTTAAGTATTTAAATAAATGTACTTTCCATCACTGTCTGTCTCTGTGTGAGATGACAAATAATTGTTGAACTCCCCTAATTATCATATCAACATTGTATTTACAGTAATAGATGAATGTGAAACTGTGGCCTGATGTTCATATTTAGCTGTTTCCTAATGTGACAGGAAATGTTTTTAATGACCTGGTTCAGCTATAATTTGGAAATATGAACCTCACAAACCTCCTACACACACAGACAGAAATTTGGTCCCGTTTTTGTTCTTGAGCAGCATAACGGAGCTCAAATCCAGTTAACCGTGTGACAAAGTAAACCACAGCTAAGAATGCAGCTGACTTCCTGACTGAGGGCCATTCACTGTGGACACAAGAGAGAGCCTGTGGTTCAGGGAGGTCGAGGGACGTCAGGAGAGTTGTGTCTGGTCTGTGGTTTCAGACCTTTTGTTTGCTTTTGTGTTATTGTGTCCAGAACTGAAATAAAGCTGTCTGGCACCCCAGACTGTCACAATCTGTCGTCACTGAAACTCCACATTAGTGTAAACCAGGACTGGACGATGATGGTACACATTCAAAAACAGAAATGTCTTCCTTCGTTTTTAAATTTGTTTGACAGAAATCTCATTTGATTTGTATGTAATAATACTCACACATTCTTAAAACACACTTTTATGTATGTTTATGTGTGTATAAAATAGTCTACCTGCTCACTGAACGCTGCTTTAATCTGTTAAACTTTCATTATTGTGTCTATTTGTCACACATCACCCCAATCCTGGCATCTCTCTACTGGCTCCCTGTTCGATTTTAGAGTCGATTTTAAGATGTTACTGATCACTTTTAAAGTACGTTTGGACTCTGGCTCCTCTACATGGCGTTAGATCCTCAGGTGGGGCCCTTCTGGCCGCTCCAAAGTCGAGTCTTAAATCTAAAGGTGACCATATTTTCGCCACCAGGACCCCTCGGCTTTGGGACGACCTGCCTGAGGAGATTTCTTAAAACCCAATTTTATAGTTTTGCTTTTATGCGACGTCTTTTTTTTTAACCATCTTTTTATCTTTCATCGTCTTCTCTCGTCCATGTTTTTGCGTCTGTTGTCTTCCTTCGTCTGTTTTTTACATCTTTTGTCTTCTCTCGTTTGTGTTTTTGCGTCTTGTGTTCTGACTTTATCTTTTGTTTTGTTTCAGCCTCACTGTTTGGTTTTCTGTTTTTTATTTTTTATTTTTTTTTTGATAAGGCCTTTCCTGCTTTTGTTTTGTCTGTCAAAACACTTTGTAACTTTTGTTTTGAAAGGTGCTATATAAATTAAGTTATCATATTTATTTATACTCTCTCTCTTCTTTCTGCTGCTCGGCAGTTACATTCACTGACTTCGTGTCCTACGAAGTTTAAAACAACAGACAAGAGACGTCACAGTGGAACAGTTTCTGCCGCAGTTGTGTTGATGCCCTGATGACCTGTGTGGAACTTTTGCGACCGTTGTAAGACACTTTTTTCCATCTTGTGTATCCAGGTGTAACGGCTCTCTGCCCAACGGCGATAAGGGGAGGCGGAAGAGTCGTTTCGCTCTGTGTCGCAGAACCAAAGCCAATGGTGTGAAACCCAGCACTGTCCACACTTCCTGCACACCTCAGGCGGCCAAGGTGAGAGCCCAACACACAGGTGAAAGCGCCCATGTGTTTGAAACCCTTTTTCATTATTTATTACCTACTGAGATCATTTCTGTTTGTGTTCCTGAAGGCGATAAGCAACAAGGAGCAGCACAGTATATCATACACTCTATCCCGGGCGCAGACGGTGGTGGTGGAGTACACGCATGACAGCAACACTGACATGTTCCAGGTGTGTAACAGCCACAAGCTCTACCTGATACTCCACTTATACCTGGCATTAACATCCAATCTATATCTGGAAACGTTATCTGTGTAAGGGAAAACACATGTTAATGTGATTGTATCTTGATGGATCCAATCAATGAGTCTTTGCATTTACACCCGGTATTAAAATATGTCCTGGTTTTCTTAGCTGTGCCCACATTGTGATTGGATCTTAATGTGCAAATTAGCTGGGTGGAACTGGCGGACTTGTCAACAAACATGTCGTGTCCCTGATCAAGGAAACTGCTGCCACGAACGGACGTCACTCACTTATGTGTGAGGGCAGATTTCTAGCTGTTACTGTTTCTGAGAGTTTGCTTATCTGGCAGGAAGAGGCGGAGCCAGGTGACCTTTCAACTTCCTGGGATGATTTGTTTTTTTATGAATATGGTCAATGCTGGTATAGATTGCGTTTTACTCCCTGCGGAGAGCCGATCGTTGACTGTTTCCAGATGTTGCCACAATGCGTTCTGAGTGCATTTACACCTGCTGTCAGGGTTTAAATTTCAAAGTTGGGTTTATTTTCCCAAAAATATCCAACAAATACAAATAAATGAAGGCGACTGAATTATTATAGGGCCCTTCAACAAAACCCTACTGAAAAATTAGGCTATTAAAACAAGACGTTATCACAACTAACACACCTAACAGAATGAGACATAAGGGAAACGTATATACAGGCTGAACAAACCAGTTAACACACACAGAGGAGGACAAGATAACCTCAAAACAAAGAAACCTTGATAACCCTCCCAATACTGTCAGAACTGGTCCTTGGCTTGGGCGTCTGCATATATACCTTTCACTCTTGAGTTGAGAAGGGTGCCAAGTAAATGTAAGATGGCGTCTCCTGGGAAAAACAGTGTCTACTACGCAATGTTGGCCAATCTGAGTGAGTTTCCATTGGCAAGGAGGAAGCTACACAAGCTCCCAATAGTGTAGAAAGAAGCGGCTTATCCAATCAAAAATCCTAGAAAAGACCCAACCTGTCCTGTCGCTCTAATGTCACATATATACAAGACTATGGAAAGGATGATAACAGAAAGAGTAGCATACTTTATAGGGGAAAAAAATACTTGTTCTCACCATATCAGAGTGAATTTAATATGCCTGGAATCTGACATTAGGGAAAGCTCAAGCAAATAAAGAGGGTGTTTTCTTTGATGTAGAAAAGACATATGACACGATGTGGAAGAAAGGTCTTTTAATAAAATGAGAGTGTTTTAGTGGTAAAGTGTATAATTGGATAAAGGGTTTCTTATTTGGTAGGTCTATTTGGGTTGGTGTTGGGAATTCAATTTCAGAGAAACCTGTAGTCGAAAGTGGAGCCCGTTGCGTTGCGGTTGTGTTGTTGGGCGGTCACGTCAACGCCTTTGTCAACACGTTAGGTGGAAGTTGGGGAAATGCCTCTTCAGCTAAGAAGGAAATGAGTAATGGCCGGTTATTGGGAAAATCCACAGAGCCAGAAGGATTTACACCCTACGAAAAAGGTTGTAGACATGGTGGGAAAGCAGCAAAATCAAAAAGAAGAGTTTTTGCACTGTAATTTCAGATATAACTAAAGGAATTAGAGGTCAACGATTGATTTATCAGCACTGGAACAAATACATCCAAGCAGAAATGCATTCAATCGGTAGGCTTATGTGAACACTGTACTACATAAGCGCTGTGGGCATTGTGTACATATATTTACTGGGAAAACAAGCGGTGCATTTTATGTCCCAGAGTTTAAAGTATATGCTGTTGAAATGACGGTGATGTTATTTGCTCTACAGTGGATAAAGGAACTCAAACATCTGTTCAACCCTTGCTAGTCTCAAAAATACCTCTTCAACATGTGGACAGGATATCCTCTATGAGTGCTTCCAATCTTTTTTTATAGAATTATTAGGCTATTAATTACTTTTTATGGGTTTTAACGGCGCGTGTAGCCGTCCAAGCGAGTGAAACCGTTGACCCTCTGGACGAAAATGGATTATAAGCAAGTCAAGTAGAGTTGGCAACACCAATAAGTAAGACAGGAACCAGAGCTTTCACATGGAGGTTACGGGATAAACGTACTAAATGAAGGCATTTGTGTCAGATCCAGCAAGAAGACAGAAGTAGGAGAGAAGGGTGCCTGATTAGGAGGATTAGACCGAGACACACTAAATTAAATTAATCTCGTCACCTCACTGGGAAGCATCCAAGCGGAACATGTGATGTCTGCAATCAAACGGAGGCCGTGGATCACGTCCTTCTTCTCTGTCCTAAATATGCAAATGACAAGATAGTTATTAACAAACGGGGATTAAACACACAACCTTTGCATATAGCTCTGGAAATTCGGGTTTTTTAAAGCATGTCTTCACTTATCTACAAAACACGGGACTCATAACGATATAAGAACAATGTAACACAACATTGTTGGCGGCGATAACGCTCTACCTGGTTGCAATTCGCCATTAAAAAGAAGAAGAGACGCCTCATCTTTTGCCAGGAAGCTCAAAGCCAAAGAGAAATAAATGTATATAACTGAATTAGATAAAGTAGTAATATGACAAAACAATGTACACTAAGAGTTCACACTTCAACTGTGGTTTATGTGATTTGACTAGCTGAACATGTGGTCTGCATTAGCATGTGTTCAAGCGTTTTAATGCCAGGTGTAAATGGGGTAACACATCAAATGAAACTTTTCTTCTTTTTTTAAAGTCATGTTTTATTAGTTTTCACATTTAGTGTCAGAAGCTTTACTTTGCGTCCTTATGACTTTTAAAGATTTCACCCATCTGGTTTCCCATTTTGTTTGTTGTAGTCTTATATTATATGTGAGTCTCTCCATAATGCAAATCTCATCAACTATCTGCATCCAGTTCTCCAAAGTTGGGGTGCCACTTTCTTGTTATGTCTTTTTTTTTAAGCTGCCAGTAAAATCTTGATCAGGTAGCGGTCCTCATCTGGAATGTTTGTTTGGTTTGTACATCCAAAATAAAGTGCAGTGCATGTTTTAGGCAGCTCATAGCCCAAAATGTCTTTCAACCCCCTGCACACATCTTCCCAAAATCTTGTCAAATGAAACTTTTCATGGTTGGGTTTATGTTCACGCGTCTGGATGGCAACACAAGAGCGGGACAGCTCCCTGGAAGTAAAGCTGATACAGACTGTATTTTTGTCAGGAACCGTCTCTGAACAAAGGAACATTTTACTTGAATCTTTTCAGAGTTTGAGAACAGATAATCAGTCAGTGATGGCAAGGAGCAAGCAAGGAAGCAGCTTGAGTGAGTGGTACGTTAAATGTTCTGGTAGACGACTGGAGGTTTGAGGGCTGGTATCTATACCGGGGAGATGGAGAACAGGTGTGTTGGTAGGTTGGGGAAGTCAGGGGATTGGAGATGGAGGAGAACACAGGAGTAAACGCAGGGTAGATGGGTTTATGACAGGAAATGAGATGGAGATGGAGGAGAAAAAAGGGAGGAGTGAGCGATTAAAAGCTAATCAGAGGTGACTGTCAGGACAAACAGAGTATTAAGCTTCATAATATGAGCTGAGAATCAGTCTTAATCTACAACTAGAAGAGTTATTATCAAGAATAACGTCCTGCTAGTCTTTCGTCACAGTTGGTTAAGATCTTGTAATTCAAAACTGTCGGTTTCTCATATTTGCAAAAGACAAACTTCCTCACAGCAACGGAAAACGATCTTTTGTCATTTATACAACGGGGGAGTTTCCGCTTTGTATAATCATTTTTCTAAACCCACAAGAAGATTAGGGAGCAAAACAATGTGAGCTCAAAGGTCACGTTTTATACTGCAGGGTGAGATAAGTCTTTTTTTTTTTTTCATTTATGAAGCCCAGTATCTCAGCAGGCCTCAGCGGGCTTTACAATCTGTAGCAGCTACAGCAATAAAAACCCTCGGTTCAAATGGAAAGAAAACCTTTAATGGAAGAAACTTCAGGAAGAGCAACAGTAGAGGGATCCATCTTAAAGGGCAGACAAACAGGAAGTAGATGCTGAACAGAATAAACCAAGAAAACAAAATTACAGTAAAACGTTAAGTCAGTGTACGAAAGAAAAAAGACAAATAAATTACTATAAATAACCTGTAAATGAGGAATTGAAGAGAATAAATAAAAAACAAAGTGCTGCCATTGACTCTCCATCTTTCTGCTGCTTCTGTGTTCATTTCCAGGATCTGCTCTCGTGTAATCTGTCGCTAATTTGACCTGATTTGAGTCACGCTTAGTGGGTCACACAATGCAGGCCGCTTAATTAAATGACTGACACGGCGTCGTGATATTTATACCCTGAAGATAAATCCCAAGTCAAACCTTTTTTAAAAAACGTTTGTTTATAGATCGGGCGGTCCACGGAGAACCCCATCGACTTCGTGGTGACGGACACGGTGCCCGGAGGAGGTCAGGGCCAAGCCGACGGCCAGTCGGTCCAGAGCACCATCTCCCGCTTCGCCTGCCGCATCATCTGCCAAAGACACCCGCCTTTCACCGCACGCATCTACGCCGCCGGCTTCGACTCCTCCAAGAACATCTTCCTCGGGGTAAGACGCCCTCGCTCCCTCGCTGACGATTCGTTACTTGTTTCAAGGTGTTAATTACAAACTAAACACGGAGTCTTTACCTTTTTGTTTCCACAGGAGAAAGCAGCCAAGTGGAGGATGCAGGACGGTCAGATGGACGGACTGACCACCAACGGCGTTCTGGTGATGCACCCGCGCCAGGGCTTCATCCAGGACTCCAAACCCGGCCTGTGGAGGGAAATCTCCGTCTGCGGCAACGTCTTCATGCTGCGGGAGACCAGATCAGCTCAGCAGAGAGGCAAGATGGTGGGTGACCCTGAAACACACCCGACACAAGCAGACACACATCATGGTCCTGAATATTAAAGGTTTATTTACAGACAGAGTGGATAAAATAACAGGAATACTTCGACATCAATACAAAACACGACAAACCGTGGCTTCACAGGACGCCAAATATCCCTCTCAGGTGGTCACTTCCTGTCCAGCATCAAACAATCATTAACCGTCTGCATTAACCTCCATAAACACACTTTGAAGATGATTTTAAAAAGACGCTCCTCCTTTTTCTAAACCAGTTTTTAGGCTGTTTCTTTACTACGTCAGATTTGTGTCTCTTGATTCGACAGGACTGTAAATAAACAAACAGAAAAACACAATGTGCTAAAGTTTGTTCAGCATTGTTGTTTTTAGGCGACTTAAACAAAGACTGTTGCAGGTTGAACTCTGCAGAAAAGGCGAGTCAAGTGGCTGCAGCTTCATAGTTGTAGCAATAATCCCTGTTCGTTAATGTACAATCATGAAGCGCTCTGATAGCCAAATGTTTAGTGCACTAAATATAACGGCAACGTCGCTGGTTCGATTCCACTCAGGGACATTCATTGCATCTGTCTACTCTTGTTTCCTGTCTGCCACTTTACTACTGACTGTCCAATAAAGGCTTCTCTCAAAAAAATATATAAATACAGTCACAAAATCATAGAAAAAGTTGTGGATGGGTATAAAAAAAATAGTTATTTTGATTGTATTTATTTATCAGGACAATCAGTGTTCAGTTTTTAACTGATAAATGATGCACCAGAGTTAGCTCAAAGCTAATTTACATCTGCAATCCCCATCAAAACAAACAGTAAAAAACAAAAAAAACACAGAACACATTAAACAAAATACAAAATAAATGAGATATAATAGTTGTGAAAGGTTTCATGGGAGCTGTAGTCTTTGAATACTAAATAAATGACTTTTATCAAATCATAAAGGATGAGAATTTGAATATCAAGTGCTGTAGTAGATACTCATTAATCCTCATTAAACCTCAGGAACATGTTTTAGTTCTGCAGTAAAGTAAGTAAGTGAAGTGGCGAACAGGAAACAAGTGTATTAGTCTAGTAGGAAGGGGGCGGGGGCTGTGGAGTCCAGTGGAGGGTTGAGCCTGTGTGAGATAGATTAGATAGATTATTATGGCATTTGTTGTAAGGACTCGTCTCATTGCTCAAAAATCACATAAATAATAATTAAACAATTAAAAAAATAATTGTAATATGGTTTAAAGTGATATTTATATGAAAATATTTCATTAGCTCATTTTTATGTATCTCAACATTAAGAACACAGTTGTGGAACATGAACAGAAGTGATATTTAGACCCATAAAATGCTTCATAAATTTTATTAAATGACATAATTTAGCAATTATTCTTTATGTCCAGGTGAGTAATAACACTGTGTATACATTTATCAAGCGTCATATCTACACCCATATGTAGACATGTAGACATTTTACTTTTTTTTACTTTTAATATACAAAACTTGATAAAATCATTACAGTGACCATCTCAATCAATTCATCATGCCAATTATATAGAAAAATTGGCTCATTTATTTGTCTCTGTATGATGTCTTGTTCAAAAGTAGAGGTAAATGTAAAAGTAAATCCAAGATGGCTGCAAAGATGGCCGCCAAATGGACCCATTGGACAACATTTTGCGTTGGGAACATGAAAATTTATTTACTAAACACCTTGAAGATTACAAAAAAGTGCATGAGGACCCTTCCTGCTAGACTAGATGATGTGCAACAAAGGTTCCTGGCTGGAATCGAACTGAGGAACATGTCATGACCTTTATTCTTCTTCTCCTTCAGGTGGACGTCGAGTCTAACGAGCTGGTGGACGGCTCGCTCATCGACCTGTGCGGCGCCACGCTGCTGTGGCGGACGGCCGAGGGCCTGTCGCACACTCCCACCGTCAAACACCTGGAGGCGCTGCGGCAGGAGCTGAACGCCGGGCGTCCCCAGTGCCCCGTGGGCTTCAACACGCTGGCGTTCCCCAGCCTGCGCCGAAAGGACGTTCTGGACGAGAAGCAGCCGTGGGCCTACATGCGCTGCGGCCACGTGCACGGCTACCACGGCTGGGGGGGCCACCGCAACCCCGAGGTGGAGGAGGATTGTCAGGAGAGGGAGTGCCCCATGTGCCGGGCGCGGGGCCCCTACGTGCCGCTGTGGCTCGGCTTCGAGGCGGGTCTCTACGTGGACGCGGGCCCCCCGACCCACGCCTTCGTCCCCTGCGGTCACGTCTGCTCGGAGAAGACGACGGCGTACTGGAGTCAGATCCCGCTGCCGTACGGCACCCACGCCTTCCACGCCGCCTGCCCGTTCTGCATCCAGCCGCTGAACGGAGAGACCGGCTGCGTCAGACTCATTTTCCAAAGCCCGCTGGACTAGAAACCAGACAGACAGACAGACGGCGTGATGCTTTGAGTTTTGGAAATTTTCTTAACTTAATTTTTTCATAACTTAATTTAACTTAATTTTGACCAATATAAGTACATGTTTTAGGTTTATTTCTGCCCTGTTTTCTTTTTTTTTTAAATATCACTGGTCGTTCAGGCAGTGTTGTCCTCCTTCCTGTGAGGAACACAGACGCAGAAATACAGATTTGCCTTATTTATTATTCATTTTCTGTCTTTTTTTTTCTTCTTTTTTTTGTAAACCAATGCAATATTTAACAGCGGTAATGTTTCCCAGAGTTTCCCTGTGACTGACACCATGGAGCCTTCACCAAACCAGCTCCCATCCGCTCCCACTCCCAATCACATTAGGGTGTAAGTGGACCGTGCAGGCTTACGATGGTCCTGACAGGAAGTACACTTTACCGTCTCAAACAGCAGAATATCACTTTATCTTTAAGGTCGCTTGACTTGTTGCAAACCCACAAATACCTTTGTGAACATTCTCATTTGTCCAGGTCATAGTTATATGTTTCGCCTCTTATCCAAGCGGCTTCATCAGTTCGTAACACATCAGTCTGACTAGTCACTAGCAGATAGACCCGGGTATTTAACCTCTGAGAAGGTGACCGCCCAACCATCCCCTAAGATAATATTTTTTTAGTGGAGTTTCACCTGAACATCGTTTGGGCCTGAGAGTCGTCCCAGTGAACGACAGTCGTTAGGAGTGAACGGGGCTGCTGGTAGATTACAGTCGTTAGGAGTGGACGGGGCTGCTGGTAGATTACAGTCGTTAGGAGTGAACGGGGCTGCTGGTAGATTACAGTCGTTAGGCCTGATGTGCGGTTGTCTGTTAACAACAGTCATTCTGTTGGTTAGAGTACTTTGTGTTTGGTTTCAGGCGGCTTTTGTTCTTTATTTTTCTGGGAATAGCTGAAAGTGCAGCTTTGTAAATAAGAGATAAATGATGTCTCCTTCCTCCCATGTTAAGTTTTTCAACTTTAACATAAATAGCTTCTTTTACTCCTCGTTCAAACCACATGTCTTCTCCAAGATTCAGACATTACTGTCTTCAAAGCAGTGATCCTTCTCCTGTAGATGTAAATAGACAGCTGAGGAGTTTGCCCTTCTGTGCCGGACCATTCATTGTTTAGTGGTTGTTTGGTTTCACCAAAGTAAAGGTCTTTGCAATCTTCACTGCATTGGACTGCGTATACCAAGTTGCTTTTATTTTTTGCTTACCCTGCTAGAATTAGTGAGATATCAGCCTTTTTTTGGAGGGAAAATATGACTGATTATTCTGAATGGTGGTCAGGAGAAGCCATTTATTTACACATAATAGTATTGACCCTTTTTTTAAATCATAATTATAACTGAAAATTTGAAAGTTTACATCCCCTTGAATGTTTGACCTGATAATAAACACACAGGTTTAAATGGCTGTGAAGGGAAAAGTTTAAAATATAAATGAGTTTCTGCACATTTCATCCACTTAACTGGATGCTGAGCAACGAGGAAACTTTATAAACCAGGAAAAGGATGTAAAAAGTTTAGAAAATGCCGATCAGTAGAGTTCAAGCTCCAAATATAGAAGCTGAACATGAAGAGTTGTGTCGACACCGACAAAGATTTCAGACACAATTACCAGAAAAACTGTTCAGGTTACAAAGAAAAAACCCCACATAGAACATCAGCTGAAAGTTGTAAGCAGCTGTTTCAAGATGAACAATAAGGAAGTTAAAAAAAGCCGCTACTATGACAACGCCGCCAAACAGCAACGAGACAAACCTCAAAACATCTAGAACAAAGTTATCTGGTCACAACTATAAACATGATGAATGATTCACATGAATGATTATGAGCAACAACTGTATTTATATTTATATTTATATATTACCTGAAGAGGAAAATAAAGGTGTCACAACCAGTTTTTTTCCATAAAGGTCACATTAGACAATGAACAAGGAGGAAGATCATATGATAGGATCAAAAGCTCCAGAGCAGCAACTAATGGAAATCTTATTATGGGTTTTTATTTTTTACAGGCTCCTTCATTTTATACTAAAAAGTAATTATCAGGTGTTTAACGTGTTATTTTTCAGGACAGAAATAAGAAAATGTAGAAAAAGACACGTTTGACGCTTGATTTTTGATCTTTAACTGACAGAAAATGACGCGACATCAGTTTTTATCCATTAATTTCCTAAAAGTAGTCGGGATATTTCTTTTAAAAGAGTTTTTGAGCAACAACCTAAAATCTAAATGGTCAAAAGTCTAAATTTATTATGAATTTATGCAGATTAACAACTCTGAATCCAAACATAATGAATCTTACGACTGCATATCTCACATCTCATATCTTGTGGTTTTCAAGGTTATTATCAGCTCGTAAATCTGCAAAACAAACATCTGCTCACTGGAAAACAGGAATTCTGCTGAACAGCTCTGACAGGTTTTGTCTAATTAATCAATGAAGTTGATCTGTCACCTGTTTTTCCAAACAGCATAACTGCAGGCAACGCCGTCTACATGTCACCAACGGTGACGGCTGCTTCCTGGTGCCAGTAGAATGGTTATATATTTACACCCTCCTCTTTCATTAGAAGTGTCCTCCACAGCTGTGAGTGGGTAGGGACCGGTTTGGGACTGGTTTGGGACCAGTTTGGGACTGGTTTGGGATCAGTTTTGGACTGGTTTGGGACTGGTTTGGGACCGGTTTGGGACTGGTTTGGGACCGGTTTGGGATCAGTTTTGGACTGGTTTGGGATCAGTTTGGGACTGGTTTGGGACCGGTTTGGGACTGGTTTGGGATCAGTTTGGGACCGGTTTGGGATCAGTTTTGGACTGGTTTGGGACTGGTTTGGGACCGGTTTGGGACTGGTTTGGGACCAGTTTGGGACCAGTTTGGGATCAGTTTGGGACTGGTTTGGGATCAGTTTGGGACTGGTTTGGGATCAGTTTTGGACTGGTTTGGGACCGGTTTGGGATCAGTTTGGGACTGGTTTGGGATCAGTTTGGGACCGGTTTGGGATCAGTTTGGGACTGGTTTGGGATCAGTTTGGGACCGGTTTGGGATAAGTTTTGGACTGGTTTGGGACCAGTTTGGGGCCAGTTTGGGACCAGTTTGGGACCGGTTTGGGATCAGTTTGGGACTGGTTTGGGATCAGTTTTGGACTGGTTTGGGACCGGTTTGGGATCGGTTTGGGACTGGTTTGGGACCGGTTTGGGACTGGTTTGGGGCTCATCTCACTCTGCCTTAAAGAGCCGATCATCTGTTGGGTTTCAGTTGTTATTGAGGCTTTTTCTTTAAATTATCAAGCAGGGAAAATGTAAAAAAAAAAAAAAAACATTAAATTGTGGCACAAACTTAAAATAACATCTTTTTTTTATAGTGTTTTCTAATGAAGTGACTTTCTATCATGCTGTTGTCACTTTAAACACAAATTGAACCCTCATGATGTTAATTCGTTCTCAGTGTCACAAACATAAAAACTACATCTGGGAAACTTTTTTTTTTTAAACTGCTGTCAAACGACTTGAAACACATCTAGAATTATTGTTTATGTTTGTATGTTTTATTTTTTCCTCCAACAACATGTATGTGATGTCAACTACAGGCGTGAATGACTGTTTGTTTATTAGTCGTTTTTAATGAGGATTAATCTCTGTTCTGTTTTAGATGTTAGATGTTCTGCCAAAGTGCTCTTAAAAGAATATTTCTCTCCTTCTTATGTCGGTATAAAAGATCATTAAAGATCACAGAAAGACTCAGGAATCCCTGGAAAGCATTATTAATACTGAGAGGATTGAAATAAAGTCAAATTTGTTCGTCAGTCTTGTAACAAATTCATTAAAGTAACAAGACTTTTTTTTTTTTTTAAACAAAACAAAATGTCCGCCAGTCTTCGACAAACATGTTGTAGAATATTCACCGTATCGTCTTCTTGCTCTGTAATATTTACACTGTTCTGTATTTATCTTACTGATGGTATTTTTTTTACTTTTTTAGCTGTCAGTGAGGAAAATATGGAAGATAAATGGTGGCGGGACAATGTGTTAATTGGTGCTGAAATGATTAATTAATTAATTAATTAATTAATTGGTGAATCAACAGAAAAGTTAATCGACAACAAATTTTTGATCATTCGGTTTTCAAACGCAAAGAAATCAGACGTTGTCAAATGTAAAGATTTGCTGTTTTTTTCTCTGTTTGATATAATAAAATATTAAAGGTTTGTCGTTTTTTTTTGTTTTTGTTTTTTTAGCTGTTGGTCAAACAAAACAATCAATGTGAAGACATTTAAGAGTTCTGGGTTATTTTTTAACTATTGTCAAACATTTTATAAACTAAATGATGAACTTTAATTTTAATTATTTTAACATATGACGCACACAGCAACTTTTATAATATGTTAATTTATCCTGTAGCACTTTATAATAATAAATGATGAACTGACAGTTAATTAAACTTTAGTTATTTTACTGTTTGTTAATGGTTATTAATAGTTTTATAAACACAAGTTATAACTTTAAATTAACATCCAGATAATGTTTATAGACGGTTTACACCAATTATTAACAAACTGTAAAATAACTATTACGTTTAATTAACTATCAATTAACCATTTACTACTGATGTTTATTATAAAGTGTTTCCATTTACTCCAACATACAGTAAATAGTAATGTCAAAGATTTAAACAACAAATTTATGAAAAACAAACAAACATCTGACGTTTCCTCTGGCGCCACCATCAGGACAAACCTTCAACCTAAAGTCTAATCAGCAGTTTTAAAGTGAAATCCTCTGATCATGTGTTCCTGCTCCCCGGAGGATGAACCGGAGTGACGGCGTTTCCTGCAGCGCCGCCGTCAGGCTGAAGGATCACGCTGTCTGTTGATCGTGTGTCATCCTCACAGCTGCACATTCACACTCATCCTGTTTCTGTAACGTCTGTAAACAATAAAAACAACCTGCTGATATTTGTGTTTTCTCTGCTCCTTGCTGACTAAGAACGGCGACTCCAGACTCCTTTTTTGTGGCTTTTAAAAAAATAAATATCACTTTTTATTGAAATGTGACAGATTTATAATCGAAAATATTGTCCTGCCAGCATCCCTCAAAGAAAACATTTACTTCTATTAAATGATCTTGGTGCACTTAGAAGCTTTTCCCCCTAATCTTTCAACCATATGTCATGGTCTTCATCAGCAGATGGAGGTCCCACGTTCAACATTTAGTTCATTTAAGTTTAATAAATACAGATTCAGAGTTGAATTTTCATCGTCATCATACAGCACATGAATGAACAGCTGTAGCTACACACAGAAAATATATTAACAGATGTTAAACTATTTTAAATTAGAATAAAGTATATAAAAGTATCTCTAAACAAAGAAATACAAAAGGAAAAACTATGTTCACTAAGGGATATGTAGTTACATATAAACATATAGGTAGTAAACATGGGCATTTATATAATAGACCAGTTTATAAACCTTTAATAGTGCCAGTAAACATTAGTAATTTAGATGTAATTGTTTCCTTTCATAAAAAGACCTTCAGTTTAATATGTGAGTATAGATTTTGGCAATAGGGCTGCAGCTTTGTTTGCAATTGGATCATATATTGTGCCTTTAAATGTTGATTTATTTACCAAAATCTCATGTTGCCTTGATGACCGAGTTGTTCATGTTGACCATGAACTACAACATCGTCAGTCCAGATACACGTCACTCATTTCCTGTCAACTTTATACCGTCAACTCTCTGATATGCCACAAAAAAGGACAGAGTCACAATTTTTTCATGTCTTAAAGCAGCAGTCAGGTGTCTGTATGAGCAGTGAAAGAGGTTATTTGTTCATACTGGATATGAAAAGATCTCCTTCAAATGTGCTTCATGTCATATCACATCAAGTGGATATCTGACACATTTACAGTCTTTTTAGCATCAAATTCTCCTCTTTGTGTTTCCCTGTTGAGCTGCAGGTAGAAGTATAGAAACAAAAAGAGGGACTCTGGCACTAATATCTACTGGATTTGACTCATTTGGACGCTTTGAAGCTTCATATTAGCTTCAGATAAACTTTTAAATACATTTTAGTAAATATGAAGGGATCTTCTTATGGTCAGTATGAACAGGAGGAACTTTTTAAATGTTCATTGGAGCCCCTAACTGTTGTTTTAAGACACATTTGAAAAACTTTGCCAACGTCCTTTAATAAAATGTATGTTTGAAGTGAAAGAACAGAAGGAAGTGTTGGGTAAGCTGATGAAACGTTAATGCAACAGTTAGTTAATTTGGTACATAATGAACTAAAAAAGGAGCTATTTATTTTCTAACTAGCTTGTTATGCAGCATAATGTGGTTTCAATGTTCATTTGGGCTCCTGGCTGTTGTTTTAAGACAGATAAACTTGTTAATTTACAACTTAATTTACTTAAAAGTAAATTTTTCTTCTTCTTTCTACCGTTGATGTAGGCGGTAGTAACGGCCGGCAGGTGGCGGCAGAGAGCGTCATGTCCGCCGCGCCGCTGAGGCAGAAAACGGCCCGATCGACCCTACCGCCGCTGCCCCGCCTCCTCCTGCGGTGCATGATGGTCGGCGCACCGGGTGTATCTGCTGCCGTGGACTCTGTTGTTTTCCTCCTGGTTCCTCCGCTGTTTCTGTGATGGTGAAGAAGAGAAACAACGGCCGCTGTGCTTCAGACGACAGGTACGGAGGCAGCCGGGGGTCCCCGCTCTCTCTCACCGGCCCGGCGGTTGTAGTTGTACCGGGCTCCTCTCGCCTGTCAAGCGGGTCGGTCTGCGTGTAACCGCCGCTGGACGCAACCGTAGCTTAGCAGTTAGCTTTAGCATTAGCTGTGGCAACACAGGCCGCGGATATCCAGGGCTTCATCAGCGCTGTCACCCAAAGTAAAACTGGTTATCGGCGTCTTGTGTCGCTAGTTAGTGTCGGCTTCAGTGTCAGCTCGGTGGATGTAATGCTAATAACTGCAGGCAGTGAATGCACCGCAGCTAAGCTAAAGCTAACGCAGCTATCTGACATGTCAACCCAGCGATAACATACAACTGTGTGAGGCGAGTAATTTAACCCAAAATATAGTCATATTTAATATCGAGCTGACGTCTGCTTGACACATGTTCACGCTGCGTGGAGTAAAACTACTTATTTTGATCCTAAACAGACTAAAAAGACAATATTTACTTATCAGCAGCTGCTCTAACTTTAAAAGAAAGGGTTCAAGTGTGTCCTAAAACAACAGTCAGCAGCTCCAATGAACATTAAACCTGTTTTTCTTGCTGTAATCATTCCTCCTGTTCATACTGACCATTAGTAGATCCCTTCATTGTACTTACAATGGAAGTGATAGAAGACAAAATCCACCTACAGTGCAAAAAAAATGTAGGTAGAAGTTTATCTGAGGCTAATATGAAGCTTCAGGAGTGACTGTCTGTAGTGTGGAGAGAGTTGTTTGATATTGTAAGTGATATTGTAAGTGTCAGAAAATGGTGAAAATGTCTAAAGCAACTTAAAAAATCCAGTTTTGTTTTCTGTTTAAGTGACCAATCAACTCATTCTTGCAGCTTTTTAAATTGTAAAACAAGTGAAACAGCAGAACAGTTCAGCTTTTAAAAGATGGAAAAACCTGCTTCTCAGCCTTTCCTCCATGGATTCCTGTCATCTTTTGTATAGAGTGCATTTATTTATGTATTATCTGAACCTGAAGAACCTGTGAAATGTCACTGAAAGAGAAACCAAACAGCAGCAGGATTATTTCTCTGCTGGTTTCATTTTGGTCTGTAATCCGCCTCACATTTACTGATGAATTATTGTTTTTTTCATTATGTTAAAATAATAATTTATTGTCTTGCCAAACTATAAATGAATCAGAGGAGGAAGTGCTTCGTGCAGAAGTATTATTGTTATTATTATCATAGAAATATTGGACATTTCTCCATCCATCTGTCGTCAGCTGATGTGTCTGCAGGCATAAAATAAGTCAAACAGCACGTACAATAATCCTCCAAAAACAGCAAAATGCTCCAGTTATTTCTATTTTTACTCACAGAGGGCAGCCAGGTTGACAAGTCTGAAGTTTGAACACTTTGAGAAGACTTTTTTTTTTTTTTTTTTTAAGACCAAAGGAGCTAAAAACAGCAGCAGCAGCAGCAGCAGCGATGTTGGTGGTAATAACAGTGAGGCTGCAGACGTTTCCTGTAATCCTCTCATCACTGTGATGGGATTATCAACAGAGGGTCTCAACGACACTCACAGTCTGAGCAGTCAGATTAGAAACTGACAGTCAGCATAAAAAAAGAAGAAGAAGAAAAAACACACGGAGCTGCTCTTTACCACGTTTGTTTAACACGTCGCAGGAAGCTGTTTGTCTCTGTTATCGATCTTTAACGGTTATCTTAACAGGAAGGAACAGATAGGCGAGTCAGACAGAGAGTCTTTAAGGTGTTCTCTTTTTGAGGGGGGTTGAAAGGTTGCTTAACATGTAAAAAAAAAAAAAAAAAAAAGTAAGCAATGAAACTTTTATTTGTGTAACAGTCTTTCAGCAACATAACTCAAAGTGTTCAGGAGTGTTTATTTGATTTTTAATCGTTGAGCTTGTGTAACGGGGGACTATATTAGCCTACAGTCTCTGCCCTGTGTGGTGATGATGATGATGATGGAGGACTAACGGCTGACCGTTAGTAACGTCAGTTGACTTCAACTAAGACACTCAGACGCTCCGATGTCGATTAAATGATGACTGTTTATTTCTTACTATCACTTCAGGGTCTGCGGTCTGAGTAAAACCATTTAATATCAATAAAATCCTAATCAAAGGAAACTTACAACACATTTCTCCGTTTTCTCTTTATCAGTTTAGCGTCGTCAGGCTAGGCTAACCGATTGTTGCTAACTTTCGAGCTAATTCCTTCACTTTCCCAGCAGTTGGGGGAAACAACAGACGTGACACACTGTAGTCTGTACTGTACATTTACTGCCAGACTGACAACTTGCTGCTGTTGCTGCTAACCGTTTTTCTCTGCTCCGCGCGCATTGGCCGTTATTTTTCTGACGCTCTCTCTCTCTTCGCTTAACCGCTCACTCGCTTCCGCTCTGCCCGCCTTATTCCTTAAAAGGAGTTACGCTGTCTGCAGTTTCCGAGGCAACGACACAAACGTTAGCTCACGTGCTCTCAACAGCGGCTACCAAACGCTGTCGATTTGCGAATGAATGGATATTTAGGTGTTATTTTTGACATTTTAAAACATTTTTTTGGCCTATCGAGGCTTGTACTATTACAGGGGAAACACTGCTAATAAATGATTTATGTGACGAAGCTCAGTAACCATTAAATAACAAATTACAAGGCCCAACGGTCGAACCTTGACCAGGATAAAAGACTCGCTATATTAGAAAATACACAAAGACACTATTGATACAGATAAATCAATACACAAAGATAATCACTCTGAATGTCAATACAGTTATCATTAGTAATAGTCTCTCTCAGACCAGCTGTACAATACAAAATATGAAAATAACACAAATATGTTCACCTTATAACTATTAAACAAAGATAAAATGATGACAGTGATATTCTGTATTACAAGATGTTGCTATTAGACACCATTTAAAGCTCAGCTGATGTGTTTAATGTGAGGTGCTAGAGGCAGAGGTTACGCTTGTTCAGGTGGATTGAAGACGTGTCACAGAGTTTTAACTGCGGTTGAACTTTGCTATCGTTAGCTTTGAACCTGCTGCACCTAAAGAAACGGTGACACTTTCACTTCTGCAGCTGCAAACTGAAGTTTAAAAACTCACCCTGAGCAGCTGGCACTTCCTGTACTAGAGAGAGATGTGCCAAAACCAAAGCCTGTATTTACTTTGCAAGCATCAAATTCACTGGATTGCCCCCCCCCCAAAAAAACAGACTAACGTATCTAAAACAGTTTGTTGCTTGAATTTCCAATAAAAGTACTATCTTGACATCTAACCCCTGCTGTTTGTGTGTCCAGCTAGCCTCCTGGGAGGCGAGTCCCGATGCCATGGCCTCCAGCCACAGCTCCTCCCCAGTGCCTCGTCCCAGCGGCGGCGGAGGCCGAGGTGGCGGGATCTACCACAAGGAGCGGGATCCCTCCCCACCTCGCTGCCGGCCTGTTCGCTCCCTGCCTGACGTCTGCCCCAAGGAGCCCACCGGTGAGGGCAAACGACCGCTCTCTCTTTTCTTAAAACGTCTTGGCCGCAGTAGACGTCGCTTTTTAAGGCTTAGACGCACTGATTGATGCGTTTATTTCTTTTTTAGATCAATTTGAAATGTATAAAATGACCGTTAAGTCCAAAGTGACGTCATCAAACTGCTTTTTTTGTCCAAAAAAAAGAAACTTATTGATATAAAATGAAGAAGAAAAGAAAATATTTCAGTTTGAGAGGCTAAAACCAGCATATAGTTAGAATCTTTGCTTGTTAATTGATGATAAAAATGGTTGCAGGTTACTTTTCTGTCAGTGAATGAATCATTTCTGCAGTTTAAAGTTGCGTTTTTTTTTCCCCACGTAGGCGAGGGGCGCGGCCTGTGCGACGGGCCGTCCGTGGTGGCGGAGCACGACAGGTGGACGGTGTACAGCTCGAAGGTCAACCTCCCCGCCGCGCTGAACGACCCGCGCCTCGCCAAACGGGAGTCCGACTTTTTCACCAAAACATGGGGGCTGGACTTCGCCGAGACGGAGGTGATGCCCTCGTTCTACCTCCCCAACATCACCAGGGAACACTTCGGGCCGTACCTGCAGGAGACAGCTCAGGTATGTAAAACAAACCCGCCATGACAAAACAATACTCAATACTAGCATGTTCACACGTTTATGAATAGACTTACTGCTGGCTGTAATCGTTCCTCTTCCATCTTTGTGTCGCCATGCGTTCTGTCACAGCTCTGATATAAAACTATAAAAACATAATCCCACTTTAACGTTCCTGCTTGCTTTGCTGAAGCCTGGTGTGTCGAGGGTTTTGTGGATTTCATCGCCGCCGCTTACTTTCATTTTAACTGCTGTTTAGTAATCAGGTTACGTGGTTAACCAGCGAATATGTTTACATGCTCTGCTTACTGTGAATCTGTGTCAACATGCAGCATATCAACAACCAGATTTCTCTGATACCCTCAAATATATAATAATATTAATAATACATTTTATCACCTTACAAGGAATAAAAGAAACAACAGCATCAAATAAAATAAACAGGTGAGGAGCACAGTGTCCAGTTATAGTGAGTGACAGTTTGAACAGCTGAGTTTTAAATGGAGGTTTATTTATCTTATTTACTGATTTCTTAATGATGTAGATGCTGCTGATCAGACTCATAAAGCCGTACAGGAGGGATGTTTGAGGCCGTAACTGTTATCGATTAATCTGCGGATTGTTTTCTTTAAATGAAGAATCTTTTAGTTTAAGAATTGTTTGAGAATTAATGGAAAATGTAAAATGAGCCACAACTAGACTGTAGACTAGCTACCAAACTGCAGAGTCCCTGCCAGTCTTTAAGAAAACACCTGATGCACTGCAGGCGGAGAAAAAACAAGAAAACAAACTTCTATGCTCTCTAATCATCGCCTTGTTGCACTTCCTGTTGGCAACTACGTCCTGTCGGGGCTCTTACTGGTGTTACTGGTGTTGTTGTCTCCTGATTGGATCCCTGCTGGTGTTGTAGCAGGACTCATCTGTACCTCGCTTTGGATCCTAAAGTTCAAGGAGACATTTTTTAAAACACAGACGCTGTTTGTTTAATATTTATTTGTACAGGAACAAGTTTACGACATGAACTTTTGCTACAAACCAGTTTAGTGTCAAATAAAAGCAGCAACTCTTCACATGTGACAAGCAAACTTGAACTAATCAACCAGTTGAATCCCATTTAAATGGATGTAATATTTACTTTTCAACCAGTAAAAACCTTTTTTTTTGTTTCCCTTCTCTCACATCGCTTCATCAGCCTTTCTAGTCTGATATTAGAGTGTTGTGGGAATGTTAATACAGTAGCGGTTCACCACAGACGGATCCGCTCAGTGGAAACTCCGCACACCTACTTAACCCACATTAGCTCACAAAGGACGAGCCGCAAGCAGCGAAACTGTTTTCTTTTCCTGCTGCTGTAATATCCTGCAGCATCGCTGATAAAATCACTCAAAAACAATCAAACACTCAGAATGAAAAGGTTTTTGGGGGATTTCTAGACGCCTTTCTTATCTTGATTCTTCATTTTTCATCTGAGTCACACAGCAGAGTCGAGTTCTGCTGTTTTTTTAATCTGAATCTGCGATCTTAGAAAGTGTTAAAACATAGAACAATGTTAGTTTTTCTCAGGTGTCTTTGTGCGTCTTTCATCCACATGTTTTTATTGTCTTTCTATGTGAACGTCCTCACTTCCTGTCGCAGTTTAACATAAAATAAAACCACATGTTCAAAGTCTTTGACGGTCAGATTGACGTCTGTGTTTCCTGTACGGCTTGTCTAGTTTCCAGAAATGTCCTGACACACACACACACACACACACACACACACACACACACACACGGGGCGAGTGGCCTTCTCTTCATTTCCTGCTTCAGGTTTCACAATGATTTCTGTTGCTGACGATGAAATAATAATAATAACAGCCAAGAGAGCGACTGAGCAGCAGCTGACAGACATTCCTCTGACGCTTCCTTATTCCTGCCGTCACAAGAGGAACTGAACAGATCTGGATTTATGTGTTTTTTATTATTCTGCCGTTTAGCGCCACTCTCAGGCTGATAGACGTATGAGTGTCACGATCAGATTCAGTAAATAGAAAAAGGAGGAAACGTAAACTGACAGTGAAGCTGATGATGATGAAGAAAGAAGAACAGTGTGACCTGATTCAATCCAAAATTCACCCTTTTTATTTGCCTTTTCTGAAGATAAATGTGTTTAAACCATCTGGCTGCTGTACTGCTTATTAATTAACATTATTACATTAAATATTAGGCAATCATTTTAGTTATTAAATGTGATTTTTAGCAAAATTTAGCTGGAAAATCCCAGATTCTGTTGTTCCAGACCTCTGACCTTAAATGAATGAGTTATTTAATCCTTTTTCTGCTGCTTATCAGCGTCCAGGTGATGATTAATGAGTCATTCAGTGTTTCCTCTATAACAGACGTGAACCTCCGCCAGGCCAAAAATATGTTTTAAATGTCAAAAACATCACCAAATATTCATTCGTTCTTAAATCAATAAGCGTTTGGGAGCCGTTGAGCAGCGCTGTCTAGAAACATGAGTTAACGGCTGTGTCGTTGCCATGGAAACTGCAGTTAGCGTAATTCCCTAGCCAGTGAGTGGTGAAGCGAGAGAGAGAGAGAGAGAGAGCGTCAGAAATAACGGTTAATGATAACGGAGCAGAG
Organism: Euthynnus affinis; assembly: GCA_029490765.1. NCBI lineage: Eukaryota > Metazoa > Chordata > Actinopteri > Scombriformes > Scombridae > Euthynnus > Euthynnus affinis. The sequence continues at coordinate 3,509,273 of CM055838.1, forward strand.
GAAACGGTTAGCAGCAGCAGTAAGTTGTCAGTCTGGCAGTAAATGTACAGTACAGACTACAGTGTGTCAGTTAATAAACGCTGCAGCTTGTCAACACCATGAAAAGTCACGTCTGTTGTTTCCCCAACTGCTGGAAAAGTGAAGGTTAGCTCCAAAGTTAGCAACAATGGGTTAGCCTAGCTTAGCGATGCTAAACCGATAAATAGAAAACAGGGAAATGTGTAGCTGCCTGCCCGCCAGGCTAAACCACTCAACCTAGAGGAAACACTGAGTAATTAGTTATAGAATTACTAGTAATCACTGTTAAATACTGACAGGAAGTAATCTTTTATCATTGATAACTGTTTTTATTGATCTTTGATGCTTTGATTATTAAATGACATTCTGTGTGGCCTTAAAAACTGAGTGAGGCTGCAGACAGACAGGATGTCAGTGGATGTGAATCATCTCTTATACTGGTTCCACTGGTTTTTAATGGACGCTGCTGGTCGTCTGTGTGATGCTGATAATGAACGTTGTGTTTTTTCTGGATGATGTGACTCAGTAAAGAAAACCCATTAAAACCCATTAAAGCTTCATGACCCACTGCTGCTGCTGCTTTTTATAGACTTTTATTTTGAAGTCCTGAATCTTTATGTGTGTTTTTCTTTTCTTTCTTTTTTTTTTTTTAAAGAGGGAAAGAATTCACGAACGCTGCAAGACGATCTGTCCCAACAAAGACGACGTGGACGCCGTCTCCAGTATCACCACCAACCACGGTATGAATTATTAACCAGCTGCTCTTCCTGCCTGCCTCCAGCCCATCAACACACACACACACACACACACACACACACACACACACACACACACACACACACACAGACACACAGATGCTTCTTCTTCTTGTTTTTTGAATGCAAACATACATTTAAACACTAAATACACATTAATTCATTTACTTTTCAGCTTTTTCTATTTTGAAAAACACCTCAAACCTGCAGGAAACTCTTTATTTGTTCATTGATTCTGATTTAAATAATAAAACAATGTTTTAGCTTTTGACTTTTGACACTTTAATACGTTTTCAGACACATCTTTATTCATGTACATTGAAATTAAAGGGAAAGAGAGAGACTCAAGGCTTCAAATACACGTTTCATTCACTCACATTCATTCACTGACTTAAAGCTTTTCTTGTTTCCTTTCAGATAAATCCAGAGCTGAGCTGGAACAAGTCCCCAAGGTAAAAACATATATAGATAAAAACATCTTTATTTGACTTGATTCTCTGTTTCTGTTGGAGGAGAATGAAAGAAAACGAGAAGCTTCAACTCTTGTTGTTTTGTTATTTTAACCTTAAACTTCCTGTTAACTTTGTTTTTGTTGTTTTTTTTTGGTTTGGTATCCATGGTTACCGTGCAAGATGTCAACTGAAATTCAGACTAGTCGCATGCAGGAGCCAGAAGTTTTATTTTAAGCTCATTATCAACGTTTTGTTATCAGTATATAGATATCTGTTAAAAGGATGGTACAGAAATGACAGAAATATGTTTCATATCTTCTCCAGTCTCATTGAAAATGTGAATTTTTACGTGTTTATTAAAGAACAAATCTCTGACGACAAGTTTGGAAACATAAGTGAAGAGATTTTGGTGCGTTTAAGATGTGATTCAGTCTTTCATAAGTAAACATAATGAAACATAAATCCAGATGAACTGGGAACATTTTCAGCCTTTCTGGGACAAACTGTGACTTTTTAATGTCATGAATACTTTTGCTTCAGTGTTGAGATGTTTCACTTCTCTCTCTGGAGGTTTGTGTGTCTTCAAGTTTATGTGAAAAGTTGCAAGTAAATAGAAAAAAGTTTCCACATGCTGACGTCAGAGAAACTCTCTGCTCACTGTGGGCACCGTTTACACTGATGAGGCTGAAAAACACTGATGGAAACAGACACTAAGTCTCCTTTTTGTTTTAATATCAGATACAACACTTCAAACCCTCTTTTTGTTTGTTTGTTGTGTGTTTGTTCCACATTTCAGACACATTTTGATGATGTTTCAGGCTCAAAAAAAATCAATTTTCTATCTGGATTTACTGTAATTTGTTTGTAGTTGAAGTGAAGTTTCTGACTTTGTCGTGAAGGTTTACACAAAACTGTTTATCCAACTTCTCTGAGTTGAAAACTGCATCAAACCAACATTTTTCTAGGGCTGTAGTCCGCTAGTCGATTAATTGGTCAATAAGCTCGTCTGACTAAATTCTCCATGACGACCTGGTGTCACTCTTTGATCTCCTGTTCGTCGTCGTGTTTCAGATCTTCATGAAGCCTGAGTTCGCTCTGGAGGATCCGGCGACCTTCAACGCCGTGCTGCCCTGGTCGCACTTCAACAGCGCCGGAGGGAAGAGCAGCAGAGACGTGGCGTCCTCCAAACTGCTGCAGGAGAAGGTGTGAACTCACACACACACACACACACACACACACACACACAAATCAAATGTTCAGATATGAATTCATTTTTCTTTCTGCGTCTCTGCGTCTCCAGCTGAGTCACTACCTGGACGTGGTGGAGGTCAGCATCGCCCGGCAGATCTCGCTGCGCTCCGAGGCGTTTTTCCACGCCATGTCGTCCCAGCACGAGCTGCAGGACCGCCTGCAGGAGACGCAGCAGGCCGTGGCCGTCCTGCGGGGCCGCACCGCCGCCATAGACCGGGTCATGTGTCAGGGGCCTCTGAAGGCGCTCCGCACCGCCCTGACGCGCAACAACTGCGTGAAGCTGCACAACAAGCTGAAGCTGATGGCGGCGGTGCACCAGACGCAGCCCACCGTGCAGCTGCTGCTCTCCACGTCAGAGTTCGTGGGAGCGCTGGAGCTCATCGCCACCACGAAGGAGGTGCTGCAGCAGGAGCTGCAGGGAATCCACAGCTTCAGGTCAGGAACAGGAAGTCATTCAGACAAAGATCCAGATGGTTCGTGTGAACGTGTGAAACATTTTCAGCAGTTTGATGCGTCTTTGATAGGTTGTAAATATTTTAATCAGCTGATCGAAACACAAAAAGGTCAAATTCATTTCTAACTGCTGCTGAAGGTTTGATGACACTGTGAACGCTGAAGGCTTGATGGTTATTAGGGGGTGTTTCCCAGTTTCCACGGCAACGACACGGAGGTTGACTGCACAGAGACCCCCAAACACTTCTGAATGAATTAATGAACATTTGGTTTATTATCGGCATTAAAAAATGTTTTTTTTTAGTCTGGTGAAGGTTCTCGTTGTTGTAATTAAAGGAGAAATGATTCAGTAAATGTTGTTTAATGTTAGTTTAATATTAAGATGCTTTCAGACACATTTCTAACTTCATACTCAGCATGAACATGCAGCGTTTCCTCTGTTTTCATTCACACCACAGCAGGAGATAAAGATTTAATGTTATTAAAACTAAAACACAGTCCAGATGCTTTAGAAGAAGTGATTAAAAACATTTTTAACTCTGGAGCCTCAACTTTAAACATGACTTTGACCCAAACAGCCTCAGATATGAGACCAAACACTGACATGAATCCCAAACTGAGATAAAGATGCTTCTGTTCTGGGCTGTGTGAGCGACGTTAAATGTTTGTGACTCTTTTTTTTTTATCTCGGTCGATCAGTTGAAGCTCGATCGAACCACAGATGACCTTTAATGTGACCTTCAAAGCCTCGACAGGAAGCTGCAGTTGCTTGTTTTCAGTGTGTCAGGGTGGAAACATCAAACTGCAGCTGTCTGAACATCTGTCTGAACATCTGTCTGAACATCTGTCCGTCCCTCCCGCAGACATCTGGGCTCCCAGCTGTGCGAGCTGGAGAAGCTGATCGATAAGATGATGGTGGAGGACTTCAGCATGTACGCTCGCAGCGACCTGAACCGCAGCCTGAAGGACGAGCCGCAGGTCCTGGAGAAGGTCTGAACACAAACACCTGATTTACAAACTGCTAAAACTTTATTTAACGTTGTTTATTCGTCCCTCACTCGTCACCTGACGCCCCAAAACAACAAAAAACACAAACTCTGATGAATCCAGATCTTAATAAAGTTTAATAATCCAACTAAACAGGTTTGTTTCAGTCACACAGATAAATAAATGAAAGTTAGAGGAGAGTTTTACATCTACAAGTGTCTGATTTATAAAGTCAGATCCAACACAGTTAAATTAGTTCATTTGTTTCTATTTGTTTTGATTTTGAGGATAATATGGAAGTTATTTAAAGACATTTACAGTTTACTGTCTGAAAATGAGACTGATAAAGTGGAAACATCAGTTTTTAGTCAAAGTTACTGACACAGAGTTCAATAGTCAACATTAATCACAGTGTTTAACTTTATTTCAAAATAAAAGCAGTGGATGTTTCTATTCGTCCTCTGAGTTGCTTTATTCATCAGCAACAAGCCTGAAAGAAGACAGGAAGTCGTTTGTTCTGTTTGAAAACGTTTCAACCGAAGCTGCTCGTCATCAAACACACGACGGAAACGATGAAGAGCAGATTATATTTAGACCTTATGATGAATCAACAATAAACGAGACGACTTGAGATTAAAAAAATCATAATAATGATGCAAAATATGTCACGAAAATGTAATATATTAAAAATAATATTAAAGTTATTTGTTGTAAAATTATTTTTCTGAAGAGAAAATATAATATATAAAATATAAACAGAATTTAAATGGAGCTTCATGTCGAACACAAACTGGCAGCAGCAAAATATCAGAAGCAGTTAAAACACGTTTGATATTTAATATTCTAATATTTCATTATTTATTTCTGTCTCTGCTTTTAAAAAGCAGCAAATTAAAACTGTTTAATTCTGGTTTTTATTTACAGTTTCAGATGATTTTCTACTTTTTTTAATATAAAAACATTCAAGAGGCGACGTTTGAACTCATAAACGTCGTCGATTTAAAGAACATCGATTTTAATCAGCTGTTTGTGATTCTGATATTTATTAAAAACAGTTTTTATTCTTTTAACGAGTTTTGTTCATCACAGGTTCACAACCCAAACACTGCCTCACTGAAGGTGACACACACACACACACACACACACACACACACACACACACACACACACACACACACTCACACACACACATTAAATCCATGACATCATTTCCTGCCGCTGGAATCGCCTCGGTCGTCTAAATTATTGATCAGTGATCGATGGAACATAAAATAACTGTCAGTGTTTGTTTTAATGTGCTTGGAGTCCCAGACGGGCGGAGTTTAGGACTCCAAACAGGTTAAAAACACTGAAAACTGTTTAATGTGTCTAATTAATAATTAATAATTAATAATTAATTAATCTCTGTGAGTTTCAGTCAAATCATGCAGCGAATTAAATAAAATCTACAAATAAACTAATTTAAAATCAAACCTTCCAGTCGTGTTGTCGCCTGTTTGGATTTAAACATCGAACAGTTTTCTGTTTAAACATCAAAACTTTTATCTGACAATTAAAAATCATTAAAAACAATAAACTTGATTTTTTTATCTTCGACTGTGCAGCTTTGTTTTCAGTGAAGTTACAGGTTTGTACAAACAGTTAATTCTGTTTATTGTTGATTGTTTTAGTCGCTGAGGTCTAATTAAGGATTTTATTAATGATGATGATGATCTTCTTTAAATCTCCCGTCGTCCTCGTCCTCCTCCTCCTCTTCCTCCTCCTCGTCGTCTGAAACTGTGAAAACTGAACTTTCACACATTTAAAGGAGCAGTTTGAAGCGTTTAGTGGCATCTAGTGGTGAAACTGCAGATTACAACTGAAAAACATGAAGAAGAAGCGACGCTGAGCACCAAACTCAAAGCAAAAAAAACTTTAAAGCCAGTGTTGGATTTGTCCCTTCTGGGCTTCCGTACAAACATGTCAAAACAAAAACACAATAATTATTATTTTCAGCTGATTTTAAACGAATTAAAACACACTTATGAAGATTATTAGTTCCTCCAGATGCCACGAAAATCTACAAACTGCTCCTTTAAAATCTGCTCAGGTCAGTCCAGGACTCAGCGTGTGTGTGTGTGTGTGTGTGTGTGTGTGTGTGTGTGTGTGTGTGTGTGTGTGTGTGTGTGTGTGTGTGCGTGTGTGTGTGTGTGTGTGTGTGTGTGTGTTTGTTTTCAGGAGCGTTTGGCGTCGCTGGTGTTCGGGCTGCTGCGTCAGAGGAAGCTGGACTTTCTGGATATTTACAGCGACGAGATGATCATGGCGGCCAAGGCCATCGTCGCTCAGGTACGACATCATCATCATCATTATCATCGTCATGACAACAGTCAAACACATTAAAGCTGATGTTTTTAAGCTTATTTTACAGTTGAAGTCTTAAATAACGACTGTGTGTGAGTGCTGTAAAACATTTTTAGGTTTATTTATGATAAGTTTTGGTTATTAAAGTGAATTCTGCGTCATCATTGGTGCGTCAGAGATGAAGGTCGAGTTAATAAATGTGTCGTCAGTGACGTCTTTATGTTGATCTGACGGCGTTTTGAGTTCATGTCACGTCAAAGAAATGTTACAGGAAGAAGATCGCTGTCATAACTTTTATATAAAAAGATCATTTTACTGGAACAGTCAAACACATTAAAGCTGATGTTTTTTTATCTTATTCTGCTGTTAAAGTCTTAAATAACGACCTCACTGTAAATACATTATTAGATTTTAGAGTTTCAGGATCGCTGTCGTGACTTTAACATAAAATAACTTTATTAATCTGATGTCTGAAAGCGTCTTCAGATCCAAACAGATGAGTTTTTATTTGTTGTTTTAACCTGCTGGTCGTGTTTCTGTTGGCAGTGTGTTGCAGAAAGTGTTTTGCACATAGAAGAAATCGACACTGAAGTCGTCACTAAGTAAGTAAAATGTTATTAAACAGCTTCCTTCAGTCATGAATGATTCATGTAAATATGTAGAGACTGTTGTTGTTGTTGTTGTTCTGTCGCATGTAAACATAACGAACAACAAGCTGAGCCGAGCCGTCGTCTCCAGTTTGTCTCAGGTCTCGTTTACACCTGGAATCAACGTCTGATCACAAGTAGACGGCTGTAAATACAGATGTAAACGCACTGAGACGCATTCAGAGGTGGTCTGGACCGCATGTGACCACCTTCTTAGTAAACGCAATGCATCCTGGGACACGCTGACCGTCTACTCTACTGACGTCCTTTATTTTCCGTCCAAAGACGTTCAACTCGTCTGACAACAGGATGAAGAAATTATTTAGTTTTTCATGTGAATTAAAAACGTAATCCGTGTTTTTCCAGTTTCCTCTCTTAAAATCAACGATTAGAACAGAAATTAAAACGTTTATTTTTCACTTGTCTGTCTAATAAAATATTTCAGCAGCTAAACGTAGCCGCATAGTTTCCTCTGTCCTGTCGCTGCTCAACATAACGGAGCTCAGGATTCATCAGGACGACGGCTGCTTTACTCCAAACAGTCTCACTGTGTGAACCTGGACTGTGTGTTTAACTGCCGACCTGCTGGACGTGTAGAAGAACACAGAACATTCATGAACATTAGATATAAAGATAAGAGAGATCAATAATCACTGAAGTCATGCTGCTGTGGGAGGTCACTGTGTCTCTCTCTTGATGCAGAATATTTACATATATCCTGAATATTTAACCTTTTTATCAAACAAGCTGAACTCACACAGCTTTGGATGAATAACGAACATATTTAGTCGTTTGAAAACAAATGATGTTCATGTTTATTTGCTTTTAGAGCGAAGAAGTGAGATCTGATCACTGGCAGGTTAACATCAGGTGTAAACAGGCTTCATGTTGCCTCAACTTAAAGGTTTCTTATAATCCTTCAGATGCGACACAAAGAAATCAGCTGGTGTCACATTTATGAGCTGCAGTTAAAATAATGAAGTTAATCTGATGTTTGATGTTTTCTACAAATCAGAAGTTCTAATAAACTGTAATGTTTTATAAACATGTGACGTTGTGTCTGAAGGCTAGCTGACCAGATGCGTCTGATGACGTTCCCTCAGTGGTTTGAGCTGCTGACCAGCGTCTTCGAGAGTTTCCTTCTCTTCCTGCAGAGGATCAAGGTGAGTCAGAACCTCCAGAGTCCACATCCGGCGTCTCAAACCAGCAAAAATAAAGTAAACAGTTTGATCATTTTACTTCCTGTCCCTGCCGTCTGTCCGTCAGGCCACTCTGAACGTGATCAGGAACGTGGTTCTGGAGGTCCTCGACTCCAATCAGAAGAACCGGCTCCTGGAGGAGGCCAGATCAGAGGCTTCGGGTCAGGAGTCCTCCAACAGCGTCCCGCAGCTGCTGCAGGGGGAGGCGGAGCTGGCCTACCTCACCCACGAGGGTCTGTTCATCAGCGACGCTCTGAGCGAAGCCCAGCAGCAGCAGCAGCAGCAGCAGCAGCAGCAGCAGCAGCAGCAAGCGGGTCAGGATCAGAGCGCTGCCACGGGATCCAGGATCCAGCAGGACTCCACATCTGGGACCAGAGAGTCTGCCAGCAGGGAGCAGAACTTCATGTACGTTATTAAAACTACGACAGAAAGAGAAATAAAACCTTTATGATCAAATTTAGAGTGAAAACATCTTTAAACTCAAGATTTAATTTCATTATTTTATTTATTTAACACGTTATTTTTTCATATTTAAGCTTCTTGTTGCTTCCGTTTGTTTGTTTTCGTCGCACATGATGATATAAAAGCAGTGAAACATGTTTACTGTTGTCGTGGAAACGAGGTGACGCGTTTGTGTTTTCTGTCTTCAGGTCCGCTGAGAACATGATGCCGTCTGATCTGGAACTGAACCGAGTTCTCAACAACATCCAGGAGCTGCTGTACACGGCGTCCGACGTCAGCCACGACCGCTGCGTCAAAGTGCTGACGGCCAGAGCCAAGGTACGACCTCTGACCTCTGACCTCTGACCCCTCAGCAGCTGGAAAACAGAGAGCGTTACTTCCTGTTTTATGTTGTTCACGCAGTAAACGGAGTAAATATTTACTTTAATTAACCTGATTTATAAAAGACTACAACTGCTGTTAAACTCTCCTGCAGATAAAATACTGAAGTTTTATACTTTTTTACAAAATAACACTTTTAAAAAATATTTTACTTTGAGAAAAATGTTTTTCTGCAAACTTGTTTTTTCCTTTAACTTTCCTGAATGATAAATGTCGTCTGAACAACAAGAAACTAAATCTGAATGATTAAAACATTAAATTAAATCAGGAGTTTTTTTATCTCATTAAAGATTTTATAAACAAAATTATGAATCTGACAAAACATTTCAGTGTTTACAGTTTGGAGGTTTGATACTCGGCTGACTTTTTAATTTCCAGTTTAGTTTAAACTGCTGCAGCTGTTTCATCTTATACTAGTAAACATATCCTGAACATTTAATAAAACTTAAAGCCCGATCGATACCAGATGGAAAAAAAAATAGTAAAACTAATTTTTAAAAACATAAACAGTCAGTCCTGATATGTGTATCTTTAGATTTGTTCTTTGTTTTTAAATTGTGAACAAGGTTGAACATCTTTTCAGACCGGCTCCAACAGTGACACACACACTGATACCAATATATCAATAACAAGCTTTAATATCGGATTTATTGATAAAGCACTAATAAAATCGATATAATCCACTTTGTAAAAGATTCTTTTAATTACAGAAATGATATTGTTTCTTTCTGAAGTTATTTTACTGACAGACACTCTGTTAAAACTCTAAATACAAAAAAAAAAACACTGTTTGAAGAAGGAAAGAATCCAAAAAACAAACAAAAACATACAAATTATTGACTCACAGTTTCCTCTGGACGAGACGAACGAGCTTCAGCATGAAGACGTTTGTGTTTTTAAACCATCTTACAGGTTTAAACCAGCAGCATAAACATTATTAAACATTATTAAACTACAGAAAATGTTTCATTAATCCTCAGGACAAGCGTCTCTTTAAACATGTGACATGATCCACACATTCATGTTCATACAAAGACAAACAGAAAGTCTTCAGATCTCCCATCATGCTTCACTTCTACAAGTTAATATTCTCCTTTTTTCTTTAAGTCAAACTCTTTTGAGATCATGTGATCTGTCGTCTCCTGCAGGACGGCTCTCTGGAGCGCCTGAGCTCGGCGGAGTTCGTGTGTCTCTCGCAGGCGGTCGACGGTTTCATCAAGGACACGGAGGAGCTGTGCGGCAGGCGCAGCGTCTCGCTGAGGGGGGCGCTGCAGAGCCAGGCCAACCGCTTCGTCCACCGCTTCCACGAAGAACGCAAAACCAAACTCAGGTAACGTCAGCTGCAACCGGCGGCGGCTTAAAGACGAGAGCGTTTGGATTTTATGCGCACTGGTCTGATGATGATGATGATGGTTGTTGTTGTTGTTCTGCAGTCTTCTCCTGGATAACGAGCGCTGGAAGCAGGCCGAGGTTCCTGCTGAGTTTCAGGATCTGGTGAACTCCATTGCTGACGGCAGGATAACACTACCAGAGCGCAAAACCCCAGGTACCCAAAACCTTCAGACATCAGATCCCAAAACCTTCAGACATCAACCTTTAAAACCTTCAGACATCAGCTCTTAAAACCTTCAGACATCAGCTCTTAAAACCTTCAGACATCAACCTTTAAAACCTTCAGACATCAGCTCTTAAAACCTTCAGACATCAGCTCTTAAAACCTTCAGACATCAACCCTTAAAACCTTCAGACATCAGCTCCCAAAACCTTCAGACAGCAGATCCCAAAACCTTCAGACATCAGATCCCAAAACCTTCAGACATCAACCCTTAAAACCTTCAGACAGCAGCTCCCAAAACCTTCAGACATCAACTCCCAAAACCTTCAGACAGCAGATCCCAAAACCTTCAGACAGCAGCTCTTAAAACCTTCAGACAGCAGATCCCAAAACCTTCAGACAGCAGATCCCAAAACCTTCAGACAGCAGATCCCAAAACCTTCAGACAGCAGCTCTTAAAACCTTCAGACAGCAGATCCCAAAACCTTCAGACATCAACCCTTAAAACCTTCAGACATCAGCTCCCAAAACCTTCAGACAGCAGATCCCAAAACCTTCAGACAGCAGCTCCCAAAACCGTCAGACATCAGCTCCTTCAGACATCAACTCTTAAAACCTTCAGACATCAACCCTTAAAACCTTCAGACATCAGATCCCAAAACCTTCAGACATCAACTCTTAAAACCTTCAGACATCAACTCTTAAAACCTTCAGACATCAACTCTTAAAACCTTCAGACATCAACTCTTAAAACCTTCAGACATCAGATCCCAAAACCTTCAGTCATCAACCCTTAAAACCTTCAGACATCAACCCTTAAAACCTTCAGACATCAGATCCCAAAACCTTCAGACATCAACTCTTAAAACCTTCAGACATCAACTCTTAAAACCTTCAGACATCAGATCCAAAAACCTTCAGACATCAGCTCCCAAAACCTTCAGACATCAACCTTTAAAACCTTCAGACATCAGATCCCAAAACCTTCAGACATCAGATCCCAAAACCTTCAGACATCAACTCCCAAAACCGTCAGACATCAGATCCCAAAACCTTCAGACATCAACCTTTAAAACCTTCAGACATCAGCTCTTAAAACCTTCAGACATCAGCTCTTAAAACCTTCAGACATCAGCTCTTAAAACCTTCAGACATCAACTCCCAAAACCTTCAGACATCAACCTTTAAAACCTTCAGACATCAACTCCCAAAACCTTCAGACAGCAGCTCCCAAAACCTTCAGACAGCAACTCTTAAAACCTTCAGACATCAACCCTTAAAACCGTCAGACAGCAACTCTTAAAACCTTCAGACATCAACCCTTAAAACCTTCAGACATCAACTCTTAAAACCTTCAGACAGCAGCTCCCAAAACCTTCAGACAGCAGCTCTTAAAACCTTCAGTCATCAACTCTTAAAACCTTCAGACATCAACCCTTAAAACCTTCAGACATCAACTCTTAAAACCTTCAGACATCAACCTTTAAAACCTTCAGACATCAACCTTTAAAACCTTCAGTCATCAACCTTTAAAACCTTCAGTCATCAACCCTTAAAACCTTCAGACATCAACTCTTAAAACCTTCAGACATCAACCTTTAAAACCTTCAGTCATCAACCTTTAAAACCTTCAGACATCAACCCTTAAAACCTTCAGACAGCAGATCCCAAAACCTTCAGACATCAGATCCCAAAACCTTCAGACATCAGCTCCCAAAACCTTCAGTCATCAACCTTTAAAACCTTCAGACATCAACCTTTAAAACCTTCAGACATCAACCCTTAAAACCTTCAGTCATCAACCCTTAAAACCTTCAGACATCAACTCTTAAAACCTTCAGACATCAACCCTTAAAACCTTCAGACATCAACTCTTAAAACCTTCAGACATCAGCTCCTTAAAACCTTCAGACATCAACTCTTAAAACCTTCAGGCATCAACCCTTAAAACCTTCAGACATCAACCCTTAAAACCTTCAGACATCAACCCTTAAAACCTTCAGTCATCAACCCTTAAAACCTTCAGACATCAACCCTTAAAACCTTCAGACATCAACCCTTAAAACCTTCAGACATCAACTCTTAAAACCTTCAGACATCAGCTCCTTAAAACCTTCAGACATCAACTCTTAAAACCTTCAGGCATCAACCCTTAAAACCTTCAGACATCAACCCTTAAAACCTTCAGACATCAACCCTTAAAACCTTCAGTCATCAACCCTTAAAACCTTCAGACATCAACCCTTAAAACCTTCAGTCATCAACCCTTAAAACCTTCAGTCATCAACTCCCAAAACCTTCAGACATCAACTCTTAAAACCTTCAGACATCAACTCTTAAAACCTTCAGTCATCAACTCTTAAAACCTTCAGACATCAACCCTTAAAACCTTCAGACATCAACTCTTAAAACCTTCAGGCATCAACCCTTAAAACCTTCAGACATCAACCCTTAAAACCTTCAGACATCAACCCTTAAAACCTTCAGTCATCAACCCTTAAAACCTTCAGTCATCAACCCTTAAAACCTTCAGTCATCAACTCCCAAAACCTTCAGACATCAACTCTTAAAACCTTCAGTCATCAACTCTTAAAACCTTCAGTCATCAACTCTTAAAACCTTCAGTCATCAACTCTTAAAACCTTCAGACATCAACCTTTAAAACCTTCAGACATCAACTCCAAAACCTTCAGACATCAACTCTTAAAACCTTCAGACATCAACCCTTAAAACCTTCAGACATCAACTCTTAAAACCTTCAGGCATCAACCCTTAAAACCTTCAGACATCAGATCCCAAAACCTTCAGACATCAACTCTTAAAACCTTCAGACATCAGCTCTTAAAACCTTCAGTCATCAACCCTTAAAACCTTCAGACATCAACCCTTAAAACCTTCAGACATCAACCCTTAAAACCTTCAGACATCAACTCTTAAAACCTTCAGACATCAACTCTTAAAACCTTCAGACAGCAGCTCTTAAAACCTTCAGACATCAACTCTTAAAACCTTCAGACATCAACCCTTAAAACCTTCAGACATCAACCCTTAAAACCTTCAGACATCAGATCCCAAAACCTTCAGACATCAACCCTTAAAACCTTCAGACATCAACCCTTAAAACCTTCAGACATCAACCCTTAAAACCTTCAGACATCAACCCTTAAAACCTTCAGACATCAACCCTTAAAACCTTCAGACATCAGATCCCAAAACCTTCAGACATCAACCCTTAAAACCTTCAGACATCAACCCTTAAAACCTTCAGACATCAACCCTTAAAACCTTCAGACATCAACCCTTAAAACCTTCAGACATCAGCTCTTAAAACCTTCAGTCATCAACCCTTAAAACCTTCAGACATCAACCCTTAAAACCTTCAGACATCAACCCTTAAAACCTTCAGACATCAACCCTTAAAACCTTCAGACATCAACTCTTAAAACCTTCAGACATCAACTCTTAAAACCTTCAGACATCAACTCTTAAAACCTTCAGACATCAACTCTTAAAACCTTCAGACAGCAGCTCTTAAAACCTTCAGACATCAACTCTTAAAACCTTCAGACATCAACCCTTAAAACCTTCAGACATCAACCCTTAAAACCTTCAGACATCAGATCCCAAAACCTTCAGACATCAACTCTTAAAACCTTCAGACATCAACTCTTAAAACCTTCAGACATCAACTCTTAAAACCTTCAGACATCAACTCTTAAAACCTTCAGACAGCAGCTCTTAAAACCTTCAGACATCAACTCTTAAAACCTTCAGACATCAACCCTTAAAACCTTCAGACATCAACCCTTAAAACCTTCAGACATCAACCCTTAAAACCTTCAGACATCAACTCTTAAAACCTTCAGACATCAACTCTTAAAACCTTCAGACATCAACTCTTAAAACCTTCAGACATCAACTCTTAAAACCTTCAGACATCAACTCTTAAAACCTTCAGACATCAACTCTTAAAACCTTCAGACATCAACTCTTAAAACCTTCAGACATCAACTCTTAAAACCTTCAGACATCAACTCTTAAAACCTTCAGACATCAACTCTTAAAACCTTCAGACAGCAGCTCTTAAAACCTTCAGACATCAACTCTTAAAACCTTCAGACATCAACCCTTAAAACCTTCAGACATCAACCCTTAAAACCTTCAGACATCAGATCCCAAAACCTTCAGACATCAACCCTTAAAACCTTCAGACATCAACCCTTAAAACCTTCAGACATCAACCCTTAAAACCTTCAGACATCTGGTCTGCCGTCTCATTTCATTTATATCTTTTTCCAAGAAGCGAGGAGGCTGAACATTTCTTGGTCTTCATGTTGTGATGAGTTACAGGAAACAGGAGCTGCAGTTAATAACTAGTTTCAAATGATCATGTTTGTGTTGTTCCTGCAGGTCCAGACGACAGGAAGCCGACCGAGTTTCTGTTCGTCAACGGGCAGAAATACGCCGTCGTCGGGTGAGTTTCCTCCTACGAACCCGATCACACGTAAAAAAACATAAAAGACTCTAAACTTCAGTTTGACGGTTTCCTCTCGTGTTTCTTGTGAAATGTCGTGAAAGTCGTGTTTCTGTTCCTCCAGCACGGTTCTGCTGCTGATCCGGATCTTCCTGGAATACTGTCAGTGTGTCAACGACATCCCATCCATCGCCACCGACATGCTGACGCGCCTGTCGGACCTCCTCAAGGTCAGAACGGCATCCACCAATCAGCTTTCACCTCGTTAAATCACGCTGCGATTGTTCACTGAAACGTTGGGGAAAAAAATAAATAGTAGTTTAAGTTTTATTGATCGTGACTAGAAAAGGTAAATTTAAAAACATGTTGTCCAGGAATTATACTTCAGCTGATCAATAACAAGATGTGGCTGATTATTTATTATTGATTGACAGCAATAATACAAATAAAACTTAAATTAAGTGAGTTTATTTGTGTGTCATATATTTTAAAGTGATTTACATCAAGACAGGATATAAAAGCAACACAAGTAAAAACACATTTAAACACAATTTGTGTGAAATATGGAAGTAAAAATAAGATAAAATAGAATAAAACACATAAAACAAGAGAATAAAAGTTACAGTGGAAGATATTAACCTTCATGTTTGGTTTAATAAAAAGCAGAAAAGTCTTCAGCTGTTGATTTAATAAAACGAGACAAATATAAAGATCAGAAAATAAACGACTTCACAAATAAAAAAGTTTACAATAAAAACAGAAACAGTATAAACAAGATGGAAACAAAAAAATAACGGTTCAAAAACGGCTCAAAGATCACGATGACTAAACCTGTAACGTCTATAGAGAGCCGGAGATGACATCACTTCCTGTCAATCAGCTGCTGTAACGCAACATGAAGTTAAACTACAGAAAAAAAAAACTACATTTCCCATTAAATGAACTTCGTACGTCACATAAACACGTTTATAAACTCTGCTGTGTTTCTGTCTGCAGCTGTTTATTACAAACACGTCTGAACTCGCCGCCGTCCTTTGCTCCTCCGTCGAGACGTGACGTTTAGCCCGAAAACCTCTAAGACTTCTGGGAAACGATGTTCGTTAAAGGGTGCTAGAAACAGAAACCTCCCGTCTTTATCTGAACGCAACGACACGCTGGTGAATCTGAGATGTTATGAGGTTTTATTATTTCTGGTCTGACTTTCATCTCTGAGATTCATCAGTTTGTTTTTTTTGTTTGTTTTTTGTGACTTTCTGAAATAAAATCTACTAGTTTTGATGAAGTTTGACACTCAGAGGTTAAAGAAAGCGTCTGGGTCGGCTCACCTCGTGGACTATTTTTATATTTTTTGTTTTCGTGCCCGACGACCTTCCTCAGCGTGTTTGTTGGCACATCGACACTTTAAATAAACAAACAAACAAACAACAGGTGGGATTAATTATAGACGTTCCAGCAGAGGCTCCAAACATGACGGGACGCAAACGAGAAGCAAAAACCACTTCTGTTCCGCTCAGTGAGAATAAAAACCATCACGAAGCAAAACCTAAAAACGTTTCAGCTTCCCGTCCAGTCTGTGTGACGTTAACTCTTCTTCTTCTTCTTCTCGTCCTTCTTCTTCTTCTTCTCGTCCTCCTCCTTCTTCTTCTTCTTCTCGTCCTCCTTCTTCTCCTTCTTCTTCTTCTTCTCGTCCTTCTTCTTCTTCTTCTTCTCGTCCTCCTTCTTCTTCTTCTTCTCGTCCTTCTTCTTCTTCTTCTCGTCCTCCTTCTTCTCCTTCTTCTTCTTCTTCTCGTCCTCCTTCTTCTTCTTCTTCTCGTCCTTCTTCTTCTTCTCGTCCTTCTTCTTCTTCTTCTCGTCCTTCTTCTTCTTCTCGTCCTTCTTCTTCTTCTTCTCGTCCTTCTTCTTCTTCTTCTCGTCCTTCTTCTTCTTCTTCTCGTTCTTCTTCTTCTTCTTCTTCTTCTTCTTCTCGTCCTTCTTCTTCTTCTTCTCGTCCTCCTTCTTCTCCTTCTTCTTCTTCTTCTCGTCCTCCTTCTTCTTCTTCTTCTCGTCCTTCTTCTTCTTCTCGTCCTTCTTCTTCTTCTTCTCGTCCTTCTTCTTCTTCTTCTCGTCCTTCTTCTTCTTCTTCTCGTCCTTCTTCTTCTTCTTCTCGTTCTTCTTCTTCTTCTTCTTCTTCTTCTTCTTCTCGTCCTCCTTCTTCTTCTTCTTCTCGTCCTTCTTCTTCTTCTTCTCGTCCTCCTTCTTCTCCTTCTTCTTCTTCTTCTCGTCCTTCTTCTTCTTCTTCTCGTCCTTCTTCTTCTCGTTCTTCTTCTTCTTCTTCTTCTTCTTCTTCTCCTTCTCCTTCTCCTCTGCAGCACTTCAACTCTCGGAGCTGCCAGCTGGTTCTGGGAGCCGGAGCTCTGCAGGTCGTCGGCCTGAAAACCATCACCACCAAGAACCTGGGTACACACGCAAAGTTCAAGATTTGCTGTTTATAATCGATATAAATGTTGCTTTTATTATTATTGATCTCCTGCAGCTGTTGACTCGATCTGGCTCTGTGTGTGTGTGTGTGTGTGTGTGTGTGTGTGTGTGTTCAGCGTTGGCGTCTCGCTGCCTCCAGCTGGTCGTTCTCTACATTCCCGTCATCAGAACTCACTTCGAGACCAAACTGCAGCCCAAACAGTTCAGCGTCCTCCGACACTTCGACCACATCACCAAGGTAACGCCCCTAGCAACCAGACGAAGAGAAGATCTACTCGTTGTTTATAATCATCAGAATGAGCTCAGAGTGCAGAGTTAGCCGTTAGCAGTCAGTGTTCAGAGTTTCAGTGCAGCTTTAATGTCACTAATCGCCTTGTTAAACATGTTTCTTGCTGACAGATTTTGTTTATTTGATGAATCTTGTGTTGTTGTTGTTGTTTTTTGTTTGCAGGACTACAACGATCACATAGCAGAGATCTCCGCTAAGCTGGTGGCCATCATGGACAGTCTGTTCGAGAAGGTTTTATCAAAGGTGAGATCCACTTTTACTTCGTATAAAACTGGAAACGGGAACGCTGGAGGTCACAGATCCTTCTTCTTCTGTGGTTTTATTGAGAGGCTGCAGTTTATTATTTACTCTCCTGTTAAGAACGATAAAACCAGTGAACATGTGGACAGATGTGACGTCAGCATCTTGTTGTTGTTGTTGTTGTTTGTTCAGTACGAGGTGAAAGCTCCGATGCCTTCGGCCTGCTTCAGGAACGTCTGTAAGCAGATGGCGAAGATGCACGAAGCCATAAACGAGCTTCTACCTGAAGAGCAGACGCAGGTGAGACCCAACGTTTCATTTCCTGTTTTTATTTGTTCCAGGTTTTAACGTCCGGTCGAGCAAAAAAAAACAAGCAGAGAAGAAGAAGAAGATTTAAACTCTCAGACGGATGTTTGTTTTTTTGCAGATGTTGTTTCTGAGGATCAACGCCAGTTTTAAGACGCACCTGAAAAGGCAGCTGGCTCGACTCGGGGTGGTCAACGACGGAGGACCGCAGCACGGGTAACTTCCTGTTTCCGTTTGTCAATAATTTAAAGCTCTTTGTGAAACAGGAAGTGAACAGATTTATCTTTGGACGAGTAAGAAATAAGACAATGTCGCCTTTTATTTTTCCAAACTTTACAAACAATTTATTATAACTTGATTGATCGAGAAGATGATTGGCAGATTAATCTATAAAGAAAACAATCATTAGTTGTTTTGACCTTTATCTCTGTAGTATTGATCCAGAAATATGTTTTAATGTGATTGGAAACAGATTATTGATTGTGATGTTTATCTCTGAGATCTGAGTCTTAAGAAGGAAAGATTAAATCTGCAGTTTGGTTTCGATGTAAATGATTAATATAAATAAAAGTTTAAAGGCTGAAACAGAGACAACGAGAGGGAATAGATTCACGAGAGTAGAAAAGTTAGAAAGACTTTTATTATTGTGGCTACATGGTTTAAAAAAAAACACCAAAATATATCAGCTGCTAATACGGCTCTAAAAGGCCTCCGTACACTACCTGCTACAGTTAGCTGTAGACTAGCTGGTAGCATTTAGCAGCTAAAGAGCCAGATATTTCCCTCAGGAGTTGGTAGAGAGCAGAAACAGAAGCTGAAAGAGAGATGAAGATTGGACAGAAACACGACTTTAGAAGCTGATAAAATGACAGAAGTTGTTTTTACAAACTGGATAAAAAACTTAATTTAAAGCAGCTTTAACAGATTAAAACTGTAAAGGACCGAGACCAGAACCCTGAGGGACCCCACAACTAATTACTGACATTATAAACAGGAGGATCATGTTTCTCTGTAACTGCTGGATGTAGGAAATAGTTTGCTGAATATTGATTTAACACTTTTAATTGATTATTCAACAGAAAATTAAATATATTTAATAAGAAAAAATAGTTCCAGCTTCTTAAATGTGAATATTTTTTGTTTTCTTTTGTCTTTTATGACGATAAACTGAATATTTTTGTGTTTTGGACGTCTCGGGAAACAACGATCAACATTTTTCTGACGTTTAAAAGACTAAACGATTAATTGCTTAATTGAGAAAATAATCAACATAATAATGAAAACAACCGTTTGCAGGTTGGTGGTCGTGGACGTGGCGTTCTACACGGAGAACGTCCAGGCGCTGAAGAGCCTCGAGCGGCTCGACCTCAACATGGCCGAGATCTGGGAGCAGAAGAGGTGATGGAGGACGGCGTCGGGACGTCCAGGACCGACCTGAACGACCGGACCGACCCGCCCGCCCGCCCGCCTGGCGACGGGAGGGGAGGGGAGCCGGCGGCGGCGGCAGCGGCAGCAGCAGCAGCGACGATGACGGCGACGGCGGCCGGCTGAAGGTTGGAGGTTTGAAGGAGGAGGGACCAAAAAAAAAAAATAAACAAAATAAAACGTATGAGGAGAAGAAGCGAGACGCCGGAGCGCCTCCTTGAACGCCGCCACGTCGACTCACTGCGTGCAATCCGAACAGGAACACTAGTAAATTATTAGACGGTTTTAGAGGCGGCGCAGGATGTAGATAATGTTTAAGAAATGATGAAAGCGGTGGGGTAATTTATTTTTCTGTCGTCTTGGAAACATTCTCAACTGTGGCGGGACTTTTCTTTTTCTTTTTCTTCCTCTCCGGCCACGTCGGAGCCGAAAGGGACGAGATTTGTTTTTGTTTTTGTTTGTTTTGTTTTTTAAAAATCATCATCAACGCACACGGCAGCCGACTTTCTCTCTCTGTCTCATGATTTCCGTGGACTTTAGCAGGAGGTTCCAGAGTCGAGAGGAATAAACGGGAATGTTTTTCCTCCTTCCTGCTCTGGAAGAATCCTTTTCTCCCCCCGACCCACTTCCTCCCTGAAAAACCTCATCGATCAGCAGGTGTTTCAGGTTGCGTCCGCTCGCTGTGGTCGAAGGTTTAAAAACAAACACACACAAGGGATTCTTAAATTTTTTTATACTCAAAAACAACAACAACAAAAAAAAAAAACTAAAAAAAAAAAGTTTTCCAGACTTCCTTCCTTTGCTGGTTGAACGTGTCGTTGAAGAGTTAATTTCCCGACGGAATCTCCGGACTGTGAACGCGTCACAACTCTCGGCGGCGTCGTCGTCGTCGTTACCAAAGCGAAACACTTTTCTTCTTTTTCTAACGTTCGGGGGAGGAATTAAAACTCTTCAATCGCACTTTTTGTCCCAATCATGCATCCTCTCCGGTCGTCACGGCGATATCCAGCGACGGAGGAGAAGTAGATGATTTTTTTTTTTAATATATATATATATATAAATAAATAAATGTAGTTATTTGATGAGTGCAGGACATGAAGCATGAAGATGTTTAACTGGACCTTCTCCCTTCTTCTTCTTCTTCTTCTTCTTCTTGTTTTTAATTTAATCTGCATGAACAGAAGAGGAGCGTTTGTTTTGTTTTTCCTCAGAGGCTGAAACGACAAACGGAACAGAAAATCAGAAACTTTTATTTTTTAATTTCTAAATTGTGTCTTCTCGCCTTTTTTTTGTTTGTTTTGTTTTGTTTTTTTTAATTAATGAGGGCTGCAGAAGGTGAAATTTTGCAGTTTCAGACTCTATAAATCCTCCTTAAGACAGGAAGTGATTTAAAAAGTCACATTTCTTCCCTTCAAAATAAAACAGACGAGCTCAGACGGTGAGGAAAGAAGTCGTCGCTCCTTCACAAAGAATAAAAACTATAAAAATAAATTGATTTATTCCATTTGTTTGCGTTCAGACAGTTATTGGTCTCAGCTGATTGCATCACATGACCAACCAAGGTGCTTTAAAAAAAACCAAAAAAACAATCACACCTTCATTTTAACAATTTATCCTTAATTTCCTTTCAAATCAATCAGCGTTAAAACACAATAAACATATTTAAAACGGAAGTTATAATTCTCTCAAGTATTATTGGACTAATATGGCTCTAAAAGGCCTCCGTACACTACCTGCTACAGTTAGCTGTAGACTAGCTGGTAGCATTTAGCAGCTAAAGAGCCAGATATTTCCCTCAGGAGTTGGTAGAGAGCAGAAACAGAAGCTGAAAGAGAGAGAAGATTGGACAGAAACACGACTTTAGAAGCCGATAAAATGACAGAAGTTGTTTTTACAAACTGTTCTGCTGGAAAAAAACTGGATAAAAAACTTAATTTAAAGCAGCTTCAACAGATTAAAACTGTAAAGGACCGAGACCAGAACCCTGAGGAACCCCACAACTAATTATTAACATTATAAACGGGAGGATCATGTTTCTCTGTAACTGCTGGATGTAGGAAATAAAAGCGACTGTTTGCCAACAAGTTCAACATATCAACTTTTTAAAAGCAGATGATGCGTTCGCTGCTCGTTTCTGCGGAACGTAAAAATCAGTTTCCCCTGCTGGGTTTTTTAAAACGTCAGATTTTCTGTTCCCGTAGTTTGAAGTTCAGCCGCTCTGAGCTCCGATTTTTAAACGATAACAACGTCTGTCCAGCTGCGGTCACATCAGCTCGTTCTCTGCCAGTTTATATATCGAACACTACAGGCTGTGATGTCACGTACGGAAGCAGTTTAACGCCAAAACTACAAGATTTAAATCAGAACCAGATAATAACTTTTATCTCTTCTGGTTTCTCTCTTATCTCATTAATCAGCTGAAGATCTTTATACGACACGGACATCAGTCAGTTTTTTGTTTTTGATTATTTACAGCTTCTCCTTTTCTTTCCTGCAATGCATTGTGGGTAAAAAAAAGTGCATCAAACAGCACACTAAGAAAATCACATTATGTTTTATTAAATGTTATTTTGTCACGTTTGTTGTGTAAATGCAGTACAGACTTAAAGCAAGTTCAGAGTTTAACACATAAATATATAAATATGAATATTATGAGACTGACTGGGACTCAACCCTGATGACATCACTGATGACATCACTGCTCCTCCATGTTTGGTTCGGAGTCGGGGGGGGGGGGGTCATGTGACGTTCAGCGTTTTAGCAGCTGCTCAGATTTTTAAGTCAGTCTGAGAATTAAAACACAAACTTCTGTAAAACATAATTATATCTCTTTAATTAAGTACGGAAGATCAAAGCGGCCGAGGTCGCAATCATTTTATTTTATCGCAGGGAATTTGTTTTATTTAGATAATTTTCCTGTTATCGTGAGAGCAGTTTATTAGGATAACGAGATTATTAACAGAGGGAATAAAATGTTTGCCGCTCCGGCTGTTTTTAGCTTCCGTAGTTTAGTGACAAAATAGCCTAAATAAAATATTTACAGTCAGAAACACTGTTTAAAGGTTGATGTTTGCTGCTTTCGGGAATTACACTTGTTTGTTTTCTTGTACAGAGTGAAAGATAAATATGAAGCCACAGCTATTAGCCGGTTAGCTTAGCATAATGACTAGAAACAGCTAGCATTGCTCTGTCCACCTGCCAGCACCTTTAAAACTGATTAACATGTAAAATCTTGTTTGTTTAATCTTTAATAATCTGCTTAAACAGATTGTTTTCATCTCAGTTCCTCCGCTGGTTGCCTGGCAACGGCTCTTGGATAGCCACTTCCAGCCTTTATGCTAAGCTAAGCTAACCGGCTGCTGGCTGTCGCTTCATATTTACTTCACACACACACAATCTTCTCCTCAAACTATCAACACGAAAACGAATTGTTTCCCCCGAAACGTCGAACTTCGCCTTTTTTTCGTAAGTTGAAATCGGACATCAGAGACGTTGACGTGACCGCGGCTGTCGGCCCGAACGAGACGCATCATCACTGTCTGCTTCAGAAGTGCCTACTTTTGATCGACTGTCAGAGACGACACATCTGAGCTCTCCACTACAGTGTGCCTACCATACCACTGTGTGTGTGTGTGCGTGAGCGTGAGTGTGAGTGAGTGAGTGTGTGTGCGTGTGTGTGTGTGACTGAGTGACTGAGTTGACCCTCCAGCTCTGTTGAGTTCAGACGAGTCGGGCTGCATGTCTGAGAATTCAAACTGTCTTGATCCTTCAAACCTGATGTGAATAAAACAGGATGATGGTGCGACTTTGTTTCTCCGTCTGTTTATTGATTCATACGTTCCTTCAAAATAAGATGTCAGAGTTTTATTTTCATGTTCTGGTCATTTAAATCCTTCCTGCATTTATTTTATTTAATATCAGATTAACTCTGCTGTAGTTTAGGGACTAACGAGCCCAGATAAATATTGTTTTTACAGTCAGAAACACTGATTAAAGAGGAAGTTTGCAGAAGATGGTTAGCTTAGCTTAGCTTAGCTTAGCATAAAGACTGGAAACAAAGGGAAACTGCTAGCATGACTCAGTCAACATGTAACAGATTGTTTCCTACTGAACAAAGTTCTCAAATATGAAAACTAATAAAAGAAAACTGAACACATCAATAAATATTAAGTTAGTTAAATAAATAAAATGGAGAAAAAACAAACACAAAGCTTTTTTCCTTAAACTCTGTTATTTTAAAAATTTCTATTCAACTCGTCTATTTTTCTCCCACTGGCTTTTTTTTTTACTTGTTTCTTTTTGTTGTTTTTATTTTTTCTCTATTAAATGCTGTAAACTTTCCTCACGTCTGCATGACGGTGAGATAAAAACACATTAAAGATGGAAAAATATGGAAATGTTGGAAAATAGAAGAAGTGTTTTACTATTAATATGAAGTTAAAAGTATAAAGTTTAATGTTTCTTTTTACACTATTTTGTTTCTTCATATTTGAAGGAAAGAAGCTGCTCATGTGAAGATTAAAACTGAGTAACAACATAAAACTTTATTTATTTACACTGAACGATGACGTGAGGCGGCCATGTTTGTTTGTTTGTTTATTATTGATTAAAGTATAAAGTCGGATATATCGGAGCTGTCAGAAGGACGTTTATGATCATGACTCAGATGTTGATGTGACGTTATTTACAGTTGGAAACTCGTAATTATGATTTCTGAAATGTGACATGAACGCAGCGTTTGATAAGACTTCAAGTTCACAAAGAAGGAAAAAAAATGTTTAAATGTAAAATTTCTTCACTTTTTATTGGAAGTTATTCAGAAACATTTTACAGAAATCAGCAGATTCTTTTACGTGTTTAACAAAACTTGTTGATATAAAATGTTTACTGTAAATAACGTTCATTTATAAAATCAGAGAAATTATTTAAATCTGTTCTCAGTGATTTTTGTCTCTTTTTCTGACGATTAATCAACTGTTTGATCGCTTTTATTAAGTTTTTATTATCAGGTTTTAGTTTGTTGTCTCTACGAACGTGAGCGAGAAAAAAGTTGAAATCGTGTTCAAATTAAGTCGAATATGTTTGAAATTTGAAATTAAATTTTGAAGAAAATCGCATCAAACTTCAAATTTAGGTTACAAGTAAAACATTTAAACTTCTTTTAACCGTTATTAGTCGTCAATTATAACACCTTTATCCACTATTTTGATAATCAATTAATAATTTTTAATTAAAAAAGTCCCAATTTCTCTGATTCCAGTTTCTCAAATGTGAATATTTTCTAGTTTTATTTCATCTCAATGACAATAAACTGAATATATTTGTGGACAAAACTTAATCTGTGGATATTTTTTCACCAGATTATCAAAAGTTTATCATTTCAAACATTTAAATTACCTGAATATTTGACTCCTGAAACAACAAAATGTTGCTGCGACTCGTTTATAAAAAGGTTTAAAAACCAGCGAGAACAGATTTAACTGTAAAATATCAACGTTTGTTTTCTGTTTATTTAAATAGTTTCAGTTCAATCTCACAGAAATCTTTTTTTAAATAATATTTCTTTATTCTTCAGTGTTTTTCATTGAATTATTTGCTTGGAAATCAGCTGAGATTTAAGATTTAGTTCTATTTTAACAATAAATTGTTGTTTTTTAATATTATGGAACAATTAAGTAACAACAAGCCTGATTGGATCATTTCTTTCTGAATCTTTGCATTAAATTTGTGTATTCTGGTAAAAAAAATGTGTTTGAATGAGAAATAAGCAGCAAAACTTTAAGATAATAAAACTAAATGTGGTCGTTGAAGCATCACATGACTGTCAGGTGACCTTTTATTGACCTCCAGAAGAAAGAGAAAAGAAAGACAAGCAGGCGAGCGTCTGCAGTAACAGCGACTTTATTCCTGATGAGAAGCGTCACACGAAAACAAACAAACAAACCGTCTCTGTAACAGTCCTGCCGCTCATCATCATCATCATCATCAGTTCAGTCTCTTCTAGGTGCAAAATGACTTCCAGTGACAGCGAGAGAGCGTCTTGTTTTTGTTTTGTTTTGTTTTTTTCCCAGAAGGCCTCAGTGGTCGAGGATACGCAGGTTTCCTGAAACGATCTTGTTCTCCAGCATCGCTCCGGCGGGAATATCGATCCGGTCGCCGTGATTGGCGATGATGATGACGGTTCCCTGGAGACACAACAGACGGTAAAAAGACAAGAACAAAACTACAGTTAAATATCTTTAATTTGATTTACAAAGAACATTTACAGTACACACGTATTATGAGCTTGATGTAGTTAAAGTATTGCAGTAAAACAGTAAAACATTTAGCAGTTTGTCAGAGATCAGCTGTGCTTCTCTGGCCTCAGCTCTGAAGTCCAACCCCTCCCATCTGAGAGAACTGGATCTGAGTGGAAACAAGCTGCAGGATTCAGGAGTGAAGCTGCTGTGTGCATGTTACTGTTGTAGCTGCTGGAGGTGGAGCTAGTTTACACTACTTTATATACAGTTAGCTAGTTTAGTCCACTGGTTCCCAACCTAGGGGTCAGGGCCCCTCCAAAGGGTCAGCAGATAAATCTGAGGGGTCGTGAGATGATTAATGGGAGAGGAAAGAAGAAAAAACAAAGTTCTGATACACAAATCTGTTTTCAGTTTTTGGACTTTTTGCTGAAATGTGACGTTTCTGAAGGTCTTATCAGTCTGCAGCAGCTGCTCCTCTGAATCCTGCAGGTTGTTGTTATTCAAGATCAACCTGCTGAGATCTACCTTCTACTCACTGTTACTGTTTACAAGAGGAAAGAAGAAGAAACAACGTTCTGATATCTTTGATTTTTGCTGAAATACTGGATCATTTGAACATTTATTGAAATGAAAGCATGTGAGAAGTTTAGAGGGAAAAATCACTATTTGGTGGAGCTGTTAACAACTCATAGACATGTGAAATGTGACCCCGACTACACACTGCTTTTTATAAGACGTCAAAAGACAAAAAGGTTGGAAACCACTGGTTTCATCTTTAACAATGTGTTGTATTTTAAAAGCTTGTTATATTATCCATTGTGTCAAATCTTCATCTGAAAAGTAACTAAAGCTGTCAAATAAATGTAGTGGAGTAGAAAGTACAATATTTCCCTCTGAAATGTAGAAAGTAGCATCACATGGAAATACTCAAGTACAGTATTTACTTAGTTTCCATCACAGTGAATAAAAAAGAAATAGAAAAAAGAGAAATTTAATCTGATTATCAGGATGTTCAGTTACTACGTCCTGTAAAACATGAAAGGAAATCTGTTACAGTTTATTTCTTAGATGATTTAAAACAAACTTTCCTTCAATAACATCCTGTAATGTGTCGGTTTAACAGATTTGCTGCGATTCAGGAAGTTTTAAGGCTGAATTAAACTTTATGGATGAACTTAAAGTCCAAATTCTGTGTCTGTGATGTAAAACGTGTCAAACATGTCATTTCTTCTTCTGCGATCTTCTGCACTTTCTCAACTTCAAACCTTATGTAGCTTTCCCATATCTTTATTCAAGAGTGTGGTTTAATCAATTTGAGAGCAAAATTTATTGATTTTTATGTTCAAATTTTGTAAACAGTCCCTCAAAACCCTGTGTGATCAAGCTTCAACTCTCCTCCAGCACACCGACTGGCTGCTTTTATACTGGACGCACTATTATTATAAGAAACACGGATGCATACGTGTGTAAATTAACAGTCACTTTATTCCAGAAGTCGTAAAGAAAGCAAAGGGAAGTTGATTTAATTAAGCCATGGAGTTAAGAAGTATCCACCCAGACGGGACGATCTAAAACTAAAGCAAGCGCATCTACAAGGAGGCAGGGATCATCTCATTGGTCGACACTAAACCCGGCCTTCTATTGATTGGATGATTTTAAGAGACTAATTACAACATTTGAACGTAAACTCTTGAATAAAGACAATAAGGAGGAAAAATCATCAAACTTTCCTTTAAAGCTTCAGAAACAACAACAAACAGGAAACGTTTCTTTCACCTTCAGCGAGACGTTCTTCCCGAAGGTGACGTCTCCGGACACGGTCAGGTGATCGAGCTCCAACATGTCGGGGATGTTCTCGAACCGAGCCAGAAACTGCTGAACCTGCAGGACGAAAACAAAAACATCAACAACAACACGGAATCAGCTGATCGACCGGTAGGAACGTCAGGTTTAACGGCGCCGACCCGGCCGACCGACCTTGGTGAAGGAGCTGCCCAGCTTGACGTGCGGCGTGCTGGGGAACTCTCGCTCCTTGCTCATGGTGAGCGAGCCGTTGTCCAGGCTGTACAGGTTGGACATGACCAGCAGCAGGTCCGACGACGTCTTCACCGGCAGGAAGCGGCTACGCGGGACGTTCACGCCCAGCGCGTTGTCGAAGCTCTTGATGGCGGCGCCCACCGCCGTCTCCAGCTGGATGACGTTCAGGCCGCCTTCCAGCGTCTGCAGAGAGATTCAGGGGACTCGGTTAGAGCGGGAAAACACAGCGTCGAGAAATTAGTTTAATGTTTTTACTGTTTTATTTATAATCTTAATTATAACTAATTTAGATTCGTTTTTTCATCAAATTAATTTCCTGAACTGAAGTTTTGTTTTTCTGTTCAGGATTTTTCTGTTTCTTTTCCAATATTTTGATCATTTATTGATCGTTTGGAGTCGTTTTAAAGAGAATAAAACGTCCAATTTCTCTGATTCCAGCTTCTTAAATGTGAATATTTTCTGTTTTTATTTAATCTCAGTGACAATAAACTGAATATATTTGTGGAAAAAACAAGATATTTTCATCTTTGATCGGCATTTTTCAACATTTTCTGATATTTTATAGATCAAACAACTTATTGATTAATAGAGAAAATAACCAACAGATTAATTAATAATGAAAATAATTGTTAGTAAGTTAAGAGTTGTCAATCATGTAAATTTAAATTTTTTTTTTATTTATTGAAATGTTTTCAGTAAATAAAAACAAATTTTTCAGTGTCAGTTGTCGTATTAGAAGAGTTTAAACAATTATAAACGATCAGTTAATCAATTAAATTATTAAATATTTAATAAATACTGTATTAATAGTTCCTTAGAGGTCGTCAGTTTGCTTGTTTCAGTTTAAAATGTTAAAATGTTCATTTTAGTGTCAAAAACAAAGAAAATCAACAAATCTTCACATCTGAGAAGCTGGAAACTAAACATAATAATCGTTGCAGCTGATTGGTCGAACAGTCGTGTGTCTGTGTGCTCATTGGTCACCTTGGGGTTGACGATGATCTCCAGGTCCATGGCGTTCTTCTCCAGCAGCCTCTTGATGGCGGGCAGCGAGATCCACAGGTTGTTGGTGTTGAAGATCTTGAACTTGGTGACGGACTTGAACTCGTCCACGTGCGCTTTGGGCACCTGAGCGATCTCCAGCAGCCTCAGGTGGTTGTCGTACTGGATCAGCGTCCCGCCCTTCACGTCCGCCCGGGTCTTGTCGGTGACCTCCATGATGAACTCGCAGCGCTTGTCGGCCGGCTGGCTCAGCAGGTGGCGCAGGATGAACATGTCCACGGTGGCGCCCAGGTTGTCGATGTTGGACACGAAGATGTACTCTTTGCCTTCGGCGATGAGTTTGTCCAGAAGACCCGAGTTGTAGAAGCTGGTGTAGATGTCACCGTGACCCGGCGGGTACCACGCCTCCACGTTCTCACCGTGCACGCGCATGGATTTGGCGATCGGCAGCAGCGACTCCTTGTTGATCCTCGGATATCTTTATAGGGATAGAAACGTTTGTGAGGACGAATCAGACGATCCAGAAGAAACATTCAGACATTTTGAGGCTTTTTTTAAAGATCTGAAGCTGCAGAATCTGTTAAATTACGTCTTAAAACTTTTTTATTCATTTTAACCCAAAGTTTCATGTTTACAGCTCCAGAAGTTTAACTGTATTTAAATGTTTCTATATATACGCTGATGATACGCTACTCTACATCTCTGCTGGACTAAATGATGCAGCTGTAAACTCTTTACAGAGATAAAAATGTTTGTGAGGACGAATCAGACAAATTATGATTTTTTATTCATTTTAGTCCAAAGTTTCATGTTTCCAGCTCTTGGTTGTTTTATTCTACTTTATTATCTTTAGTTTAATTTGCTGGGTTTCTTTAATTGTGCTGTTTATTTGTTTTAATTTAGTTTTTTGAGGCTTTTTTTCTGAAGTTCTGAAGCTGCAGAATCAATAACGTCTTAAATTACGTCTTAAAACTTCTTTAAAAAGAGTTTTTATTCATTTTAACCCAAAGTTTTATGTTTCCAGCTCCAGTAGTTTAATTGTATTTGGGTATTTTATTCTATTTTTATCACTGTAGTTTTTAACTGTGCTGTTTATTTGTTTAAATTTAGTTTTTCCTTTGTAAGGCTCTTTAATCTCACCTTACAGCACAATGTGTGTTTCTAGTTACGCTGATGATACGCTACTCTACATCTCTGCTGGACTAAATGATGCTGCAGCTGTAAACTCTTTAGAGATAAAAGGACGAATCAGACAAATTCAGACATTTTGAGGCTTTTGTTTAAAGATTTAAAGCTGCGGAATCTGTTAAATTACGTCTTTTAAAGGAGTTTTTATTTATTTTAACCCAAAGTTTCATGTTTACAGCTCCTGTAGTTTAATTGTATTTAAATGTTTCTAGTTACGCTGATGATACGCTACTTTATTATTTGTTTTTCCGTTGTAAAGCTCTTTAATCTCACCGTACCTGCAGCCATTTTATGTCTTTTTATCTATATATGTGTGTAATTTATTAATGATAAAGCACTTTGAGCAGCATTTCTTGTATCAAAGGTCTCATATGAATAAAGTTAATTATTATTAATCATGTTGAGGCTCTCTAATGTTTATTTGTGGTTAATTTAGTAAACGTGTTTTGTTTCCCTCATTAGTGTCGTCTATTAGGTAGAGATCAGATAAATCAATCAGTTCTGTTCCAGACGAGTCAAATCAATCAATCAATCAATTAATCTGTGTGTGTGTGTGTGTGTGTGTGTGTGTGTCGTACCTGCTCTGGTTGAAGGTGTGGATTTTGACACGATGGTGTTTGTACTTCTGCAGGATCTTCTTCGTCTCTTCGTCCGTGTTGAAGGAGTTCATGAGGACGAGCGGCACGTCGGCGTTGAAGGCTTTGTTCAGGTGCTGAAGAAGAAGACGACAGAGAAAGAGAAGAAGAAGAAGAAGTTAAACATGATCCTCGGCGGGTTAAAGCTCGTCGCTGTGGCAAGTCTGGCGTTCGTACCTCGATCTGCTGGACGGTCAGGTCCAGGAAGGTGTTCTCGTTGCGGACGCTGATCAGACTCTTGGGGCCTTTGCAGCCCATACTGGTTCCCAGTCCACCGTTCAGCTTGACCACGGCGAGCTTGTTGAGGCTGGCGGCGATGTCATCGGGGAGACCTTTCAACTTGATCTTCTCGTAGGACTGAATCTGACCGAGGACACAGAAGGACACGAGGGGTTAAAGGTTAAAGAGACACACACGTTCCTGACCATCAGCATCATCGACGCCACTAAAAACGACCATTAAAACGACTCGTTCTGCTTCGTTTAGTTCACAAAAACGTTCCCGAAGAGTTAAAAGAAAGATCTGAGGTCGTCAGAAACCAGCAGAGACGTTCATCAGCGTCAGTCGTCATATTTAAAAGGAGCTGAAACTGTGATGTTAGACGCTAAAAAAAACATCTTTCTGAAGCAAAACGCTCTACGTTTGTGTTTCATTTTAAAACGTCTCAGTCTGGAAGGTTTGATGGAAAACTTGAACATCAGAAACTAATAAACTGCTCTTTAATATCATTAGTGCAGATTGTTGCATTAAAAATATTGTTGACATGTTTAAAGGACGTCAAAGGGAACAAGTAGATTTTCATTAAGGACGAAACTGTCAATTATTTTCTTAACTAATCGATTAGTTGTATCATTTATAAAAAATATGGTGGAAAATGTTGATAATTATTTCCTGAAACCTAAAACGTCTGTTTTATCTCGACTAGCAGTAAAGAAACTGAAAGATATTCAGTTTATTGTCATAGTAAAAAAAAAAAACAGAAAATATTCACATTTAAGAAGCTGGAATCAGAGAAATAGGACTCCAAACAATTAATCAATTATTGGCAAATAAACCAGTCAGTTAATCAATAATATCTGCAGCTCAACATTTTATATTATTTATAATCACTGAACTCTTGTGATATATTAGTTTTGAATGTTGCCGCAACAACATGAAGGTTTCAGGTGTGAATCTTCTGTCTTATTTCTTCTTTTCCTCCTGACATACGAGGATTTATCGTTTATTGATCTCAGGTTATTTCAGAACAAAGTTTTGTCTTCCAGATAAAAAAAAAAAACTGCTGACGACGACGACGATGAAGATGATGAAGATGAAGACACGATAAGATGTGATGCTTTTGCTTAAAAAAAAAAAGACTCAAAGTGATTAATTACTTATTTTTTGACTAATTGATTAACTGACTGATCAACCACAAACATATTTAATGAGTAAAATCAATACTTAAGATCCGAAACCAACAACTAAACTACTTTAAATAGAAACAGATTGTTCACAGACGTGTTTTTATTTTTTATTAAACAAACTTTAAACATTGAATCTAAAAACCAGAGTTGAGTTTAGAAACAGGCGACGACGCTTTGACCTTTAAAACCTCGGCGGCAGCAGCAGCACATGATGGACACACGGAGAGGACACGGAAAGTATTTATGGACACTGTGTGTGTGTGTGTGTGTGTGTGTGTGTGATGATGTAATCTACACTTCAACCACAGCGGTAATTCAACTCTGTAGTGTTGTAACAACTGAAGATAAAACACACACACACACACACACACTCCTTACGACTGTTCAGAGACGTTTATGTGACGTGTTCAAAGATCAAATCACTGAAAAAAATCATTTCCTTCATTAAACTTGAACGTCATTAAGCTTTTTATTTATATTGTTTCATTTGTTGAGGTGTTGAAATGTGTTTTTATCACTTCTTTACTTTCTGTAAAATCACATTTTAACATCTTAACGTTGATTTATGAGTGTTTGTGACAAAATGAAAGTTTTATTTAGATAAGGTTAATGCAGTATATTGTTATTTCTATATTAATATGTCTTTATGTAACTAAGATTTATGTTTATGTACAAACCCGGACTGTGAACGACCTCCCTAATAAAAATTTTTAAAAAAACTTTAATGTATTTTTTGTTGCTTTAATGTTGATATTTAACGTCGTCATGATATTTCTGTAACATCACGTCTGTCACTTTTATTATTTTTATTACCACTAAAACAGAGTTTAGGTGGATTAACATGTTGTTAATGATGCTATTTAACATTTAGAAATATTAAAATTGTCTTTTTTTAATCATCACGACATTTCCGTTACATCATGTTTTTTTTATTTTATTTGTTTGTATGTTTCTGTTTGTTATGATTTGTGTCATTTGAACTTCCATACGCTCTGTTAAAACTTTAAAACAAATAAATAATTGTTCATAAAGACGTCACAGAATGTCTTTTTCCCACCAATTTCCAATCAATCCTAAATAGATCAGGGAAATAAATCAAATATATATCGATAAATAAATTGTTCTGGTTTTAACTTATCAGATTGTTCTATTTTTCGTCTTTACATCCACATTACTGATGATTATTGATCAGAAATCTAACTGTGTAAACATGTTGTTAAAGCACTAATGATCTTCCCTATAATGTCGATATCGAGATATTTGGTCAAAAAAATATCATGATATTTGCGACCAGCTCTGATTCTAAATAAAAACTTTTATTTGATTACAGCTGAAGACATAAAACCAATAAATTAATATTGATCTGCCTGATTAAACTGGTTCTTTAATGAATGCTGATGTTTTTCCGCACTCAAACCTCCGTACTTCAGAGATATGGAAGATCAAAGACGCTGATGTTTGGAGACTCGTCTGCCGTCATCGAGCCGTCAGGTTAATTTCATCAGACGGTAAACAGCCGATAATCAGACTGAGTCAACCGGAGGGTCGGCAGGTCGGGGTCAAAGTTCACGAACGTAAAACATGGAGGATGTTTCTTATATAAACGACGTCTGGTCTGTTTGAGCAGTTTGTTGAGCGATATGTTGAATTATCTGTTAGATGTTGCTGCTATTCTCTTGTTTTATTTGTATTTTTCCCTTTTAGCTTCTTTTTATTTCCAAATGTAACACTTTTTAAATGTTTTTATGTTTTTTTTTAAACTACTTTATGCTTTTATATTCTGTTTTACACCTTTTTAATTTCACTGGATTACTGAAGAAAACTTAAAAACATGATGATTCTCAGGAAAGTTTTGATTATTAGATATCTTTTATTTATTTTAGGGCTGCAACTATCAATTATTTTATTATCAAATGATCATTTTGTCTGTAAAAATATCAGAAAATGTCAGATTAAAGCATCAGAATACGACTAAAGTGACAAATTCAAACTGTTTATTTTGTCTAAAAGTCAAAAGATATTCAGTTTATTATCAAAACAGACAAAAAATAAAACAAACTGTAGAAGAAGAAATCAGCAAAAAGTGACTCAAATATTAATCAATTAAGTAAATAGTTGATTTTCTGTCAACTGATTAATCAACTAATAATTTCAGTTTTAATCTTGTTGGTGCATTTTTAAGCTTTTTTCAAAATCTACTGTTTATATTCCTCATTATGGTTTATTTATTGTTGTTGTTTTCTCTCTGTTTTGTCTTAAATATTTTATAACCTCTGTGTTTTATCTGATGCAAAGACGTTCCTGTTTAAAGAGGTTTTATAATCTTAATTTTATCAGGAACATCCGTTTAATCTAATCTAAAACAAAATGTATCTAATATCCAATTAAACAACCCCGATAATAAACAGGAAGTAGAATTATCACCTTTCTGATAACGTCAACAACAGCTGAAAATGTATAATCTGCCATAAAAGTTGAATTTATGGCAGAACGGTGTTTGAAATTAAGTCGTTATTATATCGTTATACATCTTCGCTGCTGCTGGAACCAATCACGTGTGTGTGTGTGTGTGTGTGTGTCTTTATTGCACAAGAACTTTCAGGATATTCGGTTTCAGATTCTTTGATCAGCCTTCGTAACGACATCCTGCGAGATCAGATTCACGTCGGTGTTAAGGTCATTATTTACAGCAGCTGGTTGGATGAAGCAGAGGGGTGTGTGTGTGTGTGTGTGTGTGTGTGTGTGTGTGTGTGTGAAGACGAGCGTGTGTGTGTGCGTGCGTGTGATTCAGGAGATTCCCGCTTGAGACAAAATGTCACCGTCTGCCAGACCTCGCCGCCCCTCAAACTAGGCTTTGGAAATGCTGCGGCGGTCAGACTATTCTTAGTCCCTAACCTTCAGTCCGCCGGATTATTCTGGGAACATTGAAGAGAAGGGACTGCGTGTGTCTGTGTGTGTGTGTGTTAAAATGTCATCATGCTGATAAATAGTCTGGCTTTAAAAGCCTGAATGTTCTCTGGACTCGGATCCGGTTTCGTTAACTTGTTCCTTGAAGCACGACGCTCTCGTTTCCATTCTGTAGTAACTGAATCGTCTAAAGCAGCAGAGTCCAGTCAGACTGTTTTATCTGGGGCTGTAGTCAACCAGAGAAAATCTCAGTCAACCAAAATCATACATAATCTTCAACTAATCGATTAGACACGCATTTCTCCTTTCTCTATTTCTGTTTTGTGTCTTCAGGTTAAGCTAATCTATTGTTGCTAACTTTTGAGCTAACCCCCTTCACTTTTCCAGCATTAGAGGAAACAACAGACGTGACTTTTTAAGCATTTATTAACTGACACACTGTAGTCTGTGCTGTACAGTGTTTCCCCTATAATAGTACAAGCCAAAGCAGGTCAAGAGTATTTTTAAATATCAAAAATAACGCCAAAAAATATCCATTCATTCGCAAATCAATAGTTTTTGGGAGCCGCTGAGCAGGGCTGTCTCTTAACGGCTGTGTCGTTGCCTGGGAAACCGCAGGCAGCGTTAACTCCTTATAAGGAATAGGTTGGGCAGCGCGGAGGCGAGCGAGTGGTTAAGCGAAGAGAGAGAGCGCGTCAGGAGAATAACGGTGAATGCACGCGGAGCAGAGGAAACGGTTAGCAGCAGCAGTAAGTTGTCAGTCTGGCAGTAAATGTTCAGTACAGACTACAGTGTGTCAGTTAATAAACGCTGCAGCTTGTCAACACCATGAAAAGTCACGTCTGTTGTTTCCCTCAACTGCTGGAAAAGTGAAGGTTAGCTCCAAAGTTAGCAACAGTGGGTTAGCCTAGCTTGACAACGTTAAACGATCGACCCCCCCACCCCTCCCTTACCAACAGTTTCCCAGGTAACGACACAGAGGTTGACTCACGTACCGCAACAGCGCTGCACAGAGACTCCAAACGCTGTTAATATCCAAATTAATAGAGATTTTTGCGTCATTTTTGGCATTGAAAAATATTTCTAGGGGTCTGCCGGAGGTTCCCGTTGTTATAATTATAGCAGATCCAGTAAACACGCGTTAGTTTGGGCGAGTCCAAAGTTGTGAAAACAGCGGGGGAGTTTTGAATACACCCCCGCTGTTTTCACAGGTAGATTGTTAGTCTATCCCTCCCGCTGCAAAAAATAATGGATTAATCCCAGAAAGCTGCTGATGTAGCACTTTTCTCTTTATGAAAGTAACACAGACATTATTCAACCAATCAGACGAGAGCATGTCGACCAACTAACCGACCAGGCGACTACAGCTCTATGGAAGTATTTAGTGTCACCTAGGTACTTTAGTATTTCCATTTCCTGCTGTTTTTATAGTGTTTTATACTTTCGCACCACATACTAGAGGAAAATATGCTTTAGTATATAGAAATCTAACAAGTACCTACAGCTGTAGATAAATATAGTGGAGTAAAAAACATATGATGCACTGTTACAGATTAACAGGCCTTATATTATTCTCTCTCTATATATATATATTATTCTGTATGTGACGTTTGAATCTGTTTCGCAGGGAAAAGAAGGGTTTCCATTGGTGAAATTGACCCCCGCAGCTTGAAAGAGACATCTAGGTTTATCACTGACCTTGGCTGTTACATCATCACAGAGGGTTGCAACATGAAACCATGAGCTCTAGTAAACAGCCGTGCTGCTGCTGCTGCTGCTGCTGTGACAACATGTGTGATTGGTGGTGTGACTACTGGTGTGACTGGTGGTGTGACTGGTTCCTTACCGAGCCCTCCGGCGGCCGGTTGATCTTGGCCCAGTCGATCGAAGGACCTTTGACCTTCAGGAATCTGTGGAAGAGCTTCTTGAAGCCATCGAAATCTTTTCTGGTTATCTGAGGAAACAAACAAACAAAAAAAAACAAATATTAACTTTTGCTCTAAGTCAAAAAAACAAATAATCACAACAAAACCTCAACATGACAGCAGGATTAACCTCCATTAACTCATGTTTACCTTTATTACACACTGAAAAATATTGATTATGGCTTCTTTAAGTTGCAAAAACTTTAGGGTGATAATATAATATTTGACCAGAGACTTCTGATTATTTATTAATGTTCGCCCTCCCTGATAAATAAACCAATAAATAAACATTTTGTTACTCAGCAGGCACACATCGTTCAAATTAGAAAGCCAGCAGGTGAAGATAATGAGGATGATGATGCACCAGCAGTGATTTTAAAGGGTTAAAATGATCAGGATTTCCCATTTCTACCACAGTTAGAGACTTTAAAGATCTGGTTTTATGGCCTTTTTTATGAATACTAGTGTATTTTTAACAAATCTGTGACATTTTATTCACCAAAAGTTCTTTAGATCTCTCTAAATTCATCTTTCTTACATTCAGATTCCCCTCTGTCCTCCAGCAGAGTGTTTCTGAAGCTATTTACATAAAATCTGCATTATTAATGAGCTCCTACTCTGATTGGATGGTAATGGTAAATGGACTGTATTTGTATGTATGGCACCTTTCTAGTCTTCCAACCACTCAAATCAGTTTAAAACTATGAATCACATTCATAGGCTGATTGTTTGCAGCCATCAGAAACAGTTTGGGGTTCAGTATCTTGCCCGAGAACACATCGACATGCGGACCAGAGGAGCCGGGAATTGAACTGCCAATCTTCTGATTAGTGGACAACTCGCTCTACTTCCTGAGCCTCAGCTGCAAATCAGAAACTCCCTTCCCTAAATTCCCTTATGCTGCATGTTTACCTGCAGTAACGTCTGCAGCTGGAGGTGTTAGATGGTTTAAGACAGTCGTCTATGAAGCAAAGTCTGATCCTGAGTTTTTCAAACGTAGCCGGAGCTCGTTAGCTTAGCTTTAGCTCAGATATATTATATTCTTTTAGCTGAACAACAGGAAGAAACTGTTTTAAAACTTCATCCACAGACTGAAGATGAAAAAGTAGAAAATCTTATTATAATAAGACAGTCGGCTTTAAAATATAAGATTCAAAAAATGAATTCCTGAAGTAAATTTAAATCCTCTGAAAGGCTGTAAAGACTTTTTAAACACTTCCAGTCTGCTGTTTTATTCGTCCTCTGGCTGAAATGTAAACTACAGAAGTTTGGTTCAGACTAATGTAGCGTTTGGCGGCGGCGGCGGGGACTCTCTGGGGTGGCGTGCTGACAATCTCTCGAGCCACAACGTTCAATATTTAGAGATAGACTTTAATGTTACAGAACAGGAAGCTGCACCGTCACCCCGACACTCTCACATATATTCACAGTCACTGATTCGGCGTTCGGCGTTTCTCAACATGTGTGTTTTAATCTCGCTGGACCTCGAGGTCGTTCACCTCAAAGTTCAACCAGCGGGTCAAAACTCTCCAAACAAGAGCTGCGAGTCTGAACACAGTTAACTCTTCACGCAGCGATAACAAGTCAGGACTCAACTGTGGGCTCACATTTCACTGCTTTCACACTAAATAATAAACTATTTTCTCATTAAAACTCATCAAACTACATTCTGTTTTAAAAAGTGTGTTTAAAAGCGAACGTTACTGTGAATTTAAAACAAGTATTTCACGACATTCTGCGTCTAAAAATCACAAATCTTAATCTTAATTCTGTTCTTCAAGGAGTTAAAGAGTTTACGACCATCAGTCATGTGATCAGACGTGCTGGATGTTTGGATCAGACATGAAAAAGGCGTCTTAGAAGAAGGGAAATGAAATGTGTCTGAAGTAATTTATTGATCCTGTGCGGCCGCTTTAAACCTGTTCGACTGGTACGTTAACGCAAATATCCAATCAGCCAATCACGTGGCAGCGACTCAAAGCGTTTTCAGGTGTGAAGACGAAGCATCGCTGAACACGTCGAACGTTGAAGCAGACATTTGTGTTTTTAGCTCCAGTTAAATTAAAAAAAAAACTTCTTTTCAGTAACAAACGTCGAGCAAAGACCTTTCTACTGTGACCTCTGCTTTCTATTTCTAAATGAAACAACAACTCACACGTCGACCAAACAGCCTGAGGACGAGATTTAAGAGCAAACGCGACTGCTGCTACGACCCAAAACTACCAACAAACCAATCAGAATACGGCGTGAAATGACAGAACAGACCAGTGACATTTCATACGTGTGTTTTGATAAAGTTTAGGAGGGAAAACACACTTGTTGTCTTTAATAAGTCCTTAATAACACAAAAAATAATAAATAGTTTTTACTATTTTACATTGTAGCTCTCTGATTCATCAAAACGACATCGTACAGTCTGACGGATTGTTACCAAAAATTTATCAGAGCCATGATTTCCACGCTCATGAAAACTTTAGCTTAAGACTTAAAGTGTATAATAAAGGGCGTGGCCGCTTTGTGCCGTCACAGGCAAGACGCTGCCACGGCGACAACGTTGGTTTAAAGTAACGTAACCGTGGCGTAGCCTCAGATTCACATAGTATAGCTGTTAGCCGTTAGCCGTCGCTATTTCCAGTTCATGAAAAGTTCATTTTAACATCTTGGCTGCCTAAAAAAAGTCTTCCTCAGCGTTTGGTTGAACTAAAAGGTAAGTTTTTTTCTGGTAAGTACA
The DNA here is from genome assembly GCA_029490765.1 of Euthynnus affinis. Lineage (NCBI taxonomy): Eukaryota > Metazoa > Chordata > Actinopteri > Scombriformes > Scombridae > Euthynnus > Euthynnus affinis. The sequence continues at coordinate 3,549,034 of CM055838.1, forward strand.
TTTTAATGGTTTTAAGCCTTTTTTTTGCTAGCAAAAATTAGCATTAGATACTTTAGTAGCCTGTTCATGGGGGGAACTGTTGGGTTTCTCTTTCTGTAAATTAAAGAGCTCTTTCTGCTCCATGTAAAAGTGCCCTGAGATGACTTTATGTTGTGATTTGGCGCTTTATAAATAAAATTGAATTGAATTGTTTACTCAGGTTTTCAGGCCATCTTGTTAATCCTCAGTTGTTTTTATTTAAATTTAGCTCGTAAAGTGTCCCTGGGTGTTTTGAAAGGCGCTACATAAATCTCATTTCATATTATTATTGTTATTATCACGGTTAGCTGCAGTCTGTAAATGCTACGTGCTAACACAGCTAGCAGTGAACACGAGGGTCGGCGCTACCCTCTCGTCCAAATACGGTCACTTATGGCTCCAAAAGTCCAAGATGGCGACGGTCAAAACACCAAACTCAAGGTCTCCACAAACCAGCGTCGTCGTGGTTACGCCCGTCATTTTTCCAAAGTGAATGGTGTAAATAAAAACAGTCGCCGTGGGGAATATAATAATGAAAACATGATACATCTGTCTCGAGTTGTTGTGGGATCAACGAGTGAAACGTGACGCCGAACTAAAATTACTCCTGTTAACACTTCATGTCGACTGTGAATCCGCTTTAACCTCAACCTTCGACAAATGACACGACATCAAAGAGCAAATAAACACGTCAGCATCACGTTCACGTCACCGCTCATCAAGTTTTCCCACCTCGGCCTCGGCCTTGTCGGCGGTGGCGATGAGCGACTCGAGCTCGCGGTGCATCGAGTCCTCGTGCTGCTGATGGAGTTTCTCCTGGAACTCCTTCATCGCGTCGCCCATCAGGTCAGCCGGCAGGTCTGCAAAAAAACAAAACAAAAAACACAATAATAAAAGATTTAAAAATGAAGAATGAAGAGCGACGTTTTAATTTTAATTTAGTTTTCCCTTCAAGAAACTGAACTTCTGCTGTTTCCATCAAAAACTGACAGTATTGATCATCTCGCTTCACACAAAAAGGAAAGTTATAGTGGTAAAATTATATAAAACACACCAAATCTATGTGTTTAGTGAGGATACTGACTCTTTAAAAGCCCCTTTTCAACACTTACAAACACACATTTCCACATAAATAAACATAAACATAATAAATATCACAGAAAAAACACAAAGTGGTCGCAGCAAAGTGTCTCATTTTTAAAATGTGCAACTTAAAAACAACAAATCTCAGATTATAGAGGAAATATCTCATCTGCTGTTTCAGAAAATTACTTCACCATCTTACATTTTTGAAATATAAAATGAATTGTGGTCTAATTACTCCAAAGAAAATATAACAAAACATAAAAGATAAAAGCTGTTTTACAGACTTCCTGACTGATCGATCTCTTTAAAAGCCTGTTTCAACACTTAAAAACATAATAAATGTTGGATATTTGTCATTTTCTAAACATAAACATAATAAATATCACTGCAAAACATCAGCAAACTCACAGAAAAACACAAACTGCTCAAAGCAAAGTGTCTCGATTTTAAAAAGTCCCAGATATTAGAGGAAATATCTCAACTTTTATTTAAGAAAAATCTAAGTTTTAAAATGAATTGTGGTGTGAATTACTCCAAAAAAATGAATCTACTCTATAAAATACAACATAACAGATAAAAAAGATGTTTTAAAGCTGAAGGATGAAGAAGAGTTTGTAAAATACTTTTGAAACTTGTGTTTTAAAAAGTCTCAAATCCTTAAATTCAACATCTTTAACTGAAACGCTGATTTATTAAACACGTTTTTAAGAGTTGTTGAGAGTTCAGGTTGCGAAATTTGCAACTGGAAACACTTGAATTTGAGTTTAAATGTACAAACAGTGAAGTTTTGCTTCAACTTTCCACTAAAAAACAAGATTCAGAGACACAAACAGGCTGTTTGTTTGTCACATGAAACATCTAACAGGAGTTTTTTATATATATTAAGATGAATTTAACACGATTAACTAAAAGCATTTGGACTTTAACCTCTTAAATATTGTGTAAGAAAAGTCAGACTATCAGCACAAATCAGTCAATTACTCATTAACATTTGGACAAATGAGATAATAAACTTACCAGCTAAAGTTAGAGACATTTTTCTACCAGAAGTGTTAAAACAGAAAGATGAAGATAAGGAAGCAGCTGGCAGGTGTGTCGGCTCACTGCGAGTCCATTAATGTGTGTGTGTGTGTGTGTGTGTGTGTTTGTGTGTTTGTTAGAAAGTGAAAAATGGTCCCGAAGACAAACGTCGGAGCAGCTGTCAGAGAACAACGGACGTCTTCCTCATCCTCAAAAACCCGAGAGGAAGATCACTTACAGCTCTGAGTCCGAGCTCAACTCAAGACCTGCCCACTAAACACACACACACACACACACACACCAATCACAGCAGTGTGTGTGTGTGTGTATGTGTGTGTGTGTGTGTTCGGGGCTGTCCTGCCCACCTGAGGGCCCGACCTGCACGTCACACACAACTCTGAGACTATTTAAAGTTTCTGGGACACGACGTTAAAAACAAGAGTTAGCAGCTGAAACCATCAGATTATTTATCAGGAAACTGATTAAGACGGATTAATTATGACGGTTTAGTTGTGTGAGTTATTTATTTATTCTGATTTGCTGCTTTTTATCTGTTTTAAACTGTTGTACATTGATTTTTATGGGTTATGGGAACTATTTTATGAGCAAAATGGAGAAAAAAATGTTAAAAAAAAATCAGTGTTTCAGCTTCCCAAGTGTGACTATTAATCTGGTTTTCATGCTCTTATATGATAATCTTTGATTTTCTGCTTTTTAAACTGTTGTAAATTGATTTTTATGGGTTTTGGATGGTTGATCAAACATAATCAAAAACTGTTTTTATGAGCAAAATGGAAATAAACTGGTTCCAGTTTCCTGTTTAGTGAATATTGATCTGTTTTTTATACACCTCTGTGATAATAAACTGATTATCTTTGGGTTTTAAACAGTAGTTTAAGGTTAGGATACAGTTTAATTCACATAAAACCACTTTATTCATGTATAAGACAACTAAAATCTTCCTGGTTTATTCTTTGGACTCCAGCAAATTATGCTTTTTAAAATGTTATAAAAACCGAACAATTAAGAGAAATAAATCAGCAGATGATGAAAATAATCATTAGTTCTGTAAAAATCAGGTCAGATTCATGATCTTCTTGTGCAAATGTGAAAATGTCTACCATCTTTTCTTAAACTTTAGATGTTTATTCTTGTACACGCGTCTCTCATGAACAACAGATCCTGAGCTTAATGAAGCTACATGTTTAAATAAAGTGTTAAATAAAATGAAGACTAATTAACTGTATTTTATTTGATTAGACAACATTTAACATTTGAGAACTTTGAGGCTTTAAATGAAAAAAGAGGCTAAAAACACTAGTGAAACTCAGCTCTCACACTCTCACCAGTATCACCAGTATTCGTGTCACTGGCTGAGAGCCACCAGTGTCACTGGGAGATCACCAGTAAAAAGAAACACTAACTGTTGTCAACAGTATCTCTCATTTAAAAAGCAAAAGGATCGATGATTATTAAGTTCTACTTTACAGTAAAGAAAGTTTTGAAGGTCACTAATAAATGTGATAAATGTAAAAGTTGCTGAGTAAGTTAGTCGCCATGAAAATGACACATTTCTCCGTTTTCTATTTATCTGTTTAGCGTCGTCAAGCTAGGCTAACCCATTGTTGCTAATCTTGGAGCTAACCCCTTCACTTTCTGCTGTAATTATCACAACGAGAACCACCGCCAGACACCCCAAATATGTTTCAATGACACGCTGAATCAGCGTTTCTGCTTTGATTATAACAATGACAACCTCCGCCAGGCCCAAAAAATATTTTTAAAGCCAAAAATGACGCAAAATCTCAATTATTTCGGAAATTAACAGCGTTTGGAGTCTCTGTGCAGCGCTGTTGCGATCAGGTTACGATACTAAGTCTACCTCTGTCTCGTTACCTGGGGAACTGTTGCTAAGGCAGGGGGTCGATCGTTTAACGTCTTCAGGCTAAGCTAACCCATTGTTGCTAACTTTGGAGCTTACCTTTTCCAGCAGCTGGGGAAACAACAGACGTGACTTTTCATGGTGTTGACAAGCTGCAGCGTTTATTAACTGACACACTGTAGTCTGTACTGTACATTTACTGCCAGACTGACAATTTGCTGCTGCTGCTAACCGTTTCCTCTGCTCTGTTAGCATTCACCCTTATTCCAGACGCTCTCTCTCTCGCTTAACCACTCACTAAGGAGTTACGCTACCTGCAGTTTCCATGGCAACGACACAGACGTTAACTGACGTTTCGAGACAGCGCTGCTCAGCGGCTCCCAAACGCTATTGATTTAAGAATGAAGGGGTTTTTTCGGCGTTATTTTTGACATTTAAAACGTATTTTTGGCCTGGCGGAAGTTCTCGCCAGGGGAAACACTGCTTGTTTTGACAATAACTATGGAATTTACACTTGAATATTAGTTTTACATCTTAAACTCTGAGCAGCAGGAACAGGAAGTCAATTTCTCTCTCAGCTTCTCAGAAATAACTTAATTTTTACACATAGACTCGCTTCTTCTTCGTTCTTAAAGGTGCAGTTTGTAAGATTTAGTGTCAGAAATGTAATATAATTTTCATAAGTATGTTTTAATTTTTGTTTTTAGTGTATAATCAGCTGAAAATAAGAATCATTGTGTTTTTGTTGCCTTAAAATAAGCTCTTTATATCTACATAGAGAGCAGGTTCTTCTTCCACGGATAATAAATATAATAGCAACTGGACATCGGGCAGAAAATGGCGTCCATTCAGTCCTCTGTCCGCTGAATATGCACAGTAGTGTTTCCCCCGCTGGCTCCGCCCACGAGTCCCCACTCGGCCATAGACTTTATATCGTGATGACGACGCCCAATTTTTAAATAGCTTTTCTCGGCTTGAGGAAAGTTTTATCAACATAAAACCTCCGAGGATCAAAAGTTTATAATAGAAAGAGTCGTCGTTTGCAGTCTGAGGTGTCCGGTCTTTTATAACGCTGGTCTACGGGAGGAATGATACTTTTTCGCTGCAATACCGTGAGTGACCACTGAGCAGCGGCGGCGCCATATCCAGCTCTTATTATACATCCATGAGCCCGCCATGTTTCTACGGTAGCCCAGAACAGACAAACCAAACACTGGCTCTAGAGAGGGACTTGTCACCGCACATGGACATAATCTTTGACAGCTACGTACAGCAACTCCAGCTTGGACAAACAACATTAGAGTCGAGTGTTTCTTTGTCTCTATTTCCAAGATAACAACCAACAAAACTATTAAGACCTTTCAAATAATCTGGAAATTACATCTTAATTAAAATAAATCATTTGCAAAATATGTTTAAGTTTACATCTCCCTCGTACAGATTGATGGTTATATTGTTTTTTGTTTTATTTTATTATTAAAATGTTTGTTTTTGTTGCACGGAAGGTGTTAAAAATTATCATCTGTCAGTGTGATGATATGAAAGATGTATCTTTGTACATTATAATAAAATATAATATATAATGTTCAAATCATGCCGTTTACTCTCGTGCATGAACAACGCAGATCAGGCAGTGACAAACTCAACTCTGCTGTTGTTTGTCCAAGTGGTGTTGCCGTACTTAGCTGTCCAAGATGGTGGACCTGCTCGCACATGCATGCGTGAAGCAAATCGGGTAGTGACGAGACTTTAGCGACTTTGGCAGCCATCGTAGGTTCTGCTAAGGCGTGGAAGGGTGGGAGGAGGAGCGAGGGATTCAGCTGCAATCTACAACTTCACCACTAGAAGGCACCAAATCTCTCACACTGCTCCTTTAAAATTCTTTGCCGTATTTCAAATGTTGTCATCTTTATGTTTACAGTCACTAAGTGTTTGGTGAACTCGTGTAATATCCGTGTTTTGGTGCCTTTAACGCATGCGTGACAACTTCCTGAACGCCCCTCGAGGTTTCCCAACCGCACGCAGACAACCGAGACGATAACGGTGACCTTTACTTTGACCTTTTACTCGTCTGTGTGAAAAGGTCAAAACATGTTTTCGGTTGTCTGTGTGTGGTTGTGAAACCCTCGAGAGGCCTTCAGGGACTAAAGAGATTCAGCAGGAAAATAAGGAATAATGGTTATTTTATGTTAATCAATAGAAACTATTCTAGTTGTTGATTAAGTGATGATGTAGTTTCATCACTTTAATGTATTTATAAAGCTACTAAAACGTTCCTGCTTGTTTCCTACAACTTAATATTGTTTTTATGTTGATTTTATATGTATGTGTCTTTTCATATTTTCCTTATGAATCCTTTTTTATCTTTAATCTCACAGTGTGTAAATCTATTTGCCTTGTTATTGAGAGGTGCTGCACAAATAAACTAACATTATCTCATATCTAGGGCTGCAACTAACTATTATATTTCATTTTCTGATGAATCTGTTGATCATTTTTACTTGATTAATTGATTAATTGTTTAGTTGTTTGGTCTATAAAGCCCAAGGTGATGTCCTCAAATGTCCACAACTCAAAGATATTCAGTTTAGTTTCATAAAAGACTAAAAAAAACAGGAAACATTCACATTTAAGAAGCTGAAATCAGAGAATTTGGCTGTTTAAAGCTCTAAAAAATGACTCAAAATGATCCTCAAAACAGCTGATTAATGTAAGAGTTGGCAGCTGATCGCCTGATAGTCGTTCCTCTCATTATACTTTAAGATTTCAGCCTCTTATTTTGTGTAGTAAAGCATTTTGTACCCTTATTTACAAGGGAAATAACATTATATGAAGTCCATCTTGTTTATATATTAGTAGAATAAATGCAACTGTACATGTCAATATTAATCTCTTGGAGAGGTTTTCTATATTTTTTAATTGTATATGTCGATATATATTTAGAAGCACAGCTGGATGTTGTTGTGTTTGTTTGTATTTGTGTGACACTCACTAATACACACACACACACACATTTATACACACACAGGGCGGAAGCAGCTTCATGCCAGCAGTTCAAACATCTTTTAATGCTTTTGAATTGTCATTTAAATCCTCCTCAGAAAAACTGCAAACAACAACACTCTGCTTTCAACTTTTCTTTTCTTTCGGTGCACAAACAGCCACAGCTCTGCGTGTTTTTACCCACCTGAACAACACTTGTCAAAAAAAAAAAGTACCGGAAGAGCTTCTGAAACAAACCGGGAGCAACACGGTAAACGTCAGAGCCGCACACACTACCGGGGAGGGACTCAGATTGGGGGACAAAGTCGAGCTAAAAACCGGTTAAAGTCGCTGTGGGTTCATCCTCCTGCTGTTAGCTCCGGTAGCTGACAGCACAGCACTAGCTTACGCGGGCAACACCGCCTTTCTACGGCGTGCTGACGTCACGGCTGTCAGTTTTCGAAAACGAGCGCGGCGATTGGTCTAAAAACGCCCGTCAATCAGATCGGAGTTGCCTCCAAGTCCCGCCCCCCCTTCAGGATCGCCTCACCTGTGGATTCACAGAAGCTGTTTTCTATTTTTAATACAACGTAAACAGCTCGTATTACTGGGAGGTTATTCCTGTTTTTTTACGACTTTAAACGCGTTTTTATTCACATTTAATCGCCTTTAACACCAGTTTCATTCAGTTTTATTTATATTTTCTTCATTTTAGTGGCTATTCTCGGTTGTTTTTATAGTAAATTCAGCTGTTTTTACGTAAAGTTTCAGTTTTGCAACGTCATTGTTCTCATAAATAGTCTGGCAGTGTGACTGACTACAATTACTCTGTGCTGAAGTACAATATTAAGATACTTATACTGCAGTATTTCTATTTTTTGCTGCTTTTTACTTTTACTCCAAAACATCAGATTGATATTTTTATTATCGACTAATCTGTCAGTTATTTTTTTGATCAGTTGATTAGTTGTTTCGGTCAATAAAATGTGAGAAAATGGTGAAAAATCTCAGTCATTGTTTTCCCAAAGCTTAAGACGATCCTTAAATGTTTTGTTAATCCAAAAATATTCAGTTTACTGTCAGAGAAGATCAAAGAAACCATAAAATTCAGAGAATATGGACATTTTTCTTCTTAAAAATGACTCAGAATGATAAATTGATCATCAAAACAGTTGGATTAACCGACTAATCATTGCAGTTTTTGAAATTTCATACTGTTTACTACATTTATTTCATATCTATAGTTACAAGCTGCTTTTCAGATCAATATTTTATACGTAAAACATTTGATCAGTTTATAAAATATGTATTTTCATATCTGAGGCTGAACAACAGTGTTCCAGCAGAAAACATTAAAACACATCAATGAATCAGTGCTATATGTATATGTATTATGGTTTTAAATATTCCAATAATAATATATTTTATACACTAAATGAGGTCATTTTCCTTAATGAAAACTTTTACCTTTGATACTTTAAGTGCATTTTGACATAAATACTTAGTTTTATTTAAATCAAAGGTCTCAGTGCTTCTTCCAGCGCTGGTCATCACTCTGCAGGACAAATAAACCTTAAACATCAAGGGAGCAAGACGTATATTAAAAAGATATACATATATAAAGGTAATAAAACTGGATTTTAAGACAGAAACGCTCAATTTATTCATTTTGTTTCATTGTTTATTTAGCAGAAACAATGATAGATATAATGTAGAAGATGCAGGACTGTATAAACTCATTTCCATCTGTAGTTCCTGGATGGAAGCTGCTTATAAGACATTATTATAATTATTAATATTATAGTTTGATGGTGCAAATTCACAGTTAATCGAATTAAACAAACACAAGTTTAAACACGTTGAATTTGAAGCTGTTGGAGAAAAGTCACTCCTGAATGTGGCTGGTTTAATGTCAGTCTTATTATAGATAATATAGATATTATAGATATTATATGGAGGGTTATAAAGTCACCTGTTTTAGTGGAGATAAACATTTGAGTTTAGAAATGTAACTCTCTATAAAAACCACTTAAATTAATAATTAATGAATAAATGTTGGATGAATGTTCAGGTCTTTGCTGCCCCCTTGTGTTTAAAATGATCCACTGGAGGACTTGATGTGAATCACATGACATACAGATAGAAATCAGCCTTTATTAGTTTTCTGATGGTTTCTATGGTGATGATCCAGATTTATCTGTTGATTTAACGTCAGTGAACGATGGAAAACTGTCATCTGCTGAATCAAAATGTGTTTTCATCACATTTCTGGAACAAACAAACACATTTTGGGTTATTTACTTCAGTCTCTAAACTGTAATAACTTCTGTTTATTCTGCTTTATTATATTTATTTCACCTTTATCTTCCATTTTATTTTACATTTTAAATCTTTTCTGTCTTTTTTGCCACTGAGGATATTAAATGTTTATGTGCAGGTTGGTAAGAGATAAAGACCACGATGGACCAGATCCCTCCTACGAGGGTCTGGAGGCGACCAAAGCTGAACCAACATCAGTTAAAATAAACACAAATCACCATGAAAAACGTTTAAATTCATGCCAATAATTACAAAAGTAAACAATAATCCTGTTGACCTGCCTGACTTGGTTATTAATTAATATTATTTATTATTATTATCATCAGTAGTGGTCTCGTAGCAGCATTGATAGTACTAAAAGTGTAGGATTAGTATTAATACACATTCATTTTGGGTTTTTTTCTTCCTTGTTTGGCCTCCTACAAACTCATCATTAAAATAAATCATAACTAAAATCATCTTCTTCATTTGATCCCTAAAAAAATGTTTAATGATCCTTTGATTTTATCTTCCTCGTGGTGTTCTGTCAGTTTAGTCTCACAATAACAATAATAATAATAATAATAATAATTGTAAAAGCTTCATGTAGAGCTGAAAAACTGCAGAAACCTTCTTATATTTAAAGATCAAAAACTAAAAGTTTGTATTTTACTAAAAACGAATGAAGTCATTTTTATGTTTACTCTCTTATTTTCACTCTTTTTCATACACAGTTGTGCAGAATTAGTCAAATATCGGCCATTTTTTGTGGAAAATATGAATTATCATGCTGAAAACTTTTCTTTTATTTAGTTATAGTGTTCAGGAGAAGCCATTTATTTTCATATAATTGTATTTGCACCTTTTTTTTTTAAATCATAAATAATAACTGAAGAAGTCCAAAAGTTTATATACGCTTCAAAGTTTGATAATAAAACACACAGATTTAAAGTTTCCACACCTGTAATTCTGTGTATATTCTCATTTGTCCAGGTCATAGTTGTCTCTAGGCAACAATGATTCCACGGCAACAATGATTCCACGGCAACTAGTGAGTCATGTTGCTGCCAAGTGAGTTGTTGAGCATGTTTAAGGGGTGAAATTAAGGGTTGAAGTGGTGTAATAATGAAGAAAGAAATAAAATAACTGCAGAGGAACAATAAGACGCTAAAAGAACCAGAGACTCGTTTTGTTCTGTCAGTTTCCTTGTTGTCGTTTTATTGGTGATAAATGATCCGTTACAGTTTCTGGACAGCTAAGTGCGTGTTATCGTCTACCAACAGACACATTCTCTCAGGAGGCCAGGTTGTGATCGTTTAAACAGGTTTCCTACAAAAACCTGAAGAAGAAGAAGTGGCCTGATGACACACACACTCACACACACACACACTCACACTGACACACACTCACACTGACACACACACACACACACACACAGAGGAGGTAACACAGACGCCAGTTGGGACGGTTACGAGAGCGGAGGGCTTCGCCTTCACAGCCGCGAGCAGCCGGTCTTCAGGGGATCTAGGTGCTGCTGCCGTCGGCCGGTAGGAGCCGCCGGTCACTGGGACAGGAAGTCCATGGCGGTGTCGCGCTCCTCCACCAGCTCGGCCGCTGTGGCGTCCATCTTGGCCCGGGAGAAGTCGTTGATAGCGAGTCCGTCAACCATTTTCCAGGTCTTGTTCTGTAAGAGGGGACGACAGAGAGGCGGGTTATATCTGAAAACACTTACTTCTTTTCGAGTGTTATGACACGTGCGGGTCGTTCGTCGCTCTGTTCTGGCTGCTGATTGGTCGGACTCACCTTGATCTGAATAGGGAAGGAGTAGATGAGGTCCTCCGGGATGCCGTAGGTGTTTCCGGCAGCGTACACGCCCATAGAGATGAACTCGCCCTGTCGACAGGAAGTAAAAAAAACACACCAACATGTCAATAAACATCCTCACCAGTAAATAAATAAACAAACATGAAGCGGTGTGGAGGTATTATAAGAGTTTGAGTTAAAGTGCTGAATGAAGTTAAATTGATTAGAAAGCGCTGAAAGGAGTTGAAGTGGTTCAAGTTTGAAAACTGAAAGCAGACATCAGCTGAAGTGAAAACAGTGAAAGGAGTTCAAGTGTCAGCAGACGTATTAATGACAAAAATTAGTTTAAAAAACACCAGAAAGCCTTTAAACTGTCAGATGATGTGAAAGGAGTTGAAGTGTCAGTGTGAAAACAGGTTAAATATTTTTAAAAAATGGCGATCGGAGCCAGGCAGTCGTTATAAATGTTACTAAATTAAAGCTAAAGTGCTGAAAGGAGTTGAAGTGGTAGTTTAAAAACTGAAAGCAGATATCAGTTGAAGTGAAAACAGTGAAAGGAGTTCAAGTGTCAGCAGACATATTAGTGATAAAAAAAGGTTACAAAACACCAGAAAGCATTTAAACTGTCAGATGATGCGAAAGTAGTTGAAGTGTCAGTGTGAGAGTGTCGAAAGGAGTTGAAGTGGTAGTGACGAAAGACGCATCTGTTCGAGTTTAAAAGACTGAAAGCAGATATCAGTTGAAGTGTCAGCAGACATGTGAAGTGATAAAATTAGTTTAAAAACACCAGAAAGCATTTAAACTGTCAGGTGATGTGAAAGTAGTTGAAGTGTCAGCGTGAAAACAGGTGAAATGTTTTCAATAAATAGTGATCAGAGCCAGGCAGTCGTTATAAACGTCACTAAATTAAAACCAGTTGAAGCTAAAGCGCTGAAAGGAGTTGAAGTGGTAGTGACGAAAGAAGCCATTATGTCGGCTGAAGCATCTGTTCAAGTTTGAAGACTGATATCAGTTGAAGTGGGAAGGATTTTACATTCATGAGCAGCTGGATATCATCGTTTTTATTTATTATTTCTGCATCTTTTATCATTTGAAGCGTCTCCGCCCGCACTGACCTCCTTGGTGCCGAACCAGATGTCCCTCATGTGGTCGCAGATGGCCTTGGCGGCGGACATGGCGCTGGACAGCTTCCTGGCCTTGATGACGGCGGCGCCGCGCAGCTGCACGGTCTGCGGGAGGAAGAAGACGAAGAGGTTTGAGAAGAAAAACCTCAAACAAAAAGGAAAGAAACTCGGATCAGACAGGAAGCGGCGGCGGCGGCGCTCACCGAGATGAAGTCTCCTCTGAGCCAGGCGTCGTCCTTGATGCAGTCGTAGGCGCCGACCTCGCTGCCGCCGAGGTTGACCTTGGCGTGGTGGACGTCGGGGTACTGGGTGGAGGAGTGGTTCCCCCAGATGATGACGTTCTTCACTTTGTCGGAGGAAACGCCGCAGCGCATCGCCACCTGCGGGAAAACGACGGAAAGTAAGTCAGTAAAAAACTAAACAATCAAATCTATGTAATCAATATAATTATAGATTAAAATAAAAACACTCGTCCTTTAAATCAGCCTGATGAAAGCAGGTGAAATAATCTGTTTCTAAAAAGTTTTTAAAATCGTTAAAATCTGTTTGTTTTGCTTTTGATTGAAGTCTTGACTAAAATCTCCGCTACAGAAGCTCATATCAGACGTCTGTTAACATGAATATTATAACATGATGGTGTCGTCTCTTTAAAATAAAACAAAAAGAAAAGCCTGATCAGTCTGTCAGACCTGAAATGTTTCTGTAATCAATATAATTTAAACGCTGTCAGATTAAGTTAAAGGTCAAACATGTAGAGAAACACACAGTTTATTCTGCCTTCTATAAAAAAAATCACTGTAATTTTATTATCTTGATCTTCATCTCTTATTGAAGACAATTAAATGAAATCATATGATATCGGTCTGTAAAAATCACAATATGTTTAAAAATCCCTGATGCAGCCTGTGAAACTCTCTCATTGTGTACATTAATGTAAAAGACACTTTTAAATCAGTTGCACTCCTACTACAGTAATTACAGCAGCCTAGTCAAAGCTAACAGAGTGCCTTAAAGCTACCGTAATTGCTGCAGTAGCAGGGCAACTAAACTGCCCAATGTTGTTTCTTTCTCAGCTTTTGTTGATTTTTGTGCTTCTGCTTTGGTTAATTAGGCCACGTAGTTTAATTATTTCTTTATTCTTCTGTTTTAATTGTGTTTATTGTTGATGTACGACCAGGAGTCTGTAAGGAGGTGTTTTATTTTGAAAATTGACCGGATGCTGAACGCTGTTTCTGTGTGTGACTTCCTGTCCAGTTCGATCTGCTCCGCTAAAAACAGACGAGGCGTCTTTCTTCAGCGCAGCGAGGCGGAGAGACGCCTCTGAAACCGCCGCGGCGCCCGCTGGAGTTTAGTAAGACTTATTTTTAACAAACAAAAGAAGCCAGAAACTTTATTTATTTATTTATTTAATGTCTGAAAAGGCTTCAGTGAGCTGCTGGAATCAGTTTGTTTGTTCTTCACAGAGCCGTTTGAGGGTTTAAGACTTGTGTGCGTGTATTGTGTGTGTGTGTGTGTGTGTGTGTGTGTGTGTGTGTGTGTACCTGGGAGCAGGCTCGGTTGTGGTCCAGGCGGGTCAGGCAGGAGAAGTTCTCTTTAGGGATGGAGGGAGCAGACTTGGAGGCGATCAGACAGTTTGTGTTCGCCGGGTTTCCGACGACCAGAACCTGAAAAATAAACAAACAAACAAACAAACAGCTTCATCAGACTCAGAACTAAACATCAACAATAAACAACATTAATAAATCAGGTTTATCATGAATACAACAGCTATTATAAAACATTAGCAACACTCCAGTAAACATTCACCACTAAACAAAGAAGAATTATCAACATTCAGACAACTGAAAACATTTACGCTTCATAAAAGTAGAATTTACAGAGTTATTGTATTAAATTGCTCATAAAGAGCTTGTGAGTTTATATAAAGTTTATTTTATCAAACAGAATCCAAACATTTTATTCTCTCGTTTTATCTTTTTAGCTTCAAAAACACTTTGCTTTTATGTCTTTTTTTTTTACTTGTGTTGCTTTTATATTCTATTTTTAAGTCTTATTTTCAATATAAAACACTTTGAATTGTTGCTGAAATGTTGATACACAAAAAAAACTTTAACATTTTCTTTTCTTCTTCATTTGTTTTCACATGAACTCCACAAGAAAACAAACATATTTAACTGTTGAAATGTGACTTTTTGAAGCCAGAGGATCATTTTATCCAGACTGGAACAAAAACAGAAACATTTTAAATCCTCATCTGAAGGTTTTATTTTATCTGTTGTTACGGGAAAGCAACAAGATAAAAGTGAAAACGTTCGTTACAAATCTGAAGATAAATCTGTTAAACTCTCAGAAATAAAAACAACATTGATGCTTTTTAAAGTAAAGCTGCTCCGATACAAACGAACGACATAAAAACAGTTTATCTGCGGATGAAAACGTCCTCGCTGCTGCTGCTGTTCTCATTTTCACTGCTGAAGGACGAACTGAAGACTGAAGATTCACGTCTGCTCTGTTTTTTCTTTATTTAAATCTGTAAAAGACTCATTAGAAGTTTCAAATGTTCAGTTTTATGTGCAGAATTTGATCCGTTTCAAACTAAATCTGTGGCGTTTTCAAGGATAAACGTTTAAATCCGACTGTTTTACCACTACAGACATGAATCTTCTGTCTTATTTCTTCTTGACGTTTAAATTCTGTAAAGACACATCAGAGAGTTTGATGGAAAAATAAATATTTTTTACATAAACTTAAGTTTTATGTGTTGTTTTTAAATCAGTTGTTTATCAACATTCAATGATTTCCTTTTACTTTATTTATTTTGATTATTGCCACAACAACATGGAGGTTTCAGGTGTGAATCTTCTGTCTCTTCTTCTTCTTTTCCTCCTCATGTTCAGCATCTGTGTTGTTTTTAATCATCAATTGTTGATGAATGTTTAAAAGTTACTCTTTTATGAGTAACTGCTGTTTTTTTTGATGGAAAAATAAATATTTTTACATAAACTTAAGTTTTATGTTCAGGATTTGAATCATTTCAAACAACATCTGTGTTGTTTTCACTCTTTTTCAGATCTACAATATTATAAACTGTCAAAATCCGTTTTCTTTTAAACATTTCATGGACTTAAAACACCTCAAACATGTGAATCTTTGACCTTTGAACCACTTTCGTCACGCTGACGTCGAGTCTCGTGGAGGACTTTAGGTCATTAGGGGTCATTAGGGGCCCCTGTACGGTACAGACGGAGGAACTTTGATCCCTTTAACTGCTGTGTTTTTCCAGGTTTGAGCTTTACAGCGACGTGAAGCTGCTGCGAGACGTTAACATGACTTCTGCTTTGTTGTAGGAAAAAGGGAAAAAAAAAAGTGTTTTTGTTAAAGAGAGAAGCAGCGTCGACACTTTCACTTCCTGCCGCTGAAGAATCTCTTTCCACCGACCTAAAAGTCAGACAAAAACAACTTCCTGTCTTGGAAAAAACACCATCAGAGACTCTTCTAGCGCAGCGAGATGATCAGATTTTGAGCCTGTGGATAAATAAAACAAATAAATTGCAGATTTAAAGAGTCACCTTGACGGTCTTCTTGGCGTACTTGTCCAGAGCGGCTCCCTGCGTCTTGAAGATGGCCACGTTGGCCTTCAGCAGGTCCTTCCTCTCCATGCCCTCCTTCCTGGGCATGGAGCCCACCAAGATGGCGGCGTCGATGTCCTTGAAGCCGACCTCCACCTTGTCAGTGGGGATGACGTCTGTAGAGGAGGGAAGAGGGTTTTATTGATTTATCAGACTTTTTTTTTCATCTGCAGGGTTACTGTTAAAAGTTAGAAAACAAACAACAACAACATTAAATCACGTATAAAAGCTGCAGCAATTATTTTGTTGTTGTTTTATTGAGTGTTTTTCTGTATTTTCTGTGTATTTTTTTAATTACAGATTGTTTATTTCTTTGTATTTTCATGCTCATGTGAAGCACTTTATGACAATTATCTGTGAAAAGCAATAAATAAATACATTTTACTTTTTTTAAGTAAATATGCGAAAAAGTTTGCAGCTTTTAGTCTCTCAGGTGTGATGAGTTGGACAAAAAGACATTTAAAAAGATGCAACTTCAACGACTTTACAGACGAAACAACTAATCGATTAATCAAGAAGATTATCAGCTGATTAATCGATAGTGAAAATACTCGTTAGTTGCAGCTCTGATCATAAAACATTAAGGCTGCAACTAACAATAAAGTTAATTGGTGATTAATCTGTCAATTACTTTCTCCATCAAGTCGATCAGTAAACAACCCCAAATATTTAGTTTACTGTCAAATAAAAGAGGAAATATTCACAATTAAAAACGACTCCAAACAATTAATTGATTATCAAAACAGTCTGTGATTAAATTTAATAGTTTGGAAGTAATCAAACAGTCTGATCAGATTCGTTAGTCTTGTTAAATTCTTTGAATTTAAATAAAATTTCTTCTATTCTAATGAAGAAAAGTAAAAGTATCGTTCTGGTATCAGGAAACAATCATTAATGGTTGTTTTTATAGATTATTTGTAGCAGCAGATTAAAATTAAATGAACAAATCTTATATTTGAAGTCTGTCAATCTTTAAACTGTACAAAAATACATCTTCATGAATTTCTGAGTAGCTAAATAATCATTTACTCTCATTTATTAGCAGCCTTTTGAACTGGGAGATAACTTATCTGCACAGGAACATATTGATAAGGATAAGATGATAAGTTACACTGATTTCTTTAAACAACAGCATCTTTGCACCTCGGACCCTCCGTACATTTCCATCATGTTCTAGCTGATGTTGTATTTATTACCTGTATTGTTGTTTTTACTGGTTTTCATTCTAGTTAATGTTAAATTCTCTCCTCCACCATCATCTCTTCACACTTCAGAATACGTTTCACATATTTTTTATGATCTGTCGGTTATTTTTATGGATTAATTGATTAGTTGTTTGGTTTATAAAATGTCAGAAAATGGTGGAAAAACGATAAAGCTCAAAACGTTGTCTCGTTTTGTCCACAACTCAGAAGATATTCATTTTACTGTCATAAAATGACGAAAAGAAACCAGAAAATATTCACATTTAAGAAGCTGGAATCAGAGAAATAGGACATTTTTTTCCCTTAAAGAACGACTCAAAACAATTAATCGATTATTGGAAAATAGCTGAAAACGAGTCAGTAAATCAGATAATATCTGCAGCTCTACATTTTATATTATTTATTATCACTGAACTCTTGTGATATATTAGTTTTTTCCTTTTACTTTGTTTGTTTGTTGCCGCAACAACATGAAGGTTTCAGGTGTGAATCTTCCGTCTTCTTCTTCTTTTCCTCCTGACATACGAGGATTTACTGTTTATCGATCTCAGGTTATTTCAGAACAAAGCCAGTTGTTGTGTTGTTTTTAAATCATCAAATGTTGATAAAAAAATAAACTGAGTGAGTAAAAGTGTTTAAGTCTCTCATTAGAAGTTTCAAATGTTGAGTTTTATGTGCAGAATCTGATCCGTTTCAAACAAAATCTGTTTAAGACTCTTTTAACAGTAACTGATGTTTTTATTATGGAAAAATAAATATTTTTTTTTTTTTACATAAACTCAAGTTTATTTTGATTGTTGCCGCAACAACATGAAGGTTTCATGTGTGAATCTTCCGCCTCTTCTTCTTTTCCTCCTGACACGCGTGAGGATTTATTGTGTCAGAACAAAGCGAGTTTTGTCTTCCAGATAAAAACTGCTGACGATGACGATGATGATGATGAAGACACGATAAGATGCGTTTGTTGTCTGCTCTGCTGCTATCAGACTGGACTTCAGTCAGGGTTCAACTTCCCCTCCGTTCATTGTTGTCGAACCACCACCAGTGCTCCGATTGGCTACTGCCGAGCCTCAATAACCAGCCAATCAGAAGCCTCGGTTCAGACCCTCCTTCCTCCCTCCTCCTCCTCCTCACCGCAGCAGCAGCACAGAGGAGGTTATGAAGGACAAATAACAGACAAACAATGTCAGTGTTTGCTGCTGGAATCTGCTCCAGACGGACAAACCGTCTCCGTTTTTCAGCTGATTTTGAGCTTCTGGACGCCGATAACGAGTCGAATAACGAGTTTTTCTGTTTTCAAGACAAAGAAAAGCATCTGCAGCAGCGCCGAGGAGAGCTGCGACGATTAAACGATCGACAGAAAATTGATCTGCGACTATTACGATTAAAGAAAAAATACTAAAATGTGAATATTTTCTGGTTTCTTTCATCGTCTGTGATGTTAAACTGGATGTATTTCAGTTGAAGTTCATCATTTTTTCACCATTTTCAAGAAAATAAACATATTAATCGCTAATGAAAATAATCTGTTAGTATTAAAATCATCATGAGACTCTTTAGAATAAAAAAAAAAAAAAAGGGTCAGTTCACCCAAAAAATAACCAAAACACACGCCATATTTTCTCACTTTACTGGTATCAAGTCGTGTTTTTCAGGTATCTGTCTTTAGTTTTGCTGCTTCCACCTCAAAACAATGAAAATAAACAGAATTTACTGAAGAATTATATTTAAAATATTCAAAAGAAACAGAAGAACAACGTCTCTCTTATGCAGGAAAACTCACACAACACACTGATCCACTGAACTAAAGCTGGAAAACCTGATTTTTTTTGTATTAATTTAATGTTTGTTTACATTTTTTTAATATATTTCCCAGAGTTCCCCACTTCTAAATAGTCCATTCACTATAAAAAGTTGCAGACATGATGAAAATATTGAATATTTAAGTCTGAAAACCTTAAATATACAGTCATACTACGCTTCTGTTTCCTATTAAAGCTCAACGACGGACAAATTCACACGTGTTTCCTGTTTTGGTGCGACGTCCAATCAGCTACGGAGGATTCGCAGCCAATAGAAACACTGCGTTTG
Source organism: Euthynnus affinis (assembly GCA_029490765.1). Taxonomy (NCBI): domain Eukaryota; kingdom Metazoa; phylum Chordata; class Actinopteri; order Scombriformes; family Scombridae; genus Euthynnus; species Euthynnus affinis. The sequence goes on from CM055838.1 coordinate 3,568,172, forward strand.
GAAACAGAGAAGTTTTTATTCTTTTAAGTTTAATCCTTTTATTTACACTACAGACCGGAGCGTCACCCTCTTAACTGTCTGTGATCTGATCAATATTCATTCATTCATTTATTTATTTATGACCCACATCAGAACTATGACGTCACTTCCTTTTCTGGGGCTGAATGCAGGAAACATCATCATGTGACTGTACGTAAAAAAAATCTAATTAATGGGTCTAAAAAAGTCCAGGTTTATAATAAAAATAATAATAATAATAATAATAATAACAATAATAATAATAATGATAATAAATATGTGATTAAAACCCTGGTTCCCACACACACACACACACACACGGCGGCGGCGGCGGCTCACCCCTCAGCAGTGGGAGGGCGCAGTCCTGCAGCTCCATGACGACGCCATCCAGCACCGGCAGCATGGGGGGGATGTCCAGCAGGATCAAGATGATTGGCTGAAAAAATAAACGAGATAAACAGGAAGTGATTTAATTAAAAAAACAAGGACCTTTCAATGACTTTCAAGGTGTCGTTCAGGCTCTTGGTTCAATTTGTCATGTTTAAAAACTCATTTAAAGGCTGTAAAATTAATAAAATGTCACATTTAAACATCCAAAATGGTGATCCAAGTGTTTCCACATCTGTCTTAGAACGCTCTTTAACTTCATATCAAATCTTCATGATGCATTAAAACAGCTTCGAGCTCTTTTCAGACGTTCGCCCGCTGATTTCTTTTAGCTAAATCCTTTGAATCCGATATTTTAGAGACTAATAATGAGGCAGAACTTTTCCTGCATATTTAATGACACGCTACAAGTAAAAAAAAAACATTTCCAGGATTCATATGAATGTTGCGAACGCTGCTAGAGATGTTTAAACTTTATCTAAATGTGCAGGATGAGGGAGGGAATATGGAGCAGCTGAATGTAACTCTGTAGAAATGTCTGGATTGTTTTCAAGGTCTCAGACTCAAGTTTCTGTGAACTGCTGTTAATAATTATAAAAGATATTAATAATCCTGACCAGTCGAATTAGTGCAAAAACCATGAATGTGCAGTATTTATCTTGACTTTACTACTCCTCTCTACTTGCTCTGATTGACTTCCTGTGTTCTCGTCATGTTTTATTCATGGCGGCTCCGTTACGCAACAGCTCAGATCTGCTTCAGGGGAGGGAGGAGGGGGGAGGAGGAGGGGGGAGGAGGAAGAGGAGGAAGAGGAGGCTGCTGCAGGTTATGTAATCAAAGAGTCTCACCTGGTCCTTTCCGAACACATCACCCTTGGCGATGCTGTACAGCAGGGAGTAGGCGATCTGACCAGCGGCGCCGGTCACCACGACACGGATTGGTTCAGGCTGCAGGGAGGGAGAGAGAGAGAGAGAGAGAGAGAGAGAGAGATGAAGCCCAACACATGTCAATGACCTAGATAAATAACGGCGGGAGGAAACGAAGCGGCAGTAAGCGGCATTGTTGGTCTGGACTGGTTTGGATCGTGATCTGAAATGAGTTTTTTTCTCTCTCCGCCCGCGTGGTGAAGCTCAGAGCGAGCAGACGGCGTCCTCGTCCTGTTGGAGCTGAAGCTTCACGGCGTTTATCAGCAAAATAAACATCATGTCATGAAGCTTTAACCTCATTAATACAGACGAAGTTATGTCTTTAATTCAACATGTGTAAAATAAAAAGGTGAATTTAAAGTAACATTCAGCTTTTCTGATTGTCTGTATGTGGAGAAAAGATCACGACCTTCAATATGAACCAAGCTAGATACGACTTTAAGTTTAATTTCACGTTATCTATAGTCTGTTATTGCACTCTTTTTACTTCTGTTGCTTTCCATTGCATTAAATAATAGACATATAATCACTTTATTCATCCTAAAGAGAAGTTAAAATGCCGCAGCAGCCACGTGACTTCAATCAAAGAGGCAAAAAAGTCAAAAGAAATGAATGTAACTAATAAACTCACGTATAAAATGTTATAAAAACATTATTAAACACAGTTCAGTGCAGTTAGAAGTCAAACATGATGCGTATATCAGATTTATTTCCATAAGCTGAACTGAATAATAATTTTTCCACTAGACTCAGAAACCAACGAGACGTTTCTTGTTTTGCAAACAAGAAATCGTCGAGTCGGCAGTTTTACGAGCAGAGTTTCAAAGTGAAGAAGCTCCTCTCATCGTCGGTTTATTAATCTTTAATAAATCATTACCTGACCTCTCACCTTTTCTCCTTCAGCTTAATATTCTACTTAAATCATTCAGTTTATTAAACAAAACTAATAAACTACTGAAACATTATACAACTTTTCCCCTGAAACCTCTGACTGAATATATTGTATATTATATTATATTTATATGTATGTTTTCCTGTTTTTTTACTTCTCCGCAGACACACATTTAGCACCAACTACCCTCCAAACGCTGGTAAAATATTCAAGCGGCTGTTAGATTTGCTTCAGTTAACAGCCAGAAATAGAAATACACCGATACTGATATCAGATATCGGTCTGATACTCAACCAAATGGCTGGATCGGGTATCAATAATGAAGATGAGCCAATCTCCTGTTAATTTTAATATAATAACCATTCATTAAATGTACATCTATGTATTTATTTGTCATATTTTGTTCTATAAAGTTAGGAAAGTTATGTTTAAAGTCTTCCAGATAGTCTCTTCCACACAGTGAGGCCACAGTTTAGTAATTAAATACTGATATTGATCGATATCCAAAGCTCAGATATCAATATCAGGACTGAAAAAGTCAGATTGGTGCATCTTTGGCTTAAAAAACACATTATTAATCTACTGGGTAGCTGGTAGATGTTGAACAATCACTCGACATTTGACCAGAGGACAAATAAAATAAACTTGAAGACACAGCTTATTGATTAAATACTGGTATTGATCGATATGAAGACTGAAAAACTGAGATTTACGCATCTTTTAGCCTAAAAAAACATGAATAATCTACATATTCACTCGACAAAATAAACGTGCAGCTTGTTTTTATGTAATCATCTTATATTACTTTCATTTCATATCCTTTATATACGTTTGTGCTATTCTATAAATCTGTTTTACACGCGCTGAGATTGTTTACGTGAATGTTTGTTAATAAAAAATATATTTTTATAAAAAAAAAAAAAAGGAAAAAAGGGGGCGATGACGCTGACGTCACGCCACAGCCTGCTCTGATTAAAATGGAGGCGGATGAATGAACGTACAGAGGCTCATAAAAAGTGTTTAAAACGGGAACAAAATGTGCACTTTCTCTTGCAAAAGCTGCTGTTAAATATCTACATACATCTGCATGTTTTTACATCTCTAACCTGCGCTGCAAACTGCGCGTGACAGCTTTGCCCTTGACCCCATAAATCTAAGCTTCAGGTTAAATATATATATATATAAAAAAGACCTCCATTAAAGAAAGAAGTTTACAAACGACTGGAAATGAAAATGGTATAGAGCCGCTGCCGCCCTGTTTCCTCAATGTCATGAATGCATCGCTTCCTGCAGGCTTCGCTATCCTTTTTTAAGAGATAGATAACTGCTCTGTTCAGTTTTAATCTGCAGCTCGCGGTCCATCTTACCATTTTGTCCAGCGGTTGGTTGGAGGTGTTTCGGGTCGATGCAGCCGGTTCTCCCTGCTCTCAGGCGGACTAGACGGAGCGGAGGGGTCACCTCTACCCTTGTACTGTCACGTCAGCCACGCACGTCACGCACGCTCCACTGCGGGAACTGTAGTTTTTTTTAACGCGTTTATGACTCAGCGCGGTCGTGATGAGAAACACAATCTCCCATAATGCACCTTGTTCTGCTGAAAAAATAAAACCGCGCCCACCTGCTCCGCATATAAAGCTGGAGATTTTCTGAAATGACTGTTTTTACCCGCAGCTGCAAGAATCTTTATTTTAATGACATCTGGTGGCCACAAGCGGAACTACATGGCTAAAGAACTGATACGACCATGTAGAAAACCCTATTTAGTAAAAGTACAAGAGTATTATCAGCTTAATGTAAAGCAGGAGAGTAAAAGTAGTTGGTCATTATATATAACATCATTAGATTATTGGTACTCAGTGGTGGAAAGTAACTAAATACATTTACTAAAGCACTTTACTTCAGTATTTCCATGTGATGAGGGTGAAATATTGTACTTTCTACTAAACCAGTGGTTTCCAACCTTTTTGTCTTTTGACGTCTTACAAAAAGCAGTGTATAGTCGGGGTCACATTTCACATGTCTATGAGTTGTTAACAGCTCCACCAAATAGTGATTTTTCCCTCTAAACCTCTCACATGCTTGCATTTCAATAAATGTTCAAATGATCCAATATTTGACCAAAAATGTAAATTGAAAGGTATAAAATTAACGATACAAAACTGGCAGACTATTTAAAACAACGGCATAAAAAGGTACTGAGCTCCAGAAACTGTTGGAACTTCCTAAAACCACCCAGATCTCCTGTAAGGAACCTTTGAACACCTCAAGAACCAAATAATCTCTGTAGAATCTGATTAACACCAAGAACATCCACAGGCACAACAATGGAAACACCTCAAGACCCCCAAAACACTCTAAGAAAACTCTGAAGCTTTTCCAAGCACCCTTGGACCTCTCAAGGACCACTGGAATCCCTCAAAGAACTGCTAGGATCTACTGCAGTCTCTGCACTATCTGCTGAACCTCCTGAAGAACCACTGTAAACCCCTTTAGGAACTATTCATGACTGTTCAAAAATCTATGACACCCAATTAAGAAGTTTGACCCCTCATGGAGCCTTGTAACCCACCAATAACCTCTCAAAACATTCAAGTATGTGTCTAACATTTACTGGAACCCCCACCCACCTCCCCCTTGAAAACCCCTAACTCCAGCATCAGCCCAAAGACCCCCAGAACTCTCTTAAGAACTCACAACTTCCTCAGAAACCATTACAACCATGTTATGGACCTCTCTAGCCTTCTCATAAACCAGTGATACATCCCCAAGGAGCCTTAGAACCTCCTCAAGAAACACTTAAAAATGTCAAGAACCATTAGACCATTAGAGCTCCATCAAAAACCCCAGTAGGGGGACCCCTAGAACTCACATGATTTCCTTAGAAACCATTACAAACAGTCATGCAGACTGTTACATTTGGGTTTTTTGTTTTGTTTTTGGTAAGTATTACATACCAGTCAGGGACACACGCGTGTTTTAGAGGCACATTTTATCTTATCTGAACCTCACGCCTACTTAAGGAAGTGCTGGACACCATTGGTCAATAATTAACAGCTCTCTGGTTTATGGCTATGTCCCAGCTTGCTTTAAACATTCACCCTCTGATCAAAAAACATAACTTAAGAATCGCCTGTTCCTGTTAATTACTGACCAATCTCAAAGTTCTTGTTTTTATCCAAAAGTAGTTTTCTGTCAACTCATCTTGTTCTTGGACAAACAGAGCACACTGGACAAATTTAAGTCAGACTTTAGGATGCTCTATAGCATGGAGTTCGCTCTCCTGAGGGTGACTAATGATTTGTTCTTGTCTTTAGATTCAGGAAATTACACTATTTTAATTCTTTTAGCCTTCAACACAGTCGATCACTCCATCCTCCTGGACCACTTTAAGCATGTTGGTGGCCTTCAGGGACCAGCCCTTCAGTAGTTTGCCTCCTACCTCCATCCACCGATCAGCTTCTGTTAGAACTGGAGTACCTCAGGGCTCCATATTAGGCTCTATTTTACGTTCTCTGTATATGCTTCCTTTGAGGTCTATTTTCAGAAAATATAATATCTCTCTAGCAGTGTTAACTCCCTCCTAAATTCTATTGATGTAAAAAGCTTCCTTCAGATAAATCAGAATAAAACTGAGGTCCTAATCTTCGGCCCTGCGGACAACTGCGAAACCACATTCAATGTCCTCAGGCCTCTGTCATTAAATGTTAAGCCCAACACAAGAAATCTTGGTGTTATTTTTGATTCAGGTTTAAAATCTGACAAACAAATCAACTTAGTTTTTGGTTCTAGCTTCTTCCATCTTAGATCACTTGCGTTCCTGTCTGTTAAAGATTTGGAGACAGTTCACGCTTTTATTTCCTTTCGTTTCAACTACTGCAGTTCTCTCTATGTAGGAATCAGTCAGTCCATTAATATGTTTAAAACCCGTCTAAAGACCCGTCTCTTCTCTTTAGCCTCTTAATTGTCTTCATGAAGTCACACCTGACCTCACGCTGGCTTTTATTGGCTTGTGTTTGTTTGTTGTTTTGTTGTAATTTTACCTGATTTTCTGTCTTATTTGTGACTGTGCTGTTATTTTTTGATCCCTTGTTTTTGTTTAATTGTAACCATCAACCTATTTCATTTGAATCTCTCTATAAAGCATTTTGGTCAACGTCTGTTGTTTTTCAATGTGCTTTATGAATAAACTGACTTGACTATAGTTTCTTCTCTGTTTCACTCCCTTTGTTTGTTCTTTTTGTTTTCAGAGATAGTGATTGGTAAATTGTTTTATTGATTTTACTTTACAACCTAAATTGTGAATCCTTCAACTCCTTTACTTCGTCTGTTTCAGTTTTCCTCCAGTCCTCTGCCAGGCTGGAAGACAATCACTATTATGAGTCATTGTAGTTTGATTGTATATGTGTATGTATTCATTGTGTCGGCAGTAAAAATGTGTTTTGATTTGCAAGACTTTATGGAGAACCCAAATGTTATTAGATCTGTGCCGCTGAGACTTCTGTTATGACCCAAATACAATGGAGGTAAACAACGTCCTGATTATTCTGGTGAAAGGTGAAAACTCCCCAAGCGATAAGAGGAAGTCACTTGGCTCAGTTACCAACTCGTTAAGTTACCAATCAGCTTGTTTACTTGCAGCCCAGCGGGAGGTAAGTCTGAGCCAAGCCGAGCCGTCTGATCTGCTGACATTTATAGAGCACGGTGTGACATCACCGGCGTCACGAAACAAGAGCGGGGAGGTCAGGGGTCAAATATGGCTTTTTGATTTGTATGACCAAACTCCAATTAATATATAAACTCCTATCCAATCATGACAAAAGTGTGTTAATTCCAAAGGAAAGTCGACCTAAACATCCCAGATGGTAACCAGAGCTTCAACAATTAGCTGATTAATAGTCATAATTTGCAACTCTAATGATAATCGACTGATTGTTTTAGTCATTTTTTTAAAGAAGATATTATTTGCTGGTTGCAGCTTCTCAAATTTGATGATTTTGAAGCTTTTATGTGTCAAACCATATCAAAAAACATATTTTCCATGACCCGTTACTCCAATTAAAACAGTATTAAGTCCTCCATAGAGTTCACCTATCAAAACTAACAAAACACAACACATCCGGCTTCAAAAATAACAACACATGTCCACATTGCCCAAACTCAAATATACTCAAAAATAAACTACGTCAATACTTTCTGGCTTTGCGCCTCAGTTTGACCCTTTTGATCTGAGGTCATAAACAAGCTATCCAGACGCCTGTTTCACCAAATTCGCAACATGAGACAACTTCTTGTTGCATTTCTTTACGACGTCTGCAAAGGCAAACCCATGTTTTATTTCATTTGTCTAGCTCTTCCGGTACTATCATTATTATTTGGACATACTAATTTGAGTTTTAAATTTCAAATTCATATCATATTACACTATTTTCGGGCTAAAACCCCTAGAAATGCAATTTCATGTCATCATATGTAGAATTGTACTGAAAAGCATAAATGTAATTGCGGTGAGATGACAGTAAAAGTTTGCATATCTCTGTAATTTTTGACACAATTAACAAATTCAAAGGAGCGCTCTACATGCTGCACATACTTGAATATGTAAGAGGATTGTAGGAGTCATTTGTGACCCCAGGATCCTCGGTCCTAGCATCCTCTGTTTGATCCTACTTCACTTCAAATCACACAACACCTACAACAATTTATTTTAATGGCCAAATAGTCCGTTTAACAGCGAAACAGATCAGAGATGAACAAGGTTGACTGGCCGATATCTGACACACTACCCTTTGTAGCTAAAGGTATGTTGACACTTGTACTTCTGGTCTAAAGCTGTTTTTTTCTCTGGTTTGGACCACTTAGTTCCAACTTAGCGTCAACAGTTTGTTCTCTCCTGTTTCAGCATGACAACACCTCCGAGTGCAGAGCCAGGCCATTAATGAAATAGTTTTTCCAGTTTTTGTAAGAACTTGACTGGACTTCAACCCCATCCAACACCTTTGGGATGAAACGTGAGCCGAGCTTTATCACCCAACATCAGTGTTTGGACCTCACTAATGTTCTTGTGGCCCGAAACATCAGGTGGAAAACCTGAAACAAGAGGAGCCGAGTCTGTTAAAGCAGCACAATAGCGTCCGTTGCTTTTGAATGACACCTTGAACGATCACATGTAGCTGCAATGTTCAGGTGTCCACAAACTTCTGGCAACTGACTGTGTGTTGCTGCCTGAAATAAAAGAGCTCAAGGATAAAGGTGGAGGCGGATGTGAAGGATGTTCTTTCATAAGGAGCAGAGAAGAGGATCAGATTCAGCCAGGTGAGGTTTCTCATGACAAGTAAAGAGTGCAGCGCATCCGGCAGCTCATCAAGGACACCGGCAGCCATGTTGGATCGCTGCGCTGCTTGCTGGGTTCTGTTTCTGTAAAGCTGCCGGCAGCTTAAAACAGGCTGCAGGTCTGTTCTGCTGGCAGCCAGGCAGGAGCTGACCGCGGTGCTGATAATCTGCAGCAGCACAGTCAATGCAACAGCAAACACGCAGTACGGTGCAGGAAACCCCTGAAAATTCAACCTTCAAAGTAAAGGTTGAAACCTTGTTGCTAAAATGTGGAGATAACAGGATTTAATTTGTTAAATATGTTATCTCTGGCAGTTTATTGTGTTTACTATTAGTATAATTTGATATATCATGATTTTATTCCTACTTGCAGCCTCCCTTTTTGGCTTTGGCACAGAAAATATCTTTGGAATAAATAAAGCTTTATCTAATCTTATTTTTAAAAAGGAAGTTACACAAAGTTACCTTTAATGGTTTAGGATGGCTCATGAAAACTGACTTTTTGTACATTTGCTCTCATGAATTATTAATGAGTTACAACTACAAGAATATTTTTAAACATTAAAATAAGTCTAAAAGAGCCAACCAGTGATCCTACACTGGAATAATATCTTGAACCAGGTTTGCTATATGTAGTTTAAGATAATCTGATCAAACAAAATAAAGATTAAAGATTTTAAACCTATTTAGACAAAGGGTTCATCTTTTAGGTTAGGTAGAAATACATGATCAACCTTAGGACCTTTAGCCTTTCAGTTTTAATATGTTTTAAAGGAGCATATTTTCAACAAGATGTTCAATTATTAAACATCCACAAGTTAATTGCCATTTCAACAGCTCATAGTCTGTAGGGGCCCCCTGAGGGTCTAGGGTCCCTGGGTAATTGATCAGTCCAGCTTTGTTTACATAGCAGTAATCTCATAGAGCTGCTACTAGAAGTTGCATTATTTGTCTTTATGGAGGCCCATTTCCATCAGGGACACAAAAGTTAATAAAAACAGATGAAAAGTTAAGGAATGACTCATTAAATGTTCAAATAAAAAATATCAATAAGCCATTTGGACTTTCTAGCAATAATTATGATGGAAGAAAACTGAATTGTATTTTGTGTATGAATCATATCTCATTCTGGAACTGTGCACTGAACAAATAAACAAATTAAAGGACAGGAAGTCAAAATTCAGAGATGCTATGTCATATCCATGAGATAAGTCAGTGTTTTGACTGAGTGAAATTATGAGATATGAAGTCAAAATCCTGACCTGCTTTGATTATTTTAATCACTTTGCTCTTTGCACACCGAACTGGTCTCAACCCAACCAGTCGAGGCAGATGGCCGCCCAACAAGAGTCCGGTTCTGCTCCAGGTTTCTTCCCGTTAAAGGGCAGTTTTTCCTTTCAGCTGTTGTCACCAAGTGCTGCTCGTGGGGGGAACTGTTGGGTTTCTGTAAATTAAAGAGTACAGTCTAGACCTGCTCTATGTGAACAGCAGTCTGAGATTTGGGATTTGGCACTATATAAGTAAAATAGATAAGACTGTATTTGAATATTTGTGTTTATATCTTTATATTTGTCATCTGTAATTCTATCTATCTCATATGTCATCATTTTGATTTACCAAGAGTATTTTCATATTTTTAGTCATTCTTTATTCTTTCATCTGTTTATGTCTTTTCCAAGAGAAAAATGGGCTTCCATACTATTAAACGTTTGTATTTAATCTTCTCTCCGGTTTGTATTTGAACTTGACCTATTTAGTGTTCAGGACTTTTCTTTTTCAGACTCCAACCGGACGTCGTGTTGTTAACTTTAACGAGCTTGACCGGCAGCTCTGACTCGTACCTGAACCCCAAAGCTGGCAGGAGGAGACGACGACACTGTCACTGAATTAATGATGACGAGCTCAGAAAGAAGAAGAAGAAGAAAAACCTAACGAGTTGAAGAAGGTAGTGTCGAGTTTCCGGCGGCCATTTTTACACCTGGAATCTAACGGGCGCGAAAAAACACACAGGGCCGTTACCCCCCTCCCAAAATGAGCGCCTCTGTTCCGCACTGCGGCGCGAAAAAACGTTGATGAGATACACCTGACTAATCTGGGTGTTGGGGGAGGATGAGGAGTTAGGGGGGATAGAGTTTACCGGCATAACGGTTAAGTTTAACCGCCCCCCCAGTAACTGATTTAGGCGATATGCTGCGTTCAAGGACGCACGGTCACCTCCATCCATCGCGGTGGTCAAACTTAACGGCTGCTTTTCAACTCACCTGCGAGGAAACCGCCCTCACCACCAGATACATGGAAGTCAGCAGCGTCAACATGGTTCCCGCCGGTAGTTTCACGGTAGTGTCGTTCACTGATAACAAAACTGACGTCCTCTGAAGCAGAAATGGCGACCCGGAGAAAGAAAGACAGACGGATGGATAGAGAGAGAGAGACAGAGGGAGGGAGGGAGGCAGAGGGGGGAGAGACAGGTAGACACCCACTGCAAGAAAGAGAGAGACAGACAGGTGGGATAGAGGACCGCCGCGGAGCCAGAAGCGACCTTAACCGCTCTGCAGTGCGACTTTCACGGCTTCTTGTGCCACGGTTGCCCGGGAGTTATTCACTCACACCTCCACCTCCTACCTATAGGCTACACACACACATATTAACACACACACACACACACACACACACGCACTGCTGCAGTCAGTCTAGTCCCTTAATGAGATTTTGAGGACGGAAATAGCCGCTGACTGGACCAGCTAAAGCTTTTTCATGTTCATGTGTGATGATCACTGACTGGAAATTAATTAGTAGGTTATGATCATGATCATGTAATACTGCAATAAAGGAGTTTGGTGAATGGGTTGTTGTTGTTTTTTTTGTGTGTGTCTTTTTTGGATGAGCATGTGACGTCTTGACAGGGAATGACGTATGGCTGCTATAATCCAACATGTTTGAGGTCAGATGAGGACAGTGCAGACTACTGCAGAGTCAGTATTAGTAGTAGGGAGGATATTTGTTGGTGTTGGTGCAGCCTACGAGCTACACATACCAGTAGAGGAATGTAACTACATAGGCTACGAACTCGAGTACAGTTTTGATGTACTTGAACTGTACTTGAGTATTTCCATGTGATGCTACTTTCTACATTTCAGAGGGAAATATTGTACTTTCTACTCCACTACATTTATTTGACAGCTTTAGTTTCTTTTCACATGAAGATTTGACACAATGGATAATATAACAAGCTTTTAAAATACAACACATTGTTAAAGATGAAACCAGTGGTTTCCAACCTTTTTGTCTTTTGACGTCTTACAAAAAGCAGTGTGTAGTCGGGGTCACATTTCACATGTCTATGAGTTGTTAACAGCTCCACCAAATAGTGATTTTTCCCTCTAAACTTCTCACATGCTTTCATTTCAATAAATGTTCAAATGATCCAATACTTCAGCAAAAATCTAAATAAAAAAATGTAAAAATTAACAACATGAAACTGGCAGACTATTTAAAACAACAGTAAAACAAAAGTACTGAGTTCCAGAAAACATTCAAAACTTCCTAAAAACCACTCAGATCTCCTGTAAGGAACCTTTGAACACCTCAAGAAACAAAGAACCTCTGTAGAATCTGATTAACACCAAGAACATCTACAAGCACATCAATGGAAACACCTCGAGACCCCCAAACCACCTGAAGAAAACTCTGAAGCTTCTCCAAATACTCTTGGACCTTTCTCAGGAACTACAGAAGATCTCTCAAGGACTCGCAAGGATCCCTTAAAGAACTGCTGGGATCTACTGCAGACTCTGAACTATCTGCTGAACCTCCTGGAGAAAAAAACCCCTTTAGGAACCATTCATGATTGTTCAAAAATCTATGACACCCAATTAAGAACTGTCACCCCTCATGGATCCTTGTAACCCATCAATAACCTCTCAAAAACATTCATGTGTGCTCCCTCAACAATGTGTGTCTTGTGTGATTTTTCCCTCTAAACTTCTCACATGCTTTAATTTCAATAAATGTTCAAATGATCCAATATTTCAGCAAAAATCAAAGATTAGATAATAAGTCCACTCTTCAGGAACCAATGGGGAATGTCCATATTTTTTTTACAATCTATGCTATTTACCAACGTTTACCACATTAGACGCAGGTAACTGTGTAGTTTCACTTTAACTAATTTGTATATATCTGTGAAATTTAAACATCTAATACGTTTTCTGCCTTGTGCAAAGCCGGTAGTCACAGAAAAAGCAAACATAAATACATTATTTCAATACTGATGACCTTATTTATGTAATTATAACACCAGAAATACCCACTGGTAATTAAGGACAGATTCTGGATCAGCACTGTGGAGCAAAACTGTGGCCCCAGTAGATATCTGGAAAAGGTCATACTGTGGTTCCCATTATGGTTCTCAGCTCCCAGTGCGCCTCGTCCAGCCACCAGTAAGATCTGCTGTAAATGATGTTGGTGTTTTAAAACCTTGTCAGGTCAAATACAAGGTCATATCAGAGTCAGACAGGTCGGTCATGTCCATGTACAAGATTACATCTGAGTAACTAACATCATGTCAAAGTAACTGAGGTCATGTAGAGGTCATATCCAAGTCAGTGAAGTTCATGTCTTGAGTAAAATCATTAGAGAGTCACTGGATCCTGTCCTAGTGAAGCAGTTCACTTCTGAATCCTTCAGGTTGTTGTATTACACATAAAATATCCATCATGTCCTTGTCACTGATGACTCACTAGGCCTCTCATGTCCGAGTCCCACATGTGTCTGTGATGTCAGAGTCAGTCAGGTTATGTCTGAGTCAATAAAGTGAGACACAGGTAACTAAAGTCATGTCCAAGTCTGTGAGGTCAAAAACAAGACAGCGAGGTCATGTCTGAGTCAATCAGCTGATCTCTGAGTCACTGAGGTCAAAAGTAAAATTAAGTTCCAATATTGTCGAGTAAATTGTTTTTATTAGAGTAGCTGCGACTGCTGTCTGTCAGCTAAATGACTTAAAATGATCAGTTTTATAAAATAAATGTCATACATAAAACAAAACAACTAACTTAGACGACACAACATGTACTTTCAGCCGCTCGGCGTCTCAATCAAAACAATAACAACAGACTGAGTGTGATGATGGTGTGAAGCAGCAAGGCATCATGGGAGGAGGTTGTTGTCAGGATGTTTTTACCCGCAGAGGTCTCCTCCTCTCCAGAACAAACAGAGCCCAGTTTATTTCTCTGATAACGTAAGATCCAGACGTCCAATGACTAAAATCCTTCTTGCAGCTAAAAGATCAAGTTAAAAACCAGCTAAATTTATCATGAAAATGTGGCTTCAAACTGAATAAAAGTCCATTTCTAACAGTTTGTGTGGAACAAGCACAACAAAGCCCATGTATTATCTTGTATGTGTGTAAGTTACTCTTTGCTAGACACCATTGTAGCGGACAAACACGGCGCCGACGCATGCATCTTGTGCACTATACTCTTTGGTAGAGGAGATATGACGCCATTGACAGGCCACCAAATGAAACGGTCCGTTACTTTGATTAAAATGACAGATTTCTCTGGGTTTGAAAACTGTTGGAAACATTTGGGATAATGTAAGTACACAACTCAACAACATATAGAACATAGGTCTAGACCTGAGTGACAACAACCTGACGATTTCAGGAGAGAAGCTTCTGTCTGGTCTAGTTGTTTTTACACATTTTAATGAGGAGTAATTACAGATTAGAGCTTTAAGGCATCAGCGAGGTGCAGTCATGCTGTAAAAGTCAATCTTGCAGCTTCTTTACAAACTTTCTACAGTTTTATGCAGGTTCCAGTAAATGAATGAGCTCATACCACCAGTAGCTGTGTGTATAGACAGTGTTTACATTGTAGACTGATCCATGGTTGCGTGTTTATTTTGTCATTACTGACCAGCATAATAATGACCTGAGTCCCGGAGGACATGAAAATACTGGCAGGATGTTGGATGGGAGGAGGGCCCGCTGCCCTCAGGACCGTTCATGGATGAGTGAGACGCGGCGTCGAAAGTCTCAAAGCTGATATAGTCAGACATGTCGGATCCATGGAGGCTCCGGGGTCAAACATGCTGGTCTTTAGGTCAACAGACTTACCTGTAAATCCACCTGCCAGCCATATTTGACCAGAGTTTGACCCGCGGCGTTGTGGTTGTTACCAGTTGCTCGAGATCTTGTTTCATCTCAAAATAAAAACTCAGACATGTGGGTTTGATCAGGATGAGAAACTAAAACCAAAAATAACCTGTGAAGTTAAAAATGAGGAGAGAAAGCCTTAAAATCTGCAGTTAATAACAAAATGTATGTTCACTTGTTTTTCAGATGTCATCCACTGAGATCTATTTGTAATCTGTATTTTTTAATTATCATTTATTTCTTTATTCTTGTAAATTTTTTACTCAGACAGAAGTTTATTTACAAGTTACTGAAAACTTTTCACGTTTTCTGAAAACGAAAGAAAACACAGATGGAGCCTAAAGAAATAAAAGAGGACAAATAACATCATATAAAACATATTAATTTAACACTAAACCTTCTGTTCTGGTGTTAAACCCAATAAATAGGTAAGATTTTATTCAAATTACTCCAAACATGTGAATGTATAGCTCAGTTTATTTGTCCAAACCTGGACTTGTCTTTCCAGCTTTCCACCAGCAGATGTCGCTACATGCATGAAGAATTGATGTTAGTGAACTGAAGCTGTTTGATGCTTCATGTTGATTCACACATTTAAAAAAACATTTTAATTATTAACAGAAAGACCAAAATGCACCTTTAAATAACTCAAATTATTTAGATGATGTAGTTTATTGACTGAAATCCAGTGCAAATACAGAAAAAAGTGAAATAATACACTGTGGATAAAGTTGTATTCCTTATTTTTTTTGTGTCTGTAAGCTATTTTGAAATATGATAACAATTTAAATCCCCCTATTTAGAATTTACAAGCAACATATAAACATTAAAAATAATGTTTTCATTGAGTTTTCATTACTTTTACAGCAAAACATGAAAACCACAGAGCAGATACATCCAGCATCAAACACAAGAAACAAATGATCAGTTATCAGCAGATATGAGGACATTTTCTCATGTTATTTATCTTCTATGAAAACATATTTTATATTATTACAACTGTGTTTTACTATGTTGTCATTCATTCATTCATCAACCACAATACACGGTGTTATAAACCGTTCATTAAATGTTTATGATGCTGAATAAGGGCACTTACTGATAACACTTCATTGGTTTTTAAATGTGTTTTGTGGCTACATGTAAATTTTTGGAGATGAGACAAAAAAAAATCACATATCTGTAATTATTTTCTGGGTTTTTTTGTAATAATTTGTTGCATCAGTGCAGTTTATGTGCTGTATTATGAGTACATGTAGGCATGAAAGATAATCAGTCTTTCTTCTCGTCAATCAAATGTTGAGCTAAAATGCAGCATGTTGGCTCAACACTTGTTTTTTGGAGGCATCTCAGCAAAAACATCAATGACGTGAAGCAGAACAGAATTATAAGCATGGTACCATTAAAAACAGATAAAAAAAAAACATTATATAAAAAAAAAAGAGCTCTATAAAACTGAATAAATAAATCATTTCTGGACATTGGGCAGGTGTGGGGAATGTAAACTTTAAACCGTTTAAACTGAACAAATTGTCAACAAACATTTAACTCAAAAAGACTCATGTTTATCGCAGCAGCTGGAATAAAAATATAATATAAAACATTTATGATGTGACAACTGTTATGGATATTTCCATAACTAAAGGGATCAAGTTGTACTTCCTGTTTTCTCAAACAGTTAACAATCAGTTTGAAAATAAACAAAAAGAAGTTAAAAAAAAAGAATCTGAACACAAGACCATCACTGAAAACATCGCTGTGGTTACGATCACAGTTTGGGTTAAAACGATCTCTTTGTTAAGGTTAGAGGAACATATGTGTGGGGTTAAAGTTACTACTTCCTTAAAGTTAGGCCACCTCCGTCGTCATGGCAACAATATTACTACAGGGTTAAGGTTAGGGAATGACTGCGGTGATGCTTTTTTAATAAAAAATGTCCCAACTCTCGGTTGAAAACAGAAAATGAATGGCGGCCTTCTGCGTGGCAAAGTCTACTGTTGGGTTAAAGCCTTCATCCACCATCCTCCTCCTCCTCCTCTTCCTCCTCTGAATGAGTATATCTACCGTATATACATAATCTGAACTGCTCCACTGCTCCGGGTCACAATTATCACGGCTGCTAGACGGCATCGGTCACTCGAAACTGTAACTATCGGTTGTTTTTGGGCGACTGACGTTACAACCTGTTGTGTCGTTTTTCTTGGGTCTCCATTGTGTTGTGAGGTGTTTCTGATATTTTGTCCACTCTAGGGGAGGAACGGTGACTAAGAAAAGGATGGTATAACATTAAAGAAAGTGTGTGGACGCCATGTTTTGATGCAACCTTCAGGATTTCTCCAACATGTGTGGTCTCAGTGAGGCCACGGGGAGAATCGAACCTGTAAATCCGCCAAGTGTCCGACTGTTTGACTTCAATGATTCAGTTAAGCGTTACATGAACAGACCCGTTATGGCGCATTTCCATCAACTCAACTCGCCTTTTTTGGTTTTCCATTACGAAAAAGTATCTGGTACCAACTTTTTTGGTATCACCTCCGTCGAGGTTCCAAAAAAGCAGAGCTGGAACCAAAATGTGACGTCAGAACACTGCAGACCACTGATTGGTCAGAGAGGATCGTCACTGCGTCATCAATGTGCAGCAAAACCAAACCCGCCATTTTTAAATAGCCGAGCTCCGTCTGCAGTTGTTTAATCATTCAAACAAACATCTACTATTAATGTGACGGCCTCTATGGCAACCTGCAATTCCACGCCATGGTCAGTTGACGAGGTGCAGACGTCCTTCGATATCCTTCATTGTTCCTTGGTCATGGCAGATTCAGGCGCCGTTGCTAATGACGACCAGGTACCCTGAGGAGGTTCTACCTTGTAATGTAAAAATGATGCTCAGAAAAGTACCTGGTACGGTGAGGCGAGTTGAGCCGGTACCATGTGATGGAAATGCACCATTAGTGGCCAAAAAACAACGCCGGCGATGACAGAACCGAGGTAGAAAGAGGAAGTGCGACCCCGACCCGGGTGGCGGCCTGTCCCTGCTTGAGTCGACGAGGCCCGCCGGCGATTCCTCTGACCGAGAGGTGAATTTTGACATTCCTTCACGCAGCCATCACCCACTGCAGACAATGCATGATTAGGCAGCCCTGAGTGATTTGCACAGCAGGTCCTAACCTGCCAAATAACAGCCAGCCAGTCAGTCAGTCGGTCAATTAGGGTAAGCATCTAAGACTGTGAAAATCAAACACACACACGCAAACACACACACACGGCCTAATTTAGAGTTGTAATTACAGTTGGAGACAGAAATCCTCCCACTGAACATAATAGTTATGTAGTAAAATAATAATAATGAAGTCAAAGAACCAGTTTTTCATGTTGCTGTCATGTTGTAGCAGTCAAACTGTAAGTAAGTGATTAAAATGATCCTCCTCCCAAATGTATATTTCATCAGTATCAAACTAAATCCACCTGTTAGACCTGAAACCTGGATGGGAAAAGTTTGCAGCTTCTTGCATGTTAAGTCAGGTCAAGATAATTCAAGTAAAAATGGATTTGAAACTGTTTCACTGCAGTTTAAAAAAAGTGTTAAGACAGACGTAATAAGTTCTTAAACCACCTTTACAGCTAATTCTGCTTCTCCACTGTCCATTTGTGAAGTCAATATGCAGAAAAAAGACTTAAATACGGCTACACGCGGCTTCCGTTTGAACCGTGTGCTGTTCTTTTAGCTTCCTGTCGTCTATATGACCTGGCTAAAGGTTATACTGTAATACAACACATTGGAAGGCAAAGGTGTTGATAGATATTTGAATCAGCGACACTCAAAGGTGTCAGAGTGAAAAGCTGTCCGTCATAGAGAAAGATGGGAGATATCATATCATTTAAAGGGGATATCTTATTCTTTTTGTGATTTTTATGCTTATGCTGAAAACATGAGGTGAACATATATAGAAACGCTGTTAACCTCCACCTCCTCCTCATGATGACATCAGATTAATTAATCAGACAGAACAGAAGAGGAAATATCATCTTTGAATCAAAACAACTAGCTAGCTGTCAACTAGCTAACTGCTAGCTGCCAACCTGTTACCAACTTTCCAAAGGAGAAACTGCACTGAGGAAGCAAACAGAAGAGTTATTTATCTATCTATAAGAGAAGAAATGAAGGGTTGTTGTTGGTGGTTTCTCTCTCTCTCCATGAACTGGTTTGATGGCGGCGTGACTGCGGCGGTCTCTCCTAGTTCTAACTATGCATACCTGTCTTTGTCTACGTCTACGTCTGTGTCATCATGTGGAGTTTAAGGGAAATATTTATCTATGATCATCAGTTTCTTTTGGACATTCATAACAAAGACTTTCACTGTGACGGTTTTGTCTGTAGCTGCAGAAACATTGGAAGCGGAGCAACAGGACATGGAAGTGCGGCAAACACCTAGGAGTGCAAGCTAGGCTAACTGCTAACCCAAACAAACAACAAACAAACCGGCTGCTCCAACAATCATGCTGCTTTAATGTTCTCTGGATAGCAAAATGGATTACTTGACTCCCCTTTCAGTGCTGGTCACTTGTTGACATGTGAAAACTGTTTACATCCAACTGAGATGTGCTTTTCTCTCTAAAAGCATTTTAATGCACTGCACTGATAACTGTTTGTTCGTTTCTATTTTGTTTATTTTGTTTTTCCTCTTGGAATTTATATGTTTTTATCATTTTTTTAACCTCTTAAACAAATTGGAAGCAGCTTAGCAGTAATGAGTAAAAGCAACTGACGCGATTTGGCCACTTGGAGACGTTTTGGAGTTTCAGGACACCACAAAGTAAGAATTTGCCTCCCTTAGGTGAGGTCTAAGGGTCTGGATTGTTATACAGGTGTGGTTGACAAGATGTAGAAAGTATGTGGTTATTTGCATATTTATAGCATAAAGCACGTCCTAGTTATTATTATTCAAATATGACTCATTACAGACGAAGACCAAAAACACTTTCTGAGCCTCATCTGACCTGATGTAGCTTTGGTTGTGTTGTAGCTACATGCTAAACAAGCACATTTCCAAGAAACTAGACGTTACTTTTCAAATGAAGTATAATACATGCATCGCAGCCTCACAGTTATCTGTGATAAGCTCTTACATTTGGGTAAGAAATGGCCGTGAAACTTGAACATGAAATTGCCAAATGGGCGAAAAAGTAAAAAAAAAAAGGTGGATGTTAGCTAGCAGGAACTTTTAGACAGTCTATCTTTATCCTTTCTGTTGTCGTTGCTCTGCTGTCGGCTGGTAGGAACAGCATTTCATTGCTTTTTTGTGTCGGCAAATACACAAGAAAATAATTTAATAAACTAAATCTTGAATCTTGAATCTTGAGCTTGTTCACACATGCCCTCAAACTGCCGTCCGTTCGCTAGCATCTGTTGCTAACGTTGCTCACGCTGACCGCTTGCATATTTCAGACATGTACAAAATGTATTTGAGAAGTTTAAATGTTGGGTTAAAGAAGCTACTGCAGTGGAAACATGCAGAATACGTCCTCTTTAAACAAACCTACAGTCATTTAGATGCTAACCTCTGTGATTACAGGTGTATTCAGACTGAATTCACCTGTTACAGACACATTTTCAGTATATTTATGATGTTGGATCACTTATTAAATGTCGCCGAGCAGCGACTGAGGAGAATATGTTGTGTTTGATGTCTTCTCTTTGAGCTGCCAGCACTTTGATATGTGCTACTTCTGCTGCTTTCACTCTGCCCACTCGAGGTTTAACTTAACTTCAAGGACAGAAAAGAAATTCTGATCTGAGCTAATCCACGAAACACACACACACACACACACACACACACACACACACACACACACACACTCCTCAGCTGTATATATGACACACATGAAAGCTCATCACATGAATCACTCAGCTACACGTTGGAAATATTAATCATCGGCTGGTGTTAATGAGAGCCTCTTTCCACTTCAGGCCTCTCTCTCTCTCTCTCTGCGGCTTTGACAGCTGACGCGTAAACAAAGCGCTGCGGCGTGGAGCTGACATGTCAGGTTAGCTGCCGCGGCGGCGACGGAGGCATGGCCGAGCCTGTTTACCACATCTCTCATTACTCTGTATTGTCTGTCCTCCCGGCCCTCCGCTTTAGCTGTCAGTCACCGACAAAACGCCCGAGGACGGAAGGAAGGAAGATGATGACTTCGCCCCCCCCCCCCCACCCGAAATAACTCCCACACATACCTGACACATACATGTACAGTACACACCAACACGTGGAGGAGTTCATCATCACTTCCTGCTCTGACAGGAGTTTTTCTAATGACTGTAAGTGGATTAGAAAGAGTTTACACAGGAAAACATGATGATTAAAGTCCGGCGGAGCAGCTTCCTGATGTTTTAAATCAGAATGATTTTAGCAAATCAGGTAGTTTGGTACTTAAAGACAAAGAAAATAGAGAAATAAATGAGTTAATAAGCTACAGTGACCTTTTATAAAGGGTTTATAAGCTTTAATTAATGGCTGATCATTTATAAGCTGCCAATAAGCATCAGTTTGGGTTGCCAGGTTGTGTAAAATCCCTCCTTTCTATATCATCAGAATATTTACTGTATTAAATTCTTCAACTTTCAGACAATTCATCAGGTCTTTAAAGTTATCAATAAAGGGTTATTGTTTCATCAGGTCTGTAGTTATATTTAATAAGTTGTTAAAGAAAAAATCTGCAGTTATAAATGTAAATAAATTGATTTTTTAAATCCTTTTCAGAAGCTGAGTTGTTGAATATCAGAGGTGTTTTCTTAAAGCAAATGTTATGGTGGTTTTAGAAAGAAGGGATTTTTCACAACCTGGCAACCCAAACATTATCCTTTTTTTAAATGGCATACATGTAA
The DNA here is from genome assembly GCA_029490765.1 of Euthynnus affinis. Classification (NCBI taxonomy): domain Eukaryota; kingdom Metazoa; phylum Chordata; class Actinopteri; order Scombriformes; family Scombridae; genus Euthynnus; species Euthynnus affinis. Next base: position 3,589,762 of record CM055838.1, read on the forward strand.
ATTATAAAGCTTTCATAAATGATTAATTAAGCATTAACCATGTGTATGTATGTGAATGCATGTGTACATACATACATGTATGTGTATATATCTGTCTATGTTTTATATTTCTTTTGTAAAGCACTCTGAGCTGCATTATATGTCATGAAAGGTGCTCTATAAGTAAAGGGTCCAATGACTCAATACATACTTAAATTTAGATACAAAACAATACAGATACATTTTAAAGACATGAAATTACGCTGATATTTAAAGTGCATTTCATACGATTCAATTCATCTGTTGATTAGGATTTACATTTATTTTAATAATGGGAGTTATAAATCAGCTATTTGCTCTTTTTTAAATTTTAAAATAGTGAATCAGAGATGCTTCAGGCAACAATGTTTTCATAAAAATATTAAACAGTGATGCAGTGAATAAAGAGGATGAGCTGTTCTTCATGTAAACGTTGCTGAATGGAGCGCAGCGTCAGTTCAGTCTGAGCGCTGAAGTCTGTTTCCAATACGCTTCACAGTCAGTGACGCATCCACAGCTGTGCGGCCGGTAACAACCAATCACATTTCATGCAGGTGAACACGGACGCTGTCATGGTTCAATCAGCTGATCAATCAGTTTACTGCTGCAGCTCATCCAACACCCAAAACATACATGAGGTGTTAAATGTTGTTGGTTTTAACTAAAATTTAATGTTTGTGGTAATTTATTGTGTTTCTGACTTTTTTTCAGTGGGTTCCTGCAAAATATAGCTAAAGTATTGCAGTAAAAGTAGCAGACCTCTGACTGATCAGCTGTGCTTCTCTGGCCTCAGCTCTGAAGTCCAACCCCTCCCATCTGAGAGAGCTGAAACTGAGTGGAAACAAGCTGCAGGATTCAGGAGTGAAGCTGCTGTGTGCATGTTACTGTTGTAGCTGCTGCAGGTGGAGCTAGTTTACACTACTTTATATACAGTTAACTAGTTTAGTCCACTGGTTCCCAACCTAGGGGTTGGGGCCCCTCCAAAGGGTCAGCAGATAAATCTGAGGGGTTGTGAGATGGTTAATGGGAGAGGAAAGAAGAAAAAACAAAGTTCTGATACACAAATCTGTCCTTTTTCTCTAATCTTTGATTTTTGCTGAAATATTGGATCATTTGAACATTTATTGAAATGAGAGCTGTTAACAACTCATAGACATGTGAAATGTGACCCTGACTACACACTGCTTTATGTAAGACGTCAAAAGACAAAAAGGTTGGAAACCACTGGTTTCATCTTTAACAATGTGTTGTATTTTAAAAGCTTGTTATATTATCCATTGTGTCAAATCTGCATCTGAAAAGTAACTAAAGCTGTCAAATAAATGTAGTGGAGTAGAAAGTACAATATTTCCCTCTGAAATGTAGAAAGTAGCATCACATGGAAATACTCAAGTAAAGTACAAGTAGCTCTAAATTGTACTTAAGTTAATGTACTTAGTTACTTTCCTCCACTGCTTATTGTCATGTGAAAAATATCTGAGAGAAAGAGAGATCAGGTTTTGACAGATCTGTGGTTGGTCATTGATAAAGTGGAATCTCGTTTCAGTCTCTGGATACGTATCGGTTAATCTTTGCTCCCTCGAGGTTTTCAGAAGTCACTTTTAGTATTTTATTAACTGGTATTCACCATGTTCAATATGTTCCGACAATTTAGAATTATTTTACATTTGACATTTGCAACTACAGAAAAAAGAAACTGTCTTTTATCTGTCTACTTCCTGAGAAACAAGCCAAACTGCAGTCTGTGGTATCATGAAATGAAACCGAGATGTTAACACGTGTTTTAATCTCATCACCTTTGGACTACTGTAACTCTCTGTTTACTTGTCTTAATAAATCTTCCATTCAACGCTTACAAACTGTCCAAAACGCTGCTGCTCAGCTTTAACACCATCCAATAGAAACAGATGGTCACATACTGGCACTGGCTCCACAGCACATTACGGACCTTCTGCACCAGTCGAGACCTCAGATCCTCCACGCAGGACTTTCTAAATGTTACTCGTACACATTTTAAGACTCAGGGGGGATCATGCCTTCCAGTCAGAGTCTTCCAACAAGGTTAAAGTCCTTTAAAAAGCAGCTAAAACTCCATTTTTGTTCAAACAGGCATTTGGATAATATGTGATATTTTATCTTAAATTGTCCATTTTATCTGCTCTACTCGTATATTTTATCTGGTGTCTTTGTTTTTTATTTATTCTGATTTTATTTTATGTTATTTTTATTTCACTTTATTTTATTTTTTTGACTGTGAAACACTTTTTAACTGGAAAAACATTATTTCTGTGAAATAATCAAACTTTTCGGTGAAGAAATTTTAATGTTGGACCCCAAGAAGCTGTTTGAAAAAATAAGTTTTCAGGGCCTTTAAAAGTTGAAGTTAGACTTTCAGAGTAAAGTTTACTCACCAGCATTAAGACGGATGATGATCACCACATCACACTCATAAAGCTGTACGAACGCTGCGTACACGGTGGCGTGGCGCGACTTTTCCACTAGGTGGAGCCGTGTATTTTGGCGCGGCAGCGGCTAAGCTAGCGGTTTCTAAAAGTATCTTTTCACTTTACATTTATCACCACAAATATCCGTGTACGTTATTCCTGCCTGCAGGGGATAAATGTTATCTAATAAAGAAGCAGCAATTGGGCGGAAAATCACCCAATCTGGCAGCATTTCTTGGGCGTAAACTTTTCCAACCGAGATCCAATCAGAGGCCACCAGGAAAACACATTACACATAAAAAGTACGCCCTTTGGCACACAGAGAGAGATTGTAGGCAGCGCTCTTCATCATTTTGTAATTATGTATGATTTATGTGAGAGTAGCAACTGAAATGTATTCACACACACAATAACAAAACAGATTTCTCCATTTAAATATGTATTTGACAGTTGGACTTGCAGGACGGGCGGCGTCCCAGCGCCCTAAATGGACCGCCCGCCCGCCCGCCCGCCGCTGTGTGTGCATACATGTCATTTGTTAGTGATAATATTTCCCACGAGTCTGCGTTGGCAGTAATTACAGCCCTCTATGAAGCTGTCTTTCAGCAGCTCGGGGTTGTCAGGACGGAGGAGGATTGCGGGGAATGCAGTTTTCTGACTGCTGAGCTGGATATGAGCTGCGGCTTTCATCGCTCCTCCGCTGAACTTATAAGGACAAACAAGTCCGCGCGGTAGTCCGAGCCGACTGTGACCATTTTCGGCTCGAGCTTTGGCGTCGAGCGCCAGAAGAGCTTGTCGGTTTGTTTGTTATGTCTTTGCGAACCAACAATGTGGGGATTATGAATATTTTCAGGGGCTTGAAGCGCCACAACAACAACACAGACGGCAGAGAGGAAGCGCGATTGGCATCGGAGCGACGGTTCGCTTTAGTGGCGTGGCCCGGCGCTGCTGGTGTGTTTTGTGGAAAACAAGGGGCATTGTGGGAGCTTCTCCTGACCTGAGGTTGAACCCGGTGTCGGTGATCTCACCTGCGATGGCTGGTTATCTCCTCCCCTCCTCTCTCTCTTTGCGTGACTCGGATAGCAGAGGCAGGGGAGGGACTGGCGGCCGGGTGTCTCCACGTCTTCCTCTTCGCCCCTATGAACCCAACACCCGTCCGCCATTTTTTGGTGCCTCTCTCTCTCTCTCTCCCTCTCTTTCTCCGGGCCAGTCATGCTGCACCTGCGGTATCTTGACCTGGAGGCGGTTTGGCTTTGTGTTCGTGTGCTCGGCGAGGCCCGCTCTCTGCAGGGCCGCATCAGCCGATCCGTATCTTCAGCGAGGGCGACATGCACGCGGTCACATTCCAGCGGGGATTTGCAGAGTGGGATAGGGGAAACTCATCTAAACCAAGGATTAAAACTCCTCGCCTGTTCAGATGCTCTGATAACAAAGCTTGGCGACTTCCCTTCGCTGCTGCTGCTGCCGTTTTGTGTTTCATGGGAACAACTGTCAGAACGGCTGACGGCGACACGGGCCGCCAGCCAGATTGCAGAAACACATTAGTCACTTACAGTTTGCTATCGCGGGGAAAAAAAAAAACCTCCCAACTAAAAGAAAAAAAACCATCTATCAAGCTCTTCAGTAGAGCTGGAAGCCCGTCACTCGGCTCTGAAACCTTGTCAGGGCGCCAAAACTCGGCAACCCTTTGGGATAATTAAGACCGGTCACGCCCAGTAAACCCCCTCCTCCTCTACCCCGTACGCCGTACCCTCCCCACGCTCCCTGGCAACAGTATCCACTTCGTCGCCGCTTCTTCCACTTCTCCTGCCAATCACACTCACTCTCCACCATCTGCCTGGAATGGCGCTGATAGAAAAACGCCCTAAAGTGCTGGTACGAGGCCAGAACCAGCTGTCTATACGCTGATTAATGGTTAATGGTGGAGATGGAGGAGCGAAAGTGTCGAGTCGTCCTCTCTCTCTCTCTTACTGGAGGCCGGAGCGACGCTTCCTCTCCTCGGTGTCTGACTTAAAGGCCTTAGATGAACACAACAATGTGAGGAATTCTCAGTCTGTCACCTCAGATCACATCGCTGTGTCAGAGCTGCACTTCAACACCTTTAGTTCAGTCTCAACTTTTAAAAAAACCTGCACAAATCTTTCATTCATTGGTTTTACAATGTGAGCACTACATGGATATCTTCATCAATCTAATCCAACCTTAACTTTTAGCATTATTCAAAGAAAGACTTGAGTTGATGTTGTTGCAAACTGCATGAATCTTCTACAGATTTACTGTTAAATGAAAACTGCAGCAGCATACTATATGAATCAGCTTATTTTGCCAATGTTGATATATATCACTATAAAATATATGCAAGAAATAACTAACTGGTTTTCAGAGCAACTGATTGTGTTGCTTTACAATGTAAAAACGTTAAAAAAAACAACAACTTAAAGCTGCACAAATCAATATTTTTATACTAAATAAGCATAAAATGAGTGACGTGTGTGACGTGAGAGTAGTGACGACCTCATTATAAACTCTACAGTTCCCCCCTCATCTTTCAGCTCATTGTTTTGGTTTTAAAGCTGCTCAGCAACCAAACAGCAGACGGATAAAGTTTGAGACTAACTGGTGAAGAAAGTGGAACGACTAAACAAAGTTTATTAAAGTCAAAAAGTGTCTATAAATGATGTGCGTTCCCTTTGAATTAAATGAAAGTTTGTTTATTAGCTTGAACTTCTTGTGCAGCGTGCTAACACATTTCTGTGTTGTTTATATTTGTGTAGGAGCTCAGTTTAGCTGTCACAATTCACTGGAAGGATTTAGTTATTTACTTCTGTCGTCAGTTAAACTGTCACCTCCAAACACACCCTGGTATGATCCTCTTCCTCATAATTTGCTCCTTCATGAGTAAAAGTTTACTTAAACTCGCATTAACAGATGTTTCAGTGGATAACTGGAGATTCAAGTTGATATGTTGAACTTGTTAGCAAACAGTTGCTTATTTCCTCCCATTGATGATGATAATAATTAGTTGTGGGGTTCCTCAAAGTTCTAGTCTCGGTCCTTTACAGTTTTAATCTGGTTGAAACTGCTTTAAATTATTTTTTTGTCCAATTTTTTCTGCAGAATAGTCTGTAAAAACAACTTCTGTCATTTTATCAGCTTCTAAAGTAGTTGTTGCAAACATTTTAGCAAACAGTTGCTTTTATTTCTACAACCAGCAGTTATGAAGCAACGTTATCATTCATGTGGAGTCGTGTTTCTGTCCACCTGGTGAATCTAAGTCCAATCTTCTCTCTCTTTTAGCTTCTGTTTCTGCTCTCTACCAACTCCTGAGGGAAATATCTGGCTCTTTAGCTGCTAAATGCTACCAGCTAGTCTACAGCTAACTGTTTGGTGCTGAGGGTGAACCAGAACAGTAAAAATTACAGCTGGACAGATAAACAATGAGCTGAAACTCAACTATAAAGCTCCGTAAAGCCGAGAGGAGCTGCAGAGTCTCTGATAATTCACTGTAGGTTCATCACTACGAGCCAATAACACATCACGCACTGTTTAATATATTGTTATTATCAAAAACATTGATTAGAGCTGCTTTCAGTTACAGTACACAAGTATTACCAGCATAACAAACTTAAAGTGTATTGTATTAGTTTAATATTACTCTATTATTGGATTACACTATATATATTTTTGCATATAAGCCCCATATTTATTGTCTCTGGTTGTTGGGTTGTTTCACTTACTGTATAATAGTCTCATTATACTGTAAAATGTTTAAATCTTCAACTGTGAAAAGGATAAATAAGGGATTTTAAAATGGAAACGATCAAGTAGCTCAAAAGTTCAGTATGTGATGTATTGACTGGCAGACCCAGTTTTACAACTAATTGCATTTTTTCTGACATTTCCAAAGCAGATCAAAGAGAAACAGCAGACGACCTTCAGCAGTTCATCAGCGTTTGACATGATACACCTGGATGATTTAAACCTGTGTGACTTCATGTTTAACAGTTCTCTGAAAGGAAAAAAACAAAACACACCAAGAAGAAGAAGAAGAAGAAGAAGCTGAAAATGTGTTTTAATCAGAGACGATCAGATGAGGGTAGAGAACTCAGTGGTTGGAAATGATTACTCAGCCCAAAGGAAACATAAACCGTCTCAGTTTACGCCGTAAAATACTCACTTTTGTACCGCCTATTATTTGTCTTCTGTCACCTTAGCCCCGGCTAATCCTGCCCCCGCCCCTGTCCTGTCTTCATGTCAGATTTTTGCATGACTGCCTCGCTCACCTTTCTTCTCCCCCGTATGGATGAACTTTTCAACCCTTCAACTCTGCCCTCGTCCTCGGGGACAGGAGGCCGAGCGCTGAAGGGGCTTCACGTCTTGTCTGCATGTATGTATGCGTGTGACCTTTTAAAAAAAAAAAAGTCTGTTGTCTCGGCATACGTACTGACACGCCCACACGCCAGTCATGTCACCTCTTGCCCGGCTTGCTCGAGTCCCCGCGGCCATGTTGGATATATCTTTGAGAGGACGGAGCAGCCTGAGCGACAGATGCGTCCTCCGCTTCTGCTGACTGTCGGTGAGTCCACACCCAGAGAAGAAGAAGAAGAAGAAGAAGAAGCAGATTTCAGAAGAGTTCAACCATCTGTCAACTAAAAAAAAAAAAGGGTTACACATTCCAGGCACGTGCACCGACACAACATCTGTCATCCTGTGGACACTTTGATCCACTAAACTTTGGGAATCTGGGAATTCTGACACAGGAAGAAGAGCCAAGCCCCCAAAAAATCAGAATAAAATTGCACTTAGTCTGTTTCAGAGAGGCGTTATGCTGTGATTTGTTGCTCAAACACACCTTGGTATAAAACTGGGCTGAGTTTGGTTGAAAGTTTGAAGGTTTTTAGACCTAAAACTGAATTTTTGGCACTACAAGTACAGCCTGATAACTTAGACATTTTGGTCATGGTAGCTGTTGCGCTTTTTGGAGTGTTGAAATATTTTGCTACCAATCAAGATTGACCCTGAATCGACACTTTGATCCACTAAACTTTGGGAATCTGAGAATGTAAGTAATGGAAAATGTAATGTAGTCTGTTTCAGGATTTGTTGCTCAAACACACCTTGGTATAAAACTGGGCTGAGATTGGCTGAAAGTTTGGTTTTTAGACCTAAAACTGCATTTTCAATGTTTCATTGTTAAACAGGTTGGAACTATAAGAACCAATGCTGCTGAAACAAGGGTTATAAACCAATTTTAGCATAGTTTTAGCATAAATAACAGCCTGATAATAAAGGCATTTTGGTCATGGTAGCTGTTGCCCTTTTTGCTACCAATCAGAATTGACTGATGTATCTGAAACATCAACGTCACTTTGTTTTTGTCACCATTTGAGGGAATTCACCAGCCATAATGTCTCAGGTTCTGGCACAGAAGGATGACGTTCCCTTTCTAAATCCCGCCAACCAATCTCTGACTGGTTTGTTGGTTTTCCAACCTGAGAAACCGCCATCGATGAAAACAACAAACCTCTGAATGACTGAAAAATGTCAAAATTCTGAGATCTAGAACCTCTTATTTTAACCTTCACACCACACAGTTATTAAATACCAACATAAAACCATTCAATAGATGAATAAATGTTGAGTAAATGACTTTTCTGTGGAGCATATTTGCTTTTTATCTTCACAGGTGACAGGAAGGTCACCTTCTCCAAAAGGACAACAATCAATCATTAATGGAGCGTTCCATGATGGAGTAATGGCTTCGGTTAACTGCACATGTCAAAACCCTTTTCTCTGATCCCTTTAAGTGGTGATAATCTATCTTTATAACTCCACTGTCTGAGCTGTCACTGTGTAATGTGTTGGTCGAGGCTCGTAGTGATGAACCTACAGTGAATTATCAGAGACTCTGCAGCTCCTCTCGGCTTTACGGAGCTTTATAGTGACTTTCAGATCGTTGTTTATCTGTCCGGCTGCAACTTTTACTGTTCTGGTTCACTCTCAGCGGCTCTCATTGTGTCGTTTTCCAGATAAAAAACTGTAAAAATCCGCTGTACACTACCTGCTCAGCACCAAACAGCAAACAGACACAGTTAGCTGTAGACTAGCTTGTAGCATTTAGCAGCTAAAGAGCCAGATATTTCCCTCAGGAGTTGGTAGAGAGCAGAAACAGAAGCTAAAAGAGAGAGAAGATTGGACAGAAACACGACTCCACATGAATGATAATGTTGCTCCTTAACTGCTGGATGTGGAAATAAAAGCAACAAGTTCAACATATCAACTTAAAAGCTGACGATGAACCAACAAAACCCTAAAAAAAACCCACTTATTGCAGGTTTAAAGGACACAGTTTATGATAACTTGTGTTTATATTCACTCATCATTGGTCCCGTCAGTTATGACAACAGTCTACTCACCATTTTAACAGCTGAAATCTGGGAACGAGGCAACATCATTTAAAATAAATCCAACGGGGCAACAAGCAGAAGCAGTCAGACGATCAGTCATCTTTGTTTTCTCTTGTGTTCATTTGTCTGAATGATAGTTATTTACCTGTTGGACCTGTTTTGCAGTGTTGCCCTTTTTCTCTGATCTCAGAGTTACTTTGGTGGATTCATGTTACATATAATACATATTTTATCATAATAAAGTCATTTTCAGGGCATCGTTTGATTGGAACAAACCGCCTCAAACAACTAGAGAATAAGAAGAATCTTAGCTTGACCACATGACTCAACATATTTAAAGTTACTTAAACCTGGATTACCTTGGATTGTGTCTAGTATGATGATATTTATGTGAACATCACTTTTGGTTCCTGTTTAATAATTTACTTTTATGTGTCCTGCTCTCATGATGTATTTTGATGGTGTTGATCCCAGAAAGACTAAGTAAATCTGAATAAACAAACATATAAACGCTGATCTAAGCTTCATAAATAAAACCCAACATCAAGTCCTGCTGTTTGGACAGGTAACGCCATGGAAACACGTCTGATAGCTGACGGCTTCAAATGTCAATATTTGTATTGTTGTATTGGAGAAATATGTCAAACTTGGACAAATAAAAGCAAAAACTATCTGCATGCTCACTACCAACAGGATACTGGTTCCCAACATGGGGTCCAGATTAATGTAAGGGGTCATGAGATGACAGAAAAAACAGAAAAAACATATTTCTGACACACAAAATGCTTTTTTTGTTGCCAATGTGAAAAAAATTGGACGTTATTTTACTTGGTTGACCTGACTGAAACCTGTCTGTGTCGTTATTAGACGCATTTTTCAACGTGCAGTATCGCAGCAGTTCATTAAAAGTCAATTGGCAGTACTTTTTTTGCCTGCACAAACCGTCACTGTTAAAAAAATAACAATGTTTTATGACGTGGCAGCGCTGCGGTGAAGGTCTGATTAGGTTTAGGGATGAAAACCACTTGGTTTTGGTTAAAATGATCAGTTGAAACATGGTGAATGGTAGCAAAGCCCAACTGTTTTACCATCTATTTATCTAGAAATCCACCAAATAAGGACATTTGTCTTCTTATATAGACGTCAATGATCTTTGTGGCGTCTATTTCTGACGTTGTGGCGGTTCCATAGAAACCCTGTACATTGAAAAATGAAGCTAAAGGGAATCCAGTGTGTTAAAAAGTGATACCGAAGGACAAGGCAGGACTGTTTTATTCTTCTTTGTGTGTTTTTTAACAGCAGTCAAAAGGCTTTCACCCTGAAAACAAGAAGAACATTCATTCCTTTATTTTATTTTGTTGTAAAAATCCTCATGTGTGATATTAAAAGTCAGTTTCAGCAGCTTCAAGCGCCAAAACGTCGTTGTAGTATTTGACACTTGCGTGCGGGTCAAACCGCGGTTGCTTTCGTTTGACATGTCACATGAAGTCTGCTGGATTGTGGCAGTGGCGGCGGCGGCGGTGGTGGTGATGTGTCGTTCGGCGAAGGCCTGGCGCCGCTCTGTCCTCCCGACGCCACGTCGCCTCCTCAGGGCTCCTCGCTCCCTTTATGTCGCTTTTATTTCGCTTTTCTTCTCTCGTAAGAAATGAGCCGAAGCCCCGAGGGAAGTGAGAACGCAGAAAGAGGGAGAGAGTGAAGGACTGACGGAGGGAAATAAGAGATAATAAGAGAGAGAGAGAAAGAGAGATAGAGAGGAGAGAGAATGAGGTGAAATTTAAAACTTGGAATTAGTGTGACGCAAATTGGGGTTAGATGTCAGGAGAGCTACAACATGGCCGCCAGCGAGAGCATTTATAGTCCTACTGTTTACAGAGATTTCCTGTCAGCTCTTTTTGTACAAACTGTGTTACATAAAGACATGCAATGGGAGACAGGTACACACACACACACACACACAAGGGGAAGTGTGTGTGTGTGTGTGTGACAGTGCAGAATCCAATACGCACCTTTTAAGCGAGGTTATGTACATGAGTTTTGCTGCTGCAGTTACTGATTTCACTTCCTCTTAACGTGCATCATGGTTTTGAAAGTTTTTGAAAGTTATTGTTCCATTTTTTTTTAAAATAAAAAGGATATGAAAGAGGTTATCAGGTATTTCAGGGTCAAAAATAGCTGCATGACAAAAGAAGAAGAAGGGAAAAAAAAAAGACACAGGTTGTTAAAGACAGGTTGTCTCCAACGTTTCATTTGATCTGCTGACGGATTAAAGTGGCCTCTCGGGTTTCAGTGTGATCAAGTCAGTGAAAGAGTGATTTATTTTCAGCTGGAACACCTAATAATAAAAAATAAAGCTTCTTAAAGGGCAGGTTCACACTTCAAATCAACAGTCAGGAGCCCAAATGAACATCGAAACCTGTTTTTTCTCGCTGTAATCGTTCCTCCTGTTCATTAGAAGATTAAATCCACAGTCCTCCTTCTGTGCTAATATGAAGCTTTGAGTCAAATCCAGTAGATATCTTTCAACGTTTCAGTCTTTTTAGTGGCAAAGTCCCTCTTTTTGTTTCTATACTTCCACCTGCAGCTCAACAGGAGTCCAAATGGTAAGTCTTGTCATAGAGATGTGCGAGAAGCGATCATGCAAACGGCGATAACTCTCAGACGGTCTCACCTGGAAGTCGTAGTGCTGCGCTTTGAGGCTGAAGAACCTTAAAGACTCCCGTTCAGAAAGCCACGACTTCTCTCTAGAAATACAAAGTCAGTCACTGTTTTCAACAAATCTTCATGGCCTCAACCTTCACCATTCAGCCCCTCTAATAAGCGCGCTGGAGGTCGTTTTGCTCCGTTAATAAGATTCTTACAGAGGCTTCGATGTCTGCCGTGTGAGCGCTGGACCCCTGAATTTATCAAACTTTTCGTTGTGTGTTGAGTATTGTTGCTGTGCGTCTTTCAGGCCACCAGAGAGCAGGACATGCTAACAGGATGATCCCAAAATATTAAACTACAGGCTACACAAGACTTTTACTTTACTTACTGTGATAATTATGTTGATGCTATGACTTCTACCATAAAATAAACAAAAAATCTACAAACTTGTGTGTGTTTGTTTCATGAAAGTTGAAGAAATGAGGAATGATATGACAGTAAACGTGTTTCAATCAAAACACAGGCGCTAACAGGAGCTAACAGGAGCTAACAGTGGTCTAATTATCAATCAAACTGCAGCAGCGAGTCTCAGCAGGAACAGCAACCACAGGCTAACTGAGTCTATCATGAAGGAACCCGACGACGAAGCCTTGAAGTCTCCTCAGGATTATACGGCAGCCGAGTTGATTCGGATCGAGATGGGACGAATATACGAATTGTCGTGCTGAATATCTCAGCTACGGTAAGCCCAGAGGGACAAACACACGTGTCAGTTTCAGTTGAAGTTGACTGATCCTACAGGTCGGGCGAGCCGTGCTGAACTTCTGCCTCAAAGCTCGAGTAGACATACACCTTAAACACCAAACACATCTCCCAGTTTATCCATCTAATCCAGGAAATGTGGCTTTAAACTGAGGAGATTGTCTCAAAATAAAAAAACAATCGTGATATTTTGGGGCTAACTGTGAGTAAAAACCTTCCAAGTGTCGTATATATATCTCCTCCGCCTGCACAATCAGACAGGACAGGTTACGAGGAAAGAAATTAACCCCGTTTAATGGAGGCCAGATGGATGGATGAAAAGAAGAAGAGAAGAAGAAAGAGGAGGGGGAGGCGGAGGCATGTATGATCTCACTTGCTCATCCTAATGAATACATAAAGGCTTCTTTCGGAGCCCTCCGTGTCCCAGCAGAGCCGGGGCATTATGGCGACGGCGGCAGCGGTGCATCTTTGTTCTTCCCCGCAAGATGGGGGCGGTGGAGGGAGGGGAGGGGAGGGGGGGCGACAGTGAAAGCAATCTGTCCTGTAGCGGGTCTGCATCCAGCAGCCGAGCCCTGATAAGGAGACCCCCTGGCCTCCCCGCTAGTGTCTGGTCCAGCGGGCTAAGCTTCGCCTTTTCTAATCCCCTTCAGAGGAGGGGAGAGAGAGAGGGAGAAAAAAGAAAAGTGCTTTGATTATTTGCTGACCAATAAAGCCCAAACTGCGAGCGGAGGTGGCGTTTTTGGTCCGCGGAGGTTGCGGGAGGCCTTGATTGACACGTTTATTGGGCGTTTTATCAGTTCTGCTGATCTGTTCGGGCGACCGCTTTAATAACGTCCGGCTGGATCTGTTCTTTTCATTCCCTCTTTTCTTTCCTTTTATCGGGCGTAAAAACAACTACTTAAGAGGGACACTCTGAAAAGGAGCTAATCTGGCGGCGTGGAGAAGGGGCTCGGTTCACGAGGTGCCCACTCTACGCTACGAGCTGCGAGCTACGAGCCAGGACGGCAGGTACGCGCTGCACGTCCGGTCCAAATCTCAACCACAAAAAGGCCTAATTATGGCCACAACCCTCCCCCCCTTCCTCCCCTCCGGTCCCACAAACCTCCAGCGCAAACCCTCCACGATGCAAATGAACCTCGTAGGTTTGGGCGAGATAGCACCCGGCTTTAAGCTATGCAAAAATATTCACATTTCCAAGCCGCAGAATGAAGAGAAAAATAATAAGATATGAAAAGTAGGAGAAAAAATTATTATTTTTCGCTTTGCTGGCTGTATATTTAGTCTGTCTGGAGTGTGCTGGGGATTTGTTACCGTCTATCACCTTTTCCTCCCCCCCCCCCCTTCCTCCTCACCCTCCTCTCTTTCTCCCTCCTCCTTCTCTGCATCATCTTCCTCTAATTAAAGTGTTTGTTGTCACCCTCAGATCCGGGGTGTGAAATCAAGTTAGCAGTTTATGTAAGAGCCGTGGTGAAAATCAAACACTTTGTTCATCAGAAAAGACAGGGACTTCAATCACTCCGAGCTGGGATATATGTTCCCATTGTTGACTTTGCTATCTGCATGCTAAGCCAATTTTCTACTTAAGTCTCCCAGCTTTTAAAAAATGTTATTTGGTTCCCTATGTGGTCTTAATTCTTACCCCTCGCTGATAAGCACAGCCGCAGCAGGCCGGGAAAATATAGGCCCAATTATAGAGGACTTTAAATTCCAAATCATTCTTGGGAGAATGGAAAAAATTATTTTAATGAAAAAGTAAAGGAGGAGATGTATTTTGAGGTCCGATGGTCCATTTCACAAGCCCCCCCCTCCCGCCTTTTTAGCCCCCTTCTCCTTCTTGTTCCTGCAGGGACTCGTCCAGCTGTGATTAATACTTTTACTGAAAGAGCAGACGGCTGCACACGGAGGGAAAATGAAAAATTACAATCATTGATTCTCCCCAAAGACTCATCTGATTTTTATTCAAATACTGAAGTGCAATTAAATATACTGTATATAAACACAGTGTGACGTTAAGTCAGCACAGCAGCAGGTCGAGTGTTCGGTGTGTGATGTAGCTGCTAGCGGCTACGCTGGACGACGTTAGCTAAGAACAGATTTATTGTGAAGTTTACACAGAAATAAATGGACATAATGTGTATTTTCAATCCCAACACATCAAACTGAATTGGAGTTTAGTTAGCATCTGATTGTTAGCGAGCTAACGCCTGCTCACGTTCTTGTTGTTGACATATTTAGCACATTAGCTAACGGATTTAGCTAATGGCTAACACTAGCTCAGTTGGAGAAGAGTCCAAAAGTGTTTCTGCCACAAAAGTATAAAAGCAAACGGACTTTTACGGTTAATTTAACGTCTTTCTGCTCAGAATGAGACGCAGCAGTGACACCTGTGTAAACATCTACTAGCTTATTTCACTTTATTTTCATTTGATCTTGTTCTGTAAAGCACTTTGGGCTTCATCGTTGCGTGAAAGATGCTAATAACAAATAAAGTTATTATTATTACCAATTAGCCACATAAGTCTGAAATGTTCAGTTGATTTATTATAGTAGAATCTGTTTAACGTGGTTTTATAGAGCTAACAGGCGGTAAATATTAGCGTATCGAACACACTATTAAATGCTTAAATATGGCTTAAAAGTTGTGATTTGATTCGCTGCATGGAAACAATATCTCTATCTATGTTCTACTATAACATGAAAGTTTCTGGAAATCTGGCTACAGTTTTAAAGGGACCATAATGTGCTTTTTGTGTATGTAGAAATGCTGCCTGCAAGACAAAATCCAGGTCTAAACCCGCACTTAATGCTTTTCTTTTCTACTTTGCTGAAGCGCTGCCGTCAGGTCATTGCACATATGCATAAACCTGTTTTTTTATGTGTTGTTTGCAGTGTCCGCTCTCATATTTCAGATCTGATTAGGGGTTGAACATGTAATACTTTTCAACTGTATTTAAGAAGTTGTGAAATCCTGCTGCTATAAGGATCCAGTAGAAGATAAATAAGGAGTTTTTAACTGTAAGTCATGCAAAGATATTCCAGTAGAGCCTCAGAATATAAATATATGTGCAGAAAATGTTAAATTTTATGAGTTTAAGGACCATGTTGGACACTGTTTTCTCTCTTTTTACAAAAACTGAATTGTAAAAAGTTTGTGAACGGGGCTCTTTCTTCCTTTCAGGCCTCATTTCTTTCCAGTCTGGCTGCTCTGACAATCAACTTCCTCCAACTTTGATAAACCTGCAGTCCGACCGTACCTCCTGCACACGACACAACAGTAATGCGGTTCTTGATTTCCTTTGACCCCGGGATAACACGCACACTGCACATTATTTTTTCACGCAGCGAGTTCTCCGCTGCTCTGACAATGACGGTTCGCGAGCCGGCGGTTGCTAGGAGATTTGTGATGAAACTCCAAAGCCTCTATTGATATCAGTCAGCAGTGTTATTGTCCAGCTGGGTGGAAGCCCGGCCAGGTGTTGCGTCCTGTGAAGATAAATAAGCCGGCGTGGCGTGGAGAAGACCTCGGCCTGGTCCGGAGACTCAAACCCCCGGCCGGCTGCAGCTGCTGCCCAGACACAGAGCGTGGTTTTGGGGGTTGGAGGGACGCGGCGAAGGGGAGGGGGGACAGGTGTGGCCTGATGTGGGCCTGCTGAGGTGCACCGGTGACAGCGACCTGGCAGAGATCTAACCCCGCCTTACCACCTGCCCCCCCCCTCCTCACCCCCTCCAACTCCATCACCGCTAACCCCCACCTCCCTCAGGGGGAAACAGGATCTGGTCCAGGGGGATAACAGAAGAGGAAGAGAATCCAATTCCTTATCCAGCCTGGCAACTGACTTAATTCCATTTTTGGCAGCCGGCGATCAGACTGCTGCTGCTCCACCGCCTGCAGCCTCGCTGAGCTGAGGAAAATATATAACCGTCTGGAAAGAAGGAAGGAAGGAAGGAAGAGAGAGGAAGGAAGGAAGGATGGACGGAGGAGGAAATGTGAAAAGGGTGGAGTTTCTCTCGCAGGAGAAAGTTGCTTCACAAGTTGTGAAATCAAGAGAAAAGTACAGAAGAGAAACAGAGGAGGGAAAGAAAAACATTAAATATGGACGTGATGTGATAATCAGAAGGAAAACACAAGGTCTACTTACTAACTTTCAGCAGCAGCTTTCATTCCAGCTTCGCAGCAACTCCTGAAAAAGTTAATAAGTGGCCCTTGAGTTCAGATTTTTACATGATCAAGAGTCAGAAATAAACTTTTGTTCTCGTCAGAGTTGCATCAGAGGAGGAAAGACACATATTCAGTCTGTAAAGAAGCAACAAGAGAAAAAGTTGCACCTGTTTATGAATCATAACTGGATTTTATTGCATATTAACTGCATGTTGTGTTCACTGGTCTGTAGTGACGGTTGTGTTTGTGTTTATTGTTTAATGTTTATGCTGCTCTCTGGGAGAATAGATTTTAATCTCAGTTTAATAAAGGATGCATATAAAGAAGAGAGAATTAAAGAAGAAGGAAGGAAGGAAAACATCCTACATGATAAAACTCATTAAACTCTGTTTGGCTTCATCTGGAAGCTGCTCGACTCGTCCTGATCTTTTTCTTCATGATGTCATCAGTTTATCTATAATCTTGTTTTTCCATTCAGTAATTCTTCTGTGACTTTTCCTGAAGTTTCCTCCATTTTCTCTGTTAAAATCTTTGATTTGTGATGTTTGGCTACATTTATAAAAACTAAGTTTACTTGCAATAGAAGTTTATATAAAGACTTTATAAGCACTAATTAATAGATTTATTAAAAGTTAATGAATAATTTACTAATGCTTCATAGATCAGTTATAACTCACGACTTTTAATTTGGCGGGTAGTCATGCTCTTTGTCTTTTCAGCTCTTTAATTCATCAGAAAAGCTAAAAAAAACTTCTTAAACAGGCTGAATTAATTACAGATTACTTACTAACACTGATGTTTACATGTTAATGAGTTTTTAACTTTATTACCTTTATTATTAATTAAAACTATTATATTAATTACTTTTTCATTTTAAACCTGAGCATAAACACTCTTTTGAGATGCACCATCTCATTTTTAAGGGTCATGTGACACGTTTAATTTTAATTTTTATTCATTTATTTGCACAGTAAAAACAAAACAACAACAAAAGAGAAGAAACAGATTGTGTAGGTGAGATTTATGGGAGTAATCTCACCTCGTTACACAGTATAGACATTAATAATATAATCATATCAATAATGATAATTATTATTATGATAAATTGAATTAAATAAACAACACAAAGCAGTTGATGTGATGACAACAAAAACACACAAGCAAACAGATTTTATTAATGACAATCTGAAAGTTATCAATGACTTAAAACTGATCTATAAAGTATCAGATAACAATTGATCAACTATTAAACATCTATATCAGTTAAAAGTTATGAACCCTTAATAAAAGTCGACTTACTGGCACTTTACTGGGAGTTTAGTGGGAGTTTACTGGGCAGACGTGGAACAAAACGATGGAAAAGATGCAGCGATGAAACAAAAAAATGTAAAGAAAGAAACAAAAATGAAAGTTAGGAAGGAAGAAAGAGAAGGATGGAAAGAAGGAGACACCTCCTATCATCTCTCCCATGTCCCTCCTCCCCTCCCCTCCCCTCCCCTCGCCTCTCCTCCCCCCCAACACATCAGTGGGAACAGCAACAGTTCCAGTCCATTCGCCCTGTAAGAGTCCACCGCTGAGCCGACCAGATTGAAAAGGAGGAGCCGAGTCCGCGGAGCATGAAAGAGGATAGAAGAAGAAGAAGACAACAGAAGAAGAAGAGAATAAGAAGAAAGAGGAGGAGGAGGGGGGGGGGTACAAGAAACAAGAGGGGAGGGTCAGTTGTTCAAACGACTCCCCCCCACCTCCCCATCACTTAGGAGACATTTGAAGGGGGGTCAAATTATTAACACTCCTACGGCCACTTTAAAGATAACAAAGGAGAAGGTGGAGGGGAGGGAGGGGGAGGACACTGACGTTTCACCCCGCCGGTCACTCTCTACTTTAATTAGTCACTAAATTAACCCACCCCCAACACACACACACACACACACACACACACACACACACACACACACACACACACACACACACTTTCTATATTCTTCTTGTTGTCAATAGAGCTCATTAGGTTAAGTTACGATCATTTTTTTGATCAGTAAAGGAGGGAAAGTTCTGGACACAAACCTCCTGACTCTCATAATTTTGGTTAAATTCTTAGTAGTTTACTGGCACCCAGACTTTGGAACAATCTCTCCACTTCCATCAGATCAGCTGAGTCTGCTGACTGTTTAAAAAAAAACACTGAAAAAAACCTACTTGTTTGAAATGGCTTCCTCATAACATTTGATAAATTTAATTGTGTGCTCTGGGTGATGACTGTATGCTTGCTGTGTGTTCTTGAATGTGTCTTTCATGGTTTTTGTGTCCCAATGTCACCGTAAAGCACTTTAAACTGTGTTAAAAAAGGTGCTGTATAAATAAAGTTTTACTTACTTTTACTATTATTTGCAAATAAAAACTACTTGCTGCCCTGTTGAACCTCTGGTCTCGTGTTCTCACTGTATGTTGTTGGTTGTGGCTGCAACAGATACACATATAATACTTGTTAATAGTCCTGATAGCATATGGAAGTGGGCCACTTCAGGCAATGATGGACTAAATGGATGTGAAATACACATGTAAAATAGCAAACACATCCCAAATATCCCAAATTAAATGTGGGCCTTTATTTTCTTTGGTGAAGATGTGGTGCTCTGAGTTGAGTGTATTCTGGAGGTGCTGCCAGTTCTGGTTTATCTGGTTTGATCTGTTGGTTGACATACGGCTCGCTTGTGGCCCAGATCTGGGGAACGGGAGCGGACCGCCCAAGTGGCGTCATTCCCCGCGATATGTGGGCTGGATGAAAGTGCCCGAAAGTGTCGGATGTGGGCCACAGCAATTTTACTATCTGGGAGATCAGTTCATTGTTGGTTTGGATCTTAAGCCTGATATAT
Organism: Euthynnus affinis; assembly: GCA_029490765.1. Classification (NCBI taxonomy): domain Eukaryota; kingdom Metazoa; phylum Chordata; class Actinopteri; order Scombriformes; family Scombridae; genus Euthynnus; species Euthynnus affinis. Next base: position 3,609,068 of record CM055838.1, read on the forward strand.
CTTATTCCTCTGAACCTTAGACCTCCATGAGTATTAAAATCACATCAGTGAGTCACACGGCTGCACTGGGTGACGTGTTCCTTCATTATGAAGAGTTTTGTTGAGTTAGTTTGTTCAGAAACGGCTCCAAAGACTAATAACAGCATCATGTTTTCAGTCTCCGGAGAGTAGTTCTGTGTAACTTTGTGCTGTCATTCAATGTAGAACAAAGTCAAGATGTTAAACAAGCAGTGGAGCTGTAAACATGCTCAGTGGTGTCTGCTTTAAGCTTCATTTATACTCCCGGGTGGACGCCACGGACAGATAGTTGATGTGTTTATTCTTCCTTCTGGGGTCCGCGTGTTTCACACAGTAGATCGCCGTCTACGCGGACTGGTGCGGTCACAACAAATTGTAGGTAGTTGGATGTCCGAAGAGAGCCCACACGCACACCATCTGATGACGAAATTTACATCACGCGGACCCTAACTGAATCGCAGGCACGGTAACTATAATTTCAGCTTTACACAGAACTACTCTCCAGAGGATGAAAACATACGGTTCTGTGTACAGCTTCACTAGCTTGTTGTGCTTCATATCACAACCTCGTGACTTCGTTCTACATTGTAGGTTTCTCGAAGAACTTCAGTACAAAGTTACACAGAACTACTCTCCGGAGACTGAAAATGTGCAGGAACACGGTTCTGTTTACAGCTTCACTAGCCTCACAACCTCTTGACTTTGTTCTACACTGTAAATGTCTAAAAGGACTTTAGTTACACAGAACTACTCTCCGGAGACTGAAAATGTAAAGTTGTTATTCGTCTTCAGAGCCGTTTCTGAACAAACTAATGTGACCAAACTCTTCATGATGAAGGAACATGTCGCCCAGTGCATCGATGTGGTTCACTACCATTTTTTTAAATAGTTTTTGGAACAACAATGGTGGTTTATCGCACAGAGGAATCAGATATATCAGGCTTTGGATACACACACACAATACTTGTTAGTAGATCAATTAATTCAAACCATTCAAACATTTAAAAAGACTGGACGTTGAACATAAACTGGGTTTTTCAGAATCATACTTTCCCTGTTGTTACCACAAGCTCCTGAAGGAATATTCTGGTTATTAGCATCATTAGTCGAGAATGAAACTGGATCTGATATGTAATGGATTAAGAATAACAGGGAAAAAGAGGCTTTGTTGATGTTTTAGAAGAAATGTAATGGTTCCATAGCATCTGCCATGTTATTGTAAAAAGGGAAGCAAAGACGATCGATAGTTGTTGGATTTGTGCGTTCATCCAATCACGTGAAGGAAGAGTGACTTTGAGAAAACTTTCCATCGTTCCATCTTCTTCATGGTCACAATGATAGAAGCAAAAAATAGTGAAGAGAGACATAGAGAGAGAGTAAATGCTTGTTCTCTCTCTCTCTCTCTTTCTCAGCATTAACATCCCCCCGTTGTGAGGTCCAGATGTCGTCACACTTTTCCAAATTGATTCCATTTAACTGAGATCTCATCTAGATTGGCTCTCAGAACTTAATTCTTTGTTTTATAATTTGCTCTTAATCGCCTTCCCTCTCTGCTAATGATAAGGCTACATCTCTGCTTAGACTAAAGCCCCCCTCATTGTGAGCCCCTAAAGCTCTTAAATAAATAAGATTAGTGCATATCCCGTGTTACATTTGTGAATAAGACGAGTGATATCAGATCTGCTGGCGATCCGCATTATCCAAATCATCCCTGTCTGCTCGTCATCCATCCATCCTTCCTTCCACATCGAGCCGATAACAAACCGACAAACTGAAAGTGTGTTGCTGATATTGTCACTCCTGCAAAACTAGTCCAACAACAATTGGTTTCCTGTTTCATTACCTGGTCGACAAAACAGAAACCGTTTAATTAATGTGCTGTTTTGCATGCAAACACCCCCCCCCCGGTGATACGTGTTTTTCAACCAGATGATGATGCTTTCAAGTCAAGTGGATATCTGACACATTTACAGTCTTTTTAGCATCAAATTCTCCTCTTTGTGTTTCCCTGTTGAGCTGCAGGTGGAAGTATAGAAACAAAAAGAGGGACTTTGGCACTAAAAAGACTGTAACGTTGAAAGATATCTACTGGATTTGACTCATTTGGACGCTGAAGCTTCATATTAGCTTCAGATTTTGCATTAAATGAAGTGGATTCACTTACATTGAAAGGGAGGGATGATTACAGCAGGGAAAACCTCTTTCACTGTTGATTTGGGCTTCTGGGCGAGACGTTTTTTCCTCATGTGTTTGTTTCTTTTGTCTGTTAACATGTTGTGTACCAGTGTGACTGTACAACAGAGGTAATTAATCATTTAAAAAGTAGCTTTCGTTGTTTTCAACATTGTTAAAAACGCCACAACTCACTGACTTCATTCAGAGTTTTCAGAAAATGTCCAACTACAAAGAATAGACAAAACATAGAATAGAAAAAAAATATGGACGTGGTCACCGTGGCGTCACCCGTTGGTTTGCGAACTGCCGTTTTCAAGCCTTGAATGTAGGTTATTTGCCATCTTAGATTTGGCTGTCGCCATGTTTGATTTTTGGAGCTGGAAGTGACCATATTTGGATGAAAAGGTGGAGTTTTAGCTGCTAGCTTGGTTAGCACGGTGCATTTACAATCTATGGTTAACAGTGATAATGCTAGTGCTAATTCTTGCTAGCAAAGAACAGGCTTAAAACCAAAATGTACTCACCAGAAAAACTGATCATCCGACTCAGTGATGGATCTTTTATTAAAAACAAACACTGAACAAGACTTTTTTTACGTGACCACAATGTTACAATTCACTTTCTTGAACTGAAAAACGCTGTGAAACAGCAGCAGCTACACCTAAACGCCACTGTTACGTTACATAAGCAATAAGCAAAAAGCCTTGGTAGCGACTTGTCAATCACAATGTAGCCACGCCCTAAAGCATACACTGCTTTATCGACTATTTTACTCTAAATGGGAACATAATTTACTAAATGAACATCATGATGATTTGAAGAAGACTTGAAACTAGTGATGGAGACTCATCAGGAAACAGTTTACTGATAAATAAAGAGAGAAGTAAGGTCATTTTCTCATTGACTTCCATACAATCACACAGTGGAGTCGCCCCCTGCAATTTTTCAGCCTTGGAGGTTGCTGCTTGTTAGAGAGAGATGAATAACGTTCGTTTGGATGCAGGAAACATGGAGCTCATGACCTTTGCTGTCAGGCACCAACAGTTCCTGATCGTATAACTTAAAGTGAAATGTCTGTTTCAGGTGACTGTAGTTGAGGGGAAAGGAGGGAATCACGGGGATTTTTATAATCCTGTTTGGGAGAAGTAAAAGTCAGAAGTTGAACATGTTGATTTATTGTTTAGTGTGTCTTTCCTCTTTTATTTTGTACTTGTTCCACTTCCCAGCAGTCACTATACTCACTGGACTATTATAAATGTGACCTTTGTCTCTTTCAGCTGGGTTTTTTTCCTCACTGAGTGCAGCTGTAAAATAACATCCCTGCAGTCTGAAGGTGGTCATAAGTCTCTTTTAAAACGTCAGTGTTTGTTTACGCTCGGCTGACTTTAATCCCGGGTTCCTTGTGTTGCGCCGGCCTGTCAGTCAAAGCGGTGACAGCAGCACCGAAGGGCTCCTCAAAAGAGCCGGCGGCCGAACACACATGCACCGACTCGTTACTGAAGTAAGAATAAAAGTCGACCACAAACAAATAGTGAAGACCCTCTCTGGGTGAAGCTCAATTAGCAAAACACACCTTCAGAGTGATCGGATGACGACGTGGACGTTTGTGACCGAGGAGTCGTTCGACCTGTATGTTATTTAAGATGATGTCATTAAAAGAAGGTGAAGTCTGTCAATGATGTGATTTAGTTTTAGTCCTTTGACAAGAACATACGTTAGCTTTAGTCATTTGATTTTTGTGAATAGTGTCAATCAATCAAACTTTATTTGTACCTTTCATACAAGTCAGTACAATTCAAAGTGCTTCAAAGATGACTGACGAGCCAATAATAAGATGATAATTTGAGACTAATGAACATAAGAAATAAAGCTGATTTTAAAAACTGTAATAATAATAATAATAATAATTATAATAATAAGTTAAATAAAAAACTAGATAAAATAACCAAACAAAGACAAATAAAACTGATAAAAGAAAATAAGTAAATAAATACATCAAAGAAAGTAAATCATTCATAATCACATTCAGTCTTAAATCTAATGTCAGATAACATGACTGACAGAACATTAATGAATGAAGGTGCTAATTAATTAACGATCGATCAACTTCTGAACAAGAGATATGATTGGCTGCTGGAGGAGACTGTCGTATTGATCAGGAACGTTATTAATTGGTTTTTATTTGCTGATGAAAAATGTGAAATATTTCATTATAGTTCTCATTTTCAGAGTTTACTTTTCGTTTGCGTTGTTATTAAAATATTTCTCATCTTATTTTTCAATGATGAAATTAATACGTCCTCCGATGGTGTAAATAGTGATAATAAAAATCAATACTCACACATAAAAACATTCTTCTTGTCAGTGGTTTTTGTGTTTTTTTTTTATTCTGTGAGAAACTCGACTGTTAAACCAACAAGTCAAAGCTGCCCTGGAGGAGTTTTCTTATAAGCAAACAGAACTTATGTGTACATTCAGTGTTTTTCACCAAAAACTCATTCAGTGTGTCCCCGAGGCCTCAGAAACATGTTTTCCATCCTCATAACATGTTTCTAGGAACCAATTATTAGGCTATTTTAAATCATGCCTTGTTTACATCCATGTTTTCTAGCTTTCAGTCTCCTTCTTTACTGCTTTGGTTGACGTATTCCTGCATCTGTCGGCGTGTTACATCCACCAACTGTCAATGGTCAATGTAATAATGTGATGTGATGGCGGCATCGTCCACCTCTGTTGTGCACTTGCATGATACAAACAAAACTAGAACCCACTTGTTACGGTATCACTCCAATCCAATCCACTTTATCTATCTAGCACGATTTTAACAAACAAGGTTTCCAAAGTGCTGCACAGCAAGATAAAGACTTGCTGTGTAACAGTACTAGTGGTCAAGAAGTCTACAGAGTGCCTTTAACATGTTAAGTTTATTATTACGTTATTATCTTACTGAGCTGCATTGTTCTACTTTGAAGTTACAGCAAGACTTCAAAACATTTAGTAGAAAACAACCTTTTCTTCATCATTTAATGCTGCATATTTTATAATATTTACAGCTGTTTCAATGCCCTCATTAAATATGTAATAGTGTTATATGAAAAACAAGTCCAGCTGTGAGTCCTAAATTTGCTGGTCTTGTTCTTGTCTCAGCACAGGTGTTATAGATCTTTTTCACACGGTGGCCATTTTCCTCTGACGTCACGCTCAGGGTGGGAAGCTGTCCAGTAAAGCCTGTGTGAGAACGGCGAGCTTGTTGTGTTGCAGAACGACATTCAAAAATGTTGAGGTTTAATATTTCTGTCCTGTTCTGAAAGGCTGCTCACATAAAACATGGTAAAGGTTTGACTGACAGAATAACTGAATGTGACAGTTTAACAACCAAACGGGATTAAAATCAGAGTTTTTAACAAGTTTTTATGAGCTGCTGAGTGTTTAGTGAATCATGCTAGCTAACATTAGCAACTTTATTTCCAGCTTGTCTGCAGTGACGCATCAGCTGGTTTTGTTCCATTTCTTATCCTTGATTAACTTTAACACAGCTCCATTGATAAAAAAAAAAAATGTAATTAACTTGTGAGCTGTTTTATATATTTTTCTCAGTAACATTGATGGTAGCAGGTGCTAACAGGCTAAGCTAACAGTGTGTTACCCGATGGCTTCAGAGGAAAATGGCCACTGAGGGCACAGCTATTACGGACCTCAGCATTTGTTTAGATCACAACTTCTTTCTGAGATTAGTAACTTAAAACGGATATGAGTGATATTTTTATAATAACAGTGTATAAGTCAGTGTGTAATGTGTTATTGGCTTGTAGTGATGAACTTACAGTGAATTATCAGTGACTTCAGCTCATCTCGGCTTTACGGAGCTTTATAGTTGAGTTTCAGCTCATTGTTTATCTGTCTGGCTGCAACTTTTACTGTTCTGGTTCACTCTCATAGCGTCGTTTCCAGATAAAAAGCTCGAAATAGCCGCTGTACACTACCTGCTCAGCACCAAACATCAAGCAGACACAGTTAGCTGGAGACTAGCTGGTAGCATTTAGCAGCTAAAGAGCCAGATATTTCCCTCAGGAGTTGGTGGAGAGCAGAAACAGAAGCTAAAAGAGAGAGAAGATTGGACTTAGATTCACCAGGTGGATGTGGAAATAAAAGGAACTGTTTGCTAACAAATTCAACATATACCTAACTATTAAAGTGATGATATGTCAGTGTTGTGTTCATTACTTGTTTCTTCTGAAAACTAGCGGACAAAAATCAGTTAATGCAGGTTCAATCAGCCCAGACAGTGGGGAATTTAAAAATGTTGGCACTGATTGTGTCACGTGCCAGGGGTGCGGAGGAACCGTTGGACCCAAATGCAGAGAGCCAAAACAGGCAAAATCTGATGCAGACCGTTTATTCTAACAAATAGGTTACAAAACACAGGACTAAGCATAACAACAGGGATAACAACAGACGACTCGACAAGGACTGAACTGAAAACAGGACTATAAATACACAGGCAGTGATTACAAATGAAACACAGGTGAGGAGAACAAGACACAGGTGAGACACATGAACTAACGAAACACAGGAAGTAAAGTGAGCAGACACAAGGTAGCAGGGAATTTCAAACTAAAACAGGAAAACAGAGGAACACAGGGGAAACAAAACCCAAAACAAAGCACACATCAGACAGGGCAGGTAAAACAAAAAGACAAACTAACAAAAACCCAAAAAGTCCTGATAGACCATGACAGATTGTATTTGAAAGTTGGATTTTCTACTGAACCTTCCTTTTACAGATCTCTCCATTTGGGAAATATTGTGAATTGGAGAGAAGTTACTGCCTTAAAATTCAACCAAATTACCACATTTTAAATGAAGCAGTTTTGCTTTCCATTAGTTACTTAACAGCTGTTTTATATCCCAGTTTGGAGCCTCTCCAAAGTCAGCAAAATACTGTATAGACTTTGTTATATCATAAGAGTTTTTTACTTGAATCTGTAAATAATCAAAATATGTAGATTGTGAGCCCAGACTACAATGTCAAAACTAAATAAATAATCTTAATTTGGAGTTTTCTTTCTTTTTTGTACCATCATAGTCCAGATTTCAGTGGTCTGTCTGTCACAAGAAAACTTCCAACAGGTTGAAATGACGTCTACCTCTCTCCAGTACGTTTGTCAGATTCCACCAGAGAGGGAACTGAATCACACCATCACGTTTCTTTTGTTTCGTAAGAAGTCACAGATCAAACGTACGAGGCCAGTTTTTCCATCGGCAGCTGAAACAGACCCGGATCACAGCTCAGCAGAAACAAACCCGCCGCTCACATTCCTCACTGGCACTCCAAGACTCGACTTAATGGGGATTCCCTGGAAGGCACCGGCTCTGGGAGTGCTCTCTCTCTTTTTTTCTTCTTCTCTTCCCTCTGCTGCTTCTTTAAGTGTTAATCCTTGGGAAACTTCCACCCGTAGCGGCTTGTTTGAAGCGAGCCAGTGGCTATCCGGCTAAGTACGGCCCCCAGTCATCTGAATCATTAGATTAGGCTTAGGCACGGCCCCGACAAAAGAGATTCCCTATCGCCCGTTTGTTTCAAGGAGAGGCCCCCGCTTCAAGCCAGCACGGCCTCAGAAGTGAGAGGCACTTGGAAAGCAAATACATCAAACGTTAGGAAACCCTGAAAAACAAGATGCACTCCAGTTCTGCAGGGTCTGATTTATGGTACGCAGAGAGCAGAGGCATCCGCCGTTCTCGTGGTACTGAAAGCAATGACTGTTACCTGGAGGGCAGTTTACTTTAAAAAGAGCACAGAGACAGGAAACAGCAGGAGATTGGTCTTATTGATCTATTATTAATACATGATATTAGATAGTTGATGGCGTCAGTGTCTGATAGGATGGGAACATTGTAATAAAGGTCACAAATTATTGGCTAATTGACATATTAATGATTAGATATGAACACAAAAATATGTAAGAAGTAATGTCTGCTCAGAGTTATATGTCAGATAATGGATGATCAATCATTTTTTGACCATATAAAGTGTAGCTGAAGGGTTTGACCTTGAGAAGGAAAATCACAGTTTTTGTCAGCTGATCATAATTTTGCAAATAAATTGTCAGAAAACAGTAAAGTGTAATATAATGATAATAACAATGTGTTGCCTAATGATTACTTTTAATACTTAAGTGTGATGTGAGCCAAATAAACAAGTTAAATGTTAATATTTTGTCCTCAAGTGAAAATTGAGATGTGCTATCCTTTTTGCTATCCTTTTTTTTTATTTTACATTTTTTTGGAACATGCTTAATGTTTATGTTCAGACAGAATGGCATGAATTGCTGCAAAGACGTGAACGTTTTGCAGCGATGAATCTGCTTCACACACACTGTACAGTTGGTGTTTTGGCTGTTTGGGGTGAATAAACACAAACAAGACTGTCCTCTTAAGAAAAAAACGACACGACAGGTGGTAACGTCAATCGCCCGTAAACCATCTACAGTCGCGTTGGAGTGACGGATGCCGTCTAGCGGCCGTGGTAATTGTGACCTGGAGCGTTGGTTCAGGTCAGGTGACGTATAAACTGAATGTGTGGACAGATGTTCTCATTCAGAGGAGGAAGGTGGACGGAGGCGTTAACCTGACAGTGAACTTTGCAGCTTTTCGTTTCCTGTTTCCAACCGCGAGTCGGGACAGTCACCTAACCTTAACCCAGTGGTTATTACTGTAGCCATGACAACAAATGTGGCCAAACTATTGAATCAGTTGAGTTGCAGTAACTTCCTAAAGTTGGTAGAGTTTGTTTTAGTTGATTATGCATTGTGCAGGGTAACTATGTCTGGTTGAGGAGAACAATTAAACCCAATTGATCTTGGCTAATTTAGGTTTAAATTAAGCTGTTTGTGCATTCCTTCAGTTTTCTGTTTTATATTGTAGCATTGACTCATGTATTGATTATTGAATTGGTGGGATACCCTGTACTGAATACGCAGTCTGGTCACCAGAATAAAACGTTGGCGTCGTACGTTTCTACAAACCACAGAATTTGTACGTTTCAACATTTTTAATACGTCTCATATCAGCATTTTTAAAGTGATTTACTTCACACGATCATCTGTAGGAACTGTAAGAAAGTTGGACCACCTCCAAACCAACACCTGCTTCCTGTTTCAACCAACAAAACACTGCTTTTAGCAAAACGTCGGGACATTTACAGCCATTTTATTTATTTATTTTTTATTTTAACACCAAACCATGATCTTTCCATGAACCCAACCAGCGTTGTCACATCATCAAACATCATTATTCAACTGATAATGGCTGACAATGAACATATGAAACTTAACATTCAACGTATCTTCGGTTTGTACAATGCAAACGTTTTATTCTGGCGATTGGTTTGGAATACTTCTCGTGCATTTATATTCACTCAAACAGTCAAACACACACTTAACACCCAAAGGACCACAATGGAAATAAGGCTCTCTATTCTCTAAGCTCTTTATTGTGTTTTATCCCTTTGACAAACACTGCACAAAGACATGATGCCTCCTGGTTGAGGCTGTGCATATATTATTTATTTATATATGTCGTCGAATATCTTTTATATTGTCAATAAAGAAGTGGTTCTCTCACCTTATAATGATCATTTAAACCCAAACCATGACCTTTCCCTGAACCCAACCAGACCTGAACCACAGAGTTGTCACATCATAAAATCATAAAACATTTTTTAACAGTGATGTGTAACCCTTCTCGCCGATTACTGCCGATAGGAACGCCAGATTAGAAAACGCCCCTATGTGTCGTTCTGAAGTCAAACTATGGACTTGTTGGCACAAACAGTCCAACAGTCGAATTCTTTATTTGTAATGTTGTATTTCTTTATACAAATACAATATAAAAGTTATAATGACCTCTTCCACCACTGCTCTGTGCTGCTTTAGAAGCTTTTCTACTGCGGTGAGAAGAAAATTCTGGAAGAAACACTGAACATTTTTGGTTTTAACATCCTAAAAATGGGCCACCAAATGTGAGCTATTGGCGGTAGAAATATCAGTAACGGTGTCGGTCTTCACAACAGTCGAAAGACACCAGGAGAAGCGACTGCAAGCGAACGAAGACGCTGAAATCTTGGCAGTTATTGGCCCTGAAACTGCTCAGACTTTATAAGCTTTTTGAGCTGCAAACGTCTGACAGAAACTTTCCAAACAACACAAACTTTTATCCCCCCCCCACAAAAAAAAAAACTTTTCTTGAACGAACTTGAACCCAAACGCACTTCAAAGAGTCTCATTTTGTCTCGTGCAGCATCTAATCTTTCCCCCTTTGAAGACGAACGTGATTGTCTTTCCCGTCGCTGACAGCCCTGATAGGAATATTCATGTTGGTGCTGTGTGTGTGTGTGTGTGTGTGTGTGAGTGTGTGTCTCTAGATTGGCTTCTTAAACAGCCGAGGAGCCATTTTGTGCAGAAGGAGTCCCGGACATGTCAGGGCTGTTGACAGTCTGTGCTTTGGATTAGTGGGCCAGCGGCGAGGCAATCCCTAATCCCTCACTGTATCGTAATCTATTTACCCGCCGTGCTAAAGGGATTTCCATATGAAACTATACACACACAGAGATGCTGGAAGTGTTCAAAATCATAACTCATCATTTGGCTTTTTACCCAATTTCCAGCCTGTTTTGTTTTTTCTCTTCTTTTTTTCTTGAACTTGTCCTGATGCACCGCTGCTCTGCTGTTTGACTCACAGTGATGAGAAAGATGAGGGCAAATATCCAAAATGATTTGTGGCTGCAAAAAAAAGTCTTATTATATGTTTCATGTGATGAAAAATACTGTTGCTTAATGTAAGAGAAGGAAAGAAAGGGATCATCTTCATTATTTTTTATTTTAGAGGGAATATTACATGTTTCTGTTATTTTTCTGACACTTTATTTTTTAATTCAGCTAAATAATGTGAAACTTGCTCAGAGGATATTTTAGCTGTCAATTAAACTGACGCCAGACTAAAGTTGAAGGTAAATAAAATCATTTGAAGCTTAATTTATTTTGGTTAAATACTGAAATGTTATGCCATCTGTATGGTGAAGTATTGTTAGATGTTCAGACTGTAATATAACCTCTGAACTTGATGGACTGAAGGTAGAGAAAAAACAAAAATTAATTTGAAAAAATCTGCTTCTATCAGCATCTACAGCCTGTCAGACTCAAACTTAAGCTTTATGGCACTTACTGGTTTGTGTAACACAACATAACAATGGTCAGAACAAACCAAAAATGGTCTAAGGAAGGACAAACGATACATTCAAATCTACTGAAGACCAATCAGCTGTGTGATCATTGAGTCTAAACTCCATCTATGATCTTTGTTCTGTTAGTTGTTGTGCTGTTCTGTGTTTTTTTGTTGGGGACTACAGATGCAAACTAGCTTCAAGCTAACACTGGTGCATCTTCAATGTTTCAAACTGTACACTGTCCCAGTCAATCAATCAATCAGTCAATCAATCTCAAGCTCAGTGATGTGTGTGGGGAACGAAGGTTAGCCCGTCTGAAGCTGTGTCGCTACAAACTGGTCAGAGTGTCCATGCTGTCCACCACCGAAAGCACCTACAATGAGCACATGAGCATCAGATCTAGTGATGGAGCGATGGAAGAAGGCGACCAGGTCGGATGAATCATGTTTTCTTTTACATCATGTGGACGGCCGTGTGTGTGTGTGTGATTTCCAAAGGGAAGGTAGGAGGTGTTGTGATGCTCTGAAACCTGCTGGTGTTCATGTGGATGTTACTTTGACATGAACCACTTACCTAAACATCGCTACAGACCAAGTAGACCTCTTCATAGCAACAGTATCCTCTGATGGCCTCTTTCAGCAGGATAATGAACCCTGTCACACTGCAAAAGTTATTCAGGAACGGTTTGAGGAACATGACAAAGAGCTGAAGGTGTCGCTTTGGCCTTCAAATTCCCCACATCTCAATCCCATCAGTCATCTGTGGGATGTGCTGGAAGACAAATCTCTCCTAGAAATGACATTTATATAGAACTAATAGGTTCACATCCTGAGTTTTTAGGATTAGACAATAAATACACTTTGGTTAAGGTTAGTGAAAGGTGGGTTTTGGTTGAATGTTCATGAACTGCTGACTTTTTCCTTTATTAAACCATTAAATCATGATCTTTCTCTAAACTATCCAAATGTTTCTGGTGTCTGAACTTGAACATGTTAAAGGAAAGTAGTTATACACACATAGGTGCAAGTAACACCTGTATACTTACTCCAAGATACAAAATTTAATCAGGACAACATTTCAATCCTCCTCAGATTTCCATCATGCCAGTTTTGATCGTAACTGTAATAGTACTTCAGTCTCCACATGCAGATATTTTACTGCATATTTTGGTGGAAAGAAAAAAAAAAGAACTAAGGTGTCACTGAACATTTCACTCATATGTTCTGTTGTGGATTTTCCAAACTGATGTTGGCAGTTTCGGTCGGAGACGAGGAACAGCCGAGGAGTTTGGTGATTTTGATCTGGGAATATTTTAATGACTTGATCAAGGAGAAAATACAGAGGCCACGTCTCTGACTGCTCTGAGCTCTGAAAACCCAAAACCAGCCTTCAAGCAAATCAGAGATATCGGTTCATCAGTTTCAAAGCATAAATCTGTGACCTCTACTTGAATATACATGCCTCTATCGTCTGTTTGAGAAGACAAGAGGGTACAGCTTGACCTCTCTAACTGTGTCACCCTTTACTATTGGAAATTTCCAAACACATTCATCATCAACATTTTTGTAACTTGCCAAATACATAAAGAACATTAGAAACAGGGTGAATCTCCACACATCTTTCAACAACAAGCAGCTGAAGTTTGAGGACAGCAGGCTAACGTTTCAACACTACTGTGTCTTCATCAGAGTCGAGGTGGACGAAGACCTGAAGGCAAACAACACATGTGACAACATAACATTACATGAACATCATTTTCTAATTATGTTGAAAGAAATCGTCATTCAGAAGCATTTTGTTTCCTGCTCAACGTTTCGAATGCACAGCAGTTTTAATCCTCACTTGACCGACTCCTTTATCGTCTCCATCTTCCCGTATGGTTTAAACACAGCACGAATCTACACTAGAAACACTAGAAAGATGCATTGTGGGAAATCTGCTGCATTGATTTTGATCCTTTTTTTATTAGCTCTCCGTTTTAAGTGTGACACTGTTAAAGGAGTCAAATGCTGAATCTATGGATCCTCTTTTAAAGCACCTCTAGCCCTCAAACTCTGACCTGAATATCTACAACTGAAACTGTTTCTTTTAAGTCTTTATAGAAACAACAAAGAGTCAAAAAAAAAGAAAGCGCTCATGGGACGTCCATGACCTCACAACCTCCCAGACTTCTGTCACGGTTCGGCTCAGTCAGCAGGTCCAAACACAGCCCTCATTTATTCCGAGGGCAGGATAGCACCGCGGCGCTGCGGCTTCAGGAGCCACTCCAGAGGACACTTTGTCCTCTGAAGCGCTGTCACATCAGGTAAAGTGACTTGTGAGAAGTCAAAGCGGCCTCCTGGTAGACTGAGAAGCCCCCTCCACCCCCCAAAAAAAGCTGAGTCACTTTGTCACCACAAAGGAGAATAAAAGTTTGCGCCCTCGGGGAGAGAATGGCGGGATAATAAGACATCCAAGAACAGCTGTTCAGAGAGAGGGACAGCCTTTCTCTAGAGAAAAAAAATAAGCAGCAGAGATTGCCTGAACATGGCCCAAAGATTAGTTTGTCCTAATGTGGTAAATCCCGGCTGGTGTTTGCAGAAGACAGCGGTGAACGCAGCAGGACGCGGAGCGGGCGGGCGGGCGGGCGGGCAAACACACGGACGCACCATGTTTACCAAAAAAACTGTTTGTCCAGCTGGCGGAGGGACGCGGCGAGGAAGCGGGACGGCTGGTTAATTAAAATCGTGATTCGTCCCTTTTTTCCTTGGATCAAATGAGTTGTACATTACTGTCGACACGGCTAAACAAACAGCGGGGATGCCAGTGTACATGTTTGCTAACCTGCCCGGCTGTGAGTCCACTACTGTTGGGTGTGAGGGGTTGGAGTTTGGATATGAGGACGGGAGAAGGGGGGGGGGGGGTCTGATTATTGACACGCTGTTTAGATATTCCTGCAGGTAACAGAGATAACATTTACTCTGCAGTCATGTTCAGGAGGCCTCAGCATCTTTATTCAGCAGATTATTTTAAAAAAAAACATTATTTGTCAACCATTTATTTTTACTTCCTTTTGTTTCTAACTTGACAATCCTCTTTTTGTTTTTATTGTAAGTTCATATTTTCAACCTTTTCATATGTATTTGTAATTTTTGATCACTGTCTTGAGCTTCTTCTTGTTTCCATGTTTCCTTCCGATGTTGCAGTTGTTGTCTGAGATGAAAAGACGATTTTTCTTTTTTTGGAAATTTTTACAAAATTCAAGCCTGGTCTTTTTTTTGTTGTTGTGATTTGATATAATCGGGGGTCTAAATGTTAGAGAGGGTTGTATCCAGAAAGTGTTTCTGTTTCCAGACTGGCAGGATAAATCTGAAAGAGCAGATCTTCTCCCTCGTTATAAAGTTGGTTATAGCTGGCTGTACTAAGCAGCTTCCAGGTGTGTTTAAAGCTGAGATTAAACTAACTTTGTGTCAGATTAGCTGATTATAGAGTCGCATGTTTTTACTGTGACTCAGCGGAGAAACATGTCAGACTACACTTTGGACCCTGATCAATCACAGCTCAGTCTGTCCTGACAGAGATGATCCAACAACAAATGTTTATGTGTGTAATCAGAGTTTTATGAATCGAATTGAGGTTATGATGGACTTCTTTCCTAGCCACCAGAGTTTGGATCATTTCTCACCTGAGGGTTTTTATTTCAGGTTTACTTAAATAAAATCGGATATAATTCCTCTTTTTATTCTGCATGATCACATGAAAGAGCTCCTGATGGTCATAGAACATGTTGAAGAAGTTATTAAACTCTGAAAATAAAAGGTAAAGACAATTGTGACGCACTAGTTTTCTGTTGGCGTGTTGAGAGGCGCTACCTCAACGCTGCACTGGATTAAACCAGAAACGTGAACGTTAACTGAATGTGCCTCGACAAAGCTACGTTTCCAGTGAAGGCGACTGGCTGGTTTTCCTCCTTGGTGTGATTCATCTGACCAGTTAGAAGAGAAAACGTTCTCACATTTGTTTCACCATCTCATCCGCTGATTGGAAACAAACTGAAGGTTTGAAAAGACCCAAAAAGTCTAGAGGCAGCCAGCTAGCAGCTCTGTGAGGCCTCACTTCACACGCTCTTCACAAAATGCTTTTAGCTCAGTTATAACATCAGCGTGCTAATATGCTCACTATGACAATGCTGCTGTTTACCAGGTATAATGTTAGCAGGCCTTTACCGAGTCCTAGTCCAGCACCCCTACTATAGTATACTGTAGCATAAATCCATGCATGTCAATGCATTTTGAGAGTAAAAATAATCACTTAGGAACACAACACATAGATGAAAATTAGACTAGAGTCCAACACAAGATAAGTCAGAAGATACGGCCAATTTTGAAAAACTTTCACCGTCAAACAAATTGAACAGAGGAGAAACATCTTTACTCAAGTTCATCCAAACAATAAGTCATAATGTAAAAGTCACACATGGCATGACAGTGAAAAACTAGTGTAAGTGTTAAGTGTTAAATCTAAAGGAAAACTGATGGTACGTTGTTCTAAACCTCTGAGAAATGCAGCTTTGAGAATCACCAATACACAAAAACACACAACCGTATATTATCTTTGAGTTTTAAATACCTCTGCTAGACTAATCACTGTTATTGTGGTGAAAGCAGCCACACAAGCCCAGTATGTTGATCCATAAACCATCAATAAACTGAATAATCTACGGAGTAATGAGTGATATATGAGTGAGAAGTTTACAATCGAAGGTAACCAGTTAACATGAAAACCAGTTGCTCTATAACACCGGCCCCGAGTCACAGACAGCCAACTGTTTATTTAAAGCTGCAGTTTAACTTTATTATTATGAATTTTAATCTATTTCTCATCAGAGCAGAAACTCCTCATTGGTTCTGGGCACAGAAGTTTGGACATGTCATGTTCTGAAAGCTTGTAGATTAACAGCTTATGAGCTCAGATCTTGAATGAAGTTGCTGCTTCTGTTTCTGTAACATACACATAGTTATTTGTCATTTGAGTGTTTAGATCAGCTGGAAACTGTGTGTAGAAGGTTATAGTCAGGCCTCTCATGTCATGGCATTGACCAGTCTTTATCAGAGAGGTAGATTATATAGATATATAAATTAGGATTTGTATCATCCATAAACACCATATTGGTCATTTGAAAGTGCAACCTGTATTCAAACACAGTTGATCTTATTGTAAGTGTTGCATGTTGCTCTATGTAGGACGTGATGTTGGTATCTAATGCTCAGTTTATATTAATTAGTTTGCCTGGCGTTGCAGGTTACACGTACATTATCAGACACCTGCATCATCAAGTGTTTGTATGTCAACATGTATTAATGCTACTCCTCAGCTACCCAGCTAAAGCAACAGCACTGATCACACATCATACATTTAATCTCAAGTTTAAGCAGCTTATTCGATAGTTTTCTGTGATTAACATGAAGGAAAAAGCTGCTGATAGCAACACTGATTGGGTTTCATTTGCAACCAACTGTCTCCAT
Source organism: Euthynnus affinis (assembly GCA_029490765.1). NCBI lineage: Eukaryota > Metazoa > Chordata > Actinopteri > Scombriformes > Scombridae > Euthynnus > Euthynnus affinis. Next base: position 3,625,985 of record CM055838.1, read on the forward strand.
GTCTAACCCTAACCTAACCCTAACCCTAACCCCATGGACCTAACCCTAACCCCATGGACCTAACCCTAAGCCAACCCCAACCTAACCCCAACCTAACCCCAACCTAAGCCAACCAACTATCCCCATGGACCTAACCCTAACCCTAACCCTAACCTAACCCTAACCCCATGGACCTAACCCTAACCCTAACCCTAACCCCAACCTAACCCAACCCCAACCTAACCCTAACCCTAACCCTAACCCCATGGATCTAACCCTAACCCTAACCCTAACCCCAACCTAACCCTAACCCTAACTCCATGGACCTAACCCTAACCCATGGACCTAACCCTAACCTAACCCCAATCTAAGCCAACCAACTATCCCCATGGACCTAAACCTAACCCTAAACCCCAACCTAACCCCAACCCTCCCCATGGACCTAACCCTAACCCTGATTCACAAATGTTACAACACAAACACGCCCATGAAGTTTTGTGGAGCGATTTCCACAATCACAAACCAACTTTCATATATTTGGCTTCTTTTACTTCTCTAATATTTACAACATAATCTCCTGAAACGTCAAATCACAGCCGTTAACGTGACTCTGACGGGTCTCAAACATGTTAACGTTAATCTCACAATAACGTCGTTCAGGTGTCGCTGAACGGATCCTGGATCACGTAGAAACATCAGCGCTGATGTTCTGTTTGATGCGACGGCCTGTAATCGTCGTCACGGCACTTTTAAAACCAGTTAAACCAGTTTAATTGGTTGTTTTTTAAACAGCTGATGAGTCGACACTTTAAATCGATCGATTGCAGAAACAAACAAACTGTTTTTTAACAAGACTTTATTATAAAAGACACGAATGTACATCTTTCAAAATTTCAGTGGAATACTTGACATTTCGTGTCTAATTCACATTTTTTTAATTTTTTTTTTTTTAATTTTCTTTCATCTGCAAAGAACAAATAGCCAAAAAAAAAAAAATCTTTCACCTTATGAACAAGTGCTGCAATTCAAATCTCCAAAAAAATACAACACCCCACACAGGCTGGACGACGAGTTTCTCAACAAGATTCAAAGATAGAAATGAATATCAGCAACCTGAAAATCATAGCAGCATCATCTTATTTATTTATTTTTTTTATAATTTTCAGATTTGTTTTCATGTTTCTGTCAAAAGTTGTTTGTTTTTTTTTTGTTCTCTGAAGAATAATCCTAATCTGACGATCCCAGGCGGCACAATCTCGCAGCTTCTGATGAAATTTAACTATTAAAAGGCCTTCAAACGTTGGAAATGGCGTCGTTTTCTTTTCTCTCTCTCTCTCGAGTTCTGGAGTAGAAAAATAATCCTGGACGAGTCGATCTGCTGATGGCGGCCGAGCAGAGGAACCGAGCTTATCGGGTATCTGTGCGTCGTTTCAGTTCGTTCATGAATAAACTTTTTTTTTTGTTGTTTTTTTTTAAAAATGTCTCTACTATTAGTTTAAAGGATCTTTATAAACCACCGACAACGGAAAAGGAAATACTTCTTTGAAAGCAGAGAGAGGAGTCACAGCACTTGGAAACGCCACGACGCCTGGTCTTTGTAGTCCAAACAGTCGGCGGCGGCGTTGAAGTTGAGCTTCCACGCCGAGGCCGCCGCTGCCGCCGCCGTCTGCTCTTTGTAATCCAGACAGTCCGTGGAGTTGAAGGCGAGGCCCGGCGGCGCGCTGTACGCCTGGTGGTGGTGGTGCGACGGGTGGTGGTGATGGTGGTGGTGACCCGACGTCTGGCTGATGTGGTGGTGCGGGTGTCCCGACATGGAGCCGCCCGTCATGGGGCTGAGCTGGTGCGGGTGGTGCGGGTGGTGATGGGAGTGCATGGGCGCCAGGTACGAGCCGCACTCCACGCCGCCGAAGTAGGAGCCCGACGCCGAGGCCGGGTAACCCTGGCTGTACGCCGCCGCCGTCTGGCTGTAAGACACCGGGTAGGACGGCGTCCCCCCGCTGGTGGAGGACGTCACGGAGCGCTGCATGCAGGATGCGCTGGTGGGGGCGGCGGGGTCGGGCAGAGCGGCGGGCGCCGGGGCCGGAGAGATGGGCGCCGGGCTCCAGATGGATGACACCGGGGCGGTGACGGAGGTAGAGGTGCTGATCAGACCGGGTCCTCCGAGGCCGGAGGAGACGGAGGAAGAGGAGGAGGAGGACGAAGAGGAGGAGGTGGAGGAGGAGCTGGACACCGCCGGCGGCGTGAACTGGCCGCTGCTCTCTGAACCGGTGCTCTCTCTGGTCGGGGAGGACTTCTTCTTCATTGGTTTCACCTTGGCGCTGTTGCTGCTCTGCTGCTGCTGCCGACACTTCGCTCTCCTGTTTTTAAACCAGACCTGAGGAGACGAGAAGGGGGGAAAAGGTCAAAAGGTCAGCGCCGCATGTCGCCCCCGATCATAAATGAGAAAACCTGCACAAGCTGGCGGGAACTAAAACACCTTCCTCCCCTCTCACATGATCCTACTGAGGTGCTCTGACCTTTGACCTCTGTACTGTCAGTCTGTTCAGAGTCTGCTGAACGACCGAAGTGACAAAATAAATAAATAAAACAGGCGAATGCAGATCTGTGTTCTTCTTTTTTTAGGTGAACCGGCCCTTTAAAGACCCTCCTCACTGTTTGTCTGGATTCTGAGGTTTTTATCCGACGTTACTGCGTTCTGCTGAAATCTGGATTTTAGTTTCTGCTGCTTATAAAACTGAAAACTGTCCCTCTTATTCTGGAGCGAGATCGTCAATATTTAAACGTCATCTCTCAAAGGAAACAGTCGGTCCTCGTTAACAGACACGACTGGAGCGAAGTGAGAATCTTTCTTATGATTTGAGTGAAACGACCCTTTAATTATTTAATTAAATTTAATTATTTAATTAAATTTAATTCCCAACAAGTTCTGTTGAAAATAAAATGTTATTTGAGAGTGTGTGAAGGTGAGGAGTCACTGTGCCACGACTTGTTCACTAACCTTTCCTTAATTGAGTCATAATTAGAGTTACATAATGAAATATTTCAGGAGCTTAATTATTAATATAATTGGTATAAATGCAGCAATTTCACAGTAAGGCTGTGTTTATAGAAAAGGTGTAAACTCTACATATGAATGTATTTTTCAGGATTCTGGGTGACTTTATCTGCTTTTTATTTAAATCTTCTTTTATCTTTTATGATTTAATTTCCCAATTTTTAAGTTTACAATATTATTTTTGGTCCTTTTTTGATAAAAAATGTAATTAAACATTATGAAACAGGAAGTTGTTATTTTACACCTGACAAAGTTTTACACGTTCTTCTTTACAGATAAGTTTAAATGAACAATAAAACTAACAAAAACTGAACTCAAAGACTGAAAAAAGATGAATAAGACACAAACATGTGTGTATGATGAGAACATTTTGCATTATTTTTGAAAACCTTTGGAGCATTTAAAGGTCATGAGAGTCATCAAGCAGCTTCCATATAAATTATAATAATGTTAAACAGTCACTATCACCTTTATAAGAAGCAGCAAAGTAGCATAAACTTAAATATATATATATATATAGTGAAGAAAAGCAGCATTTTGTGATGATAATAGTGATGAGAGTTAATAAGAGGCCTGTCAGCAGAGAGGCTGCAGCCCAGCAGAAACACTCTCACAGCCTTTTTTTTTCTACTAAAGATGTTTCACCGCATCAAAAGCTCGTCAACTTCTCCCCTTTGATTAAAGACTTGTCTCTACTTGATCAATAATAATAGCTGAACGTTTTGAGTTAATCATGCAGAAGCCTGAGGCGAAAAACACCAAAACATAAAAAAAAAAAAAACCTGAGCTCAGAGGCATTAAACACGTGTATGAGTGTGTGTGTGTGTGTGTGTGTGTGTGTGTGTGTGTGTGTGTGTGTGTGTGTGTGTGTGAGATCAGGCCTGATCCTAGTTTGACCTCCAGACTCAATTCTAACATTTTTTTTTACATCAAACTGTCACCTAAAGTTGTTCAATTAAAACCTAAACAGACTAAAAACAAGTTGTGAGAAAAAGTCAGCAGGTAAAACTTAAAAAAACAACCAAAAAAGCAGCAATGAATCCTCAAAAATGAGAATTACATGCCCTAACTTCCATATTTTTGTCTGGTAAATAAAGTCAGCGGGCTGCGGACCCGGTGGGGAGCAGCCTGGTTGGACTGTCTGGTCTGACCTGGACTCTGGACTCCGGCAGGTTGATCTTCAGCGCCACCTCCTCCCTCATGAAGATGTCCGGGTAGCGCGTCTTGGCGAACAGAGACTCCAGGATGTCCAGCTGCGTCCGGGTGAAGGTGGTCCGCTCCCGGCGCTGCTTCCGCGGGTTACCTGGAGGTAGAACCAAGAAGAAGAAGAAGAAATTAATAAACAATCGTCAGTTCAGTCCGCTGAAAGCTTCTTAGCACCACTTTATTATCGGCTAAAAGTTTAGAAACTGAACTCAAATACGCGCTGATGCGTAAAAGCTGAAAACTCACATTCAGCCCTTTAAAAACATTGTTCATATAAAGTCCTCATAATGTTTGATTGTTCTATTTTTTACAATATGCATGTTTTCACACTTGTTTCAACTTTTATCCAGTTTATTATCAAAGAAAACCTTCTTTACGATAAACAGACCGAACAAATATTACCGTGAAACATATAATTGTTGTCGTCAAATACACAAAAAACACACTTTTAAAAAAAAATCAGAGTTTAAATGAACACAACCGCAATCTTCCCGCCTATAAAACTAACAGTAAAAGTCGCTGAAAGACTTGAGAATATTTTCTATACTGAGAGCAACATTTTACCGTAAATTTCACAGAATTACCGTAAAATTATTATAGGAATACATTAAAAAAAGAAGCTTAACATTATAATTAAAATATAGTTTAAGCGCAGACAAGATATCAAAGATTAATATCAGTAATAATCTTTAAATAAAAACTACAGCAGATTCTCAGGAATAAATGAACGTAAATGAGTGTTTTTCGGGTATTTTTCGGGTGCGTGTATATATATAATATACACTATATAATATATATATGGTGTTCGTACCCGGGTATCCCACAGACGGGTGCAGCAGGTCCATGGCGGCTCCGCTCAGGCCCAGTCCGTTCATCCCGTACGGGGCCTGTTTGAGATAAGACATCATGCTAGAAGCTCGGAGGGGAGACCGGAGTCTGGACGGGGTTCAGATCTCCCGGTGTTCAGGTCTTCAGTCTTCCTGCAGGAGGACGGAGAGACACAGTGAGACTCGGAAACAACTATTCAATATATTAAGCTTAAAAAAGAAGAATAAAAACAAACAGAGGTCCCGTAATTTAATTTATCAACTCTTCAAACTTCCGCCAACTTTCACAGATTTTACAGTAAACACATATAATCATAATTGAAGCCACATTATATAATAATAACACGGAAATCTTTCACTAAACCTCTAAACTCCTGATATTTATGGTCTCCAGGTTGTAACCTTTAACTTCTGTAATGTATTTTAACACCGTGGAGGCAATAAACGCTTCTAGATACAAATCCTGCTGATTCTACAGCAGATTAACATTATTTTACATGTTTTTTTGTGTGTGTTTATAGTCACCAAAACTGTTTTTTTACAACATAAGAAATGTAAATGGACATTATATTAACAAAATATATATAAGAGGAAGACAAGAGAAGAGGAGTAACTTCATGAAACAGCTCATAGAGTCAAAGTGGAGTTTGGTAAAGAGATAATTTGGCTTTTCTATTTTTTTTTTGTCTCACATCACTTTATAAAAAACATTCAGCTCTGAAAATGAAAATAAAAAAGGACGTTCAGGCCTCAAAATGACGTGAAGGACTATTTTTTTCTGAATGAGTGAAATTCAGCAGGACGATGTGAAGTTTACGGTTAAATCCTGAAAAAAGAGGAATAATAATATAAAAAGAAGAAGAAGAAGGAAAAAAAGTCGAAGCAGTTTTTAATTTAATCTGGAACAAAGTGTGACACCAACTTGTCTATGAAACGGTTTGTAGTGATAACATCAGACTGCAGGCAGGAAATTAAAAAGTAGAAAAAGCTCACGAGACAAACACTTCTCTCTCTCTGTCTTTTTTATTATAATAATAAAGAAATGACATTAAACCGCCGCAGTTGTGACATCTGACATGTTTAAATCCAGCAGGATGTTTCCTGCCTTTTATCAAACTCAGATCTTCATTGAGTTTTAATTAATTCAATAGCTCACAATTAAATCGACCTGTGGAGACACACGGTTAAATTACACAGAGCGCTTTAACTCACCTGAGACTTTCTACACCAATCTATGCTCAAAGATACGTAAAAAATACGTGAAATATCCCAAATTTATTTATCTATGGAGATAATAAGTTAACAGTTAAGTCTTCAATTAGGCTTAGTTATTTATTTTTTCCTCTCGAAATATTCCTTATCTTATTTTTTTTCTATATTTACGTTTACGTGTTTAATCTTATATCCTGCATTGATTGTAATATATTTTTATTTTATGTCACATGCAGGTTCTTCTCATGTAGGGATAATTTAGCTAACATATTATAACGTATATTAATCCTGTAGTGTCATAAATCTAAAGTATTTAAAGCGAAACAAGAGTTAAAAAATATATATATAAGGATTTAAATGAAAGGACATGAATGAGATAAAAGTTACTGACTGATGTTTAACCTTTTTATATAATATAGAATATAGTGTGTAAAGTATTTAATGACTCCTGCAGAACATTTGCAGCAGCTGTGTTGCGTTGCCTTAATTGTTAACTGTTAGTGTAAGACAATGTATTTAGATAAGGATTTCCATAATCCACTGGGGTCCTTTTTTAGCAGGTAAATGCTCAAATTTCGGACTAATAGCTTCTTTTTTTTGTTTTGTTTTGTTTTCGTGGTGTGAAAGGAGCCGCGGGCCTCCTGATGGATCTGAACTGAGGCGTTAACACTCCAGAAAAGCTTCACATTTCCATAAACCGCAGGAAGGAGCCCAATCACGCAATGTAAATGCGTCAAAAAAACTGTGTGCAAATGAACTCCATTACAATTTAGATTAGATCTACACAGGGCGACAATTAGCGGAGTGACTCTTATCAGAGAAAAGTAACCGGACAAGAGCTCAGGAGCAGAAACAACGTAAAATGGTCACGTTTGGTCCATTTAATTAAAGTAAAATATTAAATATGTCTCCTATCTGAAAGAGCTTTTAATATGTTTCATTTGCAAAGGTGATAATTCATAATTGAGTCTGTCGTTGCGTTTGTTTTTCAAAGCACGTCTTGAAGTTTAAGTTAAATTGTATTTCAGTTATTACTCTTTTAAATATTATTGAAAGAAAAATAAAAAAAAAGGTCACTGCATCGTTTTGCTTCCCCAAAATACGGCTCATGTGAAGCAGGAACACGTCCATTAATGATAAATATTATTCAGAAACACAGCTGGAACTCTACAGATTAAAAACCAGGCAGCAGTCTCACCTTCTTCTGGCTCCGTTTTGTTTTTTTGTTTTTAAAAAAATCCGATTAAACGTCAAAGCAAAGAGATCCAGAGTTTTAAAAATATCCACATGGAGGAAAAGTTTATTCAGTTTTCTTTTTTTTTTCAGCAGGTAAATCAGGTTTAGCAGCTCCGCGTGCGCTCACACCTGTTCCCGAGATAGAAAAATTAACATTTCGACGCAGAGAAATAAAAGAAATAATAATAATAAGCGTGTTTTTTTAATGAGTCTTCGGCGCGTTTCGTCCTCTCCGGCCGCTGTTGACGGATGGAGATTGATGCTCGTCTCCGCGGCTCGCGCCTCTATGAGTCGAGGAAGCACGCGGGTCTTCACCCCTCCCGACCAATCACAGCGCTCTGCGGCCTCGAGGGCGACGCGGACAGCCAATCGGCGCGCGAGTTTGGCGCCGAAACGCCCGCCCCATTTCGAATGGAAGCAGCACCACGTGACGCTGAGTGAAAAGTTTGGGTCAGAAAGTTGTAGAGGAGTCGGCAGCCAGAAAAATGAATCATTAAAGCGCGTTTTTAAATGGAAATATTAAAAATTAAAGATCAATTAGGGAGCGTTTGTGTTTAAATATTGTTGTTTTTGTATTGTATTAGAGCTGCAACTCAACTATAGGTCGTTATTTTTAAAGCAGAAAACATTAAAAATGTAAATTTCATATTATTCTGCATGTCAGTAAAACCGTTAATTAGCTTAAAACGGTTAGCCAAAAATGTAGCTTGTAGCAACCAGGCGACCTAAACGTTTTTTTGTTTTGTTTTTTTTTTAGTTTGAAGCCAACTGAAAGCTGCCAACAGGCCTGTAATACTGGTACAAATTAAAGCATTTTTCGTTGCACCAAAACACTTTCCAGTAAAAGCAGGATTACCGTTTATTTTCACCCTAAATACCTCTACTTCTGCGCAGACATTTTCATGAAAACTTCCTTCCTTTGAACACTTCATTACAGTGTTTTTTTCCCTCTTCCTTCCCTCCCTCAAATGACACCTACAAGCTCAACCAAGAAATATAAATAATGTTTAAAAAAAAAAAGTGTAAAAGGCGACTTGGCAGCAAAAAGCTGCAGTGCAGGTTCAAACATGAGTATCAGCTGATTAAAGCAGAGCTGCTGCTGTCAGGAGTTATTTGACTTAAATGACCTTTAACAGAAATCAACTGTAGTCGATTTAGCAGATCAGACAGCAAAGTAAAAAAGTGTGTTTTTTTTTTTTAACCAATTAGCTTATGTAAATCCCTCTATTGTCAAAAGGCCTAATGATACATAGATAGGTCAATTAATTTAAAATTAATTTATCCAATACACATATAATTGAACAAATGTAAACATACTGAAAAAAAGTACTGTGAAATGCATGCAACTACACAAAGAAGCATAAAAATAATACTTATAATTATAAGTAAACAGATAAATTGTTAATTTAAAGGAGGCCTGGATACAACACCTGCTGAGAAATGCAACCTTGTGATGGTTGAAGCAGGAAAAAAAAAAAGAAAATTCAAAAGAGAAAAATGGCAGCTTTTGTTAAAGGGGAATGAATAATGAAAAATGTTGGAAATCTTTGTTGTTTCATTTCCTCTGTGTGTTCTCAGAAAATTGGCTGTGGACCGGCGGCAACAAAGCCAGTGATTGATCACACAAGTATCAAGATATCAAATGGACGGAGTCATTGTTGTTGTGAGGGTTTTTTTTTTTTTTTTTAAGGGGGTCTAATCCCAAATTGCAGGAGTATTTTCTTAATACTAAGCCCGTAAATCCAGGGATCAGGCAGCCCTAAAGAGGTGTGTGTGTGTGTGTGTGTGTGTGTGTGTTGGAGGTGGTGGGGGTTAAGTTTGGAGAGGTTTTCTCTCGTCTCGTGTTGTCGGCGCTTATTAAAAGCATGATGCATAAAATCCCAGGTTGTCAGAAAGCATGCAGGAGGCTCCGGCCGTTTGGCTTCTGCAGAGTTTCCCCCATTTTATAAAAGAAAAAACACTCCACACACACACACACACACACACACACACATAGAAAACCTGCCGTGCAGACACAGAACAGGGCAGAGAAACCCTTTAAATCAGCTGACAACAGTGTGTTTGTGCTGTAGGCTTGAAAGGGAAACAGCGAAGCAGCAGGCAGGCAGGTGAGGATGGCACAGAGGAAAACACACGGACGTGCAGAAACACACATCTGCAGTCTCATAGCAGCGTCTGGATCCATCAGGAAAAAAAGAGCTGGGACTCCCAGGTAAGAACAAAAACTGTTAATTATTAAAGTTATTGAACAGGAAAAGGTTTAACATGTGGTAAAAAAAAAAATACAAACAAGTATGTACATGTCTGAGGTGATGTAAGTTCAGGACTAAATATGAAACCCTGAAACCATTTCTTCCTCCAGGGTGTGATAATAAGTAGAAAGAAATGTGGCTGTGAGTGTTTAAAATAGTCCAGATTGTCTCAGGAAGTTGATATATGTGAGGTGATTTGTTGCTGATGTTAATTTATAATATATAATATAATAAATGTGTGTGTGTGTGTGTGTGTGTGTTGGTGGATTTACAGCTTTGTTTTTAAAAAAAGTGTTTAAAAATAAATGACAGAGCTGAAATCAGATATCCATAGAGAATTTAGGAGGATTTTCACTGTGCATGCACTTATTATCATTATTATTATTATTATTATTATTATTAGATGGGATTTAAGCAAAAGGCCAGAGTGTCTCAGCAAGTTTCAGTGTTTGAAAAAGTGAAAATAAAGTGAGAGTTGTTGAGAGAAAACCATCCCGAGGTGACGGGACGTGTGACGTAGAGACGAGCTGGAAATAAGGCGGCGTTGTGATTATGTAACGCCGCTCTGAATGATCCACACAGCTGCAGTGAGTGACACTTCAGGTTAAAGCACAAATGACACACAAGTGCCACCTGCAGTTATAACGGACTGATTATGTAGAAACTCACAAGTGGATCCAGGAACTAAGAAAACTTTAAAAAAAGAAAAGAAAAAAATCACCAATTTGACAGAAAATATAGAGAAAGTGAAGAAAACAACCAAAAACCAAAACAAACGAGACATTAAAAAGTGTTGAACACACACTCAGATTCACTTTTTTACTTTAATCTCTTCATTACTTTTGATTTTCTGTGACTTTATTTGGGATAATAAATATATTATAATATGACAATAAATGAAGGCGAGAGACATGCAACAAAGGTGTCTAGATGAATTTGATTTTAAATTATTTAGATGTCGTCCACTATAAATCTTTGTAACTACAGAGAGTTCAGTTCTGTTCAGTGTTTATTTGTTTAAAATAAGATTAGATATATGACCAACTTCAATAAATATCACATTAACTATCACGAGTTATAAACATCTACGTTGTGCTAATTGTAAAAAGTTTGTTGTTGGTTATTATGATAATGAAGACAAGCTGTTCAATTATATTTATTTCGTCAACTTCTTTGTTTTTGTAAGTTTTGGACGCTTCAAATATTCGAGTAAGAAGGATTGTGTGATGTTTAAATTAAAGAATAAAGAAATAAAGCTAAAGTAACACACACACGGACACAAATGGACGCTTTTTGTAGATTGATTGACTGATCCAAATTTCAAAATAAAAGCTCAAGCTGCACTTTCCAAATAGTGATCTATGAGATCATTAAAGGTTTTCTAAGAATAATCTACAGGACGTGTTTCTAGGAATAAAAACAGCTCGTGCAGACGGTGGCGGTTTGTGTCCACGTTGTGAAAATATCAATAGTCTGAAGGTCATAAAGTCATGAATGATTTGGATCAGCTGCTGCAGACCTGCAGGTACGATGAGTACTCACAACACGCAGACACAGACCCGTAGTCTCTCTCTCTCTCTCTCTCTCTCTCTCTGACGCTGAAGTACAGTCACTTGACCCGGCCGCCGCATTCCTTCTGGCGTTCGACATCTCAGTAAATGATGAACTTGGCGCAGGCGGAGCAGACGGAGCAGACAGCGAGCGAGCGGCTTGCTCACCTGGCTGCTTCCTGAGAGGCAGAAAACAACCAGAAAGAAGTTAAACAAACACTCGTAGAAGGCAGAAAGTCACTGAGCTTCAGAGTAAAATTCAAGGATGAAGTTTGTAGTGAGTAGTTAGTTCCCTTTAAATGTTTTTGTCTAGATCTGCCTGATATTACGTCTGTTGTTTTTAACGTAGATCCGGTCCTGGTCTCTGGGTGCAGCTGGTATTTGGTTTGGGCAGACAAACAAACAGGAAGTTGTAAGGATTAAGCAAATATGAAACTCTTAATATATAACGTCTGATTCCGGTTTGTACGGTGGCCCTGAGGTGCAAAAAACAACTCTTACATTCATCCGGTGCAACAAAGCCGCAGGCTACTTTACACCACGCTCAGTTTATGAAGTGTTATGTTGAGGCGGAGCGATGAAGTTTGTTTTAGTCGATAAGCATCAGCTGTTTGATTTAACTGAAGGTTTGATTTTCATGTATGTTCATTGAAGGAGGGTTCGTTCTCCCAGCAGAGAGCTTCCACCAGATTTCAAACATATAAACCGTCTGCTGTGAAAAAGCAGCTTAGTTTATTGACATGCTACAGATTTAAATAAGCAGCAGTGCAAAGTAACTGAGACTAAAACACATGGAGAGTGTGTGTGAGTGTATTTATGGCCGTGTGAGTCCATCTGAAGTAAATCTCTCCACATCTGTGAGGGCGTCTATGTCGACAAACTTGCATATTTTTTTTTTTTTTTTTTGCTAGAGAAGCAACGTCTGTGTTCTCGTTCCAAACACGACGAAAACAAGCAGCTCCTTCCTCTTGCCATGTCATGACGTCGCCACCTTGTTTAACCAGCGCGGATGTGTGTGAGAGAAAAACATGTCTGTACACGCACACACACACACGATTGACATCCTCAAGTCCGCTGCTTTATATGCAACAGAAGAAGAAGAAGAAGAAGAAGGTGTCGGATAATTAAAATGTTTCTGGATGTCTTGGAAGGATCGGAGGCCCTCAGGCTCACAACTGTCAGAGAGAGAGAGAGTGTTCACCATCACTACTTTTTCTTAGTTCTGTGCAGCTCTTAAAGATGAAAACCAAGATTTAAACTCTCAAGAGTCCAAAAAAAAAAGCGAAAGGAAGTTATCTTTCTGACTTCCAGTGACTTCCTCCTGCAGAACCGATGTCTTCGATCCCCTTTATTTCATAAAAATAATCATGTAGGTTTCTGTGTATTTAAGTGTGAAGCTCCATCATCCTCTCAGCTGATGTGTTTTTACAGCACTGTTATGAAACCCACGTCAGCTGACAGTCCTGACACCTGAGGAGTCAGAGCAAGAAACAGGAAATGAGAAACGAGTCGTCATTCGGCGTCAAAGCATACAGTACAGAGACACGGCGAGGAGCGTTTAGAGAGGAGGAAGAGAGCGTGGAGAGGGTGGGGTGGGGGGGGGAACATGTAGCTGTCAATCAAAGATCCTCTAGCCCCGCCCCTCTCATTAAGAAGGCAAACAATGAAGAGGGGTGAGGAGGATGAGGAGGGAGAAATCAGACACCAGAGCCACGAAACCAACTGACCCCATCCAGTACCCATCACCCCCTGAAACACAGAGGTGTGTGTGTGTGAAGGGAATTACTTAGATGTGTGTGTGTGTGTGTGTGTGTGGTGGAGGGTGGAGGGGGGGGTTAACTTCCAATCCTTTTAGGATTATGCCCCCCCCCCCTCCACCCTCCTCTTCTTCTCTCTGGCTCTGTTCTTCGCTCTTTCACTCTGCTGCCCCTCGGGCAATCACATTAAAACTTGCATGGCCAGCGCTCATTCAGATATCTCTAACAATGCGTAGCAGCGGTAACCATGTGAGCGCTGGCAAGGCACGCAGGAATGCACAGATTCAGTTCCCCGTCACCCTCCCTGTACCAAAAAAAAAAAAAAAGGAAAATATTGAAGGCGATAAAAGCATTTCCCAGATGTCTTCTGGAGGAAAAATGGCTGCTTTTAAACGACAATTAGCGAAGCAAGAAAAAGAAGAAGTCACATGAATCAAAGCACATGTGATCATTGAACACGTCGGGTTTTTATTTTATTTCATATGTGAGCAAAATGACATTTCTTCTCTTTCTTTCTTTTTTCCTCATTTGAAAGTGAAATATTTTTTTCCTCCACGTTTTCCACATGAAACTTTTCAGATGTAACGGCAGCAGACGTTTTCTCACTTGATGTGAACAGTGAGTCACATCTGAATAAAAAATGTATGAAGTCAAATGTGGATTTTTTTTCCCCCACACATGTAAAACAGGAACTGAAAGGAAAGATGATTATAAATTGAAACATTAAAGTGAAACGTCTCCAATGGATTCCCAGGACATTTGAAACAGAGATTCATGGTCCTCCAACTTTTTATCTGGTGGCAACAACAAGTCAAAACTTCAGTTCATGACCAGATATCTCTAAAACTAATCACCAAACTCCTGTCATCTCTTAGCTGTTGAATAAATTCAGCATATACCTTCAAAAACAATTAAAAAAAATAACAACAAAACCACACTGGACTAAATCTGGCACACCTGGTTGCCGTAGTCATGCTGGTCGACTAGTTGATTAGTTGGTCGATATGCTCTTGTCCGACTAAATTCTGATTGGTCGACTAATCTCTGTGTTACTTTCATAAGGAGAAAAGTGCTACATCAGCAGCTTTCTGGGATTAATCCATTATTTCCTTCTGCGGGGGGGACAGACTAACAAACTACCTTTGTTAGTCTACTACTAAACTACTAAACTTTGGACTCTCCCAAACTAACGGAGACTTCTGGGTCTGACTGTTCTCAACGGTTACTGAGCGTTTACTGAATCAGTGTTTGTCTTATGATTATATCAACAAGAACCCCCGCCAGGCCAAAAAAATATGTTTTAATGCCAGAATTAATGCCAAATATCCACTCATTCAGAAATATTTAGTGTTTGGGAGTCTGTGTGACTGAACCGCTGTGTCGTTGCCTGGGAAACGAGCAACTCTGTTAAGTTATACGGCATTGCGTAGTATGTTAGCGTAGCGAGTTGGACACGGAGAAAGTGACGGTGGATACGAGTGGAGCAGAGGAAAAGGTTAGCGGTAAGTTGTCAGTCTGGCAGTAAATGTACAGCACAGACTACAGTGTGTCAGTTAAATGTTGAAAAGTCACGTCTGTTGTTTCTCCAAGTGCTGGAAAAGTGAAGGTTAGCTCCGAAGTTAGCAACGATGGGTTAGCCTAGCCTGAAGACGCTAAACAGAGAAGTACAGATTGCTAAATTCACTGTGCACTCTGTCTCTTCACCCCGTGACTAATCGATTAGTCGCAGGTTTTGTACAATTTTAGTCGACCAAGATTTTCTTTAATTGACTTACAGCCCTAATGCCAGCTGAGCCTTAGTACAGCTGAGGCTGACTAACAGCTGCCCATTCCAATGGTGTTACAATTAAACCAAAGTGTTTTTTTGCTTGACTAGAGGTTTTATCTCATTTTCATCCATTGTAGTGGAAACCCATGTACAAGACAACATTGCTGCAGAGTCATTTGCTTGATGAAACTGTTTTAACGAGTTCGAGTAGACGTAAGTTTACCAAGATGCCTTACAACTTTGCTGCTCAGATGTTTGTCTCTTGCTGATTTTTTTTTTAACTTCGGCAAGTTTTTGCTTGATTGACACTGTTTAACGAAACGATTCACAACCATCCAGCAGTTTTGTTTTCAGGTTGTAATGAGCATTACAGCTGGGGCGGACATTTGTTTTCGGGGCGTCAGTGTTGTGGATGTTTTTGAGCGATGGTCAGCATCTCAGTGGAGAAAAACGCAAAAACGAGACTTTTGATGTCTTCAAGCTGAAAATGTTTATTGAAGCACTTGAAGCCAAGTGGAGAACCGAAACAGTAAACACCAGAGTGTTCTGCTCCGATGCTGTCTCTTTCCGTTGTGTCTTCTGAAGGTCTGAGTCCAATGTTGTGTCTCAGATTGCATATTTCTGTACTTACACTTAACATTTTGAGTACATGAGTGCGTTCACACTGAGAAGTTTGGAAAAATGCACTGCGAGTACCTGGATGTTTCACTCAAAACGGTCAGAAAGTCGAGTGTGGAACTACGGACACTTCTCATCCTTAATGGTCGCCATCTTGGCTACGTAGCGGAAGGGGAGGGAACATTTTTCAAACTGGAAATGGCGGCTGTGTACGTTGTAACTACGCTGAACATCACCACATTATACAAATGTAAGTTATACATGTGTTTTTAGCGCTAAGCACCGCTATACTGTCAACTTTTAGGGTTGATTTAGCGGTCTATAATGATTTGGTGGCACGAACGCTAATGTGAATGCTAACACGACACTATACTGTCAAAATTTGTACACTATGCCAGTAAGTACATAGAGTACACAGTCTACTACATGAAGTAGTCTTCATCAGCCTACAATATGAAAAATGAGTCTGATTTATTCACTAGTTTCTAAACAAGGAACTGAACTTTACCTTTAACAGTTTAAGTAACTTTGCATCGAATTTCAGCAGTTTTGGTTTGAACGTCTGACTGTGTTGTTTAGGAAAGCCTCCTCTGACCTTGGTAACCATGGAAATGCTGATATACCCTCTATCAGAGTGGTTTCTGCCTTCCCCAAAACATCACAGACAGCTGAAGTCTCAAGGAGAAGAGAAAATATCTCCTTGCTGATTGACAATTACAATGTGACCTCAAAACCAGGCTTGACCCATAAAGATGGAAAGTTCCATCGCAGTCTGTCTGCTTCACTGGAGGTGATTGTCCACTGAACAGCATCTGAAACCTCCTCCCTTCACTTGTCCGACATCAGAATTGGAGAGGTGCTACAACTTTCTGAAACTGACAGTACGCCGCCCAGTTCATGCAGTGATCGGCCAGGTGTACGGCGGTTGTTTGAACGATCCAGTGCAACGCCATGAAAGCCTTCGAGGAGAGGCTTCAGCAGTGTACGACGTCTCTTTGACAGCAGCTTTCATGTGCAGACGTTCAGGGCAGTTTTGCCTTTTGATGTGTTCGCAGGACGCTTCACATGAACTATTTTGTTTCAAGCTTAACTTGACTTAAAGTCTCATTTTCCATTTGATGATTTCCAAGGAAGCGGATGATTACTTGGGGGGGGGGGGGGTTAGGGTTAGGGGGGGGCAGCACCATGCCACTAGCAGAAAGCGTTGATTGGATCGTAAAGTTATGACTTTATGTCCAAACTAGTTATACCCCAAGTAATCATAGTGCAACCAGTTTTAGTGGCTGATTTAGTTTTGAACTAACGAGTAGTTACAGTAGTCACACACAGCTGGTGCAACCCAGTGCAGAAATCAATGTGTTATAGGTATAGCGTTAGCCGTTATTGCTGATATTGGTCGGTGAAATTTCACCTTATGTTCTAGTAAGGAGCATTTATTCAGATAGCTAGCTAGCCATTCAGATTCATATCCTTCAATGTGTCTCTGAGTCTAGCAGCTATTGTAGCGTTATTATCTGGCATTAGCTTTATTGCTACTTAGCTAGCTAGCTGCTGCAAATGAAACGTCTATGCACAAAACAGCATTTTATTGTTAATATAAGACAGTATATCTATATATTGGGCTTTCTTTTCCGCCTCCTCTGTGTTTTCTTTCTTGTGCACCTGAAGGCTTGGACCTTTAACATATGAAATAAAATGTGAAAAATGGATATTTGCCTCTTGACATCTGTCCATCAGTCAGTCAGTCAGTCCAGCAATCTGTCAATTCTTACGTCTCGTACTTGGACTGTCCCCCAATTCCTGCGCATACAGTACAAGTGCAAACCAGGACAGATGAAAAAATGTGAGGAACAGGAACAGGGGTGCAAAGGGTATTTCTTTCTTTCTTTATTTCTTTATTTGTTCATTTTATTTAATTTCAATTATATTCTTTTTTTTAACTGGTACTTTGTTGTCTGTTTGTCTGTTTTATTAATGATCTTATATGATGTGAGGTGACCTTGAATGCCTTAAAAGGTGCCAAATGTATTATTATATATTACTTCCATGCAGAAAATGAGGAAGGGCACTCACTGGTATATTTTAATTATTTTTCCTTTGAGGGTGACCAGTGTCCACCAGAAGGTGACGCTCTGGGCGACCGCCTGTATGACCTATTCCTTTAGCCGGTCCTGTCATAAATACAATTAATTCTGCAATGTGCAATAAATTCATAACAGGAGCTGCAGAGTATGTTTAACTTTAAACTAAATAAAAATAATATATAGTTGTTTTATTGGAGTTATTGAACAGAAGATGACTCCTCTGTTTATCACCATGGAGCATCTTCACCAGAGAAATAATGCATTCATGAAAAACTGAGCATAAATGACAAACATGGAAGAGACAGGAAGAACTCATTCTTAAAAAAAACATCTTTGACTTCACTTAAGTAGGCGAGTGTGTGTCATAAAGAGTAGTTACTCTGTAGATATTGTAGATTTACATTTCAGTTTTTGTACTGACTTTAACTAAAACAAAAGGCTCCTTTTAAACACAGATACTGATGCCGATGACGTAAGAAGTAGCTGTATAGCTCTCACTGTACGTCACTTTGTTTAAGAGCATCAGCTAAATGTCCTAAAATGTGAATTCACACCTTCCCAAACAGGTCCTGATACTGTTCTGAGCTCACAGAGGAGCAGAGGGCAGAAACAAGCGCTCCCTCCCCGCCCCACAGTGTGCAGGAGGGAGGGAATTGCCATCCGGCCTTATCTCCAGGTCCAGTCAACTAGAGGTGGTGAGAGAGTTTGCTCCATCATCAGAGCTGGCCATTTGATAGGATTCTGGCACTGCAGCTAATCAATCTGCAGCACAGAGCTGCCAGAAGACCTGTAACAAAGCTCAAAGAGCCTCACAAATGGCCTAGTCCTGGGGATAAGCCCCTGCACAGGATTACATATTGATTTTGAACGTCTAAAAAAGCTTATCATATAAAACCGCCACAGACTACAAAAGTAGCGGAGTCTATGCATGAATCCGTCTTTTAGAGAGGAGCATCAACTTTCAAATACAGAGACCCCGAGCATGAACCAAAACAGAAATAAATGGTGGAGAAATCAATGGCAGAGATGAGGTATGGTGGCACATTGTTAACTGGGGAATCACAACTCGGCCTCACTTCTCCGCGGTGGGGGAATGTGGGGGGGGGGCTGCATGTTTGCTTCTCAGCATTGTGTTGATTTATTTGATTTATTTATTTTTATCCTTAAAGTTCTTTTCATATTACCTTCATTTTAATGGGGAATCTGCTGAATTTTCATTGTGTTTTTAATGTAATTTTATTTCCCCTCCTTTTTCAGACTTAGATTTGGGTTAAGTGTTCTTTCTTTTAAGGTTATTTTTTCCTTAAACGTAGTTCTGTCTCTTCAGGACTTTTGGGAAAATGAGATTTAGGTCTCAAGAGCCCATTCTGGTTAAGTAAAGGTCAAAATAAAAAAAAAAGAGTCATTTACACCATTTTAGTCTCATTACAAGGCTTCTTGAGGGATGCAAATGTCAGTCCAAGGTCCACCAGACTGAAATATCTTGAAAAATAGCAGATGGGATGCCATAAAATATCACACAGACATTCATGATAGAATATAGAATACAATAGAATAAAAACCTGATGGCACTGACTGGTTGATATTTTTGGTCCAGAGCGGAAGTGCTATTTTTATCTTTTTGTTGAGGTTTTTTGAGATCTTGCATCAGTTTTCTTCATCTATAACACATTACACAGGACACTTAACAGTATGAGCCATTACCTGACGCTCACTTTAGTCCCTACCACTCCCAGTCTGTCAGATCGACCCATTATTGGGCTGATATTGTGTCCAGGCATTAGTCTTGTCATAATACATAATGTAGCTGCCATCAGTGTCAGTTAAACAATAAGTTGATTTAATAATTCTAAGTTAAATATAAGAATATTTTACATTTTTTGTTAATTAACATACATATAATTAAGAACATCACTTGAGATCATATGTCTAAAAGGAGCTATGCCTAATATTTTCATAGTGGTAACAATATTCTTGTGTTACAGTGGGGTTGGGTCATTATTATGATTTGTGCTGCATAGTAATGATCATGGAGATCTGAATTCTGCTGTGTGTGTTTCTCTTTGTTCATCAGTCCAACTGGGAGCACCTGGCCAGTCTACCAGAGGTATTTAAGACCTGCCTGTCCCAGTCTGGTTAGGTTAGGTTTTAAGTTGTACAACACCCTCAACTCATCACCCAACCACTCATCCAGCTACTGATACACTGATAACACTGATTAACACACCTCATAACTTTTGTATGTTTTTGGGTTATTGTATGTTTAAGTAATAAACCCTAACCCTGCCCAACACAACACCAAAAATGGGAGGTTTTTAAACTGAATGGTGTATTCAGTTTAAAAACCTCCCATTTTTGGTGTTGTGTTGGGCACCAAACCCTGTTAGGTATAGCGTCAGTACCTCTTTGAGTTTATCAGGTTTATTGCGGTAAACGTGGTTGGAGCAGTCGCTCAGGAGCACAGTCCTAGCCTCAGGGAGGGTTTGGTCGGTAATAAACCTGTACACTTTTCAGTTTAAAAACCGTGCACCACCCATTTTTGTTATGGCTCATGAGCTGGGTCATGACGAACTGGGGGCTCGTCCAGTCCAATTAGTAGGTCATTGAATTGGCTTATGAATGGGCGCATAGAAGCGTTGTTTTTAGTGTGTAAATAGGAAGCATTGAATGGTTTGTTTTGTTTGTCTACTGTTGTTCTGCTAGCGCTAATGGGGAGATATATGGTGATTTGGTTTAAAGATAAGTTTAATGATTGGTTATGTTGGGTGATTTAAGCCTGGTGCTTGTGGGATCAAGGCAAGTGAGCTCAAGTGTTTGTGTTTGGGCACCAACCCCTGGTAGGTATAACATCAGAACCCCTTTGAGCTCATCTGGTTTGTTTTTTTCTCCTGGTTGTGTGGTTGGAGCAATCGTTCAGGAGGTTTGGTCTCCTTTTCCACACTATTGGTATCCAGTTCATAAGTAAATGCCACTCTCACTGCATGAAGACTAGGGGTGAGTGGTGTTAAATTGGGATTGGCAGATTAGGTAGAGAGGATTTGCGCTCTTTTTGTGGGTTTATTGGATCCTGTACGCACCGTGTTTGCACTTGCTATGCCCTTGGTATTTGGGAGAAAATGAGCTCTGTTCTGCGGTTTGTTTGGTGTAGGGAAGGGCTGAAATAGCTGATTTTGTTAAGGCTCCAGTAGAGGAGTTTTAGACAGGTGTACAAAAGAGTAGCTATTAAAATAACAGACCTTTATGAAGCTGGGATTTCTGATAAGCAGTTGAAAGACACTAATATTGCTGGTTTGTCTCCGGTAGTTTAATGTTTGAAAAGCAAATAGACATGCTTATTTTATAGTTAGAGCATGACAAAATTAGGAATAAAATGGAGATTGAAACGCAATTGGCAGTGGAAAAGCTGTGCTATTGGACTGAAAAGGCAAAGTTTACTCTACAGTAGCACGAGCTTGATTTGATCAAAAGTGGAAAATTGATAGCTGATGGGGAGGTGGAGAGTTCCTCACTTTGCCCTGAGCCTGTTTTGATATTTTTGGTAACCTGCGTTTGTTAGAGAGTAGAGAGTAACATGCACACAACTTGCTTAGAGTCTCCTGTGGTGTATCAAGTCAGTTCCTGCACACATTTATCACCTCTGCATTGATTTATTAAAAAGTCACAGGCACCTTTCTCAAGACATCTACATCAGTTGGGTTGGTTTAGCATGGAGGCAATCTGAGTGTACCGAAGGTTTCTTCCTCTAGTCTAAAAAATGGTTCAGTGCTACTAGCCCACCTACAAGTGGGATGTTACTATAGAGACTCTACACCTACATAACATGGTTAATTCAGGAATTTGTAGTGTATTTAACAATTGTATGACATCATTGCTAACTTTCAAGAAGGTTGGCAGGTCCATGTTTTATTTCTGTCCCTGTTTGTAAAACTGAGCATTTATTTCCATTTGTTTGTTTTGCTTATGAGTTACGGTGACGTGTTCCTCCCTCTTAAGCGTCCTCCATTGTCATTTCTGTAATCTGTTGTGTTTTTTCTTAAATGCTGCATGTGTGTTGTCAAATTGATGAAGAGGTCTTCTTAATTTGCTGGTGTTTTGTCCACTTGCATGTGTTTTCTAAAGTTGCAGCACGTTTGTTGTCGGCCACTGTAGAAATCTCATGAACGGGCGACATTCATCAGGCTGAAACGAGCGATTTACGACATTCATACGAGGGAAAAAGTCAGAGACATTCAGGACAAAGGTTAAGAAAACGTTCTTGCATGAGGCGTAATGTTCACCTCCTCCTGTCTGACAGACTGAACATTAACTGATAAAACGTCCTACAGAGAGACAGCCACTGGCTCCATAAAGACCCTTTTTTTAGATCTCATCACTTTTACACTTCAGGCCGGCAGGAAACCTTTATCAGGAGAAGTTTGAGGACATGTTTGACCCTCCACCCAAACACACACACACACACAAAACACCCTAAAAACAAACAGTGCAGAGGAAACAAAAACCCGCTTGTCCTTGATACAAGAGGCAGCGCCAAATACAGCCGCTTGCCCTCCATCAATAATCCGCACTTAATAATCAGGAGATTAACTGATATCAGGTGTGCAGATGACTGGCGGCTGACTAAGGATGATGGGTAGAGCGAGGAAGGCGAGCAGCAGAGAGTCCCCTAAGCAAAGCGTAGCCCTCCCTCCTCCCTCCAAACATAAAACTAATTAGAATTGATTTATTATGGATCAGGTACCTTATCAGGTGAGAGAGGGAATTACCATGGTGAGCCAAAGGGCTTCAGGTCGCTGTTGAATGGTAAAATCAATCTGAGATGACTGCGCCACATCCCAAGGAGAACGCCACAAAAAAACCCAGCTTCTAAAGGATTTACAATCATATAATTATTTTTTTTACATGTCAGTAAATATGAATTTATCTCCAGATGTAGCTGGAGTGGAGCACGCACAGTTTCGAGTGCCATATTTTAATAAACGGCTGCATTTATATAGTGCTTTTTTTTTTAGAAAACCAAAGCGTTTTACAATATTTCTGCTGCTCATTCACCCTCACATTCACCCTCACACACACACTGATGGCGGCAATCAGCCATGCAAGGTGCTCGCAAAGCCATTGGGAGCAATTTGGGGGTTCAGGATCTTTCCCAAGGACACTTTGACATGCGGACAGGAGGAGTCAGGGATCAAACCGCCGTCCTTCTATTTAGTAGACGACCCGCTTCACCTCCTGAGCCACAGCCGCTCCCCTGAAAAACAGAAGAAACTTTGCATCAGTGAGTGGAGCGCCTGATGCCTTCCTCTCAGGAAGCCCAGAGCTCTTCTTCTTCTTCTTCTTTTTTTTTTTTCCTCTCTCTCCCTTCAGCCTCTTGTTTGTCAACGGCTGGCGTCAGTTCAGAAGCTCGTCAAACCCTCTCCAGCTCCAGCTCCTTTTCTCTCCCTGGGCAACTTCGAAAACTTCATCAATATGTTAATGACTTAATCTTTAAACACTTAAAGAAACCATTAATAAACATTGATTTGAACACTTGCCACCAGTGACTCACATTAATCCAGTGCAAATAGCTGATACACAAACTGCAGCGGGGGGCAATTTGTGGAGGATTACCAATAGAAAATGGACACGAGAGAAATTGATCACACCTTCTGTGGCGGGGATGAAACGAGGCTGATTCACGCTGTCAGAAAATGAGTCACCCTTTTCTTCCTTTTGTTGTTGGTTCAACAAGATTTTTTTTTTTTTAAAGAAAATACTCCCTAAAATAGAAATCATGTTATTGAAGACGCTGCCAAAGTTTCATTCTCACTGGGACCACAGTCAACATGTGAAGATGATTTGGCTTCACTCTGTATGCTGCATGGAATAAAACAACAGTCGTCTACATTTCACACTTGCAAAGGCAGAAACAAGGAAGTGAAAGCTGTGTTATGACAAATTTAAGAGGATAAAACTAAACAGACAACCGATGATAATATGACAATATGATGCTACAATGAAATGATGGTCATTGTGTGAGCCCATTTTACATCAGTAAGGAAGAAAAGTTCTTTCTCTTGACTTCACATGCTGGGTGTCCATCAACCCTTTTTTTTTTACCTGCTTTTCAATTTATGCTAAAAAAACATGATTAGAAATGCTGGAAAATTTTTAAAAAGTCAAAGTATCCCCCTAAAAACGTCTTCATACTTGGGTGAAGTGGATTGATAAAAGCAAAATGGAAAGTTAGTGAATATATGATGATGTACAGGAAACATGTGGCTTAAATGTCCCTGAAGTTGGAGAGACAGCGTTAAATACGTGTCTGTATAACTAACACAAGAAGCTGTGATGTCAGCTGTTGTCTCCATTTCCACTGACTGTCAGTCTCTTTCCATCGCTTCAGTTTTCACTGTCGTCTGTTATTGCCATTGTCGCAATCAACTGTTTACTTTGATGCAATCGACTCTTAATATTCACAAAACAGCAGTGGATAGAAACACACATTAATTTGTATTTTCTTTTATTGGTTTTTCTGAAATGTTGGTTAAACTTTGATGTTGCATTTGGATAGAAATCTGATGACAGATTAGAGGCTTTGATTTTTATTTGTTTGTTATATCATGTTCATGTTGATTTCTGCTAGTTAACTGGCATTTCACTTGATATGTAAGCTGTGGTCAGAGTATTTAAGGTATGTTATGTTGATCAAGTCCATTTACAAAATCGCTGACAGAAAGAGACTGAAAGAGACTCCTTTCACATATGAATTAAAATACAGCAGATTGAAGTGAGAGTCAGTCAGGTGAGCTAGAGAGTGAATGAAGAGAGGGAGCAGTGCCGGCAAAAACAAAGCAAAGAATCAGATGAATAAAAATAAAACGTTATTTTCTGATTGTTTCATGGCAGTTACGTTCAAAGCAAATAAACACTCCCACAGCCCCACAACCCTGTGGGAAGGTGTCTGCCGTGGCCTCTCTGCTCTGCGCGTGTGTAGCTAAGCCCCGCCCCCTTGGTCACCAGGCACACAGACCCGCTGCTCTTTATACAAACGCGATACAGAGACAGAGCAGCAGAGCGGAGCAGAGGAGAGACAGAGACAGCGATGTAACCCGGTCGCTACACTACAAGTCCAAACCTTGGCTGGAGGCTACACACCCACTACCCAAAGGTTGACGCCCAGAAATATTCCCGAAAACAACAAAATAATAAGAAAATACAGGCAGAGAAATAAACGGGTCGTAAGTGGTGATTGGGAAAGATTGCTTTTGTAGAAGTCTATACATTGTTTTGTTTTTTAGGAAAAACTTGCGCACCTTTAACAAAACCAAAGTGCACAAACAACTGTATTTACAGTATTTGATACTGTTGTGGATTACCCCAAGAGATGATCTCGAGTCGGAACAAAACAATCCTGCAGGAATGTGTTCAAACAGAAGCAGAAATATGAGTCTCAGTGAGAAAAGAAGAATTTAGTTGGTAAGTTCAGTTGGCCCTCAGCCAAATATCTATTAAGCAGAAGACATCAGTGACTGAAGACAGTACCCATGGCAGTATACAGATGTAGGATTCTCTTTGTTGAGCTACAGGTTAGATTACAGACCTCACACGAACAGGTGAACACGAACCTGACACTTTCATACATACAGAGGAGCATGCTTCAACACTCATGGACCAGAGAGGTAGATCTTAGGGCAGAGTGGAGTTTTTGTTCAACACTTAAAAGTCAACTAGTAGAACTTGAGAGCTACAGTTCGTCTGTCTTAGACCATTGACTAGAACAACACAGACAACCACCCACGTAGCCAGATGTGTCGGGCTGATTGCGGATGAGTGTCAACACATCCGGCTGTGTTTCTAGCAGTGAAGGACCAAATCTGAGCTTCATATATGGCTTTAGATTTAGGCTTAGACTAACAAAGTTTCTCCTCCCTGTAAACACAGGTGTTCATGACACCTGCATCAGCCCAGTATTCCTGGGAATTACAACCATATTGGTGGATTCCACACCTAAAAATGTATATCCAGTGCCAATTCCAAACAGGAAGTAGTGTACTCTTTAAATGTCATAATTATATTCTTATTTTATACTCTCTATGCAATATGTTCTGCAGAAATTTGTCTTTTAAATCTATTTTCAAGCCAAAAATTACACAAATTACTTGTTACTTCTTGACAGTTGGAGATGACCACAAAAAAGGAAAATGTGCATTAAAAACAGTGGAAATGCTGGTAGTTAAAATAAAAAAGCTAAAACGTTTTTACGCTTGGCTGTGTATCAATAAAAGCAAAATGTGACAATGCAAACAGACTTCATCATGTGACTTTAACCTCACTGAAGTGAAGCAATGAAGGGACTGTGACGTTCCTCAAATTAATACATGAATCCAATAGAAATGTAATATTTCCATCACATTTTCCTTTGATTGAGCTTTAACTGCCGTTGTCTTCTTCTTTGGTTTAATGGCACCAACTGGAGAATTAATGGCCCCAAATGTTTATCTCCTAATATTCACAAAACAGTGGTGATGGAAACACATTAATTCACCCTTTCTTTTGAATATTTTCTGGAAATTTCAGTTAAAACATGCACTACATTTGCATGGACTCTTTGCAAGTTTGCTTGTATATGACATGGAGCTGCCAGAGTTACAATGTACACGATTGGAAATACGTATAAATTCCAGGATTAGCAAATGAAAGTCAGAAAAGTGCAACTGTCAGAGCCACAACAGGAGAAAGATTGAAAGGTTTTGTTCTAAAATGAGAAATTCACCTTTTAAAATCAGTCATAGTTGAGTCAGATGTATTTTATGACATTCCTGTCCCAACAATGACTCTACGAGATAAAACAATGCAGGGTAAAGAAATTAAAACAAGCGAAGGGGGGAGGAAACAAAGACAGGAGTTGTTATGGAACAAAACAAACGGGCAACTGGCCAGGAGATTTACGCCGGTCGGCTCCGAGGCCGGTCAACTCGGCCTTTTGAACCGCGACCCCGAGGAACAGACCCCAAAAAACAAGGCGCTGATTTTGTGGAGCCTCCGGATTTGTTCCCCAAAGGTCTTTGTGCTTGGCGGAGTGAACGAAGCCTCCATAACCAAATAAGATTAAGATCACAATCTGAGGCAGCGCTACATTAAAAAGATAAGGCTAATGAGAGTGGCCTGCTCTCTCAACACTGTTACCTCTCATCATCTGCTGATTAAAAAAAAACAAAAAAAAAACAGGACATTTTCTGAATAAAGAAAAAGAAGTGGATTTGTTTCTCTTCTTTTTTTAATGCCCCAATTTTGTTATCAGATATAAAATGATCTTGATTATTGCACATCATTAGCATGTTGTGTCATTTAGTTTATTGATACTGCTCTCCTAAGGGAAATATATCACCTCTTAGTAGGAAAATGCACCAATTTAGTGCAACTGCTCTATTCCCTCACATCCAGATTGTCCTAAAAGTGTTTTCTTTCCCCGCTCAAATAAATATCTCAGGGATAACACCTTCGTACAAAGCTAAAATCTCCCAGAAGCCCCACAGACATGGATTTAAAGCCCTTGTTGTGTTGTTATAGTACATTTTTTCCTGTTTGCTTTAGATAACAAATCTTTGGTTGACCCCGAGGGTTAGGGGAGCATTACAAATTAATCCCAGTTTTAATAAGTCTGTCTTAAGCCTGGGATCTTTACTCGAAAAGAAAGAAAGAAAAGGGGGAGGGAGAGAAGAAAGGGATCGGCGAGGAAAAGAAATATATTAAACCCTGTGATCACAGGCAGCTTTTCTTGTTTGTTATCCCTCCGTTTTACCTTTAATCCAATACTTGCTAATCCAATTTGTCTTTCGGGCTCCGACCCTAACTTCTCCTCATCTTACGGCTTTCTCTTAAATATGCCTGAGCCTTTGGAGTCAGTGACCGCTTCTCATTTCAGAGTCAAAGACCTGCTGGAGCAAACTGTGGATTCTGGGATGGATGTATACATTAAAAAAAAAACAAAGTTTAAGGAGTAAAAAAAAAGAGGAAATTGGTGCATGTTGGCGGCTCATGACGCTAGTATAAAAACTAAGAGGTTGTTCTAGACAAGTTGTAGCTTCAGCCTGAATATGCATGAAGAGCCATAATCAGATCTTGGGCAGTCACCCACTGAAGGGGAATATTGGGGAACACAAAGGGATTGATTTAATTACTTGGAGTGGGCCTGTGCTTTGGAGTCGCCTTGTTAGGAGGGAGTGAAAAGGCTGGCAGTATCCTTGTGCTATTTTTGTGAGGGGGGTTTGGAGGGGTAAAGGAGGGTGGGCGGCGGCGGCGGGGGGGTGTGCAGTTGCAGATGGTGGGGGCACGGAGGTAGTCTAGCTTCTTAAGTCACCAAAACTAATCCCGAGTATAAAGCTCTCCTGATTGAAAGGACCTGCATTGATTGCAAAAAATGGACATAGTGCATTCTCTGTTTAACGTCAATCTGGCCAACATTCATCCTGTTCAATCACCTTCCCTCTGTGGTAAATTGTGGCAATAAACGTGCAATCTTTCTTTTTATTTCAAGCATAAAAAGAGCTCATTTAATGCCTCTTTCATTGATATTTTGGGCCCCGAGGATCTCGCTAAAACCTGACAGAAATGATTTCGATTGACTGGACGTGTTGAGGTTTGTCCAACGTCTGAGTGAAATGGAGGAGACGCCGCTTTGTTGCAGCAAAAAAAAAAGAAGAAATATTCGCCTTAACAAGTCATTTAGTCCCGGAAGTCCGAAGGAAGGGGACTATGCTTAATGAGTGTCAGTTGAGATGAGACGGTGTAAGAAAGAGAAGATGTTGACAACAAGGAAATGCTTTAAATAAGTAGATTTGTATTGAAAAGAGGCAGATGTGATTCAGTGAAAGGCTGGTGCCAATTGACTTTGAATATTTAAAAAAAAAACCCAATGAAAGAAGCTTGCCAAATTTGCAAATTCCCACCCAAACACACACACACACACACACACACACACTGCACATGTTAATACAACAAGGTAAATTAATTACAAGACGTGCGTACATATTTTCTTTATTCGAGGACCATTACCACCAAGTTTCATCCCTCTGCTGCTCCCCTCTGCGGCGTTTGTCTTTGTCCGAACACGATGACAGATTCAAGGGTCTTTAGAGGAAAACAAAGCACTCGAGATATTTTGAAGGAGGCGTAGATGTGCGACTCCAAAGCAGAGCTCACCTGATAGATCCCTGAGAGGTGTTTTCATCAAAAGAGCCCCCTTTTACCACATAGACCCAGACAATAAGCCCGGCAGAGTGGATTCTAGTGCCTTGTGCTCAACAGGCACCGGTGACAACGAAGCCCTTAATCATCTCATGACAAAAGCCAAAAGGCATCATCCTATTAAGCAGTGTGCTTCGCCGTTAATATGAGCTACTGCCCAGGAACCTTTCATAGGGCGCTGTGCTATTAAAGTGCTTCTGAACCAGCCAGCGGGAACCTAGGCCCATTCACCTTTCATCTGGGAGCCTGTTGTTTGGCTGCTATAGTGGAGGCCGGCTCAAGATGTTAGTGATCTCATTACAGCGGTTGTGAGAAACAGGCCTCCAAATTTGAGCATCTCCTTTTCCCCCTTTTTCTCCTCCCCTACTTTTCAATTTCCCAACCCTGCGATTCTTCCCCCTGCGTCAAAGGCTTCGCCCTTGCGTGGCCATAAATTGATTATTACTTCAGGTTCGCAAATATGCCATTTTCCTGAAAAAGTTTACTCATCCACACCCCCTGTAGCACTCTCTTTCTTATCTTTTCTTTTCAGGGAGGTACACTGAATGGGCGGCCAGGTTGAAAAGCGAAGAGGCCCCCGGCATCACAAAAAAACGTTCAGATTTCTCATTTAGTTGTCTTTATGCTGCTAGCGCCATGTGGTCCTTGAAGGTGTTGAAAACATGGGAAGCACCGGAGGGATCAGAGCAATCTCATTAGCATTCGCTCAGAATTGGAGTGGCCCCGGCTGTATGGCGAGGCCGAGTCCTCTGTCGGGCCCGAGATGGCCGATTCTGCCGCCGCTGCGCCCTCCACCTCTTTGTGCCTTTTGTGTTCTTTCAAGATTTTTTTTGTCATGTCGGGCTGCTTTCCTAGGCGGGACGTTGCCAAGAGGATCATGGGAAAAGACAATATCATCACTGTCCTGGACTTTGACAGCAGGTGGCCAAGTTCACGAAATAAAGAGTGAAAGTACACAATGAAACCGGAGGAAGTCACGTTAGGTGTATGTTGTAAAGCAGAAACCTGTTGGGTCGAGTTCAGACAATTTTTGGGACAACGTTGTAATATATCAAGAAATTACCCTTTTTCTCTCGGTGACCGTGGTGTTTGCCAGAAATTGCCAATGTGTTGCATTTGCTTGGGAAGCTAAGGCTCGGAAATGGATGAAATTAAGGGGGAAAAAATTTAAATTTTGCTTCAGGATCAGGATTGTAGTTTAGTAGGCTACCAGTCTTCAGCAGTCTGGGTTCAGGTCTCAGTTTTAATCACATGTAAAACTCTAGTTAGAGACTACATTCATAAACAACTGCTTTAAAGAAACTCATCATTTAGGGAGCTGCTCTTTTGCTGACTATGTTTTTATCAAGTCAACAAGTTTTTTTAATTTTTTAATTTTTGTTACAACACAAAATAACTGATAATAATCACACTGGGTGTAATCAATAACCTTTTGATTGTCTATCTTGCTGGATCAATGTTAAAAGTTACACCTTTATTTTTCACGCTGTAACAAGTCACTATAGTTTCCGTTATTTAGCTAATAGCTAGTGTGTTGCTATTATAATGTTTGAAGGGGAACTTTAGGCATTAAGCTGTTCAATCAAATTAACATATTAGTTATTGATTGGACACTTCGACCCATCAAACACAAAGTGTAATCAATACAATAATAACGGCTGCATTATTGTTTAGGTTTACCAGTTCAGGGGCCATTCAGGCTAACACAGACACTGCTATACTGAAGTTTAATCAGAACTTCCAGCATTTAGCTGCTTAATGTAACTAGCTAGTTTTAGGATGTTACTGTAGCTATAACTATTGTAACATATAACAAAAGATGGCAGTGATGCCTTTTTAAATGCTAGCTAAGTTAGCTACATTACTTAGATGTAGATGTAGAGCAGTTGTAGTGTGAACTGCAGAACTGTAATAAAAAACATAAAATAAAGAAAAACACATTTTTAAAAGGTGAGTTAGGATATAAAGTATTAATAAGTACAAGTTTGTGTCGTTTATATAACCTGCAGATCAAAATGTACTCTTGAGGTCAGCTAGGCTAACTAGCTAAACTCAGGTAGCAGAATGTTCTTTCATCAAGAGGTATAAAACCTTGCTTTGCTAAATAAAGGATAAACATAATTATATAATAATTGTTGATCTGTTGTCTGGTTAAATGAAAGCTAACCTAGCTAACTCGCGATGACCAGACAGGTTGTTTACAGATAGCAGCAGAGCATCAGGCTTCAAAACATTAGCTTCATCCAGTCGTCAGCCGGAGCTTTGACAGTGTTTTTGCTCCAACAAAGAGAATATTTCTTTCTTCAGATTAATTATTTCTCCAAGAAATGTTTGTAAAACTTAAACTACAAGCTGCAATTTAACCTGCAATGAGCCTTTTGTTTGCTTGCTTCCAACATTTTGATGTACATTATTCTGAAGGAAAATGAACGCTACACATCCACACACACACACCCATAAATATATATATATGTGTCTATATATGTATATGTGTTGCATGGAGTGACTTGCTAATGGATTCATAATTTTTCATTCCTCCAGGGAAGGCTGACCGGGCTCCGTAGGCCTGTTTACATCCGGCTCCAGACTGATGCAGTTACCCACAGTGACACCTTGGACCTGCCCAGAACAACCACAGCCTTCAAGGTCACCTCTGCAGCAGCGATGGGACGCTGCCATCACTCCCTCTCCTCTCCCTCACGTCCAAGTCGGCAAGATTTTCACATATTCAGTTAATGTTTGACACCTCCGGTTAAACCGCAGTAGTCATGCATTCATTTTTTATTACCAAACATGCAAATCTGACCAAACTTGTCCGGGTTTTTGTGTGTCGTCTTTTGTTGCCATGAGCCGACAAAAAAAAGAGACTAACTGATGTAGTGAAATGTGTAATGGATGTAGGTCTCAGTGGAAGGGTTTATCTGCTAAATCCCAGCAGTTGGCCCTGCTATCGTGGACAATGACTCCAAAGAATGTCAACAGCTCATTCATTTCCACCAGAGCTGGGGTTTATATGTGTGTGTGTGTGTGTGTGTGTGTTAGGGGAGGGGAGGTGTATATAAGCTGCTGGTTGTGCAGCTCACAAAAGCAGGTTGATGTGATTGATATGAGGCTGATTCTGCTCCACACATCACCAAATTTGAAGATGCTGAGTCAAAGATTTTCACTGTAATTTGATCCAAGTTAAAGGAAAAATAAATTGTGATATGTAATTTTTTTTGTTTTTACAGAAAAGCAATCTTACTAACAAGTATCCTGTGTGTATCTGAAGCCTGATAGGTCTCATTCCTCTGAGCCGTAGACCTCCATCCTCCATCCAACTATTAAAAACACATCAGTGAACCACATGGAACATGAAATACTCACTAGAGCACCAGATGTGGATTCATCCGCCGCTGGAAATAGTTCCTGACAAATGCACTATTTGCCGCTGTCTGAGTAACATTTGCTTAAAAAAAACTACAGTGACTGAGCCTTTTTTTAAAAAAAACAAACATATATTTTAAATATCTGTTTCTTCAGTATGCTTGAAGCTGAGAGCCGCAAACTGTCGTAAACTGACGGACTAACACGTTGTTGTCTTTTAGTGATGTGACGTGTACAACATGAACCGTTGTTTTAAAGTTTAGCAGAGCCGTGGTGAAATTTAACTGAACTAAATCAATGTTTTGTACAGACTAGTGAGCAAAAACAGATGTGATTGATTGAAGCTGAATGATGGTTTAGAAGAGAAGAAGAAACCAAATAACTTAAAATGTTACACACTATTCATTTGATGCTATTCATATAATCATTTATAGTTAGTTTGTATTTCTATGTGATGCCAAAAAAATGCGATTACAAGATGCCACTGCTTTATGAAACATGCATCTTCCAGCATAAATACATGTGGACAAAGAAAAGAAACAAACAAAATAAAATGAAAACAAGACAACAATCTCAAATAAACAGCTCACAGAGAACAACTGTTACATAGATTATCTCAATAAAAGGCTTTTTTTTCTCTTCTTCCAGACGTTCTCCAAGTAACTGGTTAATTTATATTTCATCCATATTTACAAAATCAATATCTGTTTTTATCTTACTACACAAAGTGTTGCACAGTTCCCAATAAAAAAGGACAGTAGAATAGAAAAGTATACTCTTCATAAAGTCATTTATTAAACAACTATTTCAAAAGTTTGATGGTTTCAGCTTTTCCACTGTGACAGTTTGCTTCTATTTCCTGTTTTACTTCATAATAAACTGAATATATTTGTGTTTTTTGACTCTTTACGGAACAAAACAAAACCATTTTGACCATTTTCTGACAAGATAAAGACAAAATGAGAAGGTTTAATTGATTAACTGGGAGGCTAATTAGCAGATTAATGGATAATGAAGCCTTACTGTTGTGTAATATTGACTGCATGTTGTGGCGTCCCTGTTAAACTCATCTTAAATCATATCTCTGATGTTCCTGTGGTTGCTCTTTTCATGTTCATTTCCTCAAAAAAACTATTTTAAACCAAGTCGATCAGTGAATCACTCAATCCATGTTTGTTTTTCTTTATTTATTTTTTGCTAATTTGATGAAAACGCCTCATTGTGGCTCCTGTTCCTCGGCGGCCCCGCTGCCAGATTAAAGTCACGGCATCAGAGAGGGGGAGCCGAGGACAGGAGAATGAGCAAATCCAAAACACTTCAAAAATTTTGTCATTAGCGTGGCGCTACATTCTTTCATTACCGAGTTTATCGGAGCAACCAGCCATAAGGCGCAGGTTCATGCACCCTTGAGCACAAAGACTCAAGTTGTTCTACATTTACAGAATCATTTAACTTCTTTAATTATTCTTTAAATTACAATTGCAAATAAAGGCGCTGCCCCGCCGCGGCGGTTATGCATGGCCTGCAAAAAGAGCAACATTTTTAATGATTACTTTTCACATCGCACCAAACTAATCTCCCCACACGGACAAGAAATGAATGAAAAAAGGGAAGATTTTCCCTCCGCCATTCTACTTTAATGGAGGGTGCATCAGTCATCAGGGCACAGTGACTGTTCTGGACCAGATGTTGCAGAACTAACCAACAATTGGGCTGAAAATAGAAAAGGAGCAGGGGCGGGGAGGTTGGAATAAATTAATTGCTAATTTCTCAGTCTTTGATGGAATTAGGCTCACTTCTTCTCCCCCCCCCCTCCCCTCCTCTCTCTCCTCTCTCTCCTCTCTATGTGCTGTGTGAATGTCCATGCGTTAAACGTTTTTTCTTCTCTCGCCACTCCCCTCTCTGCTTTCCTGACGGTTAAGGGCCACCCAGAGGAGAGTGAGTGATGCAAAACCGAGGAGTAATCCCTCTGTTTATCTCGGCTTCGAGGCTTCGGCCCCAACCTCTGCCTCTATTATCCAGAGGGATTTAAGGCAAACTTTCATTTATTGGCCGGCCTCCGTTTCTCTCCTGAGCTCAGGATACCCCCCCCCCTCCCTCCCAGAGAGCCCCTCTGTCCCCAGTGTGAGCCGGATTTGCATAGAGCAACAATGCATGTTGCCGGGGCAGTGGCCAGTCAGTGGTGGGACAGGGCCCTTGCTCTTGAAGCGCAGTTTGCTCAGGCAGCACATGGCTATAGAAGAATGTGGCCTTCGGGGGGGAAGGAGCAGCACCTGCGTGGCATGGCGGGCCAGGCCTCGCCACGCCGCCGAAAACAGCAGATGTACCGCAATCTGGACACTGACTCTCTCTTTTTTTTCTCTCGGTCACACAAATGAGCAAACATGGCAGGAAATGCTCGGCCAAAAAATGCACAAATGGGCTTTCAGAGCAGGGTGGAGCCCCTGAGATCAGGGATCACCTGCTAAACTGGTTTACCTGCTGCTGCTTTTTTTGTTTCCTCCTGAAATGAAGCTTATATTCTCACAACAAAGGATTCAGATAATGTTTAAAGTGCAGCGCAGCATCTGAAATGCAGATTACATGATGTGAGTAGATGATGAGGTTGATTTAAAGGCTCTGCACTGTTATACCACAGTAATATAAAGTAATATATAGATATAATTTGATAATATGAAAAAAATGTGAAGGATTAACAAGCAAGTTAAACATTATTCAGTAGTTTGGATCATGGTTGAGAGGGATCTAAATGGATTTACAGTCAATCTAACTAAAAAAACAATACAAAATGTTATTTAAATTAAACATTAAAAGAAAACCAAGACTCATTTGATCCTTTTTTCTAAGTTGAGTCTTTATATTTGTGAGCTGTTTTTAAAGATTCAGTAACAGCAGGAAAGTCAGATTATTGAGAAACAGACTAACATGTTGTTGGTTTTGGTTTATACAATAACAACATCCTCATACTAAGTTGTTTTCTTGCTTAAACTTCACTGACACATGACAATAAGCAGTGGTGGAAAGTAACTAAGTACATTAATTTCAGTACAATTTAGAAGTTCTTATACTGTACTTGAGTATTTCCATGTGATGCTACTTTCTACATTTCAGAGGGAAATATTGTACTTTCTACTCCACTACATTTATTTGACAGCTTTAGTTACTTTTCACATGAAGATTTGACACAATGGATAATATAACAAGCTTTTAAAATACAACACATTGTTAAAGATGAAACCAGTGGTTTCCAACCTTTTTGTCTTTTGACGTCTTACAAAAAGCAGTGTGTAGTCGGGGTCACGTTTCACATGTCTATGAGTTGTTAACAGCTCCACCAAATAGTGATTTTTCCCTCTAAACTTCTCACATGCTTTCATTTCAATAAATGTTCAAATGATCCAATATTTCAGCAAAAATCAAAGATTAGAGAAAAAGTCCAGAAACTGAAAACAGATTTGTGTATCAGAACTTTGTTTTTTCTTCTTTCCTCTCCCATTAATCATCTCACAACCCCTCAGATTTATCTGCTGACCCTTGGGAGGGGCCCCGACCCCTAGGTCGGGAACCAGTGGACTAAACTAGCTAACTGTAGATAAAGTAGTGTAAACTAGCTCCACCTCCAGCAGCTACAACAGTAACATGCACACAGCAGCTTCACTCCTGAATCCTGCAGCTTGTTTCCACTCAGATCCAGCTCTCTCAGATGGGAGGGGTTGGACTTCAGAGTTGAGGCCAGAGAAGCACAGCTGATCTCTGACAAACTGCAGTCACCAAATGTGAAGAAAGAATAAATTGGTTAATAAATAGGTTGGGAACCAGTGGACTAAACTAGCTAACTGTATATAAAGTAGTGTAAACTAGCTCCACCTCCAGCAGCTACAACAGTAACATGCTGCTCTAACACTGATGCTTCAGTATTAATAATCTAATGATGTCATATATAATAATATATCAGTCAGAGGGACCAAACCACTACTTTTACTGCAATACTTTAACTACATCAAGCTCATAATACTGATGTATTTTTATTTAAAGGACCAGTGTGAAGGACTTAGTGGCTGCAAAACTCATGAAAAACATGAAAGGTCCTCTCTAGCGCCAGTGTTTGGTTTGTCTGTTCTGGGCTACCGTAGAAAAACACGACAAGCTTCCTCTGTAGATATAAAGGTAACAAAAACAAAACAGTTCTTATTTTCAGCTGATTATACATTCATAAAAACATATTTAAGAGTATTATAATCTGTTTCTGCCAAGTCTGTTCTGCTAGAAGCCACTAAATTCTTCACACTGCACCTTTAAGTCGGACTTATGTCGTTTTTAAATTGATATATCGGTACTTTTACTTAAATAAAGGATCTGAATGCTTCTTCCATTACTGACAATAAGTAAACATGTAATTAACCGTCCTCACATCATCCACAGCCTCGACAAGTCATCTACATCTCAGAGTTCGAGCTCATTTCACCACATTGAGCTGGTGACCATATGTTCCACAAGGCCATTGACTCGGCGCTCGGGGTCGAGTGTTGACAGAGCAGCAGGGGGACACAATGTAAAGCTTGCGGCCTGCAGGGAGCTGAAAGCCCCCTTCAGCTACAGGTAAATAAGACCACCAACCCCCCAACACACACACACACACACATCCACAACAACAGGCCTTATCTCTGGCCGGCCGCAGACGCTGCTTCCCTGCACACTCTCAGATGGGAGATAAAAACCAGGAGGGGATAAATAAAGAGCAATCTGTGGTTTAACTGAAACTCAAGGGTCATTTCCTCACATTACATCGCCCTCTTCTCCTCACGACTCAACCAAACCAGTGACAAAGTACATTTCTTCCCCAGTCAGTTGGTGGGAAATAACCAACCAGCCTCCATACAAATACTACAACAGAAGTCTTGCTGACGTGCTGGAAACAAACCAGCAGTTTATTTAAACCACTTTATTTGGAGGTCCAACTGAAAGTGTCATTTATACATGTGAGCACAACTACAGTAATTACGGTAAAGTTAAACCATGACGGACAGTTTGGGTCATAATTTGACCGTCTTTGCCTTTAGACATGTCAGACTTCTTTTTAGAGAGGTCTTTTTACAGATTTCAGACATAACTTGATATAAAATGTTATTATTGTTGATAAAAATGGTCTTAATGGTTTTAAGAAACTAGAATGATCCTTTTAAACACAATCTGTGATCTAAAAAAAATGTATCACTGATCATGAAAATGTAAAACACAGGATTGTAACCTGCTTTCACGTTGATTGACAGATGTTTTAATACATTAATTACCTTTAGACAATAATTAAATATAAGTTATTTATGTTTCTAGTGCTGTTAAAGGCACAATATGTAAAATTTAACCTTTTTTTTTTTTACCGTAATAACAAACTTTTAAATCTATTTGAGGTTTCAAACTTGTGTGATTTGATATGTTTTATTTGCATTTTTCACTTCTTGTGTTTTATTTATTGTAAAATGTTTTTGTTTTTTTCCCACATGTTGCACTTTTAACTTCAATTCTTCTCTTTTTTTTGTGCAACTTTAATTAAATACATTCAAAGACAGATTCTTCGGATCTGACGTTTGATTTCTTTATAAAAGTCACGTGACGTCTACAAATGTTAAATTAAAGATCCTGTTTTCTGTCCAGACTGTGTTTCACATCGTCATGTGATCAACACTGATTGGCTTCTGTGTTGTATTTTGACACTTACGAGCTACTGTAGAGAGAAAAGTTTCCTGTATTGAACGTACTGTAATTAAAATGAATGTATGGAGAAAGAAAAGCACATGTGAAATATTATGTTTCACATGTTAAACGTCTAAAAACCACATGTATGTAAATGTGAATTAATCACTTCTGCATTTATGTTTCATGTTTAATTGTTTTAAATTTCAGATGTGAAATATTTGACACGTGATAAACATGTGACGTGTGTTTCATATGTAATTCACATGTGCTTTTTTGTATGGAAGTATAAGTGTGCAAATAAAAGAGGCCAAAATAATCAGTTTGATTGTGAGATTTTATTCTATAACCTGATAAATTAGCAACATTTCACAGCCTGAATCATCTCAAATTTAAAGATACTGATTTATGAGCTTTAAATATTTACCTAAAAGGATTCTTGACACTTTTTTGCACAGATTTTTACAGCCGGCCTCCTTCAGTCGTTCTTTACCTCCCAAAAAAAAATAAAAAAAATAAAGGCTGAGCAGCTTTAAGAGAAGCTGTGAGTTTGTTTGGGAGGCGGGTCGGCTGATAGCACACACACACACACACACACACACACACACACACACACAGAGCGCCGATATCGTCCTAATATCTGTTGACAGTCGGCTCTTCTCTGCATAATTGGCTCCACCTCCCCCATTAGCAGCGGCTCTGTTTGGCTCCCCAGGGCATGTGTTAGAACAAATTTGAGGAGTGTCATATTGCACGCATTTCAACAGGGCCAACAGGGTTAGACTCACATTAGCGTAATGAATCAATCTGCTCGGCTAATGGCTGAACTAACTCC
The DNA here is from genome assembly GCA_029490765.1 of Euthynnus affinis. Lineage (NCBI taxonomy): Eukaryota > Metazoa > Chordata > Actinopteri > Scombriformes > Scombridae > Euthynnus > Euthynnus affinis. The sequence continues at coordinate 3,664,647 of CM055838.1, forward strand.
AATAGGACACGGAGGAGGCGTCTGAGGAGGAGAAGAAGAGATTCCAGCAGGGAGGGAAAAGATTTCAGCTCATCGGTCTCATCGTGTAATTAAATAGAAATATTTTTAAAGACAATATCAAACAGAGAGATGTTTAAGTTACAGCTGCAGCATCCAGGGGAACAATTACAGGCAGAATTAAAGGAAGATTCATTTAGTTAAACGCCTGTAAAGTCGCCAGTGATCAATGATTTCCTGGATTTTATCAGTTTGTCATTGAAAACAATTTATTTTCTTTTTACTTTGTGTAAAGTCGCACTAGTCAGTACACTCACATCAGCACTAATATACATATAACATCATGTCCTTTGTGTTTTTGGCTTATTATTTTGAAAGAATCCAATAAATAAACAATAAATACATGCAATTACAGAGGAAGAAAACTAATAAAACTGTGTCAGTGTCATTAATAAACATCTAACATGCATCTACACTTTGTTTTTTGGTTTATTATTTTGAAAATATCCACATTAGTAAAGCTCATTTTTATGATATTTTCTCTGCACCTCCCTTTTTTAAACAATAAATATGCACAATCACAGAGGAAGAAATAAGAATCAACCACTAATGTGATGAAAGAAAGTGAAGAAAACGAATAAAACTGTGTCATATCAGCATTAATATACGTTTAACATGCAACTACACATCTTGCCCTTTTTCCAGAGACTCTGCGGTGTATTATTTTGAAAGAATCCGCCTTTTTAAACAGGAAATATGCAGAAGAAGAACTAATAACCAAACTAATGAGATAAAAGAAGCAAAGAAAACTAATAAAACTGTAAAAAATAACCAATAAAACCTTTTTTTTCCAATTAATATTTAAACAACAAACTGAAACGCTCTTCCTGTTTTCACCCAGCGGTGAGTCTTTCCATCACAATTCCTCGGCATGTGGATGTTTTGCAACCGAGAGGCGTTAAAGACAAAAGGAAATAACAACTACTTAAGTGAAGTGACGGCTTCTTTAGCACCTGAATGGAGGCAGATTATTGGTGGAGATTTCAGCCGCCGCTAATTAACTGATATGAGCATCTGAATGGAGGCTGAAACAGGCCGCTGACGAGCCGCTGATAACCACCTGCTGATCCCTCAGCAGCTTTCAGACCCCCAAAAGAATAACAACTCAGCTCACAGGTGATCAATTCGTATGATTGGTTATCAGGAAATTATGATTTGTATTTATGTTTATCCACAGTTCTGTTGTTTTATGAAAGAGAGAAAGAAAGAGGAGCTGATTAATCAGTTTACTGTCTGTCACCTCTGATCAGTGTCAATAGATTCATCAATACAAGTAGACTGATACACAAGCTGATCAATACACACACACACACACACACACACACATACACACACACACAGTCTTCTGAACTTCACTCAGCTGTTTAATTTCGTCCTGCTTTCGTAATTTCAGCTGTTGTTTCTGTTTTTAACCCCTTAAGCAGCTTTAATATCGATCTAATCTGTTTATTATTAAACTTTATGCATCAGTTTGTTCACTGAAGATGTTCACGGAGGGTTAAATATTCAGAACCTGCTTGTTTTTTAATAAAAAGGAATATAAAAATGTTTGTAATTTCTGGGAAACTTAACAGATATCTTTTTTAAATTTATCACAACAGCAACTATTTTATCTTTTATTGTGTTGATGTTGAGCAGCAGAAACAAAGTCATCCAGCAGGAATGATTGATCAGTGTCATGGATGTATAAACTGGATACGGCGTCAGAGGTTCCCGTTCATTCCTCTGGAAGTTGCTCATCGTTATGGATAATCTATAACTGACCAGGACAACAAAACGTCAAACTGAAGATAACACGTGTTGTTTGATAAACCAGAAGCCTCATGGCGAACCAAAGGCCAGAACGCAGGTCATCGCCAGACGAGACGAAAACCCCGAGATAGAAAACTAGGTCACAGATATATGATTTGGAACTGATGAACTAATTTCTCTGATTTGTTTAAAGGCTGGTTTCTGACTGTCAGGCGTCAGACAGGTTGAGACATCGGACCATAAAGACGTGTTACTCGAGTCGTTCTTCCTCGCAAGGTTCATTAAAGCGTTCCCAGAATTTACAGCAAACTCTTCTTTTGGTTTTCTTCTCAAGACTGAACAGAAAAATCCACAACACTCATGAAGCAAAAAAAGTTCGACTTCCAGGCATGAAAGTGCTCGGATCTTTCAGCCAATAGAGCGAGCGCAGTAGTGACTTTCACCGGTCAGGGTCGGCTACTTCCTGTTTACTTGAACGGGGATAAAACAATTCAATGAAGGCTTTTGAAATGTGATCAGACCGAACGAGACGGGTCGTTCTGTGGGTTGATTTGCAGACGTCTGTTTCACAGTGGAAGTCTACAGGAAAGGGTTAGAGGTTGGGGTTACCCTTTTTGGGGAGCATCATGTGACGTTGTAATTGCCTGGCGCTCTTCCTGTATCCAGTTCTCTTTATACGTCCATGGTCTCCACAAACCGACGTCGCCATGGTTACGCCTGTTTTAGTTCGACTTCCAGGTATGAAAGTACTCGGATCTTCCGGCCAGTAGAGGGAGCGCAGTCGTGACTTGGTCCTGGCTAGCTTGAACGAGGATAAAACAGTTCAATCGTCTTCAGGGCTTTTGAAATGTGATCGGACCATTTTGTGTGTTGTGAAGCTCAAAGAAATGTTTCCGCTGATTTACAGACGTCTCTTTCATAATGTGAGTCTGCCGGTAAAGTCTTTTTGGGGCCAATAGCGTCACGTGACGTTGTAATTGCCTGGAGCTCTTCCTGTATCCAGTTGTCTTCATACATCCACGGTCAGTGCAGCACATTGTGTTGTGTTTCTGGATGAAGGAGTACGTTAGTCACACAGTGAAACACACTTTAAGTCGTCCAAATTAAAAGACCAAATCTGTTGTTTTGACCATGTGACTCCAGGACGACACGTTTTATAATCTGGTGCTCCTGTTAGCAGTTATAATGTGACAACACTGTGGTTAAAGCCTGGTCATGTTTAGGCACAAAACCACTTGGTTGGGTTTAAGGAAAGATCACAGTTTGGGTTAAAATGATCACTTTGTTAGAAGGGAACATATTATTTCTCTGGTTTTCTGTCATTTATATTCTGTTCTGACGTTAAAAGCTGCCTGCAAGTCAAAACTCAGCGAGCACTGAACGCTTCATTTACGACATTTTTTTCTACCTTTGCCGACAAGTTGACATCAGCATGTCGTACAAACAGCCGTCCGTCCTGTAGCCTTGTTGCTAGGGTGGTTGCTAAGGTGGTTGCTAAGGTGTTTCCATGTGTTGTTAACGCTCATATTTCAGATCTGATTGTGGTTTGAACAGGTACAGACGTAACTGTAGTTTGTTTACGTAGCTTCTGGAGCCAGAGGAAGCTTCCTGAAAGCTGACCAATCAGAACAGAGCGGGCTCATCAGGAGGCGGGGCCTTAAAGAGACAGGAGCTAAAACTTCCTGTTTCAGACAGAGGCTGAACTGAGGGGCTGCATAAAGGACCAGTAGAAGATAAATAAGGAGTTTTTAATCCAGTAGAGAACCAGAATATAAATATAGAGGCTGGAAATGTGAAGAATATGTTTCCTTTAAGGTTAGAGAAACATGTGGTGTGAGTTAAAGTTACTACTTCCTTAAAGTTCGGTGACCTTTGTTGTCATCGATACAACAGTGACCAGTGTTTAAGTTAGAAGATGATAAATAAAGGTTATTATATCTACAAATGATCAACATGTTCTTATCAAAATAAAAGGTGGAAAATGTCATAAATTAAGCAAAGATTAGTTTTTTTTAAGCACTCAGATTAATAATGGTGATAAATAAGGAGGATCAGAGTATCTGTGAAAATGATCTGGATCAGGGATTAAAGTTGTAGCTCTCGTGGATCCAAAATCCTCCACAATCACACACACACACAAAAAAAACATATAAACAGGAAACTAATCTTTCTCCAACAATAAACAATCTTCTCTGTCCACCACATCTAAATATCAAGATCCTTTTAAACCTTTCACACCCCTGAAACACCACCTGCCCCCCGAATCCACTAACCTCCCCCAGACCCCCTCCCCCCTCCCTCCCTGCCCCCGTCCCACCAAATCAAAACCAAACCAATGCTTTTTTTTTTATCTGCAGATTCTCAGACAATGCCTGGAGGATCCCGTAGCCTAATCTCCCACAATCCCCCCCGTCCCTTTATCCCACTGTTAAAGAATGTTTGAAAGGGCAACAGCGAAAAACTCCCAAAAAAAAAGACAGAGAGACCGAGGGGGTTCGTGTTGGGGAGGGGAGGGGTCGGTAACATCTGGGATGGTAAATATGGGGGAGAAAAGGAGGTGGAGAACAAAAAAATAAGAAAAAACTGCATTTAAACACATGATGGATAATCATAAAATGTTAAAATGAAGGATTTAATAAGAAAAAACAACTGACAAGGGTTTGATCCTGTTGAGTTTTATAGTTTTATATTCTTTAGTATCAGATATTATTAACTTTAAAGTGAGAATTTGTGCATAAAACTTATAAAAGCTATTTTTTAAAGTGTACAATTATACGTCATGAATCTTAAACAGACCTGGATAAACATCTGGGATGGTAAATATATGGTAGAAGAAGAAAAAAACTGCATTTAAACACATGACAGACACTTAATAAAATGTTTAATTTAAGGATTTAATAAGAAAAAAACAACTGACAAGAGTTTGATCCAGTTTGAATTTGACATTTTTATAGTTTTATATTATTTAGTGTCAGATATTATTAACTTTAAAGTGAGAATTTGTGCATAAAACTCATAAACGCTTGTTTTTAAAGTGTACATTTATACATAATGAATCTTAAAATATCCCCGTCGTTTGGAAACCTGCTTTGTTTTTGGATTATTTCACAGATAAACAAACCTGAATAAACATCTGAGTGTTTAAATATGGAAGAGAACAAAAAAACATGATGATACTTTATAAAATGTTTAATTTAAGGATTTAATAAGAAAAAACGACTGAAAAGGTTTGATCCAGTTGAGTTTTACAGATTTATATTCTTTAGTATCAGATATTATTAACTTTAAAGTGAGAATTTGTGCATAAAACTCTTAAATATAAGCATATACGAACATGAATCTAAAGAATGGTGCGGTTTGAAACCTGCTTTGTCCGGATTATTTCACAGATCTGATAGAAAAACAAAGTCAAAGTTGATAAAAAAAATGTAAAAAAAAAGTTGCTGTGTCAGAGCGGCACTTGAGCGTCACACAGGCCCCACTCACAGTTTGGAAGGGTATTATGTTTAAAACACTTTATTCCTCCCTTCCCGCTGAAAGATTATACTAGTTATCCCATCAAAGTTGAGTAAAAAAACGCCATTCTTGTGTCTTTAAGCTCTTGCATAGGAGGTCAATAAGACTCTGCCTCCGCTTACAAGGCTGGGCCGCGGTGTAATCTCGCTGAAGTTACATTAATTAAATGGTAAGCTCCTTTAGCAATACGTTCCTAAAAGAACTTGGCTTGATAATATACTTAAAGCGTTTGCAGGGGCTGTTTGTTTCAAAGCCAGCCAGACGTTTAGCCATGCGGCTCACGTACGGCAGCTTAAAAACAGCTTCAGCTGGAGCCACAATGAGCGAGCGAGCGAGAGAGCGAGCGATGGCGGCGGCGGCGGCTGGCACCGGGAGTGAAATTCAACTTATCAAAGGAAAACATATTTGTCTCAGTACGCTTGATTTACACATTAAGACTCACAGTTCTGCTCCTGAAATATGTGGGAAAAAAAACAACTTGTGATTTTCATCTCGGAGCTGCAGAGTTGGAGGAAAAGTTATTGATCGGGACTTTTTTAAAAATCAATGGTGGAGATGGTTAATTTAAAGAGTTTTTAATTGATAATCTTTCATCTTTAAGGATGTTTAATGTAATAAAATGGATGTTTAGTCTGTAAAATGTCAGAAAATGGTGAAAAAAGCCAAAGGTGACGACCTCTTGTCTTGTTTTGATCAATGAATCGACTGATCGTAGCAGCAACATGTTTGTCTCAGTACGCTTGATTTACACGTTAGGACTCACACACTTTTGGTCCTGAAATATGTGGAATCATCTTGGATCTACAGACTTATTGATTGGGACTTTTTTAAAAAATGGTCATGACAGCTAATTTTAAGGGTTTTTTAATTGATAATCTCTTTAAATGTTGTGTGAGAGGTTAATCTTTAAGGATGTTTAATGTAATCAAATAGTCGTTTAGTCTATAAAATGTCAGAAAATGGTGAAAAAAGCCAAAATAAACGTCCTCAAACGTCTCGTTCTGTCTGATCAATGAATCGACTGATTGTAGTTTAACATCTTCACAGAGGAGCTGCATCCACATGAATAAACTTTCCCTCCTTAATCAATAGAAAACTGTGATATAAGATGCTGTTCATGCTGTGTGTGCTGTTTACATACATTTAGAGGTACATGAGAACCATTTTACGCCACTTCTACTGCTGCTAATATACTTGAAATGCTGTATTTCTTACTTACTTCCTACTTTTATGAGCTGGTTTCTTCACTGATGATGATTTTTATTAGATTAGGTTATAAAATATGAGACATTTGAATATTAAACTACAACCCAACAGCGTTTCAACGACACATTTCTGCACATATATAACTGCTCCATAGTCATAAAGTATAAATCAGGGAGATGTCACATAAAAATACGTCACAAAAAATAAAGAGTGAACAAAACATCAGATGCACTTCAGGATAGTTTCACGTTGTCCTGCTGAAGTCGAAGGTTTAAGAAACGAAATGAAGAAATCGTTACACCGACGCCATCTTGGCTCAAAGTCTGTAAAGTGTATAAAGTAATTAAAAATGCTTATTTACACATTAATGCATCAGAATGAACCATTTAATAATATAATATATGAACATATACTCTCATAAAGGCTGATTATAAGAAGAACATTTAGTAAATGTAATATTTGCGTTTTGTTTAATGTTCCTTCACTTGGATGTTTGACACGTTTATCATCTGAAAGCAGAAAAATTTCTCTGAACTCACTAAAAAAAAAATAATAATCCAATTTTAAAGCGTTTACCTGCAAGTCTGATCTGTGACATCACAGCTACTGGTCTGTTTTGTATAATGTTGTTAACTCTTCTTATACACTTTTTTTTTTTTTTGTTGTTGTCCAGGTGAATTTATCCATAATGTGTCATGTGCAGGTTGTTTTTATGACCCAATAATTCAATTCTATTCAAGTCTAAATGAACCACTTGTATGATGAGTATTTAGCTCAGACTCAGCTATGGAAACAATCCTGAGTCATGCTTCAACTTTATGAATAACATTTAGTTTTTTGTGCTGTTTACAGGTTATTTACTTTGTTTTTTGTTTGTTATGTTCATAGTTTGAACCTTTAACCTGTGTTCATTCGTTGTCCTGCTCAATATATCCAAAATGTGTCATGTGTAGGATGATTTTTATGACAGAAAACCAACCAATCTGGATGCTTGTTCCACCGCTCTGAAATGTATAAATGAATATAAATGTATGTTCTTTATTTTCCTGCCAGCGTCGGCCCGGCGTCTCTCGGCCCTCCTGTGAATATCACTGAGGGTTTTTTTTTTTTGCAGTAATTAACTAAATTTGATTGGGGAATTCTCTCAGCGTCAATTGGAGAATTTAACTACTACCCCATTACTAATTAATACAAGAGAGAGAGAGAGAGGCAACAATAACCTTTAAATACCGGAGGAGCTGCTTAATTATGTGAACTGTAAGACACACTTTGACATTCAGAGGGAGGGAAGAACAAGTGTATTTTTCTGTAGGAGAAGTTTAAGGTGCTTCTCCCCCTCCTCCTCCTTCCTGCCGTCGATCAAATATCAGCCCTCACAAATCAATTTTACACATGATCGCAACCCCGGCGCCCTCCCAGCCCCGGCCGCCCCTCCCCTCCAATTAAGCGTCCACACATTAGCATATATATGATATCAGTGGTAAACATCACTCGGCTGGTAATTCACAAACGCTCCTCGGATAATAGGAGGGTTGAACACCTATTAACCTCGGGCTGGCAGCACAGAGGCAAGCTGGGAAACCCCCCCCCCACTCACCCCCCTTCCAACCTTCTCCTCCTGAGGAGCTGCGTCCCTGAGAGCAAGGGAGGCGGAGACCATCACCAAAAAAAAAAGAAGAAGAAGAAGGGCTTTGATGAACATGGAGAGACTGTTGATGGAGGAAGTGAAATGATGTCACTGTGTGTGTTTCTGAAGTGCTGCTGCCATCTTGGTGCCAGAAAAACTCTCATCTGGCTAAAAAGGGGGGAGGAAACTGTAGCTGTGATTGGTTCAGACAGCTGTCAATCAAGCGAAACATGCCTCTAGACATATAAAACCACTTCTGCTTTGAATGATAATTTGTGTCTGATATGGTTTGTTGAATGACATATCTATAAACATGTAAAGATTGTTTATTTATGAAGTCATCACACTTGTGTAAGGTGCATTCTGGACCCTGATTGTCTCTAAACTAGTTGTGCTTGTAGGTTAAACCTGTCAAACCTCATGTGCAGAATGAACTGATCTATGAAGGATTATATGTGTATCCAAAGCCTGATATATTTCATTCCTCTGTGGTGTAGACCTCTGTTGTTGTCCAAAAACTATTAACACATGTCAATGAGTCAAATCGCTGCACTGGGTCACATGATCCTTCATCATGAAGAGTTTGGTCATGTTAATTTGTTTAGAAATGGCTCCAAACTGTAAAAACAGTCACTGACTGAAGACGTATTTAGATCCTTTATGTTTATGTTACTGTTGTAGCTGCTGGAGGTGGAGCTAGTTTACACTACTTTATATACAGTTAGCTAGTTTAGTCCACTGGTTCCCAACCTATTTATTAACCAATTTATTCTTTCTTCACATTTGGTGACTGCAGTTTGTCAGAGATCAGCTGTGCTTCTCTGGCCTCAACTCTGAAGTCCAACCCCTCCCATCAGAGAGAGCTGGATCTGAGTGGAAACAAGCTGCAGGATTCAGGAGTGAAGCTGCTGTGTGCATGTTACTGTTGTAGCTGCTGGAGGTGGAGCTAGTTTACACTACTTTATATACAGTTAGCTAGTTTAGTCCACTGGTTCCCAACCTAGGGGTCGTGGCCCCTCCAAAGGGTCAGCAGATAAATCTGAGGGGTCGTGAGATGATTAATGGGAGAGGAAAGAAGAAAAAACAAAGTTCTGATACACAAATGTGTTTTCAGTTTTTGGACTTTTTCTCTAATCTTTGATTTTTACTGAAATATTGGATCATTTGAACATTTATTGAAATGAAAGCATGTGAGAAGTTTAGAGGGAAAAATCACTATTTGGTGGAGCTGTTAACAACTCATAGACATGTGAAATGTGACCCCGACTACACACTGCTTTTTGTAAGACGTCAAAAGACAAAAAGGTTGGAAACCACTGGTTTCATCTTTAACAATGTGTTGTATTTTAAAAGCTTGTTATATTATCCATTGTGTCAAATCTTCATGTGAAAAGTAACTAAAGCTGTCAAATAAATGTAGTGGAGTAGAAAGTACAATATTTCCCTCTGAAATGTAGAAAGTAGCATCACATGGAAATTCTCAAGTACAAGAATCTCTAAACTCTACTTAACATCAAACAAACCTCGACAACTTAAAGAAACTTCTTCTTTTATTCTCTTAAATCAGCAGCTGTTTTTTTCTCCAGCTGTGTATTGTTGCTGCTATCAGCCTGATAATTAGCAGTGAGGCTGCGACTTTTCTCTAAACAATAAAACCGTGACAAGGAAACAGTGACCTGTCACCTCGGTAACCTCCCCTCCATTGTGACACAGTGACTTTAACATGGCGGACGCTCATCGTTAACTTCCCATCAGTCTCCATTATCTCGCTTTGTGTGTTTTCAAGCCGACTCTTCACGGCAGCTTTCACTCTGTGAGTGTTACGATTGTTGTTTAAAAAAAAAAAAAAAACTTCTTTAGAGGAGAAAAGACAGTGAAGAGAAGATTCCTCTTGACTTACCAGGACTTTGTTTCAGTGTGGCTCATTTGCAGGCTGCATGTTAAGTTTGTACATTTATAAAGTGAAATGTTGAAATGTTCAGCAGCTAATTTAATGCATTCAAGTGCATTTTGCAGGTCAAAGACTGATCGTTGACACCTTATTTAAACCTTAGTGTTTATCTTGAGTGTTACTGCTGATGTGAACAGTTGTGATCTTCTGCTGTCATCCTGTAAAAACTTGTATTTTTGCGCCTGCGTTCATATAAAACCCTCCCTGCAGGCTTCATATCTGTGCTCACTTCATACTCACACAATTAAACCGTGCGACGGGGCTCCGGGGACTTAAAACAAACAAGCTTTTGTTTGAGTGGCCTCTGACACCGAAGTGTTTGTGCGACGGGTTTGATCTTATGTGTCGATGAGAGACGGCAGCCACTGAAGGTGCAGTGTGTATATTATGGTTTTGGATTAAAGATTAAAGCCCAGTAAAGCCCGTGAACAGGCATAATCCTGCTCTTCAGTGCAGCTCAGCAGCAGGCATGTGGCCGCCGAGCAGTGTGAGTCACCCGGAGGCGCTGATCCACGATCAGCTTACCTTCCTAAACCTTCATCGTCGGGGGCTGAAAACAAAAACCTGTTGCAGAGGAGAAGCACTTACAGACTTACAGACTCAACGAAGACTACGATATAATATAAATATCAATAAATATGACTTGTGTAAGGTTTGTTTAGCCACACATTTAGAATATGTAATTATTTGATGTGTTGTTAAAGGTCTCGTTAAGCCCCATCTGTGATTTGGTCACATAATAGGGGAGACCAGGGACGGTTGTAACACCTTCAATATCTCCAATCAGAAACAAGCTACAGTGAGTCAGTTAGGCTTCTTGCTTTCAAAAAAAAAAAAAAAAGGAGCCATATATGAAACTCGCAACAAAAGTTTGTTTTTGAGGTAAAAAGTTGAACTTTCCTATCAGATGTCTAAGAAACCAAACATGTATTATTAGAAACACTGTTTTGTAAACTAAACGTAAAAATGAAAGGCTAAGGCTGCATTCACACCAGACCCGGCGGTGCGGTGAATCACTGTGGGTCAGTGCGGTGTGGGCATCATGTTGTAAACTTTTAAACCTCCCAGTTTAGAAGGTGGCGCTAATACGTCTGAAAGTAGTTCGCCAACCGCCATCAAACAACGACAGAGACAGAGAAAAAGAAGAAGCACTCATATAAGTTTATGAAATTACTCACAGCAGCGATGAGTCTCTCCTCCATCATCTTCGTCATAAAGTGATGTCAATCATTTTCGGTCCAAAGCAGAACGCTGAAATGCTACAATGCTACATGCTAAATAAACAACGGTCCTCTTCCGGTCTTTCGTCTTTTCGTTTTCCGGTCCGATTGCCGATCTATGTGATTGGCCACAGCAGTGTGACTGGGTGTACTGGGACAACTGTAACGCCCCATTTTAAAAACCTCAAGGCATATATAAACTAACTGGCTAGATAGCTAGCTAGCTAGCTATATGGTCAGATAGATAGATAGATCAGTCAGGGCAGTGGCCTCATACAGCATTTACCATGTGACCCTGTACGATTTTCACTATAAGAGGCAGAGCCTGGAGTGCCAGGGATCCAGATCACTTCCCAGAGGAGGGTAGTGGACCCCCAAGAAGGTTTTCCTCCACAGAACAGGAAGTCCGTCTACCTGACAGAGGAAACTGATTTATATTATGGGTTGAGCCCAAAGAAGAAAAGCCTCGGCATGTAGATTTATTAAGTATTCAACTAACTTTTATATTAAAAACTTTTTCACTTTGAGTATTTGATTGATTATGTATATTTTGCAACCTGTTCATATTTCATAAAACCACTTTAATGCATTCTTCCAGTAGCTGACACATTTGAAGTTCCAGTGTAAATGTTTTTTGATTTATCGGGACAGTTGCAAAAAACACTGTGTTACAACCGTCCCTGGTCTCCCCTATTTCCTACTTTCCTCAGAATATTAAAGTATTATTTTTAATCTGTTGTCCAGCAGCAGCCTGTTTTTAACGTAGCAGCTGTAAGATTGTTGCAGGACTCCATGTAGCTGCTGTATAGTCATTTCTATTGTTTCAAGATATATTTGTTTCTGTTGCTTTACCCTCATCTCTCCCGCTGCCTGTCACCTGTGATATATTTTTTCTTTTTAGATTACGGTGACCAGTTCAAGCTTTCCAGGTGGTTTCTTATAATATTGTGCAGTATCCTATTAGTATTGATCTGTTGTGGCAGGAAGGTTCGGACTCAGACAGCTTCTCCATCAAAAGTTCAAATGCAGTTTTCAACCAACAGAAGCAACTTTTTTAAAAAAATGTGATATTTGTGACAAATAGCAACTCTGTGCTGTGTCAGTGTAGTCATGGTGATAACTGAAGAAAACAACTCCAGACTGTCTGATATCTTCATATACTGTGTTTAATGCTGATACTGTGTATGTAGCGTTCAGATCCAAAAGACTCCGCTTACAGAGAAACAACAAACTCACTCTTCATCAAACTAAATGATGATAAAGTTAAAGGACTTCAAAACTTTTCAAATCCTGTTCAGAGTTTAAAAAAAAATCATCAAACAGCATCCAAAGGTTCAAATGAGGTAAATATGATTTCAGAGGACGAATGCAAAACTTCTTTGTATCACAACAATCTAAAGATCAACATGTAGAACATTAAGTTTATATAAATATTTAAAAATAACATATTGAACGGATATAGAGTGGATGGTACAGAGTGTCTTTTTGACTTGTGTTGTTTTTGTTTGTTGTTATTGTTTTTAGGCTTTGATTTGATCGGTAAAGTATTAAAAAAACTTCGTCCTGCGTCCTTTTTGAACATTGAAAGGTTATTATTTGTGTTGCTTACTGAAAGCTTGCTGTTATTTTTGGTTGCTGTTTTGTTTTATTTCGCCGTGTATATATTTTATTTTGTTATTTTAACATGTTCAAAAGAAATGAAAAGATTTAATATCATAATAATGGCAGCACTCCTTATTGGAGACATGCTCTAGAGGCTGCTGTGCGTCTTGTTTAGAAGAAAAGGTACGATGGCATAGTGTGAAAATGTTGGATTAAAAGTTGGTTTTGCACATAAACTGTAAAAAAAAATATGAACGTAGTCATCGTGATGTCACCTGTTGGTTTTGAAGCCTCGAGTGTAGAGATTTGACTGTTGCCATGTTTGATATCTGGAGCCAGAAGTGACCATATTTGGATGAGAAGGTGGCGCTAGCTGCTAGCGTGGTTAGCACAGTGCATTTACAATCTATGGTTAACAGTGATAATGCTAATGCTAATTCTTGCTAGTGAACAACAGCTACATCTAAATGCCACGGTTATGTTACGTAAGCAACGTTTCACAGCATAGCCATGCCTTAAAGAATACGTTGCTTTATCGTCAAATTTAAATGAAACGGGAGCATAATTTACTAAATTAACATCATGATGTGTTAAAGAAGACTTGAAACTAGTGATTGAGAGCATAAACTCATCAGGAAACAGTTTACTGAGCTGATAAATCAAGAGAGAAGTAGGATCATTTTCTCATTGACTTCCATGCAATCACCCCCTGCTGGCCGTCAGAGAGAATGCAGGTTTTTCAATAACTTTGAAAATGCAATTTACTGCTGTAAAACAATTTCTGTTGCTTTTACCTCCTTCTGTTCATGAGTATCAGCTGCTGGTGTTACGTACCTGGACGGCTCCTGGTGTCATTTTTCTCTTGAAACACATTTCTCCCCTCTTGAAATTCCCAGAATCCAGTGCAGAGTCGCTGCTGTGGGGCGTCAGAGCTCACGCAGGCAGGCTCCCATCTTTATTCTGCTTAACAATGCCAGCAGAGAGAAAACTAATTAGGTACATTTCACCCATTTCCATGTTAATGTTTTGTTTGTTGCCATTGTTCGAGAAGACAATAGGCATGAGATGTTAATGAAGGAGTCCCAAATAACAGCGTCCTAATGGGAGTCCATTCACAGCCGTTAGCCCACAGGCCGCCGTGCCCTCCCTCTCCACCCCCCATCATCATCATCATCTCCCTCCCCTCGGGGACGAAGGCTTTTCTCAGGCTGCAGGTCTACAGGCAGGTTACAACACATGAAGACTCACTGAGAGCGAGAGAAAGCTCCGGGGAAACACAGATTCAGTCTCACAGGCCTGAGTGACAGTCAGGATCTTTTACATACTGTTAACTCGCCGTGCATGTTTTAATCTGCCTTTCTGCACAAACAGAACCGCTGAGTGTTTAGGCTCATACTGTACAGATCAATCGATTGACTGCGACTGAACAGAAGTGTGGAACTCCAATGAAGTTTATTCAATGAATGAACTGGAACGTAAGAAGAAAACAGAAAGAAAAGAGAAAATCACAGCAGTCAGTAAAATATACTTTAATAACATTAAAATAAGCTCACAACAGTTTGTGTAGGAAATCTGATTTTAAACAAGTATGACAGACACTCAATCGATCATTCAGGTAATTTATAAGATGAAACTTTAGAAGATTTTATGAGAAAACCTGCCAGCGAGCAGTTTAGGTTACTGCGGTAACCACGGTAACTGACCCCGAGTTTAAGTTAACTCTCTTTCTGAAACTGAAAACCCAGAGTTTCCCTCATCAAACTCAGAGTTTTCCTTTTTAAGAGCCTGTTGCTGTTGTTGTTGTTGGTTCTTTCTCTCTGTCCTTGTTGTCTGTTGAGACTCAGCGAGTTCACTCTGCAGCTCTTTCCTTTAGTTTGCTCTCAGTTACTGGGAGAACTGACCTCGTTAGAGTGTGTTGTTGTTTCAGGCTCAGACAGAGAAGAAAGATTTTCTTTTTCCACGTTTGTTTGTTTTTCCAGCGTAGATTTATGCTGTTACATTAGTTGATTAGTGTTCATGTATATCACTAATATTTAATTATTATAAATATTTTACATAATGCAGCCTATAACTGGAACAAAAGTGAAGTCTGAGGCTCTACAATAAAAGATTCATGAGTATAAATGACTTTAGAAAACAATCCTGAATAACTGAGTCAGGTTGATGTTTGTTTCTTCCTCGTTCCCCCAGAGAGCCACAAAGAGTCCTAACTGAGCTCAATGTCCTCCTCATATATGTGCTCTGTGTGTTTGTGTCTGCATACAGGTAACGTTTTGTCGTAATCAGTCACTCAAACACTTGTTTTGTTTAATGCAAACTTGAAGAAATGAACTTATATCCTGTTATATGTCCAGTTTGTGAGTGTGAACATCTCTCACACGTTTCACATCGTTATTTAAAGGTGAAGTCATTTCCATATGTACATACTGTAAACAAATACGCAGGTCGCCAACAAGTCTGGCTTTGTGTTTACATATATTTACTAATGCTGTTTGTCTTTGTCATTAGGATGAAGTTAAAGCTGCAGGTTAACCAGCAGGGTCGCCGGTAGCTGCATCTACAGGAACATGATTAATATCAACTGTGAGGTTCATCTGAAAACAACTTCCTGTTGTTCAGAACTGGATCCAGGACTCTGAGGGTTCAATAGAGAAGACAACACAGACAGAAGAAGAAGGACTGATGGTAAAGTTGGGAAAATAATGATTCGTAAAACTGCTTTGAATGTTATTATTCGACTGAATGTTATCAGTGATCAGCTGCACCTGCTAGTAGGTTCAGATGGACGTTAGCATCCGTTGGTAGGGTGGACGTCACCTTTGAGACGCCATCTAGCAGCTGTAGTAGTTTTAACCTGAGCAAGTGATGTAGTTCAGATAATATAAGATGACTTCATGATTGTTCCCGTCAGCAGGAGGCGGGTTGGATGGATGCTAGACGGGAGTTTTTAAATCGTATTTTATTGCAGTCATAACCAACGGCTGCCACGTTTAACCACGTTTCAAGTGATCATTTTATCCCACACATGATCTTTCCCTAGTGGAAGTGTTTTTTTGTGCCTAAACCTAACCAGACCTACCACAGTGTTGTCACATAATTTTCTAGCATAACGTAGCAGCTTATTATCTAATGGTAGATTATACGCTGTCCTATTCCAATGGTTTGATATGCAGCTACTAGCAGGTGTAGCTTCTAACCTAAATCTACGAAGCTGATGACCATCGATACACCCGTGAAACTGAGTGATAACATCCGAGACGGGTGAGAAAGTTGACGATCCCAATCAAAGTTCACCTACCATTTTTCTGGAGCTTTGCACCGTCACACTGTCGTATTCAGCAGATGGCGTTTGCTCAAAAGTTAACTTCGGAAAAAACAACTGACCCTACTTGAACCCAGTAAATGGACCCAAAGTAAGAATTTTGTCAAACTACTGTTTCCAAGGTCAAAAAATACATTTTGTGAAAAGCTTGTAGCTCCTATTATAAAACATCTGGTTCTTTAATGAAACACAGAAGAAACTATGAATCCCAGTGTGCATTTTGGCAAGAAACAGCCAATCACAGAGCGCCCCTCTGACTGGCTTCGTCTCCATAGAAACGGTGGCCGAACCTCACGGGTATTGAGTATTTTTAGCGGTCCGCCGAAATGATGCACAACTCATGATTTCTAAGAAATTAATTTGAAAACATTGAAACCAGTGGTCACAACAGAAACCATCTTTATGATCGTAGTGATCAAGTTTCTTTGTTCAGTCATCATTTGAAGAAAACTATACAGAGATAAAACATGCATCAGGTTGATTAAAGAGCATTTTTATGGTAAATTTTGTGACTTGTTGACAGAAAATTTGCATGAAGACCTTCCATCATATTAGTTTGACCTTTCATACTAGTCATTTTATTCTTCTTATGATGATGATGATGTCTTGACTCATTAATGTGATGATTGTAGTGTCACTGCTCCTTTGACTATATTCATCATTATATTCCTCATTTCTTCTGTCAGTATTTGTCTGAGGTAGACCTGAAGTTGGTCGACACCAATAAAGAAAAGGAATCTCTGATTCAGCTTTACCATTTCTACAATTGAGTCAAAGCCAACTGGACTTAGATTTGTCTCATGAGGACGTTTCGTCTCTTATCCAAACGGCTTCATCAGTTCTTAACGCATGACCTGGACAAATGAGATCATTCATAGACTTTTGGGTTGGACACCCTCAAAACGGTGCGAGAGTATGAAACGTTGACTCAGAAAGTCACAGACCTCGTCAGACTGGTGAAGACGAGTCAGACCGATGTGTTACAAACTGATGAAGCGGCTTGGATAAGAGGCGAAACATCTTCATGAGACAAATCTGAGTCCAGCTGCCTTTGATTCAGTTGTTTGCCTTGAAACAACTACGACCTGACGAATGTTCACAGACAGGCTTCACCGTGTTTTTCCTCTTTGCTGTTGAGACTTTTACTAAATTTTCATGGACGTTTTGTGCTTTGAACTTCGTTTATTACCGTCTCACAGCAGACAACCAAACGGCAGCGTACTGACAGCTTCACTTAGCTTCATGAACCTCTCTCGTCTCTCAGGGCGACGCCGTCCCTCGAGAGTAAGATGAAGATCATGTGATATGATATGAACGACGTTTTTAGAACTTTTGCTTCTTTTGTTTAAACCAAAAAAAAGGGTTTTGTAGAAAAAAAAATGTTAAAGTATGTAAAGAAAAAGCAACATTTTGGTGTCGGTACTGAATTAGTGCATCACATCCTGTCTGAATGTTGGATGTGGAGCTTTTCAGCACTTTCAGACTGTCCAAACATCTTCTTCTTCTGGAGTGTTTATTGGTCTTTAGCCTGTCAGGCGTCGACGTGTCAGCCTTGTTAAAAAAAAAAAAAGAAGCTGAGGCTGTGCAGCTAGGTGGTAAACCCAAGCTTCTGCACACACACACACACACACACACACACACACACACACCCTGCTCCACCCTACAGAGGCTGAACACACACACACACACACTAACACGTGGCTTATCGCTGCTCTCCAGACAGCCGCCCCAGATCAGTCAACGCGCCGCTCGATCGATGCATCTGATAAGGAATTAAGACAGAAAATAAACTGTACGCGTTATCGGGGAACTCGGTACATGGCCTAATTATGATGCGGCGTGTGTGTGAGAGGATGATACGGCGGGACTGGAGTGGTGCGAGGCTGCAGGAGGGCCGGGGCGAGGGAGCAAGACAGAGACAGAGAGGGAAAAAGAGAGAGAGAGAGAGAGAGAGAGTTTGCATGCTGGTGGCCCCGGATGGCAGCGAGAGGGAGGAAACTACAATACCCAGAAATCCTCCAGGATGACATCATGACATGGTGTTTACTGATTCAACTAATCTGTGATTGTTTTAACTCAATAAAAGTCGGAGCTTTTGTGTTTTTTTTTGCTGCACATGAGAAGGTTTGGATTAGTTTGAGAAGTTAAACTTTATAATTTGTTTCATTGAAGTTGAATATTAATCAATGCATAAATAACCCCTGTGGAAAATGATGTTATCCTACATATATATGTAGTCTGCACAGGTATAAACAAAGACATTACTAGTACATTAACATCACTCACACATATGGATGTTATCTCTCAAAAAAACAAATAACCTTCCTGATAAAATCCAACACAACTTCAAACATTTGCATATTGAAATGAAGCCGTTTTTCATGTTTAATTGTTAAATTGTTGTCTTATTCGTTGCTTTATTATCATATTTCATTCCCTCCTTGTTCTGACCTTTTTATTCCTGCACTGTCAGCGATACAGACTAGAAAAGTCAAGTCGTGTCTTAACTGAAACTCACCCATCAAACAATATCATTTCTTCCAAACATTAAACCATACTACTACACGTCCAGCTACCCAGCCGTCACCCCAACATGGAGGAGAAGGTCAGAGTGAGAAACCAAATCCTTCCCATGTCCGTGTCCAGCAGTTTATCCCCAGCGGTGTAGCGGGCAGACAGGACGTTCAGCTCCGCCTGACGCTTCGATCGTCAGCTGAGGGGGGAAAAAGGAGCCCGTCTGTCCAGCTCTGGGAGAGAAACTCCTTTGATCTGCCTTCAAACCAATTCGTGAACACCAACTGACGGGGCGGCACGAAACACCCCGATGCCCAGCCTGCCTGCCTGCTTGCCTGGCCCCCCTCCCCTCCCCTCCAGGTCCCCCCAGCACAACTATGTGCTTTCATTTAGGGCAGATTCCAAAACACAGAGAGGGAAGGAGGGAGAGTAAGAGGGGGTTAAAGCCTGAGATTCACTCAGAATAACTTTGTTTCTCTCTCTGGTTTCCTGCTTTGGTCACACGTCAATTGCAGGGATTTCTTTTTTTTGGAAATACCTTTAGCGTTCTCCTCCAACACTTCTCTCATGTTTGTGCATTTCCTCACAACGCTGACGTCCTAAGATAGCACTAGAAAGAAAACACGAGAAGCAGGAAGAGGCTGTGTTGGCTGTGGATGTGTTGTCCGAGGTACTGATGCGATGATGAAATACAGTCCAGCAAGACAAGCTTGAGTTACAAATCCGTTGGCTTTAAGCACTGATTAGACCCCCAAACCACTGCACTGTGGTTACAACCCTATGAGACAAGATTTTACAACTGGGGTATTCCACAGTCATCATATTATCCTCTATTTCATCGATCACAAGGTAAACAGTAGTATTATTTTGTGCATGGTTATCTATATAGGTAATCTACCAGTAATCTGTGCTTATATTAGTCGTATTTCAGGTAATTACACATCTGAGCAGACAAAAATTACTTGCGGAGTTCCCCAAGGCTCCACTCTGGGGCCTCTTCTGTTTAACATCTACATCATGCTCCCACTAGCTCAGATTATGGAAAATAACTTAATATGTTACCAGAATTATGCAGATGACACAAATTTATGCACCCATGTCCCCAGGGGACGGTGGTCCATTTGTTCCAACCTCTGTTTCTTAACTTCTTAATTTTTATAGTGCCTTCACTAAGGTGACATTTTAGCATGACTCTTTTATGAGGTGTGTGTATGTATGTATTATATTATGGGATGTGTGCAATATGGAAATAAGTATGTATTCTCTACAGGTTATGTGCAATATTATCATTTTATGTAACTGTTGGTGTTGGGATGGCTGAGGTTGTGTTGTTTGTGTCATTGTGGCTGTTACGGCATTCATGGTGCAGCTACAGAGTGCAACACAAATGTCCCTGAGCAGGACAATTAAGTTTATTGTATCATATTGTACAAGCACTGAATAAATGCATTGAACAAATCAATGATTGGAAATAAACAAAGATAAAACTGAAGTAATTGTTTTTGGAGCAAAGGAAGAATGATTAAAAGTCAGCACTCAGCTTCAGTCAGTAATGTTAGAAACCGCAACATTCATTTTGTTTTCATGTCAAGTCTGTGTTCAAGTGTTCAAGCCTGTTTCACCTGGAAGTAAAAACTATATTCGTTCATCACACCTCTGCGCCTGAGTCCTGCTACGTTCCTACCTCACAGAATGAACTGAACTGAAAACCAGGGCTTAAAAACACAGACAGAACTGACGAGGGGACGGGGAACAGGTGAGGGTATAGGTGGCAACACTTGAGGTAATCAGACAGACACATGAGGAAGGGCAAGTGACCAGAAACGAGGGGGAATAACTTTTCAAAATAAAACAGGAAATGACGAGACAAAACATGGAGACAGGACAAAAAAACCAACTAAATTTCACCACGGCGTGAGTGTACAGTCTACGTTTATGTAATATCTTGTCATGACGTTAAAGCACAAATGCAGCAAAGCCACTTATGTCATCAAAAATTCAGCACATCATGTACTTTTTAAAACATCCTTTAATCCAAGAATCTGTTGGAGGTTATAACCAGAGTAATGAAGCATCAGGACCAGTTCAAAGTAGAATTCAATAAGTCGATCAAACTGGTCTTATTACCCAAGTCTATATTCAAATATACACACAAATCTTCAGCAGTACATGATGGTTTATTTGTTTAATCTGTTTCCGTTGCATTTTGTTTTGATCGATAAACCAACTTTTCAAAATTTTGATTTGATTTTTTTTTCAGATTGCTGGCATTCCTGCATGAACACAGGTGGAACAGGTGGAAGAAAACATACTTATTGACTTGTGCAGCGACTCAGAGAGCTACAACAGAAACTCAAACCAAAGTCCAATCAATAGGCTAATAGGCTGAACAAACTCTTGACAGTTCTGACCAATGGACCAATGCTATATCCAACACGTACCTGCTACAGCTGCAGGTTTTGCAAGTGTCATATGTTAAGATTGAGACAGAAACCTTTGTCTTTAGCCATGTTGAAACATACCGAAACACACTGAGCTCATGGATAAGAGCAGAGAAGCAGAGAGCAGATTATCCAGCAGGAGTGGAAACCAGTGAAACCAACATGAATCCAGGCTGATTATAGCTGCCTGCTTTGAAGGAAACTACAAACATTTTACAGCCATCTTTAAAGTCTTCAGAAGTTGAGTGTGCTAATACTCAAAAAGATTTTTTTGGGGGGTGGAGTATCACTTTAAGGCCAGAAATTGCTTGACTGCCTTTGGAGAGTGCAGGAGGATAATAGGGCCCTGGGTGTGTTTGTTTGTGCCTTCGACCTGATCGGCATGTGATGAGCGGGGAGGTCTGCAGGCTCTAATTGGCCTCTTTAAATGGAAAAATGTCCAGCGAGCATGACGCATCGATGAGTTGGTAGCACACCTCCGCCATCCCCGGCTCTTTTTTATCATCACTTTATGGAAACAAACCACTCCAATTAGCGGCAACGCAGCCGTGGAAATAATAACGACCATAAGTTGGACAGTCATTGGATGGATTTAAAAAAGTTTGTAAAAGTGCTAATTTACATCTCTGGAGCTCTGTACTTTGTTTCTGTGCTGTACTTCCCTGAGAGCTGGAAGGCGAATGTACTACATGAAAAGTATGAGCTACACAACATGGTTTTAATAAATCTTCTTTCAACAGGTTCATGATAAAATGTGTTTGTAGCATTAAATGAGAGCTAATTGGGAAACTAGTTGAATGTTCTTCATCTGGTGTTAGTTAAAGCAAACACACTGAAGGCTTCACAATGACAGATGACTCAGGTTTAAAGTCCAACTGAAGATGAAACTCAGGTGAGGTGAGAAGAAATAAAGCATCCATACATCCATTTCCCACCACTCACTGCATGGGCTGCATGCTGAGCAGCGTTACCCAGAAGACCTCCAGCTCTGATCCAGGGGCGTTCCCAGGCAAAGGGTGCGTCACATAATCCCTCCACTGGGTCCTGGGACTGCTCTGGGTTCTCGTGCCAGTTGGACTGGAAAACCTCCACTTCTACACTTGATCAGGTACCTGAACCACCTCAACTGGTTCCTCTTGACGCACTACTACAAGCTTCTGCCAGATGTCTAAAGCTCCATTTATACTTGTCATTTCAAATGTGTGATTAAATCCAGATGGGGCCTTTTAATACACGATATCAGTCTGACAACAGCCTGACTGGACAGATTGATAGTTGATAGTTTTATCCTGTGTAATGTTTAACAGTGGACAACAAACAGATGCCACATCTGGGATGCCTCATGAAGTTCAGACAAAAAGTTCTGGGATGAGAACTGTAGGTACATTTTAGTGACAGAATAACATTAATATGGCAACTAAATGCAATAATGTTTTCTCATTTAGCAGCTACATACATTACAGACTTGACCACCATCTCACAAACACATCTTATCATTTATGCTAGCTGCCGTTGGGTATAAAATATAATTTAATGATGCTAACAGCCAAGTGCACACGACCAGCACAGATCACATTTCACCACAATATACAGGCATGTATGAAAACTTTTACACAATCTTAACATTTCACATAAGTGAAGAGGTGTTTGGTCATTATAATAATCAGATCCACTCAGTGTGAGCTTTGCTTTTGCTATAATCTGAAACCATGTCCACACTAGACTGACTACAGTCATTTACACATCTTTTTCTCTCCGTTTTGTTAAAAAACAGCATTTCTCTCCACTGAAAATGTCACTTAACAACCTCCAGAGTGCGTAAATGTAAAAACTCTGGCTTGGTGTTGTAGCGTACAGTGAAAACAGAACTTTGTAGAAACGCTGTCGTATCACTGAAAAACCAGACGGTGGCAGTAGCCAACATTTCATTGGAAGAAGAAGAAGAAAACAACGACAAAAACAACAATGGTGGACAGCTTGAGTTAACTGTAGCTATCTGCCACCTTTCTCTACTGAAACTGTTGGAATCTGCTCACAATAAACTAAATGACAGGAAGTAGTATATTATTTCTTCTTTGCTGGTTTTCTGTTGACTTGCTCGCTTGCTTGCTTCTGATGGACGTCTTTGCAGAAACGAGCCATAACGCATGATGTGAACGCATTTTTTTAAAGAATAAAGTCAGCTTATTGTAATCTGAGAGTCTTCCATTGACAACCAGCTAAACTCCAGGGGATTTGGATGCTTTCAATTTCGTGCGGACATCAGAATAAACAGAACTCAGCAGAGAAAAATGTGTAGCATGACAAATGTATTTACCACATGTGAAAGTGGTCTTTTAAGAGAAACTAATGATCCCACTGAAGCCATCAGAAAAGCTCCTCGTGGGTGGAGGCAGCAGCTCAGAGGCCTGCAGGTGTCAATTTGTTTTGAAGCTGCTCGTCCAGAAAGACAAAAAACGTGGCTCTTTAAAGAAGCAGACCAAAGGGGAGTCGCTGACACTTCAAAGGAGTTCCTGAGCCGTTCGCCTCCCTCCGACAGCGAGGTCACTGTCAACTCTGACGAGTCACCGCTCTGCCATTAAGTTTGGGGGAGGACGAGGAGGAGGAGGAGGAGGAGGGGTGTGTTTCTCCCTGTCTGCTGGTCTGTGGGAGTGTTTGGCGGTGGTGGTGGTGGAGGGGAGCTGTGGCTGTCGTCGGTGAAAATCAAACAGAGCCCAATTAAACTGATTCTAACATGCCAGTGATCACGAGGAGGAGGCTCACCTGGACTCTCTCCTCTCCTCGCGGACATGCCTCTGCCTCCATGACTCCCAGGACGCTAATTGCCCCGACCAAAAAAGCCTTGGGAATCTGCCGCTTCAATGTGCTAACAGCCCGTTGAGGAGCTGCAGCAAATTCCCAATCCACTGACCGCCAACAAAACCTGGTTCACAGTTTACAACTTCATTGAGGAATGACTGCACAGTGAGTTTGTACATATCAGTATGAAGATAGATTGATGCTGAAAGGAACCTTGTGGAGTGTTACTCGCCAAACCTTATTGTTTTTATCCTTGAGGTCTAACAAACATGTTGAAATTTGAAATGTTTTTAAAATTGCATTGTTTACAACTATTGGTCTTCTTCTTCTCTGCCATTTGTTGGCACGTTGGTACGTTTCATCAACTCTTGCATGGCACAATATTCACATAAAAAGACAACCCATTCTTCGAAACAGTCCAAAACTCCACAGGGTGCCTTTGACACCATTTTGAACATTTATAGTTCCATGACAACAGAGCAAAGTCCATCTGTTCATGAAGATCAGGTGATATGATGGAAAGCTCCAGAACAGTTGCTGAACCTGACCTTTTGAGGTGAGATTGTTCTGTCGACCGCTGTTTCCAAGGTCAAGAAATAAGTTCGAAACTTAATATTAAGGTGATAATCTTCCAGATTTATATTTAGGTTCTATTTTAATATAACGTGCGTATCAACAGTTAATTAAACACAACAGTGAATGAATCTCTAAAGAGTTCCCGAAGGCGCTCAAGTATTTTTTCAACTAGCAATAGAAGAACAAACCTCCCAGTAACAGACTGGGCTTTGTGGTGGTTTTGGTGTAATGGTCGCAGTTGGAATTGAAGGTTACATGACGCATACTAGCCAAAAAACACTTTAACCTTATGCTGCCAAGAGCTGTGAAACTATGAAAAAAACTTGAGCCTCACAGACTATAAGGTCCAATAAAGGTGAAAAAGTCTGTAAAAGTTGCATATTAGTAAATTATTAAAGTCAGCAGCAGGTCAACCAGAGAAGGACTCTTATTTTGAAGCTCTATGGACCCAAAAATGCAAAAGCCAGAGGACGCATGAAGAGCTATTTCAGCCTGGGCGTGAACAGCTTTCATTGGCGTTATTGGGGCGCCATTTTGGATAAGTTCTCTTGATACATCCATGAGAAGAACTGGGTAGTTAGACACAGCGGCAGAACAAAGAACCTTCCAAAAACAATGAAGACAAAGAAACACAAAAAGTAAAGCAAAAACTAAACCTTTTAATCATTTATTCATTTCTTATATCAACAAAAGCTTCCTGTCACCAACATTACAGGAAGCGGAGCCGTAACAGTAGATCAACTGTCTGAAGTTCCTCCAATTCCATCAAACAGAAACACAAAATAAGAGTCATCTTCTGTTCCAAACGTCAGTCCCCTAATTACCAATTTTCTCAGAGCGGGGGGCCTTGACATCACACAGGAGTCTATCTTTGGTGTCGGTATAGATTATGGAGCCCACCTACAGGGAGTGGCCGCCAAACAGTACAAAACAATTAACGCTACTGCGCCGCTATCAAAGGCTCGCAGAGAAAACAGTGAGCCACGCATGGCTGGAGCGAGGGCTCGACGGAGAGAGAAATGAGTGTAGTCACATCAAAAACCAGCGGAGCAGGAGTCTGATTTAGTACAAAAGGCTGCAATTAGCACGGCACATTAGGAGCACATGGCAGGGCAACTCCCTCACTGCGCCTGTTTGGGACACACAAGGCCCCGACTCCGCCTGGGAGCCCGACGCTCCACACATGGCGAGTTTATTGACAAAAACACAACAAACATCAAACGTCAAGCTTTAAATATGAGAGATTATGAATACAGTTTGAACAGTTCTTTTTAATTCGGCTCATAGAAAACCACCAACAGACAAACAACACACACAAATCAGTGAAAGCACAAACTATTCACATGCAGACAGGAATTGAAGTTCACAATCCAGCCTTTTAAAAATTACATTATATACAGCTAATTAGCGTTAGCACATATGTTTTATAGTAAATGATATGTGGCCCACATTAGGAGAAAAGATCATATTGGACATATCTGCAAAAGGTTCACTGCTAACAATCAACAAGAAACAATCAAAGCTAACCTTTTTTTTTATATATATGCAGAAATTAGAAGTATTTTTCCTTCTATATAGCTCTCAGTGTTCGCCTCGGCCAATGAGCTGTGAATATAATCCACTTTAGATTTCCAGTGTGTCTATCATTCAGTTCTATCTCCTGGTCTCCATGCTGTTTCCTGGTACCTTGAGCTTTTGGCTTCACTGCCAAGCAGCAGCTCTGATCCTGAATTTATTTCATTAATGGGACGAATGTGCAGGACACCTGTAGCAGCAGATAAATTTCCTTTTTTTTTGTTTTTATTTTGACATTTTGAATCCATTTTTACTCAGATACCTGTGCGTATAGTGGCTTCCCCCCATGTGAGTTGACATCAATAAGAGGGTTCCTCATGTAGGTGCCTGAATTAAAGCACTGCAGTCTGAACAAATATTTGTCAAAGTTATTGTAAGGTGTTATAAAGCTTTGCAATGCAAACATTTATTATCTGGTAGTATTCATTAAATAAGTTTCAAGTGTCTGCTCGTTCATTTTCATACCTACAGGAGAAAGGATTGAAACTGATGGGTGGGAAAAATACATTCAGGAAATCTAAAACTGTTTGACAATATATTCAAAGTCCACTTACTTGTTTTTTCCAGAGCTTTCAACCACACTTCATCAGCAAATGGAGTTTCCTCAGTTATCGGTGTTGAACCAACTCCATGAAAACTGATTGAACTGTTTGTTGATGAAAACCATAAGATGCAGTTAAAACGCTCCAGAAAAAGCTGGTATGGGTCTTTTTTTTGTCAAATTACTTTTCCTGAAATCATGAATGAACTTGTTATACTTGGAACAATATAGTGGTGTTAGCAAAAAGTACACACAGTTGAAGAGCTCAAACTTTCAAACTGGTTTAGTTTAAATTTTAATCTAAGTAGAACAGCAACAAACACTTTCCACTCATATCATATCTCTTTATGTTTGATGTGAAAGAAAACTTTAATGATCTGTTAACTCCCTCTGCTCTTTCACCTGTTTCTATCTGCAGATGTGTGTAAACATACGTTCCCATCCATATGTTTACATAGGATTAGCATGCTAAGCTAACAGTCGGTCATCTGCGTGACTTTAAATCCGCAAGGTGACGAGAGCACACAAACGCCGTAAACACACCTGTCACCTGCTCGGAAACACCACAACTACACCTTATTTTCTATACAGTGGGTACGGGCTAAAACACAGCACGGCACGGCTATGCTAGCCATGTTAACTAGCTGCTAGCTGCTGTGCAGGCTGCCGTGTCTCTTTGTGTTCACATATTAGTGCTCCTGTTAGTGTCGGAGCCTCCGTGTGAAACCTTTCAGATGGTAAATGTGTGTTTTTAAAACTTATTTTAGGCCTTGGCTGTAAACGCCCCCTGAGGACAAAACTGAAACACGCTAATACATTTTGAAAGACGACCATTGCTGTTAAAACAGCGTCACTGCTGTGTTAAAGCCTAAAGACTAAGTACTAAAGACTCAGATGGTGTCACCAGCTCGTGTATGTTGTTGCGTCACCTCCGTACCAACACCGCAGTAAAAAAAAAAACCTTCATTCAGGTATTATTCCCGCGGCTGAACACCAAAGTAACACCAGTGCAATGTGTTACCTCTGATTAGACGCTAACATTTCACTCCCCGGGAAGCGATGCCTGTAATATAAACAGCACAGCCCTGCAGGCGTACTTAGTCTAAAGAGTAAAACGTTGAATAGAGTAATGACTCCGGAGAACACGCGGCTCATAATGAAGGGTCATTCGCTCGTCGCCGTGGATAATGTCAAACACGTTATTAATTAGCATGTTGCTTTGAAGCCTTATCGAGCGCGGGATTAGAGAACGCATCAGCCGGGCCGGTCTGAGAACCAGACGTCAGGATGCAGCAGAGTAATCTTGTTATATGGAAGACAAACATCTACAGTACGATGAGAGAACACACACACACACACACACACACACACACACACACACACACACAGGAAGTTTGTTTTTCTTCTGGGTGGGGGTTCATCTGGTATTTTAGTGACTGGTATTGGTGGTTTCAAGAGAATCTATTAGTGTGGTGTCGTCTTTAGTACACGTTTTCTTCATAATTTTATATTTATTGATACTTATCATTATTTATTTTGTCATCTTAACAGTCTGTGTATAAGATGGAGCTGGATGTGGCTGTGAAACTTGTGGTTAAGATGGTTATAATCAATATTTTTCATAATAATGTCTGAGCTGTCAGTGTGTAATGTCGTAGTGATGAACCTACAGAGAATTATCAGAGACTCTGCAGCTTCTCTCAGCTTCACGGAGCTTTATAATGACTCTCAGCTCATTGTTTATCTGTCCGGCTGCAACTTTTACTGTTCTGGTTCACTCTCAGCGGCTCTCATAGCGTCGTTTTCAGAGAGAAAAAGCTGTAAAAAGCCGCTGTACACTACCTGCTCAGCACCAAACAGTTAGCTGTAGACTAGCTGGTAGCATTTAGCAGCTAAAGAGCCAGATATTTCCCAGAAACAGAAGCTAAAAGAGAGGGAAGATTGGACTTACTTTCACCAGGTGGACAGGAACACGACTCCACATGAATGATAACGTTGCTCTGTAACTGCTGGATGTGGAAATAAAAGCAGCTGTTTGCTAACAAGCTCAAAATTTCAACTTAAAAGCTGATGATGTGTCAGAGTTGTGTTCACTACTTGTTTCTGATTAAACTAGAGGCTGAAAAAAATCAGTTAATGCAGGTTTAATTTACTTGTCTGTGGTCAATAGGAGTTGGTCTTGTTTTTATCATGCAGCCACTGTAATTAAGGCTTTTTAACCTTTGTGTCTTGATGAAGCAGCGTGCCTCGACTCCTCTCTTGGACACAGCAGGAAGTGTTGGTTTCAGCAGAGAAGATTCACACATATCACACACAGAACTCTGTTTTCAGAAGATGTATATGGTGAACTTTGTTGGACAGATTTTTGCTCAAATAAGAATTAAATCCTAAATAATCCTAAATGCTGGACTGACCATGGGGTTCAGTGTTTTGCCCAAAAATGCTTCAACATGTGGACTGGAGGAGGAGGTCAAGGGATTGAACTGCCAACTCTGTGATTAGTGGATGACCAGTTTGGGCCATCAGTGAGGATACAAGACGGGAAAACCTCCAAACATAAGACATAAACATGAGAGGATTGGACTTTGGAACAGACTGGTGAATTTGCCTGAACAGTGACTCACTAGAGAGATCTGTAACCGGGACATTTAGCGAACAAACAAACCTAATTTACTACAGTGTGAAGCAGAACTTTACTAATCAAAGATCTGTGTTCATTGTTACATTTGGGAACACCATCAGTAGCTTTAGAAACAGGCAGAGAAAATACCTGTGTGATGTAGAAGAGACTTCATGCTTTAAAATGATGATTTAAACTACACAACATCATTTATTTCTGATTCTGATCTTCTGGATGGACGATTATTAAAAAACTTGAGCTGTGTTTTAGTGAGAAAACCTTTTTAGTGACTTTTTATTTGGGAAGTTGGAGACAGAAGATTAAGTGTTCTTATCTGACGAATGCTTTTCTGTGTATTTTCTGTGCATGACACAATAAATAACTAAATAACTGTACGTGCACATGACACGAGCTTTCAGTTAGACTTGGAAAGCATCATCAGGAGCAGGTGAAGGTGTCTCTGGAAACAGCTAATGAAGACCAGGTGTGCCAGCTGATTGCATTAATCAGGCTAAACTGCAAACTCAAAGTCAGTCTTACATCCTTTCATGTCGCATTTTGCACTTTTACTTGTTCGCTAGTTTTAAAAGACGGTTCACAATTTTTCAAGTGTGTCTTAAACTAACAGTCAGGAGCACAAATGAACATTTAAACCTGTTTTTTCTTGCTGTAATCATTCCTCCTGTTCATACTGACCATCAGAAGATCCCTTCATAATGACCTTACAATGGAAGTGATGGAGGACTAAATCCACATTCCTCCTTCTGTGCATTTAAAAGTTTATCTATGAAGCTTCAGCGTCCAAATCCAGTAGATATCTTTCAATGTTTCAGTCTTTTTAGTGTCAAAGTCCCTCTTTTTGTTTCTATACTTCCACCTGCAGCTCAACAGGGAAACACAAAGAGGAGAATTTGATGCTAAAAAGACTGTAAATGTGTCAGATATCCACTTGATGTGACACCTGCAGCAGAAAGGTCACCATCCTCTGGCATTTTCTGTTTCAGACATTTTGAGACTGTGGCTTCTGCATGTTTGACTAAAGCTGACTTCTTCACAGAGGCAGCAGACCCCCACGTTTAAGCTGCCAGCTGACGCCCCCTGTTGGTCGTCCTGACACATGGTTTGAACTGCAGAAGCGGACACACCACTGAGGATGTGATGTGAAGAAAAAGATGAAGAAATCAACCAAAAGCTATGCCCAAAAATGGAGCCCAGACGCTTTCCAGTCATAAATCACGAGCCGCCCGCCACCTTCTGGTGAGGTGAAAGGTGAGATACATAAAGAGACACTTTTCCTGCAGCGGT
This sequence comes from Euthynnus affinis, assembly GCA_029490765.1. Classification (NCBI taxonomy): domain Eukaryota; kingdom Metazoa; phylum Chordata; class Actinopteri; order Scombriformes; family Scombridae; genus Euthynnus; species Euthynnus affinis. The sequence goes on from CM055838.1 coordinate 3,695,271, forward strand.
GAAACATTTACGATGCTGAGACATTTGTCTACCCTGACAGGAAGTGGTGTGTGTGTGTGTGTTGTTTTTAAATCTATGCAACCGGCTCTTCTCTTGTGAGGAAAGAAAAAGAAGAAAACAACGGGGGAGTGTGACCGCGGGGCCGAGAGGGCAGAACCCCCCCCCTCCGCTGCAGGAAAATAAAAACCATGAAGCATGTTATTTGAAGGATGATGGTAGCAATTGAAGGAAATGCAGGGTTTGGATGCATCATGAGGGTGTTCTGGTGAAATGTTGAGGACGCCCAAAGGTGTTAAAATGGGAGACGAAATGGAGATTTAAAAAACTGTAAAGTCCGCTTTGATCTGAACACCTTCCCTTCACCCTGAGGTATCTAAAAAAAATGATCACATGACTCGACCGTACTGTACTTAAATCTGTAAACACATGATGTCATACTGTAAATTCACATATAGGCTAATACAGCAGCCACTCTGAGGTTGGCGGTGATATTGCATCATGTGCTGGCGTGCAGGTGGGGGGTGGGGGGGTTTGGTGGAGAGAGATGACCTCATCATCGTAGTGTTTATGGATCACTGGGCCGCTGGCCTTGATTTCTGTTATTGAATTATGGGAAATTCATTCTTTTTATTGAAGGAGTGGCTTCCAAATCCAATAAGAGAGTCAGCAGTCCTTGGTCACGGGAAGCCTTCACTGTTCGAGAAGCAGCAGCAGCAGCAGCAATGTCATCCTCCTTCCGTATGTTGTTCAGAAACATGAAGCAGGACGCAGCAGTGAGCGTGTCCAGCTCCTTTAAAGGAGTTTTGTTTCTTAAAACTGACAAAAAACGCCAAAGATCAAAGATTATAACAGATTTTTTGTGGGAATCAAAGACTTCCTGTTGCTATTTCTCTCCCCTCACGGTTCTGTTTTGGTAAATGTGTGCAGTTCATTGACATCATGTTACAGTAGAGTGTACTGTATGTTAGCTGCATGCAAGAGGAAATACATTCTGATTAAAGTACTCATTATACAGAATGGCCCATTTCAGACTTATGAAAAGTACAATAATCTCAATATTTGTTATTCTAAGTATTAAGTAGCAGAAAAAGGAAAAACTAGTAAAGTAAAGTCCGTCTGAATAGTATTTAAGTAAACGTACTCAGTTACATCCTAACACTGGAACTGGGGAGAAAAACGTTTGCAGAAACCTGGTTTATCAATTTCTGCTCATTACAAACACAGTGAGGTTAAATTTAGGGAACTGAACCTACTTAGTTAAACCTAATTAATCATTTTGATAATGACGTCCAACCAATCACAGACGGCCGTGAGCAGCACTGCTCTTTTTAGCTCATAGTTTAGATTTTCAGTCTCTGGGTGTTTTCCAACCTGTGTGGTCCAGTAGAGCAGGACTAGAATTTACACTTGGACTACTTGGTGTGATTTGCTTGAAAACATCTGTATCCTTTAGTGATGGTTTTCTTAGTCCAGTCACAAACGGATTCTGGAGCGGTTCATGATCTGACCTCCAACTGACCGACTACAAGGCTGCAAGTTTGAGCTAAACGGCTCCTGTAGCCAGCAGCACTTTTAGCATGCTAGGATACAGAGGAGCTAAATCAACAGCTGTAAGGTCTGACCCAGACTAACAAGGAAATACGTCGCGAGGAGCCATTTTGGTTTGCTTTAATTGTTCTGTCTTAAAAGAAACTAAACTAAGTGGAAAACACAACAAGTTTTACAAAGTGAACTACAGGTTTAAAAACTTCTTCAGTGTTTCCAGATGTTTTCATGAAGCAAACAGACATTTAGCATCAGGCTTCCAACATAGTGGAGCATTTAGCAGCTAAAGAGCCAGATATTCCCCTCAGGAGTTGGTGGAGAGCTAAAAAATATTGTACATATCCCATATATAACAGTAAATGGCTGCATTTAAATGGCGCTTTGCAATGTTTCTGCCACACACCGATGGCGGCAGGCCACCACGCAGGGGGCTGATGTAATCATTGGGAGCATTTTAGGGTCTGGCATCTTCCCCAAGACGCTTCAACATGCGGTCAGGGGTGGTCCAGGATCTGAACCACCAACCTTCTGATTAGTTGACAACCAGATCTTCCTCCTGAACCACAGCTGCCCCCGATAAAATCAGACATGTTCCTGTTGCAGCCAAAGAGTTGTTGGAGACCAAACCAGAGCTGAAAGGACACTGAACACTAGAGCTAAAAAATATTGGACATATCCCTCATATAACAGTAAATGGCTGCGTTTAAATGGCGCTTTACAATGTTTCTGCCACACACCGATGGCGGCAGGCTACCACGCAGGGGACTGGTGCAATCATTGGGAGCAATTTAGGGTCCGGCATTTTCCCCAAGACGCTTCGGCATGCGGTCAGGGGTGGTCCAAGATCGAACCACCACCAATCTTCTGATTAGTGGACGACCTGCTCTACCTCCTGAGCCACAGCTGCCCCCAGTAATATCAGACAGGTTGCTGTTGCAGCCAAAGAGTTGTTGGAGACCAAACCAGAGCTGAAAGCAGACTGAATACTAGACTTACATTCATCAGGTGGACAGAAACATGAGTCCAGAAGGACGATCATGTTGCTTTACGTCTGCTGGATGTGTAAAAACTTTATAAGGCCAGACTTCTATGTGTGTCATCCATCTTTATTTAATGTGTTTTCTGATTAAAAACCAATTAATGCAGCTTTAAAATGAATTTATATGGACATACTTAACCATGAACCACAAGCACCACTGAGTTACTGGTGAACTTTTTTTAGGGCCAAAGCAAGAACGCTGCGAGGCTGTAACATTAATCCTCAAGATGAATTTATGCAACTCAACCCTGCAATGACCGGCTTCACGACATGTAAACTGATTCAGCAGGAAAAGGTCGTTCCATATCTTATTGAGCGGCGGACACAGGAGGGAGAAGAGGGGAGCGGTCGTTTAATTAAAATGTGATAATAGGCGGGTTCGGTTCACGCGGGGGCTAAAAAAACCCCTCCCTGGGCTAAAGGTGCGGTGTGTGTTCCTCTGGACGTCTTCGGCCCCTGGAGCAGGATTGATCTTTGCGCTATTCCACAGGAGGGCTCGGCCTCCTTTGGGCTTAAGGGCCACACACCTGTGCATGCATCGGGGCCGGATAAGCCCAGATTAAGCTAAAGTTACCAGCTCTCTCCCTGCAATGTCATTCAAAACCTCAACGGCAACCGCACCACGGACAAAGCGCCTTTTGGGCTGTCCTAATAAACGCCATTAGCTTTGAGACATCAAACATGGAGGATTATGGGATTTTCTGGCTCCCCCTAAAAAAAAAAAAAAAAAAAGATGGAGGGTTCTGGGGGACTCCCTCGCTCAGCCGTTCCTTTCTCTGCAGAGATTACGCTACAATTTGTTTTCCCTTTTTCCGCCATTTTGTTATGTCCCTCCTCCTTGTGCAGATTCCACACACACACACACACACACACACACACACTCACAAAAAGTGGTACAGTAATCCCCTGCAGATGAAACTAAGAGCGCAGTAAAAAGGAAGATTACACAGGGCTTTGTAAATTGTTTCTATACACATGTGCATGGGTATTTGGGAGATCTGTAGGGACTTAACATGAGAACTCAGCACACACACACACACACACACACACATTTCGCTGCGCTATTCTTACTCCACTTTCTGTTGACTGAAGACATGAAGATGTTTTTAGCCTCGCAGAAAACCAAAAAGTCAAGAAGCGTGTGCGAACAAGAAGAATAAAAAACAGCTGCTGAGACTCAGGAAGTGTTCATCTGGTGATTTCCAGCTAAAAAGTCTCAATTAAAACAGTTAAAACTGATTTTTTTGTAACGTTTTAAAACAATAGTTCAACATTTTTTTGGTAAATCTGCTCATTTGTGTTCTTTCTGAGAGCCAGATGACAAGATTGATATCGACAACTGATCTGCAAAAACAGCAGATTTGCTTTAATTCTCGTTGTTGTTCTTGTTCTCAGTGTCTTAATACAACCAAACAGACTGAGTTCAGCTGCACAGGTCTGCATTTAAAAGGAGAAGTTCAACAATTTGGGAAATATGTTCATCCAATCTCCTTCCAAGAATGAGATGAGAAGATCGATAATGTGGTTGATTGCACATTTATTCATGAAAATACACCAATAAATAACAATATCAACGAGTACATGGGACTTTTTTAAAAATATATATTGCAATAAACTGCATTGGTTCAGTTTCTTTTTTGCTTCATTACAGTTCACTTTGCGGCTTCATCAATACATTTATTGATCTATCTGCTGCTTCTAAACTTTGATTTACCAGAAAACACATGTTCACATTTCTCTTGTAGAGTTACTTGACTAATTGCTGGAACAAACAGTATAAAACAAAACTGGAAGTAACCTCTGACATAAAGCCTGAGAACATTAATAAAGCATGATATATTACATTATGCACTTTATATTTTGCTTGTATGAGTTTATATTGGGGAGGTATTATTCTGAGTAAACTGGTATTGAAACTCTTAGTGGTCTGCAGCTCGTTCTCAAATTAGACAAGCTGCAAATCACTTAAAATTTTTATTTCTTGCTTAGTGAAAAGTATGATTTATTCACTTCTTCCCTTCCTTGTTGCTTACACGGATAAGGAAACTGTCTGTGGTTCCTTGTGGTTTTTCTAAAGCAGCGGTTCTGCCTGAGGAGGAAACCACACGACCCACATATGAGTCAAAAAAAAAAACAACACACAGTTGTCTTTAGAGCGAGGAAGACTCTGCTCCTCTCTCTCGGCGGTCTGGGGGCCATCGCTGAAAAATTTTTCCAAGATCACTTACCCCGAAAAACAAAAGGGGAACAGAAAGCTGTTGAGCGGGCAGGCCACAGCCCAGAGGATTATTCTCCTAGTGTTACATGGATTAGCAGCAGCCCAACCTTTGACTCCTGTTAGGGACGACTTGACTTCTGGCTCTGTTCAGGTAAGGAGGGGGGAGGGCGAAGTCATGACTGTCATATGTACTCATAGTTCAGAGTGAAACCACCGTCTCAGTACAGAGACATCAGTACAAAAAGCATCTTGATGTTACAACACAGTTAGCTGTAGACTAGCTGGTAGCATTTAGCAGCTAAAGAGTCAGATATTTCCCTCAGGAGTTGGTAGAGAGTAGAAACAGAAGCTAAAAGAGAGAGAAGATTGGACTTAGATTCACCAGGAGGGCAGAAACACGACTCCACATGAATGATAATGTTGCTCCATAACTGCTGTATGTGGAAATAACAAAAAGTTCCCTTAAATTAAACAAATAAGCGGTTTGACCATGTGACTCCAGAACGACACATAAGGGTATTTTCTAATCTGGCATCCCTAGATTGGTGGTTCAATTCCCGGCTCTTCCTGTCCGCATGTTGATGTGTCCTTGGGCAAGACACCTAACCCTGAAATGGTTAAGATGAAATGGTTAGTTTCCTCTGATGGGCCAGTTGGGATCTTGCATGGTAGCTTCTGTACCCATTCAGCGTGTGAATGTGTTTTGTAGCGTAAAAAGCGCTTTGACTGGTCTGAAGACTAGAAAGGCGCTATACAAGTACAGTTTACCATTTATAACAACCCAGTCGCCAGAACAAAACGTTGGCACTGAACGTTTCTGCAAACCACGGATACGTTGAATGTCTACATTTCAGTGTTGGACATTATCCGTTGAATAGTGATGTTTTATGATGTGGCAACGCTGTGGTTAAGGTCTGGTTAGGTTTAGGCACAAAGACCGCTTGGTTAGGGTTAGGGAAGGATCGTGGTTTGGGTTATAAAAAAAATGTCTGCAAATGTCCTGACGTCTCACTAAAAACACCCGCCTGCTTTTGTCTGTTGAAGCAGGCATTTGTTTCAAGATGTCTCGAACCATGTTCTCTGCTGATTTCCAGCTTTCTTCCATCTATCTTTCTAGCCACCCACCTCCTAGAACCCTCCTCCTCCTCCTAATAAGAAAGTCAGATCTCATGTGAACTACGTCATGTTAGAAATGTTGATGTGCTACGTTTTACACGAGCTGAAACGTAGATATTCAACGTTTCTGTTGTTTACAGAAACGTACAATCTCAACATTTTATTCTGCTGACCAGGCTGGTTACAAAGGTGTCCTCATTCCTGTCATTCCTGACAGCTACTGAACTGTAGAAGATGCAAAAACATGCAGATTAAACCACAACAAAAACTTTTAACTTCTCAGTAAACTGGCAGCCATTGTCATGGTGACCAGAATAATATTTATCTTTATTCTCATTGGTTTCTGTATCATAATTAAACTCCAAATTCATTCAGGAAAATTCATGGAGGCATTTTAATCAATTCAAACCTTTGTGAAGAAAGGCAGACTGTCATGACTGGCACGACATCACTCGTGAACTTCGTGAACCAAACCACCAAACACGCGGCGATGGCGACTTTTAAACGTTCCAACCAGTATCAGCTGTTGCTTTGAAATTTAATCTCAGTATTTGAACACTTTTGCCACATCTTAAAGGTAAAATCACTCAGCTGCAGGTGTTTTTGACAGCTACTGTGCAGGTAATAATGAGGAAATGGGATTCCATTAATCTTTGACAGCTGACATGATGCTGTAGTGAAACAGTAAAGAAAAAAAAGGGAGCTAATCCCGCCGGTATGATGGACACTTGAGCAAATAGATTCTGTGTTTGAACATCTTGTAACATATGGATTAGATACCAGCGCAAAATAAATCAGATAAGGATATTAACTGGAGATTTTATCACCTCCAGTAAAACGGGTGAATGACTTCGACACTAACTGAATATTTACCATCAGAGTGGGATCTGAAATATCCCTCATATTTAATCTAAACATGACATCTCTCCTCTGCTTCCTCCCCTTTCCTAAAGGTGTGTTTGTCTTTTGTTTCTTTTTTTTTTTTGTTCCCTGCAGCCTCCATGCAAAATGCACCACATGCTCAAATACCAACAGCGTGGCCTTCAGGCAGGCGGAGACATCGACACTCAGGCCACGTTCGAAAATAAGGAGGACGACATTGCGAAGGTCTCTTCCGCCTTTTAATCCTCTTTGACTTTATTCATGCAAAGGTCATCTCTGATTCTCCAAATGGAGGAAGGCCATGGTTGTTGGAGGGAAAACCACCATTGAGCCTGGAAAACACTGCATATATGTGTGGTGTAGATACTCCGCATTAGTTACTGGTGCAAGATTATTACTCACCAGTGAAGCGTGACTCAGAAACACCTGCTTCTTCCTGGAAAGTTGCTGCTGTCATTGGGTTCCCCCCCCCCCCCCGCACCCCAAAAAAGAAGTGAGAAATGACAGCAGTAGTGAAGAAAAAGATATTTGCAGATGGAGACAGTCCCAAGAAAAATGATTAAGATGGGAGCAAAGGAGGAAAACAGGTGACGTTATAGAGTGACAGAGTCCACATAGGGAGTCTGTGATTTTTGGAAAACCATAACTAGGATGGCCTCTTAACCTTAACTACTTTATTACTGTAACCATGGTGATGAAGGTCTCCTAACCTTAAAGGTCCTGAAACTGGTTTCTAATAAGTGTGTAGATACTCTGAACTGCACCATTGTCACATCATAAAACATGTAAAGACAGAGATAAATGATGTTTTCCTGCTGATGAGAACCATCTAATCTAAAGCAAGCAAACAAGCAGCATTTTATTAAATGGTCTGTGTTGCTTCATCCATTTTTATTTAAACTTCTTGGTTGGAGTACAAACCAAGTTTTTTTTTTTTTTAATAAACTTATTCTCCTGTTAGCAACCAACCAAACACCAAAAGGTCTTTGCTCTAGTAAGTTTTTCCTTCCTTTAGTTCAACTCTTTATTGAATGAACGGATGCACACTTCTCACAACCAGCAGGTCTGCATAGAAGATACACATAAATGAAGTGAAGTAGGAAGTAGGCTTTAAGTGGAGTAGTACTGTATTTGAGTACAATTTTGAGCCACGTCCAGCAGCTACAACAGTAACATGCACACAGCAGCTTCACTCCTGAATCCTGCAGCTTGTTTCCACTCAGATCCAGCTCTCTCAGATGGGAGGGGTTGGACTTCAGAGCTGAGGCCGGAGAAGCACAGCTGATCTCTGACAAACTGCAGTCACCAAATGTGAAGAAAGAATAAATTATGCAGATAAATGTAATTTATAGTCCAACTAGGTCTTCATCAATGAGCTTTTCCCTAAAATGAGCAGTGTGACTTTGTCATTGTGTTATTGTGGATCATCTTCAACTGTCAAATCTGTGATTGGAGGATCAATGTGAAATCAGACATCTGAGACTAGAACTTTGTGTCAGAACTTTTTTCTTCTTTCCTCTCCCATTAATCATCTCACGACCTCTCAGATTTATCTGCTGACCCTTTGGAGGGGCCCCGACCCCTAGCTTGGGAATCAGTGGACTAGCTAAGTGTATATAAAGTAGTGTAAACTAGCTCCACCTCCAGCAGCTACAACAGTAACATGCTGCTCTAACACTGATGCTTCACTATTAATAATCTAATGATGTCATATATAATAATATATCAGTCAGAGGGACCAAACCACTACTTTTACTGCAATACTTTAACTACATCAAGATCATAATACTTATGTACTTTTACTGTAGGAGGATTTTTCATGCAGGACTTATATTTGTAATGGAGTATTGGTACTTCAGTAAAGGATCTGAATACTTCTTGCCGATTGGTCTTTATTTGATGTTGAGTAAAAGCTATAAACTCCTAATATCAGCTTGCTATACTGGTGCACCAATACATGAGTTGACCCCTAACTAGTCAAAGCAGTGCAGCAGAGAGAGGAGAGCCATGCACCAGCGATCATGTAAAACAAGAGGAAACACACAGCAGAGAAGTGGGAGTCAATTTAGCCAAAGTGCAAAAGAGAAAAGGTCACTTCTAAGCAGAGACAAAGTACTAATTAAGAGGAGCCAGTCCACTGCCTCCACACAGTGGCAGTTAAAAAAGTCTTCATCTGTCATAAAAGCCTCTGTGTCGGGACATCAGAGAGCCGCTGGACCGGAACAACACAAAAACCTGTGGAGAGCTGTGGAGCTGAGAACCGCACCGAAGAGGGACGAGAGATGACACACCGCGGAGGAACTCCAGACAAATTTATTCATAAGCTACACATTTAGATAAATCACAGCCTTTTCATTGCTCCGCTATGGCCTTTAACGATATTAGCTCCTTTTAGCTAATGTCACGGCCTAATTAGAAAACATTCTTCCAAAATCAGTAGAAATATTGCAATTAGAGAGCTTCAGTCAGTGATGGAGATTTATTGTTATCCTTTGCAGTCTTTGACAGACTTTCAGAACTTGGAATCACCTTTGAATCCATGAAACTTTGTTTTCAGGGGCTATATTCCCTCATTACATTTTATTTTCAATCTCAAACCTTATGTTCCCTCAACATATAAAGCAGGTGAATGTTGGTACATCTGATAAACGAAACGTTTGAGCTTGATTATATTGTAGAAATAATTTAAAATGCATATTTATGACATGACAGCGCTATTAAAGTTTAAAGAGGCATATTCTTCACATTTCCAGCCTCTGTATTTATATTCTGGGGCTCTACTGGAATATTTTCTTTGCATAATTTCCAGTTAAAAACTCCTTATTTATCTTCTACTGGTCCTTTATGCAGCCCCTCAGTTCAGCCTCTGTCTGAAACAGGCCGTTTTAGCTCCTGTCTCTTTAAGGCCCCGCCTCCTGATGAGCCCCGCCCTGTTCTGATTGGTCAGCTTTCAGGAAGCTCCGTAAACAAACTGAATGAAACAAACAGTCGTTCTTAACTCAAAACGTCAACTCAACTTCTCAAATATGTCCGCCCATGTTCAAGCAGAGATCTGATCCGAAATATGAGGTGGACGACGTCAACGACACATGGAAAAACCTTAGCGACAGCCTTAGCAACCGAGGCTATGGAACGGCCAGCCATTTATGGGCGTGCATGACAAGCTGACGTCTTCTAAGTGGAAAAAAAACATCTCAAACGAAGCGTTGAGAGCAGGTTGAAGCCCTGACTTTAGACCTTCATGGAGCATTTTTACATACGTTCACCTCAAGTTTTGGAACTATGACCATGTTTAGCATAGATATCCAACATCATAACAGTATATAAATAACATAAAGTTACAAAAAGCATTATGTGTCCCCTTTAAGGTCTGGTGAAATATCATGGATTGGGTTGATATGACAACCTTCAGTGGTTCAACCATAGACTGTATAAAAATATGGATGTAGTTACCATGACGTCACCCGTTCGTTTCTGAAGAGCGGTTTTGAAGCTCAAAGTGAGCTGTTCTGGCTGATGATCTAAGGCTGCGGGCCGGCTCGTTCGGGGTCACCATATCCGTTATGTAGCTTGGAGCTTCAGACCCAGACATGCTTTAAAAGTGATCAGTAAAAATCTTAAAATCAATTCTAAAGCCAACAGGGAGCCAATGGAGAGAAGCCAGGATTGGGCTGATGTGATGTCGTCTGCCACAAATGTTGTTAAATCATTCGAACGTGCCACTTCAGAATAAACCTGTTCATAAGAGAGCTTCCTGTATGAGACCCATTGACACAAGAATCTGAAAGGTTTGGACATAAATGCAGTTTTTCTTCCTCAGATTTCGCCTCATGGTCTTCACCTCTAATGTGATGGATGTAATGAAATGTGTGTGTGTGTTTATTATTGCGTGTTAACGTCACTGCTGCTCTCCTCTGATCCCATTTCACATCTCTTGTGATATCCGATGGTGTCGTTCTAGTCAAAGAGACGCTTCCCATTTCCAACAAAATTCTTCTGCTTCTCTTTGATGCCAGGCATCCACGACTGGCAGTCGGTGTAATTTGCCCTCGCCAGGGTCTTTTCACAAACACACAACATTCCCTGTTTGCCTGTTTTATTTGCTTTCATTGTTGTGTGAGTGTTTTCTTCTTCTTCTTCTTCTTCTTCCTCTCTCCTTCTCATCTCTGCAGTTTGATTGTTTTGTGGTTTAATCGCAGCTTATTCCTGGGCCTTGTTTCTTTTCTTCGTGTTGTCATTTCATCCTCCTCCTCCTCCTCCTCCTCGTCTCTGAGGGCTTGTTTTCTGTTCGTGCCATGGCTCTTTTCATGTGTCCCTCTCGCCGGCAGAAATCGACGCTTAAATACACACAGTAGGGAAAGAACAAAACAAACAGACAAACAGACAAACAGCAGCCACAAGAACAGATGCATAGCGGCTGCAAATTCCTCCATCTCCCCTTCCTCTCTCTCTCTATCTCTTTCTCTCTCTATCTATCTGTGTGACATTGGAAAGAACAGGAAAGAGAAAAAGTGATGGTGCAATACAGTGAAACATTCTTCACAACAAAGACAATGAATCTGAAGAGGTTCTGTACATGAGCTTCACATGAGAGAGACACATAAAGGCTCAGTCACACAAAACCCCCCCCTGGCACCGAGTCTTCAAAGATTCATTCCAGTTTATTACAGCTTTTAGTCACATTTTTGTTGCTGTTGTTGTTCCATTTACTCACCGAGTGAACAGCTGACACGCTGACATCACTGAAAAAAGAAGTCAAAAAGTGAGAGACGGTCAGACAGACAGGTTAAACCATTTTATCTGGAGGTCAAACTGAATATAACCTGACTAAACAACAATCACTGTTGTTGCAGCACCAAATACAAATCATATAATCTTTATATAAGCCCATTTACAGCTCACTTGTAGACCATCTTTCTCACATATAATGCACACGTATGCATGCTTACACACACACACACACTTAATGGATGAAATAACGGAAGTCCCTCTCTTCCTTTAAAATGTTCATCCTCCTGGTTTTATGTGAGACAAAGTTCTTGATTAGCGCGGTAAAGTCCAGAGCGGCGTCTCAAATCACAAACTTCTGTTAGCACACTATACTTACTGGTGTAGTGCGCAAACTTTAAAAGGGATAGTGCTTGTTGTTTCAAATCAAACACAGCCATTGTGCACTTACCGGAAATGGAGACCACAAATTAGCATTAGCTAGCGTTAGCATTAGCTAGCGTTATCGTTCATGCTACCAAATCATTACAGACTGTAAAATAAACTCAATCTGACAACAGTATAGTGGTGCTTAGTGCTAAAAACACATGTATAACTTACATTTGTATAATGTGGCGATGCTCACCGTAGTTGCAACGTACCCGGCCGCCATTTCTGGTTTGAAAAGTGGTCCCTCCCCTTCTTCTACGTAGCCAAGATGGCGGCCATTCCATCATACTTCTCAGTGTGAACACACTTATGTACTCAAAATGTTAAGTGTAAGTTGAGACACAGCACAGGTCTTTAACAGTGTCACTTTCCAACGACATCCACGTCAAGTCAAGCATGATTCTGTTTTAATTTAAGGTTTTTAATGTTTTGATCGTTAGCCACCTGACATGCTAACCTCAGCTAGCCGCTTTCAAATGTCCCACTCCATCGTCACACGCTGACAAACAGCCGCTGGACGCTTAAACGCTCTGTATGTCAGAAAGTTAGTGAAGTTCAGTGAAGCTTCTTAGAAACAGAAAAATGTCCTCCCTATACAGTTTGAGGTGGAAGTTGAGACCAACAAGGATAAATTTGTCTATTTTGTGTAAAAGGACCAAAACCTACAAAGTGAAAGCTGAGGAATCAATGCTGAGTGCATCATCATCAGGGTTTTTATATGCATAAGAATAAAGAGTCAACAGATACATTCAATGAGGGGGATACACATCAGTGATTGATTAAAGCATTTCCCAAATCTGAAGGCACACTCTTGTCTCAGATTTAACACAGGAAAGGGTTCATGTGCAAGCGAGGCTATATTTCAACCTGACGTCGTTTAACACGAAAATGTGATGCACAGATCAGGCGTTGTATTAAGAAAGACAGTTCATTGATAGTATCAGGGGTTCAAGTAGAGTTCAGCAGAAAGGGAGCCAGTCCTGCTTTCCACAAAACACAGAGAATCACACTTGAAATGCAAAGATTATACACTAAATGATCATTTTATATTCATATTGTCTTGCCCGGGTCTTCAGCCCCGCTAACCCTATGCATTAAAACAGCATTGATGCTGATTTCTCCTGGGAAGGCCAAATCCCTGGATGGAGGGGCCGCAAATAACACCAGAACTGATAGTCAGTGTCAGAGTGAAAACAGAAAGTTTGGGGGGTAATTTCACCATCAGTGCCTGATAGTTTTGTTTCTACAGAGGTCAGGAAGGGCCACAGAGAAAAAAAAGGAGCTAATTTATACTCTTGATTTCATAAAAGTGTTGATTGTTGGACAGTCCGAAAAACGTTCTTATGCTGCAAACATAAATTGCCGAGACTACCTGATGGAGCTTAACAAGAAAAGCCAGACGGGGTGCTCGGTTGCGGTCTGGGAGGTTTTGGTACCACAGGGAAGTTGTTAATGGATTGAGTGCATTATCCTTCCTCCTTTCATTTTATTGTCTTCTTTTATCTGTCTTATTTCATTTTTAGCTTCTATTTTTTATTTCCAAATGTAACACTTTTTAAATTATATTTAAATGTCTTTTTACTGTTTTGCCCTTTATGATCTAATGTAAAGCACTTTGAATTACCTTCTTGCTGAAATGTGCTCTACAGATAAAGTTGCCTTGCTATCCTGGCTGCAACGACCTTGGTTGGACCTTGGAAAGTTGTTGGTTTAGAAGGTAGCGGTTGACAAGAATATGTAAAATGACACATTTTTATAGTGGCGGTCAAAACCAAAAGGAGGCTGTCGGGACAGCAAGAACGTTTACAGTTCAACTCACAGTTAAAACTCTGCTCTCCTGATATAGTCGCCATGTTTCCACCATTCCTGACGCTCATGGTTTTAAGCTTTCGGACAAACCGACTGACCAGCAGAGCTACATTAGCATCCCTAAGCTAACAAGAGATAACGTTTTTCACCGCTTCAAATGAACCGTATGTTAAAACAAACACGCAGTCTAGCTTGTTAACAGATAGCATGCACATCCACGTACATATTAGAGCAAACAGGTTGTTACAAACATCACAAAAATGATTCGTATGAAATGTTTTCTGATCTTTATCTGCTGGAGTTTTTGCAGAAACCTTGAAAAATAAAAGATTCATTTTCACACATAAAACCGTGCGCTAATAATGTTGAAGATGGACATTCTGGGGAAGCTAAAGGTTTTGCCTTTAACAGAAAACACCTTCTCTCTCTCTCCTCGGTTCTCCATCTGCCATCTCAACTCAACAATCTTATCAGAGCTTTTGCAGACGGGACTCCAGAGAGCAGCGTTAACAGGGAGAAAAGGCCTGCAGAGGATGTGAATGTGTGAACCACACCGGCGCCGAATGCCACGGACAGATAAAAAAAAACCCAGTTTATCAGGGAGCCAGTGAAACTCTGTTGGAAGAAGGAAAGCCATCCTGCTATAATAATCACACGAGGATGAGAATAAGAGAGAGAGAGGAGGGAGGCGAGGGAAGAGAAAGATGAAAAAAAATAATAATAAGAGAGGAAGAGTGAGGCCAGGTGAGTCAGAGGTAACCGTCTGTATTATATAGCGCCAGGCCCCATTACACATTACAGCTGCGAGAGCCAGAGCCTTTCAACTGGGTGGTGAATTCAAGGAATGAGGCGGTTGATGAAAATGATAAAAAAAAAAAAGGCATTCCAGTATCCTGTCACTGCAGAGCCACTTGACATTTCTGATGACATTTGAGCCCGTTTGAATCTGCTTGAAATTGCTGCGTTTCATCCCGACGTAATGCTACACTTTAGAAAAAGAAAAAAAAAAAACCCTCTCTTCTTATCTGTAAGATTATGCCGGGGCGTATTATATTGGAGGTATTATGCGGCTCTAATAGTGCATGTAGATACTTCACAAATGATACTAAAAATGCCTTGCATCGCACACACACACAAGAGGAGGATTTGGCCCTTCGGTAAAGGAATACTTCCGAGTATGCAAATGCCCCACAAAAGAATTAGGGTTTAACAGATTTGACTCACTCAAACAATGGCACGCGGCTTTTTTTTTTTCCCTGGATGCAACTGTCCGTCAGTTTGCAGGATTAAGGCTCTGGCTTGTGACAATGTGTTGAATGAAAAAAAAAAAAGAAGAAGAAGAAAAGGACAAAGAGACACCTCCTTTATTACAGGGATATGACTATAAATGCTTCTCTTATTATGCCTGACGAATGATTAAAGCCTTGAGGAGGGAGATGAGTGAGAGGCAGAGGCTACGTACTGCCCCCTGTAGGATAATCCTGCTCACAGCAGCTCTCGCTCTCTCTCTATCCCTGTGCTATCCTGTGGGTTTAATTTTTGGCATGGTGTCCCAGTGACATGCTTTATGTGATGAAGTGGAGGACTACTACAACTTCCTGTTCACACGGCGTCCGTCTTCTTGTTTTGTCTTCTTGACGGAAACCAAAATGACTCCAAGAAGATGGATTTTTTATTATTGTTTGTGGTGTTTTAAGCTGAAACTGAGACTTTATGAGGCTGCAGATGAAACGTATCTAACAGAGCATGGTGTTGGATTGATCATGCAACCTTTGATTCACCGTAGAGTCTGTTTATCTACAGTACAGTAACATAAAATGCCTGAAAACAGTTATTTACGTTAATAAAAATAAGCAAGTCTTCCTGCTTCATTAGTGGCACCAAGAGGCTTCAGTGTTCATTACAATATACTGGAAGATCTGAGCAGTTCATCCTCTGAGGAGCCAGAATGTTTAAATTTAATACTTCTGGTTAGATTACAAGATTTTTCTTTGTAGACTTGTGTTGTGCTCAGGTACTTTCTGAACGCTCCAGTCTGCAGAGGAACATACTTGAAATGACAGAGGGTTCATCCTCAAGTCATTTTATATGCTTATATTTTCATTTTTCATGTGTAGAAGTGGACATTTTGGACATTTTATTCCATTAAGATGAGGAAGGGGCCCCAGTTGTGGCTCCTAGAGGCTGCATTGTTTGCTGCACCCAATGACATGAGAGTACAACATCCTGATTTAACTTCTTAGAGGCTAAAATCTGAAATTTCAAGGGAAAGAGTATTCAGATGCATCTTCTGGGAGCAGGAATAAAGACAGCAGACACCTCGTCATTCACCAAGGTGTTGGTCTGTAGATCACATTGTTCAAACCTCAGACATATTCAGACATAACAGCATGTGTGGTTCTCCATTTAGACCTAAATCCATTCTTCTCTGTTGTATCAGGGAGGAGTATCTGAAAAGCTTGACAAATAAAACCCAAACGATGCCATCAGACATAAGTATGAACATATATTTATGGTTGTTTGGATGAAATGGTCCTTCAAGTGTTGTTTCATTTCATTGTAGTAAAGAGGAAAAAAGGCCAGAGGAAGCTGTGTGTTCTGCTTACAGACAGTGAACAGATGTCCATGTATTGATCCACAGCTGCTGGGACTGGCTGATGGGATGGGGGGAGGGTTTCTGTCCATCACAACCTCCTAAAACACCTTCTGTCCTCTGAGCTAAAGCCTGGAGACGTAAAGGATGAGACACTGCGGAAAACACAACGTTTGGTAACAGCATCAATTTTGTAAGACGACACAATGAGTAGACAAATATTTCTATATAACTATATAGTCGTTGGAGAGGAGTCGTGAGTCGTTGTAGTGGACGTGTAGAGGAGGAAACATGTCGAAGAGTTCAATTCTAGCAGCTAAATTTAGAGCAAAGCAACATCCAAACCACTGCTGTGAGTCAGGAGAAGAAATTCAAATTCAAATAAGTTTTATTGGCAGTACAGAAAATCGTAAATATGAACAATAATATTAAATACAATATAAGAAAATGCATTTTTACAGATATAATCACACAGAAACATTTACTACAGAGCTTGTTTCTCTCAGATTATAACAAGACTTCATGTATTTTGCAGCTTTTACTGCACATTGACTTTTCACCCTTCATAAATAGAACAGTTTCTGGAGATAAATTCAGGATATATATGATTTATTTTTCCAAAGAAAACCTTTCTCAAACCCTCATATTTATCACAATATAATAAGAAGTGAGATTCTGTCTTGTCTGTCCAGTATAACACACAATAATCCCTGTTCCTTCTCCGACTGGTCCAGAACGCAGCAGCTCGGCTTCTCACTGGTTTTAATAGACGACGTCACATCACTCTGATCCTGGCTTCTGTCCATCGGCCTCAGATCCTCAGCTGGTTTTTTCCTTCTGGTTGTTTCCAAAGTCGAGGCTTCAATCTAAAGGCGACCCTCGACTCTGGATCAACCTGCCTGAAGAGACGAGTCTCGTAGATTCAGTAACTTCTTTTAAATCGCTTCTTAAAACCCGTTTCTACAGACTCACTTTTATGTGACGTTGTCTTTGGATCATCTTTCTTTTAAACTGTTAAAACTTACTGTCTCTCTTTGTCTTCGGCCGCCATCTTTTTAAGGTTAGATCTGTTGTTGTTTCCTGTTTCATGTCTTTGCTTTGCCTGTCAAAGCACTTTTTAAACTCTGTTTTTAAAAGGTGCTATACATAAATAATGATATTATTATTATTATTATTATAACTCAAATGATAGTTCACTGTTTACAGGTTTGGACAACAGGGTCCTAGACCATGTTTGTGCTCTTGTAATGTTGTGATATTTAAGTCAACAAACTCTCTCTCTCTAAATAATTTTACACATAAATGAAGTAAAAAGTTAAAGCAGAATAAGTTGATGACATTGAGCTTCATTGTGTGGCCAAAGTCACCTGCAACAATCCCACATTTTTATTTTAACAGCATCTAAAACAGGAAATCTATCTTCAAACGCTTCAAAATGTAACCAATAAAACGATGCGGTCAAACTTTGGTGGTTGTAAACAGCTGCTTATATTCGGTCTGGGCTGCAGGCCGGTCAGTCTCCTGCTTCATATCTTCATCCAATCAGAGCCGAGAGAGTCGCTGCGCTGAGCGGGATCTCTCGACTGTCCTCTTATCAGGCCGACCAGCCCCCCTCCCGCCAACCTGAGGCTCGCCGCCCAATCACACTTCACACGGCTCCGCTAATAGAAAAATAAATTGCCGGGGAGCCAATTCCAACACGGTGTGGCACGAGAAGAAAAAAGCAGAGGCTGATTCCTCTGATATAATGAAGCCCATAACACTGGGATCAGGTTATTAAACATTGATGGGATTACTGACCAGCTCATCCTGATTGGAGATGCAAGGTCAGCGTTTCTCAGCGGGGTTTTTGTCCAAACAGAAATATGGACACAAACACACCGACCGTGGAAAACATAGCGTGACCTGCTGGTACACGGTGACGTAGTTTACTAGAAGTGAACGTGTTGAAACGCTCCGTTAAATAGAATCGGCTCAGAGTGAAGACAGTCAGCAGAAACGTGCAGCAGATTTGAAGTTGTGATTAACAAATGAACTTTATCCGCCTCAGAAAGTGTCTACAGAAGAGTCGTCTCCTCCTACAGGACTGCAGCTGCGTTCATGACAGCACACAAGAAGTTAGATAGATAGTTGGAAAGATCACAGATTCATTATGTTATTCATTAAACTGATTACACATTAGAAAAACCTGAGCTTTTCATCCCTCCTCCCTTCATTTCTCCTCTCTGCTAACAGGAAGTCTACAACTTATTTTGAAGTATTGCATTAAAAAAATGCCAAAATTAAAAAAAAAAAAGTCCTCATTTTAGCAAAAAAAAAAGGTTTACGCTCGCTTGAGGTGGATTTTGTAAAGAGTTTATGCGCAAAATGGTTAATTGAAACATGTTTATTGAATAACTAATGACGTAGCGAACGTTTAGCTCACCCGACGGAGCAGCTGTTTCCGCTGTCTGCGTTTACCGACGTCTCCAGATAGCGTGAAGCATCGTCAGTACTAGCTAGCATGAAAGAACAAACTCCTGAAGACCTCGCTCCATTTCTCTCCATTTTTCTCTCATTAAGACAAAATAACTATTTGTTTAGTTTCTGGTTGGCAACCTCTACGTCCTCTACTCTGTTTACTGGTGGATTATTTAAGCGTGTACCGCCATCTACTGATCACAGTATGTGTTGTGTAGCCTAGTTTATTCGCTTCAAACCTGTTGATAGAAATGTTTGCGTTTTTCCTTTATGAGACATTTCAAGAGTTCGTTTAAAATGATTTTGGACTCCAGAATGGAAACGCGTCTACTTGGGTCCACAGTCACATCCAGTATCTCAACAACTGCTGGCCAGAAATGTGAAATAACGCCGACATCTGTGGTTGTCGCTATTCTGTCCTTGTCTGACGAGTGAAGGTCAAACTAGACAGTCAACAATAGATTCAAGAAAAACTTGAAGCTCAAATACATTTTAGTTCTTTAATTAGTTTTGTATTTTTCCAGCTTTCTTTTCTTTGTAAAACTGAAACAAAACATACAAACAATATACATCTGATTACAATCACTGCAACCATTTTATAAAATAAACTATAAAAATAGTCAAACAACAAAATATGATGTTTCCAGGTAGGAAATCATCCCTCCAGATAACCAGCCGAAGTACTTAGCTAGCTAAATAGCCTAGCATAAACAAGCTAGCTACTAAATCTGCTAAATATATTTACAGAAACAACTCAAAAAAGAGATACACTTGTAATAAAAAGTTATCATTAATACACAACAAATCAACATATGACAGACAACAAGTCAAAATGACACTGATGCAGTGGATGTTATGTAACAGATGACCACTAGGGGGAGCTCAACGCCATGAATCTATACCTAGATTTGAACAAATACTGTTAACTACCAGCACAGTCGCTTAGTGATTTGTGTTGTTATGATTTTGTTGACCTTCTTCTCTTCATCTGGTGCCACATCAGGTTAAAAGGTCGTCTTTTTAACACTTGAGAAGATCAACATCGAGACAAAGATAACGTGGAACAAACCAATCTGACGAAATCCAACCATGAGCAGCAGAACGTAACGTCTTTTGTTTTCGTGCACATTGTGTGGGAGCAGCATCTCAGACAGGAAGTGTGTGAATCAGCTCCTGAGGACTTCCTCTCTTGTTCTTGATGACAGTGGTTAACGTGTAAACCCGGTTTCTCTGCAGGCCACCCACTCTGCCCACTCTGCAGCGTCAGCAGCGGCTCATTTAACTGTGACACTTGTGAGAGAGGAGAGTCAGGTGCTCCGTCGTCTGTGTGACGACCATGTGGCTCTAACGGAGCAGATCGCTGCCTTCCTGCCCGCTGTGGTCCACAAAACACACACACACACACAGCCTGGTGGCCTCAGACTGCACACAGAGAGCGACACGCTGCTGTCGTCTCGCTCGGAGACAACAGGAGGAAAACGTCACCACAGAGATCTGAGAGACGCTCACAATACGAGCTGTTGGTGGTTTGATGGTTTGAAATATCAGAAGAGACGAAGTTTAACTCCTCATTAGAGGTTCATTATGTCACAATATGCAAAAGCAGACAGAAAGATACAGATTTAAAGCTTTACTGGTTGAAAGTGTTTAGCAAATGTACAAATTTTGACCTGATGATGCTACAAGTTACTCTGGTGATCAATAATATCTGCTGTAAATCATCATTAACAGCTGGTAGTTTTATATTCCTCACAAAAATGAATTGCATCAAACAAGCGGACTTACATCAACTCTACAGCTTTGTCCGACTGCCAGCTGTGACGTCTCCTCTGCTTTGACTTCTTGGCTCAGGAGCCGGTGGGCGGAGTTAGAGAGGACGTCAGGGAGACTACCTGCACCTGGGTAGTTTACACCTGCAGCCTGTTTAGGAGTCCTCAACTCAACCTCTCTCCTCCTTCCAGGCCTCCATCAGCCTCCTACCTCACTCATCCATACACCGCATCCATTACTGATTCAACTGACAAACACTGTTGTAATTTATATGAAGTTAACAATAAATATAACTTTTAAAAGCTTTATTCATGTGTGATTCCCACTGTTTGGTCGTGGCTTCAGAGCTCGGTCATGACACAACGTTGTCGAGTTCGCAGATGGACATTTGTGTCCATAAGGACACGACAGTCACAGGAAGTTGAATCTGATGCACATTATAGTGGGCGGGTTGAGTTTGAATTGATTCAAACAAATTGTTAGTTCAGATTCATCATCATCTAAGGCCTCAGTCGTTTAACGCTTTCTTCTTCTTCTTCGTCAATCAATCAGGATTAAAGATCAGTGACTTCCTTTTGGAGCCGCCATACTAAAACACAAATAAAACAAAGGAAACTAGCAAAGTAACAAAAACACAGAGACTGAAAATGTAAATTGAAGCGCTGATCTCTGATTCCAGCTTCTCAAATGTGAATATTTTCTGGTTTTGTTGGTGGTTTATGAAAGTATTTTGGACTTTTGGGGAACATTGATCAACATTTTTCACCATGAATCCATAAAATAATCGACATATTAGTGAAAAATGAAAATAATTTGCAGCTCTAAATTTCTCTTATTGTTATTGATGCTTGTTTATTATTATTAGAAGTGACAGTTTATTACAGTCACACCTTCATAAACAGATACAGTGACTACAGTAACGGTAGCAGTGGGAGGGGAGCAGGGGATTATGGGTAGGGGATGCTGCCTAGCGGGTGGAGCTCGGCGCGGCTCACTGGATGGAGAAGCCAACGGGAGGGGAGCGCCCTCCTCGACCTCTGGCGGGCGGCAGAGGGACGAAGCTGAGTGTGGAGGAGGGTGGACCCCCCCCTCCCCCTCCTCCCCCTCTTCCCGCCTTCACCCTGCGGATGGCTGCCCAGTGATGCTGTCCTTGGCGGATCCACCTGCTGGAACGTGAGGAGCATTCAGACAAAGATCAGCTCTCGGGGGCGGAGCGGCATCACCGGGAACCGGAGCAGATGCTGAGAGCACATCTGGTCCAGAGGAGAGATGTGACCTTCCTCACACACACAGACAGGCTTTTGTTGAGGGTGATGGAGGGAAAGCAGACGTACTACTAGGTGCACATACTCTGGTCTGATCTAAAGTTGAACGTAAAGTGTTGGTCGTGGCTCGTAGTGATGAACCTACAGAGAATTATCAGCAGCTCCTCTCGGCTTTATGGAGCTTTATAGTGAGTTTCAGCTCGTTGTTTATCTGTTTAGCTGCAACTTTTACTGTTCTGGTTCACTCTCTAATAGCGTCTGTACACTAACCTGCTCACAGACACAGTTAGCTGTAGACTAGCTGGTAGCATTTAGCAGCTAAAGAGCCAGATATTTCCCTCAGGAGTTGGTAGAGAGCAGAAACAGAAGCTAAAAGAGAGAGGATTGGACAGAAACACGACTCCATGGTTTTCTGCAGCTTTTTTTGCTACTTGGAAGCAGAAAAAACATCAAAGCAGACAAACAAACAACACTGAATGGTCTTATATGTGTTTTATATCATGAATATTACATTTATCTAATGTGTTTGTATTTCTTATCTCCACCAGCTGGAAAGACATTTTACATTTTATCTCTCTTGTAAGGAAAATGTTAAAAGTTGAGGTGAAACAAGATGAACAGAAGAAGACAAATCTGAGTGAGAAGAGTTATTCCACCAGTTTAACATCACACCTGTAGTCGGACTCATGATGGACCAAACCACAGATATGATCTTCATATTCACCTCTATTATAGTTAAGGAAAGATTCTGGTTCACTAAAGTGAGTAATAATGAGAACAAACCAAACCAACCAGGACGGAGATTTACTGCTTCACCTGGAGTCACTTTAAGATTCAATGTCACTTCAAATGCTTAATATCTTGTAAATAATACTGCGAATGTTTCTGTGAACATAAATGACATTTCTGTTCTTTCTCCACGTATGAGGTCATCACGCCGTCCTTCCTGAGAGCAGAGCTGAAGCGCCTCAGCGTTTCTCGTCCTCCTGATATTTATCCCCACATCTGGCACAAGAACAGACAGGAAACTAGGAGTCAAACGTCTTCTTCTTATTCAGGCGACCACCAACATCTGGATACAAACATCTGTCCCTTTAGCTGATAAATGTTAGCTGCTGGAAGCACTGAGACTAATAACTAATAACTAAACTAATAAAAGCAAAACTATGAGCTAGATTTATAGATTTGATTCCAGGTTTGTGTAAAAAGAAATATAGATTAGTTGAGTTTTATTAGTTGAGCGGTCGGGACGTCCATGAACGTACCTCAGAGGTGTGTTTCCTCGTTTCCTCTGAGCCCAGAAGGGCCGAGGGAACAAGCACCCTGTAATAAAGCAGAGTAAGGTCAGCAGACTCCCCATGTGACAGCACACCGCCTTGGATTAGCTGCTGTAAGCCTATTAAAGTGCTGCTGGACTGGGTGGGCCAGCGCACACACTACACTCCACTCCCTGCACACACACACACACGCACACACACACATACAGATGCAAGGTGGTGGCCAGTTTGAAACTGGGAGGTCACTGGTTCCCCCCAACAAGTCACTGCTGGAGTGTCCTTGAGCAAAGATAGTTCCTCTGGATTATAATCAGGCAGATTAATGTCACTTAAATTAAACACACACACACTTACTTTAACTTTATTTGCAATATTTAAACAAACTTAAAGAAAATAGCCACCAGGAGGGAAATAAAGCATAAAGTATATAAATAAAAAAATGACCTAGTTGATTATATCGTCACTGGCCGGTTCTTTATTATGGCTGAAACACTTTGGTTTGATTTATTGTGCAGATATCCAACGTCTATCCCATCCAGGTTTGTAGATGACTGCTCCCCTGTTAAGTTTATGTGCACATTAATGTTCACACAGGTCAGGAGTGGGTCATCATAAAGGAGCCGTGTGTCATCGATGGGATGACAGGGGACGAAGGGTAGTCGTGTTTCTCCGTCCCAGCATCAGGATTCTCCAGGAGTTTATTTTTTACATCCACTAAAGTTCTCCAAGATCTTGTTCACCTGTGTGATAAAAGTGTGCATGGAAACAGAAAACTAGTCTGATTTTAGAGCGGTAAGCTGGTTCTCTACAACCGAACAATCAAACGTAAAAGAATCGTGATTTATTCCAGATATCAGACGACTTCATCAGCTTGTCCTGCTCCTTTCTTTCTCTTAAATTTTTTGTTAGTTGTTGTTGTTGTTGCTGTTCCTCACTGTGTCCACCCCCACCATGCCTCTTCTCTCTCGCTCTCTCTCAAATCCAACCGGTCAAGGCAGATGGTCGTCCACCCAGAGCTGCCGGGCTCTGCTTTAGGTTACTTCCTGTTAAAGGGGAGTTTTTTGGGGGGGAACTGTTGGGTTTCTCTTTCTGTAAATTAAAGAGCGTGGTCCATGTAAAAGTGCCCTGAGATGACTTAAATAAAACTGACTTTTAATAACACAGGAAGTTGCTGACTCCCAGAGAATGAACCCTTTTCACTCTTTGACCTGCAGCACAAACACAGGAACGACTCAAAAGTTGACTATTTATGCTACCGAGGATGAAATTTGCTTTTTAGATCGACTGTTTTGCCAAAAAAAAAAAAAGGCTAAGCAGTGCTGTGGATAAATGTGTGTGGAGAAGAAGATTATTATTGAGGTTTGTAAGGTTCCTCTAATGTTCCTGACCTCCAAGTGCTTTACTTAGGTCGCCAATTTACAATCAAGCTACTTGCTACCATGCAAATGAAACACTACTCATGCATGAGCCTGAGAGAAAACACAAGCACTTTCAACCTGTGTGTGAGCAGTTTTTGGTCCCCAGAACTGGTTTATATGACGTGTTGTTCGACCATGTTGGATATTAAATATGTTTCTAGATGCAAACGGCCTCACTAGAAGGCAGAGTGAACAGCTGATGGAGAGGAGGGGGACGAGGAATGTTACAGAATGGTTTGGGTGGTTTGTTTTTGAAGCTATCCGACCATCTGATGAGCAGCTTGTGATGGAGCATACTGGACCTTCTGGTGTTTTAACAGGGGAAACAATGTGAGACATCAAAGCAGTGCTGTTTCATTGTGACTTTAATTGAACAGATTAACAGTGGACGACAGTTTCAGTTCGATTCTGACACGAAGAGAAAAGAAAACTAAATGGAAAAAACAAAGAACGAAGAGTTAAAGATGCTGCAGAGACGTCGACGTCTCCTCACATCTTCCCTCCTTCCTGCGGCTCCGTGTAGCCGTCCGGCGGCAGCAGCGGGCTGAAGCGCAGCAGCGGCAGATCCACGGCCGGGCGGCGCTCCTTCACCTGGGGCCAACCCTCCCTGGGGCCGCGGGCGGGCGGGGGCGGCGGGGGCAGGTCAGTGTCAGCGGGGCCGCGGTAGCCGTCATCACGATGATGATGATGATGGTGGTGGTTGTGGTTGTTGTTGTTGGGGTCAGGAGGAGAGATGGCGCTGCTGCAGCTGTGACAGCGAACCAAGAACGCCCCCCGGCGGTGACGGCGGTACAGCATGGCGGCCGCCACCAGCAGCATCAGGATGACGGAGCTGAGCAGGAAGAAGAGCACGTAGACGCCTTTAGCCTCAGCAGACAGGCCGGAGGTGCAGCCTGCAGGAAGACAACAGGAAGTCAGAGGCTCTTTATTCATCAGGGTTTTGTTTTCAGGTCGACTTTACTGAGAATATGATAGAAAAAAGTCACCCTGCATTCTTTCTTTCTCATCTTAGAGCAGCTCAGATCAGGTCAGATTATGTACACATGTATGTACACATGATATGAAGGGTCTTAAAGTGACAGACTGTGCCTGACGTATGAACTGTGGCTGATATCTGATCATAGCTGTGTCTAACCATAACCAACTGAAGGGTCTCCAAAGGTCACCAATATGTATCTGTGATTTTCATTTGTGTCTTCAGATTTCTCCACAGAGACTCTTCAGACTCTCCGTGTCTGTAACGCGTGTTCTGTCAGTCTGTTTGATCATTTATCTATCAGAATAATAAACTCTTTATTTCATCTGTAGGCTTCAAATGTCAGAGACCAGTGAGTGACATCATCAATACCATATTTCACACAGTTCAGCGCTAACCATAGACTGCTGAACTTTAAACCCACTGTGTGTTAAAGGATTTTATCATTCTTGACTTTGGCGCCCCCCGGTGGTTTTATAGAAAAAGGCACAGTCCTCCATGTCAAGCAGGACTCATCTTTAAACCAATAAACACTGGCGTAGCTGCGACTCTACTATTCACTATGACACACAGGTGTGTACCTGCGGTCTTTACATCCACGCAGACGGTTCCTCCTGAACCCAGGCGGGACTCGTCCTTGAAGCCCGGTTTGCAGCGGCAGCCGTACGTCCCGAAGTGGTTCTCACATTCTGCGTTGACGTCACACAGAACCACCTGGGTACCGCACTCATTTACATCTGAAACACACAGAGACAGCTGATAAGTGTTTTAACCTCCACCGAGCAGGTTTCTGTCCTGTTAAGTCACAAAACTACTCAACAGATGTTTAATGTCGTTGGAAAGTTCGCTGTGCGTCGAGGAATGATGGATTTTTCACCGCATTATGACCGTTTATGAAGAACTTGACATTTTCCCCTCATGACTCCTGAACTGTGCAGACGCAGAATAAATTTATTCCCAGTTTATTTTGACCTTGATGCTTTGAACAGCATAAAAAAAAGGTGCAAATCTCTCTAAAACTCTCCAATAACCTCCATTTCTCTTTGATAACACCTGGTATTTACCTTCATTACTGATTCATCCTTTAATTATTATCTTGATTAACCATTTAGTTGTTTGGTCTATAGTTGTTTACAACTATAAAAGAAAAGGAAACCAGATAATAATCCCATTAAGAAGCAGGAACCTGAGAAATTTAGCAGTTTTTAGCAAAAATATGACAAAAAAACAATAAATTGATTAGCAAAATATTCATTTACATCTTACAGCGTCCTCATTATTGGTTCCTTTTCATGTGATTAACGTACCAGCAACCACTGATTCTCACTCTGATGATGGATGAGGTGTAAACACGTCGTACCTGCGGTCGACACCGATATCACCACGGCCTTCTCGTGGTTCCCTCGGAGGCCGAAGCCCGTGGCGATCAGGTTCTGTATTGCGGCGTGGACGGCCGTGTGGACCCGAGGACCGCCGGGCCCCTGTCTGATCTGCAGCCAGAGGATGTACAACACTCCTGCACTCAACCTGCAAACACACACATATATTTGATGTTTGTCCCATATGCACATGTGCTCCTGTCTTTTCTTACTGTTATTATTGAGTTTAACACATTTTAATTGTGTTATTCTAATTTGCTTTTTATGCTTTGAATGTTTGTTTCGATATTTTATTTCTACCTTTCGTTTCAATCAGAATTTGTAGCTGTGATAGTTGACAGATGTTCACTTCCTGTTTTGAAACTAAGCAACCTCCACCTGCTGATGAAGACCTGCTGAGATATTTTGACCATTTTTGATGAGATTCCACCTTTTACTTAAACATTTATGCTTCAACTGACTTTTTAAAAAGGAGACTTTGAGTGAAAAAGACGCCTCATGTCACTAAATACCTGTCTTTTTTTTTCTTGCATCTGTCAAGTCTTCAGTGAAGGGAAGTGAAGCAAACATGGATGCTATTTAAAAGGACTTCCCCACGCTGTCGAGTTTATTCAAAGACTTTGTGAGGCTGTTGTGAACCAACCTTTTTATTCTTTTAGGAGAAATGGACAGCGGCGTATGCAGAGCTTCCAGCTGCTTACTGATCTGCACAAACACAAAACACAGGTGAGCGACTGGAGCGGTGTTGACCTTCACATCCTCCTCAGATAGTGTTTTATACACTGTGCAGAAGCTGCTCTGTAATCATTGCGTTTCTTTCTAATGATCTTACCAAGAACTCTCCAAACTTTAACGTCAACATACCAAAGCTTTTACTGACATCAGCAGTGACTTGGCCACGTCGTCCCACGACTCCTCCAGATCCAGACTGAAGTTCACCTCGACGGCCGCTTCAAACAGGTGATCTGTCAGGGACCAGAATCATGACTGTGATGTCAGAGTACCAAAACAAAGTGTCAGCAGCACTATAATATAAAAACAAGCTGCAACAACCAACATATGTAATAAAGCTTCTGGTAGCTGACACCGTGCACTTAAATTAATCTGACTTTTCTTTAAGTAAAACATAAAATAAATAAAAATGAGATTTGATCCCAACATGTGTAGTCCAGTACTCACCACCAGGAAGAAGGGGGATTTCAGAGTGATTTCTAACGTTCACTGCAACAAAGAAACACAAAGTTAAATGATTTAAAAGACAGTAAATGAAATGGTTCCAGGTTTGAGGTCATCTCCCACAGACACAATTATCTGGGACAAATCAGTTCAAAACACAGCTGATAATTAACTTCCAGAAGTTATGTGTGTCGCTGGCCTGAATCAACATGAAGAAGTAGTTCAACATTTGGAAGATAAACCTCTTTTTTTTTTTTACAAGAGTGAGCTGAGAAGATTGATATCAGTTAGCTTAGCTTAGCAGGAAGCTAGCCAGCTGGCTCTGTCCAAAGTTTTAAAATACACAATTACACTTTAAACACTCTTTAAATAACAAGTTGCATCATATTTGTTTAAATTATACACAAACTGAAATATAAAAATGATGACAGTTTTAAGGCGCTACCATTAAGATAAAACCTAAAACCTCTGCTTACTGACCAGAGATGCTGCACAGAAGTTGTGTGATGATGATGTTTTGTAGAGGAACAGTTACACCACATGACTCCCACCGCTACAGCAAACTGTCAAAACCACAACTACCAACATCGTTGACAGCCAACATCAAGTTTGGCTGTCAACAGCTAATTCAGAACCTTAAAGTGCCACCAACGGCGGCTAGCTGCTCCAACTGACTCCTGTTCAAAAAGCCTCAACTTCTCTCTAGAAGTACTGAGTCAATCATAGTTTTTGAGTCATTCTGGTCTCAATCTCTAAATCCAGGCCCTCTAATAGGTGTGCTGGTGGCCATTTTGGAAATTACCTCTCCATTAATAACATTTGAAGACTTATAGTAACTTTGACGTCTGCCTCTGATTGACAGTTGGCTCTCCTGCTGCTCTCCTTGGCTCCCGGACTGACACTGAGCCAGACTGTTGTTGTAAAGCTTCACTAAGTTTATTTTTACTTGATTAAAATACCTGTCCTTAGCACAATTTAGCTAAAATGGCTAATGTTAACCCAAGTTTGCAGTGCTCAGTGTTCCCAGTAAGCTAACGTTAGCTTTGGATTGATGTAGCGGGGTTGAAAGGCAGCAACCTGCGCTCCTTTGTTTGGAAGGTCCTGGCTCAGATTCACGGCAAAGTACAGTATACCTATCAGGACATAAAGAGCGAGCCTCCTAAAGCTTTCAAAATTAATTTCAGTTTTGTAAAAAAAATCATTTAAAATTTGTACAAAGATGGATTTAGCGAGATGTGATGTCACCTGTTGGTTTACACTGGAGCCAGTTTGAATCCCAGAGTTAATCTTATCTTTATCGTTTGGAGCCAGGACCTTCCAAATAAGGAGTGCAGGATGTTGCCTTTGACCATCTGGAAACACGCCCCGCTATCTAAGACACAAGCTAACACTAGCTTACTGGGAACACCTGCTGCACACAACAGAAGTTGAGAAAACACATTGAAAAAACAGGCTGAAAAACAGAGAGCAACGACCCCCCAGGTGATGGTGTGTCTGTACATACTGTCTATACAAAGCTAAATATACTCACGATTCCCTCTGTGGTCCGACAGCGGCTCCACCATGTTGGGTTGAGGATGAGTCTGCTCGGTCTCCTCTGGCTCTGGTCCTTCAGAGGCTGAGGGATGCTGGTCTGAGGCCTGGCTGACATCCGTCTTGTTGTCACCCCCTACAGCTCGTCCTGAACTGTCAGCAGATTCTGACCGGCTGTGCAGATTTTTGTCGTCTATAAGAGTTGAACCTACCTCTGCACTCCTTCCTATTGCTGTCGGGGTGTGAGGGGAGGGGTTGAGGTGAAGGCTCGGACTGTCCTGTTGCTCCTCTGGAGACCCAGGATGGGCGACTGGGTCCAACTGGACCTCTGAAGGGGTTTGGGCGGCACCTCTTCCTGATCGGGAGGTCCCCTGTGTGGACGCCGGCACTGTGGGGACCACTGTGATTGAATAGACATGGCTGTAGTTCTTTGAGGCTAGATGGTAGTTTCCCCCCACCTGAGTGAAGATGAAGAAGCACAGAAGAAGAACAGAAAGCCAGAATCACACTGCATGATGTCATTTATTATTGATGATGTCCATGTTGTACAATCTGAGTAGTAATGCCATCAAATTGAATTAAACAATAAGGCAAAAAAAAGTCCTTAAAAAGTGCAAAACTACACTCACTGTGCACTTTATTAGGAACACCTGTGTAATCTAATGCAATCCAGCTCTGCCATAAATTCTACTTTTATGAAGCTTATACATGTCCAGTTTTTGTTGACGTTGTCAGAAAGGTGATAATTCTACTTTATTATTGAGGTCGTATTGAAAAGTATATAATATGAGGAACAAAAAAGTAGAATTTATGGCAGAACTGTTGCATTGGATTGTACAGATGTTCCTAATAAAGTGCACGGTAAGCGAACGGTTTCAGTTTTTAAATTGGTTTGGAGGGACTCAAGGGTCACAAGTCTGCTTCTCTAACATTTTGATCATCACTATTATTTTCAGCAAACAATGGTTTTATTTCAGAAACTAAACCCACTGTAGACCATCTGCCCAGAACCAAAGAAAGCACTGGTGAGGAAAGTGAAGCGTTATCAGCTACAGAACCAGATATTTGTCTAAGAAGTTGGTGGAGACCAAACCAGAGCTAAAAAGGAGAGTAAATATTAGACTATTAGATTCATCAGGTGGGATGAACATGTTGTTCTGAGTCTGCTGGATGTGTACTTGAAGTTTTTCAGCTTCCTCTGCCCCCATGTGGCAAAAAATATATATTTAAACACCCTTTTCTTTAATGTGTTCACATTTAGTTGTATACTGTATGTGTACAGTGCATAACCGACTGAGTAGGTAGCTAGGATAGCTGTCACTTCTAAGCTCAGTTGGAAGAGTAAAGTAGTCCAGAGTCCACCCACCTCAGTGTCTGTGTCTCCCAGCAGTCCAGCCGTCATGGCGGCAGGTTGATCATAATAAAAATCTGACTCCATCTGTTCACCAGCCGTCTCTGGTCCAAACTCACTGAGGCCTAATAGTTCATGAGAGTCTTTCTCTGTGAAGGCGTCCTGCGGGTTGTAAACCACTGGCGGTCCAAACGCCTGGTACCGGCCGTAGAAGCCCCTGTAAGGTAGGCTGGGCCAACCACCAATCAGCAGCACTACATACAGCGTGTTGGAGGAGGAGGTGTATTTGGCCTCTTGCCAGCATTTCTGCAGGACCTTGTGACCTCCCACGTGGCTGGCGGGTTCATCCACGTGGATCTGGTCCTGTTTGAGGTGGCAGGCTTCGTCGGGGGTCAAGTCCTCCAGGTGGAGATGGATCCGCTTCCCGGGATCCACCTGGATGGTCCAGTTGCACCACAGAGGCGGATTGGAGCAGAGGTAGTCCGGGGAGAAAAACTCGCCGTCGTCGCCGTTCAGCCGCTGGTGGCAACTCCGCAGGGCGAAGAAAGCAGCGTCGCCAGCTTCATGACCATCTGAGGAGGAGAGTTAGGCCGACTTTAGAGAAACATACCAGTTATTTCACATATAAGTAGAGTTTATGATTACATATATCAACCATTTCTTCAATTTTTAGGTGAATTTATAACCTTCACTCTGCTGTTTTCAGCAGCATTTGGTGTTCTGAGTGTTTCTGGAAGCAGACTTTGGATACACACACAATATTTGCTAATAGATGATAAATTCATTGTTGGTTTTGGTTGCTTCATTGTTTTTGTTGACAAGAAGAAAAAGATCAGATTCAGCGACACATTCACCAAAGAACCAAAGAGTTCAAAACAAATGGAGAAAAAGAAGCTGGAAAGCATCGAGTCCAGACAGGAGATGTGAGATCAAGGTTTGTTATGCACACGATTAAAAGCAAGAAAATTACACATAAACAATGAAAAAATGAATTAACCTCAACAGATTGGCCACTTAAACTGAAACAAGTTCACTACGTTTTGTTAAAATGTGATTTTTAGTTGATTTTACTGTGTGTAGAAGTTAAAGTATTACTTATTAATTTAAATCAGTGTCTTTTAACTTATTAACATGAAAGTAAATGTGAAACTTTACTTGGTATCAGATGAAACTTGACACAACAAAGTTCTCTAAAATACACCAAGTGTTGTAATTTCACAGCCAAATTAGATTTTTAAATTTTACATGTACAAATTCTAAAATTTTTATACTTCTGATGAACATTTTTCTCATTTAATGAGATTAAACTGCCCTAAAATATCAATATCACTACTAATTATGAGAGGAAGTTACTCACATCTTGGTAAACACCTTTAATGAACAGTGATGCTTTTCTGAAAATCTAATCTGTTATTATCAAAGCTGTCACTGCAGATTCCCGTTTTTACCGTTAATAATCCATAAATACAATAATCCTGAGGCTGACTGTTCATTTTCAAGCATGCAAAGGTTGACAGTGAAGCTGTTAGACTGACCTGTGTCGACTTCCTCTCTGTTCACCTGCAGACACAAGACGGCAACAGACAGAAATATGTTCAACCACCTTTAAAACATTAACACCAAACAAGCAGATTCTTCAGAGGATGGCGGCAGCTTACCTGAGCGTCACAGTGTTTCCAAAATATACCAAATATGAGCAGAAATATAAGAAGCACACTTTTCAAGATAAAGCTGTTTTTTTGTGGCATTTTAACAATCAAATGTCTGCTTGATCCTCCAGAGCTTCAGTTCAAACTGCTGTTTCCTTTTCCTGTCTGAGCAGGTGAAACTCATCAATACACTGATTGAGTTTCCTTTGCTGGTTAATGTTGTTATCAGGTTTGTCCAGCAGGGGTCAGTGTTGTATTTTACTTTCAGTATTTGCAGCCAAAGAGTGGCTGTAAATCCACTAATTACACAGATATCCTTTGTGTGTGTGCACAAATAATGAATAAATTGATAATTGTTATGTAGAAGTGAAGGAGTAATATAAAATAAATATATGTGTTGGCTAAATTTCATACAATAAATGCAACTAAAAGTGTTTTAAATTCGGATAAATCTTCTGTATCGGTAAAAAAAACCCAAAAAGACTCAAAAATAGAATCAATTTTTTATTTTTCTTTGTGAAAAAAACCTCTCAGACTTGTAATAACTGAAACAATATTAACAAACAACAGAAAAGAGGACATGACTCGGTCCTCACTCACAAGTCGACCCTGATAAATCTGTTCTGTGCGAGCACGTGACTCACTTTATTGCTCATTTAATTATTAAACACATACTGTATATACAGATTTAAAAAAAAATAAACAAGATAAATGCCCAGCAACAGCAGCAACGTTATAGTCGAGATGTTAAAAAAACATCAACACGACAAAGCCGTATGAAAAATGAAGTTCTGCACAGAAACAGTGTTTAAAGAGCAAAAGGCTTGTTTGTCTTTTGCTCATATTGTTTCATTTCTGTGAAGTAAAATGTCGTTGTTGTTGACAATCATACTGAGCACTGAGTTTACATCCATTAGTACTGAAAGAGCTGTAAACATTAAAAAAAATACGCACCAAAGAGTTCCATTATGCACATAATAATGCTGATACTTAAAGCTACTAACTGTATAGCAGTGCGGCTCAAGGGATGGCATCTACCTGACTGACATTCATGATCCTTAAATCCTAATTACTTTAGTGATCAATACTTGACGACATGACGGGATATCTCTAAAACTTAAAGGATGGGTTCACAGTTAAGTCTTAAAGCAGCAGTCAGGTGTCCGTATGAGCAGTGAAAGAGGTTTTTCCTCGCTGTAATCATTCCTCCTGTTCATACTGGATATTTAAAGATCTCCTTCAAATGTGCTTTCAGTGTAAAAATCCACAGTGTGTCCAGACAGTCATTTAAAGTGTATGTGAAGCTTCTGTTCAGCTTCATCAGTCTGAGTTTAGTCATATCAAGTGGATATCTGACACATTTACAGTCTTTTTAGCATCAAATTCTCCTCTTTGTGTTTCCCTGTTGAGCTGCAGGTGGAAGTATAGTAACTACGCCTAGTATAGTAACGCCTCCAGTGCGAACCACAGACCTAGGGGTCAGTTCGATACCCACAGCAGACCAAAGGGTGTGAATACACATCTTTTGGTTAGGGAGGTGTGTCTCAGGTATAAATGTTCAGCTCCCCATTTGCTCAGGGTCTTTCCTCATCCACCGCTCAAATGTTGAACAACCTTTTCTTTGCAAAGAAAATAAAACCTCGTCGGCCAGCAGAAGTCTCTATTCCGTTCTTCACCAGCGGCAGAAAACTTCCACTACGAACGTTGAAAGATATCTACTTGATTT
This sequence comes from Euthynnus affinis, assembly GCA_029490765.1. NCBI lineage: Eukaryota > Metazoa > Chordata > Actinopteri > Scombriformes > Scombridae > Euthynnus > Euthynnus affinis. The sequence continues at coordinate 3,729,610 of CM055838.1, forward strand.
GACTCATTTGGACGCTGAAACTTCATATTAGCCTCACATAAACTTTTAAATATATTTTTGTACAGACTGTGGATTTAGTCCTCCATCACTTCCATTGTAAGGTCATTATGAAGGATCTTCTGATGGTCAGTATGAACAGGAGGAATGATTACAGCAAGAAAAAAACAGGTTTAATGATCATTTGGTCTCCTGACTGTTGAAACGTTAATTGTATACATACAAAGCTTCGTAGCATGTTTTCTATGCTAGCATTAGCATGTGACATAGCATATGGAGGCCCTTGTGAGTTTCGTACTTCCCAATAAATTTCAACAAACAAATGAAGGAAGCCTCATGTCAGCCTAAAACAGGATTCACATTACTGCGGACAAAAAAAACAGCTTTTGTGCGTGTCTTCTTCCTTTTGTCTGTGGTTCTCTGAAAGTTTCGATTTATTGAACTTTGACCTTCATGAGCGCAGCTAATCTCTGTTGACCACTGCTTTAACTGAAAGAAGGATGAAAAATGAATTACGTGATGCGTACTGTTACATAACAGTTTGCGCTCTAGCTAGCAACGTTAGCACTGTAGCTTGAAGGTGTTAACAAAAGTCAACGGAAAATACTTAAGGAATGTTTTACATTAATAGTAATTCAACCCATAATTTATGGATAGAGAGCTGCAGCATATTATTAATGTAAAGTATTTTTGCTCCAACAAGACCAACTTCTACCTACCTACCATCTTACATGAAAGAACACGATGTTACACGGTACAAAGCTTTACGGTTAGCCGGCATGCAAGATGTTTTTAACTTAAGTTCTTACACATTCTGTCTTGCTAACATTAAAAAGGGATCATGTCTGTTTAAGAGAAGTCATTCACCTTCTTTTACATGACTACACTACAGCAGTCAACTATTTTGATGACTTTAAAATACTAATACAAAGCTTGAGGACTTAACATAATTAAAAAAGGTGTTGAAAATGTTTTACAAATTCAACAGTGCAAGCAAGTGTTCAACAGACGTGAGTGAAGGTGTTCACTGGCAGTCCAGCTCAGGATGGATAATCCACTGCCAGATCGTCAACATGTCCTGCGGCAGCCGTTTGTGAACCAGCATCAGATTCCTGTAGACGCAGGGGTTGTTCTTGTACTTCTCCTCGATGTCAAATGTCTTGAAGCCGGAGTGCTTCTCAGGGACCAGGCCCAGCTTCTTCAGACACATTCCTGTATAGACGTCGTCAATGGGATACAAGACCACCTGCTTGGATGCGTTATAAAGACGAAGCGCTAACTCTCCGGAGTACAAATATCCTCCGCCGCCGGCGTAAGGCGGGTACAGTCCCACAAATACACTTTCTGGGATAAAATACTTGAGTTTCCGGTCTCTGTGCGGGAAGGCGTTGCTGATAACATCACCAATGAACAGATCCTTGGTCTTGGTCTTTGGAAGACCTTCCAGGAGATCAATAATCTTCAAGGTGTTGACGAAGACATCATCGTCGCCCTTGAGGACGTACTGAGCTTGGGGACAGTGTTGGCTAAACCATTCCAGGAAGAGGATCTCCTTCAGGGTGAGGTTGAAGAAAGTGTCCCTGTAGTCCCACTGGAGGACGTCTCTGTGAAGCTCCGCCTCGTGGCCCAGCATCCCTAGCAGGTCTGGGAAGTGGTCTATGGACATGGTGTTGCCTAGCAGGAACACCGTTGCCACAGTCCGATTGGCTAAATCACCGGCCCGCCCCCATGTTTCACGGATAGCCTGCCGCCGATCAAAGTGTGGGACCAGCGATTTGACCACCAGCAGCAGGAAAGGTTTCTGATCGCACACGTGGGGCTGGTTGATCAGCATGGGGTAAGTCCTGCAGCGCATGTGCAAAAGGAAATCCTGAAGGCTGTGCGGTAAGATGTTGTAGTCCATGATTTGTGCGGAGACTCTGTGGTCCGGTTCACAGGGGTCGAGCGGCCCGGTGTCATTCAGCCAATCCGGCAGCTCGACGAGGGAGTCGCTGGAGAGCACGGAGTTGACGATGGGGTTGTGAACGATGTCCAGGAGCTCCTGCTCCTTGTTCCAGAAGGACTCGCTCAGTATCTGGTGGCGCCAAAACCTCTCGGATGGGACTCGAATCTTCTGGCGTCCGCTTTTGGCACGCCCGAAGTTCCACGACACGCCCAGCAGGACGCAGAAGAAGATGTTGAGCATCATCATCGTGTAGAGCAACTTCCCTTTCCTGTAGGTCAAAGGCATGTTGCCTCCCCTCTGCATCTACACCGAGGACGACAAGTAAAGAAAAATCACTGAAAACCAACAACAGACAGGCTAAAGTGTTGAGTATCATGGCCCCGATAGGCAGACTTACAACAAAGCCAGAATATAAAGGAGCATTTGGAAACATAGAGAGAGCTAGGTCGACCCTTAGCAACTACAACAGAGGAAGAATCTGGTACAACACGTCAATGGGAAGCTTGATTTCACCCTCGTTTGGTTTCAGAGCTCAGACCGGCTGCATACTAGGCCGCATTTTTCATCCCTAATCCTGCAGGAATGGGCCCATGAACATTTTTTTCCTCATTCCCTCCGCCTCTCTCCCTTCAGCAACGATGGACAGGAATCACACGTTTCCAATTCAGCTGTGCACATGACGCGAGTTTACTGGCCACGGTCTGTGTGTCCCATGTCATTGTTTACTGACTGCACGCACCGAAAGAAAAAAAAAAAAGGCACAAACATGTTAGAGTCCACTGCTGAAATGAACTGTTACACCACTTGATGTCACTAGATTTACAATACAGAAAACAAACTACAGTAAATCTTATTAATTCAGATATGTAACTCAACTAATGATTATTTTTACGATAGATTCATCTGTTGATTATTTTCTTGATTAATTGATCAGTTGTTTGATCCAGATAATGTCAGAAAATGGTGAAAAATGTCAAAGTTTCCCAAAACTCAAGAGGACATCTTTAAGTTTTGTCCACAACCCAAAGAGTTTGAGTCATAATGGACTAAAGAAACCAGAAAATATTCACATTTAAGAAGCAAAAAACGATTAGTTGGAGATTAATTTAATAGTGAGCAACTAACTGATTCATTGTTGCAGCTCTATACTTTGTATTTTAGGTAACACACATGTTTTTCAGTGTATTTAAGTTAAATAAGTTAATTTTATTCTCTAATATTGCTTTGGCTTCTGCTCACTGCGGCACGGGAAGGTGAGTTTGACCACAGAAATCCCAAACATGCAGGAAACTGTTTGTTTTGATTAGTGTGTCCCTTTATGTGCTCCTTGATAAGATGTCATTTAGGTCTCCATGGTGCTAAATGTTTTCATGTAACTAGTTTAATGTGACGTTGGGTGTTTGCTTTAACATCCCAGAATAGTCTCTATTAGCCTACAAAAAAAAAACCCTCCAAACTTCTATCAGCCTTGAGGAGAAACCTGAGGTCAGATTGAATCTGGATATTATTACATTACTGTAACACTTATTAGATCCATCTGACTGAAACTAATACAGATGAATATATGAAGGTTCTGTTTTTATTAGAGAGGTGATGATTCAACTTTATAATCATTTTAGAGGCTCCATTTATACGATACTGGTTTCTAATATTTAGTTTCCCTTCATGGATGTAACATGAGGAGGAAAAATAAGAAGGACAGCTTCTCATTTTTCTGTTATTCTGTTTTTTTTTTTAAATATATTTTTCGTTTAGAGCTTTTCAGTCATATTAAAAACCATTAAAAACCCATCAAAATATAAACAAACCCTACATTTGGACATCCATGCCCACCCACATTCAACATAATACAATACATACAACACAAAAAAGGAAAAATTCAGTAAAATTAGAGAAAGTGAGGACAGATGAAAAGTTACTGCAGCCACCTTAAATGGTTAGTTACCAAATTAAAAGCTTTTCAATGCATCTTATTGTTTTATTTCACATATGGGCCCATTGTAATATCTTTGTTAGGGGGTCAGCACTCGGTGGAAACGCATATACTTATATTTAGTTTACCTTCATGGATGTAACATGAGGAGGAAAAATAATAAGAAGGACAGCTTCTCATTTTTCTGTTATTGTTTTTTTAAATATATTTTTCATTTAGAGCTTTTCAGTCATATATACCAACCTACAGTCACGCCTAGAAAGAAAAAAAATACATAATAAACACAAAAAAGGGAAAAATTCAATAAAATTAGAGAAAGTGAGGACAGATGAAAGGTTACTGCAGCCATTTTAAAAGGTTAGTTACCAAATTAAAAGCTTTTTAATGCATCTTATTGTTTTATTTCACATATGGGCTCATTGTTGTTGTTGTTTTATTTATATCTTTTAATTCATTCAAGAATAAACTGGATTTATGACACTGTTTAAGACAGTATCTGAGAGTAGACGTCATGCTTTACGTCATCTGGCAGTGGGACTAATTACACTATGCTCCGCTGTAGAGTCCTCCATCAATAATGTTGCTGTTATGAAACGGTAATAAATAGTTTTGAGCGTCACAAAACCTGGTTTCACTATCAGAGTTTGATCCATTCGGTCTGATAACATTCAGAAAGTCTAGAAGCACTACGAGGCCAGTTCATCAGTGGGAACTTTTCTTTCTGCTTCAGGCTCTGTGAACGTCCCCCAAAAAAAGGGGGAGTTTGGCGTCATTTGACTTTTTTTTCCCCACACAAAATGGACCAATCGCGTGCCGCCTGCTTTGACCAGCAAGAACAGGTCATTATAACGGAGAGATATGAAGAACACATTATCACAGCAGCAGAGAGATGAATGCTGGCAGAAAACTACTGATCTTCTAAATCTATTCATTAAAACACTAATTCATTCATTTATTAATAATGTAATTAGTTTATTTACTTATTTTACCACTCTTTAAACTTGATGCAGCAGATTTAAACATTAAACTGTTTGAAGGATCAGTGGAAATTACTTAAAATTAATATTATAGATTGAATAATATCTGTGATAAATACCAATAGACTCATCAAATTTATTTAATTATTTTGTTCAAAGTATTTCTTCATTAGTTTTTTTTTAAATTATTAATTGAAATACAGTTTGATATGTTGAAACATCCCTCAGTAACTCTAACCTCTTGCACTATTACACGTTTACATTACGACATATCAGATCAATATTAAATCTGATAAAACACTAATCGCTGTTCTAATAGCTGCAGTGTTAAACAGACTCGGCAATAAATCAGGTAGTTTATGAAAGTTCAGCCGAAACTCAGAACATAACCTGCTCTGAACCAGGTTAAGTTTTCAGCATCAGTTACCATGGCGATGTAGCAAAAACCCTGGCTTTAGTCTCAACATACCTCCCTAACCCGCTAACCTCGCTTCGTTCTTTGTGTCAACTCGGCTTGATAGTAACAGAAAACTGCAGGTTTAACATTTATTTTAATACAGATTTTTAGGGCTGTAGTCTGCTGGCCGACTAGTCGATTAATTGGTCGATACTCTCTCATCCGACTAAATTGTCATTGGTTGAATAATCTCTGTGTTACTTTCATAAGGAGAAAAGTGCTACATCAGCAGCTTTCTGGGATTAAACCATTATTTCCTGCGGCGGGGGGACAGACTAACAAACTACCTTTGAAAACAGTGGGGGTGTATTCAAAACACCCCCGCTGTTTTCACAACTTTGGACTCACCCAAACTCCCGGAGGTCTAACTGTTCTCAACGGTTACTGAGAGTTTACTAAATGTACTGAACTTTTACTGAATCAGTGTTTCTCCTACAATTATATCAACAAGAACCCCCGCCAGGACAAAAAATATGTTTTAATGCTAGAATAAACGCCAAATATCCACTCATTCAGAAATATTTAGTATTTGGGAGTCTGTGCAGTGCGTGAGTCAACCGCTGTGTTGTTGCCTGGGAAACGAGCAACTCTGTTATACGTCATTGTGTAGCATGTTTGCGTAGCGAGTTGGACAGTGACGGTGGATACGAGTGGAGCAGAGGAAAAGGTTAGCGGTAAGTTGTCAGTCTGGCAGTAAATGTACAGCACAGACTACAGTGTGTCAGTTAAATGATGAAAAGTCACGTCTGTTGTTTCTCCAAGTGCTGGAAAAGTGAAGGGAGTTAGCTCCAAAGTTAGCAACGATGGGTTAGCCTAGCCTGAAGACGCTAAACGGAGAAATACAGATTGCAGAATTCGTGTGTGAACATCTGGCCAGTTAATAGCAATGAACGATGTCAGTAGATCGGTAGCTTTTGCTTCATCTTAAGTGACTTTTGTTTAATTTTTTGCCTCTTTTTCATTCATATTTCTGTTATTAAACCTTTTCTGCACAGACTCCTGCTTTCGTCATACATACACCATGTATATAATGAAAAATATAATATTCACCCACACAAAATACACATTTTACTGCAGCAGTCCAGTATATTCAACACTAGTAACCACAATCCAACAGGCCGTCTGCTCAATTAAGCAAAAGACACCACCTCATCATCATCATCATCATCATCATCATCATCATCATCATCATCTTCATGTTCGTTATTCTCACTCACATATCGCTGTACGTACCCGTGAGCGGCGGCGCGAGATGGTTTGTCAGTTTGTTCTGGTGGAAACTGAGACGTGTGCTGGCCTCGTATGGATGAGCTGCAGGGAGGAAGAGGAGGAGGAGGAGGAGGAGGTCTCCGAGAGGAAGGAGGTGGTTTGTAGGGTCATCATCTGGAATCAGATACACACAGGAAGAAACTGAGGACATCATATCAGTAAGGTGTTAATCTGGAGCTACTTGGGTTGTTTCAGGACGCTTAATATTAATATGAACATGTTTGTTTCTAGCAGGCGGAGCAGCTCCTCCTTTATGTCAAACAGGAATTTAAAAACAGAGTTCATTTAAGGTCAAGTGTGATATTTACAGCCTGCTGTTATAAATGATAACATGTACAGAGTGATAGTGACTTTATAGCTGAGCAGAGGGTGAGTCCTGTCAGTGTGTCCATGTCTTCTGACACACAAAGAGTCACTTTATGTTGTTTATTTTAACAGATTTACACTGAAAAATATCCTAATTTTTAAAAAAAGGAGTAACTGAATTTAAACATTAAGCCCCTCCCTCAAAAAATACCAAAGTTTATGATGACTAAGATCTTTCTTGTGGTTTAAATCGCTCTGAAAATAACACAAACATCCCTCTGAAGCCATGAGAGTTAGGATACGGTACATCATCAATAATATAAGAATTCAATAAATGGTCTTGTGTATGTGGGGAAGCATTAAAATAAAGGAGTTCAGGGTCAGGTGTGAGATTTTTTCATTTAAAATATATTAATAAATGAACATGAAACAGTTAAAAAAAGCCTGAAGTGTCGTCTCATTTGGTTTTTTAGTGAAATCAAACATGTTGATGTTAATTATAACAGTTATAAAGTCTGTTTTTTTAAATAAATGTAACTGTCAGATGACGTGTGCTTGTTTAAACAGGTTAATACGCTTTTATTCTTTTATGTAAATGCATGAAGCTTATGTCCGGATTAATCTGCTGGTTATTTTCTCAGTTAACCGATGAATCATTTTGTCTATAAAATGTCAGAAAACAGAGAAAATGCCAGTTATAGTTTCTCAAAAGGTCAAAGGTGAAGCCTTTCAGTGTCTTATTTTGTCCAAACATCAGTTTAAAACCTAAAGATGGTTGAATATTTGGCACATTTGCTTTAAAAAATGATTATCTGATGATCAGAATAGTTCATTTTCTGTTGATGTAATTGTTGCAGCTCTAATCTTTATTATTTGTTACTAACTTGTGGCACATGTTCTTACACTATGTATGTTTTTATGGTCTCGTTCAACTTCCTGTGAAGCGCTTTGTGAGTGGTGCTGCACTAAGCTTATAACTGGAGTAAGAACACATGTTTCATCAGTGGAGAAAAGCAGCTTTCCTTCAGTCAGAGTTCACTTCCTGCTGAGGAAAAGGAGATTTTCTTTTAGTTCTTCTTCACAGCTGATATTTAGCTTTTCCATATTCATGACCGGGATAGAGAGCAGGAGTGTGGTGGCTTCGTGGATATTTGATTTGAATGTTATCACTTCCAGCTGTGTTTTTCCTGCTTTGACTAACCAACATGTCTCCTGTGGAAAAAAAGAAGCTCTATTGTTTCTGTGTAAAAAAAAAAAAAAAAGGAGCTGCAGCTGATTAATCTCTCTTTGTGTGCTGAGGTACTACGAGGCTCCACGTAGGCTGTGAGGTCATTTCATTAACGCTCATTTATTAAGGAATGTGCTAAAAGTGAGATGACGGAAGTCTTTAATGTGATTTTAACCCAGAGGCCTCAAGACCAGGTGATCCCTGTCATCTCATTTGTGTTTCCTGTCTATAAATACTTTAAATAAAAAAGGTACAACACAGATAAAAATCACTTTACGTGTTAATAAACTGTGTTATAGTTTTAAATCTTACATTTGACTGATTTGCCAGTTTCAGCTTCTGGTTTTTATTCTCTTTTATGTTTATTTGAATAAAAACAGACATGAACTGATGTTAAACTCCACAATATGAGAATATGGAGTAACTCTGGCTTCTGAGAAAGTGTCACATTTTTAATTGATAATTAAAATAGTCGTTAGTTGCAGAAACAATAGTTTTTCTGTTCTATTCAGGGATAATTGGTAAAAATTGTAAGTTAGTCCAACATTAAGTCCACAATTTTGTCCGAAACTCCCAAAATATTCAGTTTACTGTCACTTATGACCAAAAAAAAAGCAGAAAATCATCTTATTTGATAAATAAATCCAGCAAATTTTCAGCCTGGTTGGAAAAAAATGACTATTACATTATTACATTTTTAATTAATTATGAAAATAATCGTTAGTTGCAGCTCTAAACTATAATTCTTACAACCTTTCACATTCTTTAATGATATTTTCAGGGATTATTAGTAAAAAAAAAAAAAAAAAAAACGACTTTATTTTTTAAAACATATTAATTTTTTCTTGTGATTTGGGCTCCTGGCAGGTTCATATTTATTATGTAGTGAGAATATAGTTCATAGTTGAGGCTGAGTGTGCTGTAATAATGAATTCCATACATGTGTTATCAAGACAAGGTGCTAAACAGACGAGAATTAATCCGATCAGACGCTTTAAACTTTGCTGTTAATTCTCCTAAAAACACACCGTGATGTTCAGACAGTGAGTTTATTTTAACGAACCTTTTCCAGTTGGCTCTTCAGTCCTGCTTGTGGACTGACAGTGGAGTCCGGAGCTGATCAACAGGCTGCCGCCGCCTCTCTACCTGGATCCATAACCTTCAAACGGCGCGTTTTGGCAGATATAGGGGCGCGTAATCCTCATTGATATATAAAATATGAACTCTAATGAAATCTGACTCGTTTGTCACCCCCAAAATCTCCGGAATGGACATCGGTGCGGGGGAGGACAGAGGTAGGTGCGTCCTTCCTGTGTGAGTGACTCCTCCCTCGGGTCGAACAGCAGCTTCAGTCGTCGGTTCTGTCCGGTGACTGTTTCAGGGGCGGGTTCAGTGATTTGGGGGCCCCTGGGCTAAAGTAAACCTGAGGGGCCCCCCCAGCTGTCAACCTTTTCACTCCATCCTCAACTTTTAAAGGATAAAAAGAACGATTTTCTATATTTTTCTTATTGTTAATACATTTCATGTGCAGATCCAAACCAACGTCCAAGTATCATCTGTTTATCCAAAGCCTGATACATCTGATTCCTCTGTGCTGTAGACTTCTGTTGTTGGCCAAAAACTATTAAAAACACTGAACATTAAATATAAGTCACATAAAAAATGGATTTCTTTAGAAACAACTGCAAAGACTTTATAACAGCGACCATGTTTTCAGTCTCTGGAGAGTAGTTCTGTGTAAGATTAACTCCGCTGAGCATGTGCAGGAACGAGACTAAGCTTTCAAGAGAAATTACATAATAAGGTTTAATATTTATTTATATAATTATGACATTTAGCAGTGGAACAGTTCACATGACTTTTTCACATTCAAAACAAACACACATTTAAAGTATGGTAGTTTCAGATTTAGTCTTGACAGTAACTTCCTCTTAGTCTGGACGTGTATATATATAATATATAATATATAATGACAAACATGCATATAACACAACTGTTGTCTATCTGTGGTGCAGCTGGACACATAATAACATCTATAACACTAAGATTAATGTAACTGTGAGATGATTCATCCTAAAAAATAACCCTAAGACTCTACTTCTCGTCAAATCCCAGTTCCAACATTACCCACGATGCAACTCTACCGATGAAATTAATGAAACTACCCATCCTGAGTCCTGCAATGTTATAGGAGTTCAACCAAGCAGCAGCTGCCATGACTTGAGGCTGAAGTACCTTAAAGTGCTGCTCCGTCTGACTCTCGTTCAAAGAGCCTCCACTTCTGTCTAGGGATAGCAAGTCAATCATTTTTTTCAAAGTGTTTTCGATGGGATGGTGGTCATTTTGTAAAGTATTTCACCATTAATACGTTTTTGAAGACTTATAGTAGCTTTGATGCCTGCTGTGTGGGTGTTCATTGACAGCTGTTATCATAGACTGTATAAAAAATATGGACATAGTCACCGTGACGCCAGCCGTTGGTTTCTGAAGAGCCGTCGCCATCTTGGCAGTGCGTGACGCTGCCAAACTCCCAGCTAGTAAAAATGGGCAAAGAAGCGGTCCTTCATTGTTCATCACAACTTTATGGCTTAATGAGTTTTAAATCCCCATAAAGTCGTCATGAAAGGAGAAATTAGCTTTAGAGACCAAAACTGTTTTTTGTAGCGGGCTGTAAACATGTTTATTTCTGCTGTAAAGTCTGGAGGTTTGTGGGGAATGACTCACTTTTGGAGCCTCAAGTGGCCGTTAAAGGAACTGCAGCTTTTGGCGCTTTGCATTGGTTTCATTTTACAGCCCCAGTAGTTGCCCAGGACTCGCACTGAGACTACTGTCGCAATATTTCACTCAGTTTAATATTACTTCATAATGATACCTACCCTGTTAGTTAGCTAACGTTAGCTTACTGGTGTTCCCAGTAAGCGTGGGTCAAAGGTAGCTTGGTGTGTTTCCAGAGCCTGAAAGTCACCACCCTGAACTCCTTATCTGAAAGATCTTGGCGCCGACCAGGAAGCTGCAACTCTGAGCTTCCAGTGAAATCAACGAGTGACATCACAGCTCGCTAGGTCCATCTTTATATACAGTCTATGAGTGCGACGCTAAATTAGCGGCATATTCTTTTAACTTCACTTTTTATTTATTATAATACCGGAAGAGTCTTATAAACATATGTTGCTGTTTCATATTTGCACTTTCCATGAAGGAGAAAGTAAATAAAAACTTTTTATGTTTTATTAATTTCTGCTCAGATCTCATCATTATTATATATTATTCAGTGACTAATGCGTTCAGGAATACATGTTAGATTATCTGGATGTGAAACAAACAGCCACAATACAAGAAATGCTCAGATTACCTTGTGTACACTGATAAATACATTTGCACCTTTGATACTTATGACACATAATAATAATTATATAATATTTGCCTTTGTGGTGTTTGTATATATAGATTGGTCTCTACCATTGATCTGTGTGTATTTCAGCTTTTTATGAAAGGGTCATATTTGTATTTTAAATGGTCTTTAATGTGTGTAAATGAATGAACTCTGTGTGCTTCTCACTTGCCTTGAATTGCCGTTTTGTTTCTTTAACTTCTGCGTGACTTTAATAAATATGACGTCTTTCTCATTACTCAGTTATTCAATAAGGAAGCACATCTCATTCAGACTTGTTCCAGTATATTAGTCACACTGAAAATGTGAAGTCTAAACAGCAACAACAAAAAGAATAAATTAGATTAAAGCTTTAAACCTGCAGAGTATTCGCTGCCTTGGATAAACTTCACATGTATTAAGAGCGAAGATCATATTGAACATTTGATCCTGGACTGAAACCAGCAGCTTAATAAAGTGTGAATGTAGTTCGTAAATGAAGAGGAAGATAGACTCAGTGGAGTTCAGTGCAGGATGAGTCTCCAGTCATAAAGCATCTGGCATTAGTCCAACTAACTTACCAAAAACGACAACCATGATTAATATTGAAAGAGATGAGTTTTTTAGCAGGTTTTTTTTTTACATGATTAATAGATCATACCAGTTAATAAACCTACAGTTCAACTTAATAAAAGCCTCAAAAGCGAACAAACAGAAACATCTCCAAACCTTGAAGCTTTACCCTGCGAGCACTGATCTGAAATTATTAACTACCTGGTAGACTTTATCCTCAGTACATCCTGTTTTATTCCATGGAGCTTTAAGAAAGATTACTGCTGTACTGATGGCAATTAATAAACCAAGTTAGTATTGTTTTAGTACCACAAACACTAGAAAAAACGTCTTCTAAAATCAAGTCCAAACAGAAAAGATCCATATGGTTCAAACTTTATTGACTTAAAGTTGATTTATCAATAGCCGATATCTGCCTTTTATTGCATGTCAGATAATATCGTCGGCTGTTGGATCTTTGAAGTTAATGTAGCTTCCTCCCTGAAGGCAAACATGTAAAAAATGTCTTCATCATCAGAAAACAATGAAGTTTGGTCACATATCTAAAGGGAGCGCTGATACATGGAGAGTTAGTAGAGAATAAAGTCTGATTTAAAAATGTCTAGAAACTGTTGTTCATTACTTTCTATTGTTATTCTCTTGTTTATTTATGCGAGATAAACTTCAAAGCCACACTTGTGCACATGTGGTGTAAAACTCTAGATATCTATGCCCTGCAGGTTTTAGTTCCTCTAAAGAATTAATGAGCCATGCTTGATCTGTATATCTACCTGACAACAGGTCGGCTTGGGCTGGAGTTTACAATTTCATTACTATTTAGCGCTTAAGACACCTTTATCCAAAGTGGAGGGAGCCAGTGTGGAGAGAACAACACCAGTAAGCGCCACGAAGTTAAGTTTGACATAACAAAGGGACAGGACCCTCTAAACCCGTCAGTTGTGTGGCAATACCAGGCCATTATATTCTGTTTATCCTCTGTATGGTGGCCATTGAAGGACATCTATAATTACAACTACAGGGATAAATGTTTGAGTGACATTCTAACATTCATTATTATTCATTATATTAACATGTTAATGTTACGCTTTGAGCTAAAAGCTAAAATTCACTTCAGTGTTAACATCCATGTTAAACGATGTGTCTGCTGATATTCTACGTTTTTCTTATAAATCTCATGTGCGAACCCAACCAACGATGAATCCATCCTACTAACAACTGATGTGTGCATCCAAAGCCTGATATAAGCTAGACAAGCTATATGGTAAATGGTAAAACTAACATGACAAAAGGAGCATGTGACCAAGTTTATGAATATTCTCATTTGTCCAGGTCATAGTTATTTCTAGGCAAACAACTGATTCAAAGGCAACTGGAGTTAGATTTGACAAACCTAAATCCATTAATTGTTTGCCAAGAAATGTGACCAAGTGCAGCAATGTGGTTCATTACAACAACGGAGCTCTACGGAACAGAGGAATAAGACATATCAGGCTCTGGATACACACACAATACTTGTTTGTAGATCAGTTCCATGAGATTTCTTGACAGTAAGAAAAATATAGAAAATTGACAGCAAAATCGTTTGACAATTATTGGATGTAACATTTAGCATGTTAGCATGCTAACAGGGCCGGCCCATGGCATAGGCCACATAGACGGTCGCCAAACGAGGGAAGAGGGCACCAAATAAGTCGGTGACCTTGAGTGTCTTGAAAGGCGCCTCCAAATAAAATGTATTATTATTATTATTAAGTGGGTTTTTTGGAAATCCGTATGTTCTCCCTTCTTAATGTTGTTTCTGCTCCAGTAACTTGCAGGATTTTCATCTGATTTGATTTTCCAAAGCCTTAAAGTTCAGTCAGATTTTTGCACAATGGCCACCAAACTTGATCTCAGGCAACGCCATCATGAATGACATCATGACCACCTGCTTGCCTTTTTTCTCTGGAGGACTGGGACGACTTTGTGTACGCTGTAGGTATCATTGTGGTGATTGCTCTTAGTGCAAACTCATATCTGAAGTTCTTGGACTGGAGTTTGCACTTTCTTGGAGGCTCTGATCTAAATCTTTTGGGGGGTTTCCATTTAAAATCTCACCTATAGGTCACCAACATAGTCAGAGCCGGCCCCGCATGCTAACGTAAACATCTGATGTTTATGCTAGAATTGGTTGTACACCTTTATGTTTACAACGATGAGCCTAATATGAAGCATAAAACAGGTATTAATGTCTATTCAAATTTCAACCCTCCTCAACTGTAACTGTTTATTTTACAGACAGCGATCTCATTTTCATATTCTAACAGCCAAAAGCACGAGTTGGAACAAACTTGTGTGGACTGATTGTTTTTTTGACATGTGATCGCTCATCATCAGTCCAAACACACCAAGTCAAACCACGCTGGTCATAATACTCACATTAACACTGCAGTGTTTATTTGAAGATTTGTTTCTGCTTTGCATCATTCAAAAAAAAATCCCCAAAAATTGGTTTAAACTGTGGCAGCTCAACATCATTGCAGAAAAACACAAACAAAAAGACATAATGATTAAAACATCATCAATTTGACAACATAGGCACAGAATTCAGAGAAAAATGAATGAAAACACAATATTTTTTGCACATTTAGTGCGTTGAACTTTCAGGGCCACCGTAGGTTTAGTAGTTTTTTAAAATCTTTTTTTTGTCAGAGAGGAACCTTCATCCTATCATGATATCAAAACACAGCTCTAAATCAGTGCTGCACTTTGAATTATAACAGGCCAAGAAAGCAATAAAAGCTTCTTTAACATGTCAGACCCTTCAGAGTCACACGTGAACAGCGTGTGGGGGGGCAAAAAAAAAAAGCCAGGTTGCATCTTTAAGTGCAGGTGTTTGCTGATCAGATAACTTGTCAATCAGATAACATGCTGATCAGATAACATGTCCTTTCTGAGTATGCAGGCAGGTGCACCAGCCGTGTTGGATCCAGTCTGACTATTACAGGTCTGAACGAGTCCCGTTTTCTGTGTGAGGCTGTTGAACAAGATGAAACAGATGATAGTCTGAGTGGGTTTGGAGGATGTTTGGAGCCACACCTCAGCGTCGCTCTGTTGTCTTGAGATAAACTCTAGTTTTTTTGTTTTTTTTGTTTTTTTTTTGTTTTTTAGGTGCGGTGAACTATTCTGTCGATGCTCTCCTGGATGTCAGACATCTTCTTCAGCACCTGGTTGACTTTGGCCTCGTCAAACTCCAGACACACAAACTCTGAGTCCTAGTGGAAAAGAAGAAGAAGAAGAAGAAGAAGAAGAAAAAGATCTATTATACAACACGTAGTTCCAACAAAGCAATCTGATTGGTCAACTAGATATTTAGAACGTGCTCGAATCAATGAGCCTCATCACTAAAAATATTCATTAGAACTACAGACTGTGACGTTGCGCTAACTGAGTAGATGACTGGTGGTTGATTTAAATGGCGGAGATATGTGAACTCGACAAACTTGTTTTTTTCCCCTGTTCTGAGTTGTTTATCTTTTATGTCTGTGAAACTGGATTGAACTGAACTGATTAAAGGTTTGTAAGGGAAAACAAAACGGACCCTTTACCTGGTGATAAGTCTATGAACATTCTCATTTGTCCATAGTTATGTCTAGGCAAACAAATGATTCAAAGGCCATTTGCCTTTTTCCCTTCAGTTATGAGTATATCTCCATGCTACGGTATTACTAGCTTAAAAATGCCTGTGAAGTTTGCAGACATAGTAGCTATATCTGGAAAGATTATTTTTCTCAGCGGCTAACTTATTTACAACAAGGTTAAGCTAGCAAAGCAGTTCCGTGTTTAAATGTGAGGTTTTTATTCAGTTTGGGAAACGCTGCAATCTCTAGAAACCGTTAGCTGAAGTTGGCTAGCTGAGTTAGCAGGGACTAGAAATTGTCTCTGTTGCTAGGTCGTTGCTAAGGGTCGGTCTACTTGCTGGAGTAGTAAACTAGGCTTCATTACATTGGATCTAGTGACGCTAGTGAATGTTTTCCAGGTATTAGTCATACCCCATGTGGTTCCATTGAAACAGGAGAGCGAACTGCCTCACGATATGAATAAATGGTGTTTATATCTTTTATTTTGCTGGTAAATGTTGTAAAATGGCTTAATTATAACATGTTTGCATTGGTCCATTCCACTACATTTCAGAGGGAAATATTGTACTTTCAACTCTTTAGTTACTTTTCACATGAAGATTTGACACAATAGATAATATAACAAGCTTTTAAAATACAACACATTGTTAAAGATGAAACCAGTGGTTTCCAACCTTTTTGTCTTTTGACGTCTTACAAAAAGCAGTGTGTAGTCGGGGTCACATTTCACATGTCTATGAGTTGTTAACAGCTCCACCAAATAGTGATTTTTCCCTCTAAACTTCTCACATGTCACCAAATCAGTACTTATTGGTTAGAAATATAGATTAGCCAAAGGATCAATTATAATAACTTAGATGCACAGATATATTATAGATGTGGGTACTAGACGCTCCAATTCAAGCTCTCTTATCTTGATTGCTTCTTTATTGTGCAGCATTGTGCATTATGAGCCATTTAAATCTAAATATGGTGCAAATTTTAACTGAATTTCCGGAAAATGTGCAAAAGAAAACTCTTAATTAATTAGTGTTTCCATCCACTGCTGTTATGTGAATATCCAGATGTCACTTTTATTCACACATACATTAATTGTATATGAGTATTGTCTAGGAAACAGTCGTGTCTACTGGGAATAAGGAGAATTAAAATAGTCAAACTATATTTTCTTTATAATAAGAAGCCTTTAGTTTAATAGACAGACATCAGAGCAGGCAGATGAATGCATCACCTGCACCGCTGACGAGTCGCTCTTGATATTTGAGCTCTTTCACAGACCGGCTCTCTGTTCATTACACGCTACTTAAAAATGAATGAGGTCTACTTCAGCCCTGATACGAGGGTTTTTCCCCCCCATTGTTCTCAAGAACGGACGTCACGCACACCCCCTCTTCTGGTTTCCATGGATACCGCTAGTCTCTCTGTCCATCGTCTATTGTTCTGTGGAGTGGTGTCACTTACCACTTCAAGAGGAGACATCTTGTTTAGTTTTTTTTTTTCTTTTTACAAACAGTAGTAGCACTGTTCACTGGTAGAAATAGCAGATTTTAAACAAACACAGAGGACGTTAAAGCTTTAATACTCTTATAGAAGATGCTCCTGTGTCTCTGTTATGTGTTTATTATTATTATTATACTACATGATAATTAAAGTACAGTCACAGACAGAGAGCTTAAATAGCTCTCAGTAATAAAGGAAAGCAGCGATTATCAGTGCTATTATCCATTTTATTTACTTCCAACCTTACTGTCACATCTAGACAGTTTAACACACTATAACTTTTACACATATTATGGGATGTAAACATGTTACCAGTAGAACATGTTGTCCCCCACTAACACATGTGATCGAGCACGAATGTTAGCATGTTACGATGCCAACATGCTAACTATAACATGCTAAAGATCAGCATAATTGTAGCAATCAGTGTTTACATGCTAATATTAGCATGTTTACAGACTAATCATTATCAGGCTGACAGTGTTTTTTTAATGTTTTTGGAACGTTTGAGACTTTTTTCTGCCCTAACATGTGTTTGTATTTCTCCAAATGTTCTTAATTCACACTGACTGACAAACTGACAGAAACTAAACATGGTCAGATTCTCTTTTTTGGTTGTTGTTGTTGCATTTTCTGACTTAATTTGACAGCAACAGTTGAGTGATGACAGGAAACCAGAACCGGAACCGAACCGTGAACGCCGCTGGAAGTTTGGTGATGTCATAACTTCTGCTCATTAGAGCTTTTATACCGACTGCTATCTCTGCATGATTACCATCTTTATAATTAAGCAGTTTATCCTGAATTTTATTAATGGTGGTTTGCTCTTTTGTTTTGTTTTTTAGTATATGAAAAACAAAACAAAAAAAATTAACTTTAAAATGACAATGGAGGAAGTCATAAGGTCATAAAAATAAAAATGCAGAATGTCAAAAATAAAAAGTTCAAACAGAAAGAAGAAGAAAACATAAAGAATCCACGTATTAAATATATTTAGTTTTCCTTTTAATGTCATTTCTGGATAAATTTACCTTCAATATTTTGAATTTAAATGAATCTGAATTTCTTTCTTTTTCTGCCGATTTTACACTTGAAGCTGTTACTAGAAAATGTGAATATTTTCTGGTTTCTTTCATCTTCTGTGACAGTAAACTGAATATCACAGTCACTGACGTCCATCTTGGACTTTGGAGTTGAAGAGGAAAATAACCAACAGATTAATCATTAATTAACATGGATTAATAACGTAGTAAGGCTCCGACTTTACACAGCAAACCTCAAACATCTCTTTCAGAAACACGTTCATGTGTGAATGTAAAATAAATAAAAGGTAACTCTTGTATTATTTGGTGTGTAAACAGAAGTAATACAAACTCTGAAGAGCAAGCGTGTGGTTTGAAACGCATGAATGAAAAGTTCATTTATTTTAGATAAGGTTCAGATTAAGTGAGAAGATAATCAACAGATTAATAGATGATGTAAATAATGGTGAGTGTTTTCTAACAGCTCTATTATAAATCTGTGTTCAGCGACATATTGAAGCCTTTCAGGGTTTCTTTTCCTCCGACACTCCCTTCAGATGAATCGTCTCTGGTCATGTGACACACCTTCACTCGCACACATCAAAGCAGAGCATTTCCAGCTCAGGTCGAAACAGTTTAACAGAGCAGACGTGAATAATCGCTGCTTCTTCGTCTGTTGCATCATGTGTATTTGTATAAAGGCGGCACACCCAGGTGTGGCAGCCGTCGTCCACATCACGTACTTATTGATCTTATTAGTAATCCTGCTTTATTTATCTTGTAATATTAATTCTTGTTAACATATTTATGATTTAAACTTTATTACTTTTCTGCTGAGTTTAAGTTCCTTTAGTTCCTGGAGGAAAGTTTTCCTTCTCTGGTAAAAGAGCTGGAGTGTTTTAGCTTAGATTTTACTTTAATAATCCAATAATAGTTTTAGTCTTTTTTATTTTTAAAGTATAAATTTGCCGCTCCTCAAATGTAAGTTTTTCGTTGTCATTCATGATTTTGACCCGACGATCAGATCAAATTATGACGGGACAAAAAGATTAATTAAGAAAATAAACGACAAACTAATCGATAATGAAAATAATCTGCAGCCTTAAAAACACAACATGTAATTTGTTGCTTGGCTTCTCTAAATTTCAACAATAACAACAAACGGACTGTGTTGACGGTGTGAAGCAGCAAGGGATGATGGGAGTTGTTTTTACCTGTCGAGGTCTGATTACAGGTAAAAACACTGAATAAAGCAGTTTCACCTAAAAAAAAAATCAGTGTTTCTCCACCATGTTGGGCGAGCAGCGGACTTCCTGGAGGGGCTGTTAGCCGAGCTGCTGCTAACGTTTGCCCAGTTTATTTCTCTGATAACTTAAGATCCAGACGTCCAATGACTAAAATCCTTCTTGCGGCTAAAAGATCAAGTTAAAAACCAGCTAAATTTATCATGAAAATGTGGCTTCAAACTGAATAAAAGTCCATTTCTAACAGTTTGTGTGGAACAAGCACAACAAAGCCCATGTATTATCTTGTATGTGTGTAAGTTACTCTTTGCTAGACGCCATTGTAGCGGACAAACACGGCGCCGACGCATGCATCTTGTGCACTATACTTTTTGGTAGAGGAGGTATGACACCATTGACAGGCCACCAAATTAAACAGTCCGTTACTTTGATTAAAATGAAAACAACTCAACAACATATAGAACAAAGGTCTAGTTGTTTTTACACATTTTAATGAGGAATAATTACAGATTAGAGCTTTAAAATAATAGTTCAACATGTTGTGAAATCTTCTCGTGGTTTAGACCGATTCTTCACTCACAGACAGCAGTTATCTTAGCTTAGCATAAAGACTGGAAACAGAGGGAAACAGCTAGCCTGCACTGATTAACTTGTTACATCTTGTTTGTTTAATCTGGACAAAAAAGCTTTAAAGTGGTGAATTCTCTGCTGCCAACCGAAAACTATTAATCAGCTCCAGCTCTCTCAGATGGGAGGGGTTGGACTTCAGAGCTGAGGCCAGAGAAGCACAGCTGATCTCTGACAAACTGCAGTTAAAATGACAGATTTCTCTGGGTTTGAAAACAACTCAACAACATATAGAACATAAGTCTAGTTGTTTTTTAATGAGGAATAATTACAGATTAGAGCTTTAAACTAGAGGAAGTCGTGTTATGTAGAAAAACAGGCCTCACTCCTTGATAGATTATGGTGCAGTCTAGAAAGAGGAAAAGCTTTGTTAAACTAAAGAAAACCAAAAAAAAAAAAAATGGGGTTGAGGAATTATTGTTTTTTGAGTGCCGAAGCAGCCGAGTGTCAAACAGGAAGGATGTGGGGCATCGCTGAGGAAACCTGTACCTCTGACCTGTACTGAGCTTCAGCCTCAAGATGGAGGTCTGCTGGTGGTCAACATGCTTAAAATATCTATTCTACACACACACACACACACACACACAGATAACAATGGCTAATCCACTCGGGACATCTGGACTTTCTACAAACTGAACGATGTAAATGTAATTTTGCTGATTTTAACTGATTATTTGGCTCCATTCTAACAGTTAAAACACAAAGAACATCATAAAAGGTAAATAATGATAAATAATAAATTAATAAAATCCATCTACATGGATCCAGGTCGTCAGTCTCTCAGTGCAGAACCAGGAGAACATCAGTGTCGGTGGATTTTTTTTCTCCAAACAACAAATGAACAGAAGCATAAAATCTTAAATGTAGTTAATTTATTAAACCTCATAAATCTAAATGGCAATTTAACTGCTAATTTAGTAATTAGACCTTATGTCGAGATGTGTGCTAACACTGTGTATAGATTTATCAAGCGCCATATCTACACCCGTCATTTTACAAGATTTTGAGTAAATTATACAGACTTTTTTCTTATTTATTTATTTTTTTTTACTTTTAACATATAAAACTTAATAAAATCATTACAATGACCATCTCAATCAATTCCTCATGCCAAAATTTTATTTAAAAAAAAAATGGGCTCATTTGTCTCCGTATGATGATTTTCACCAGAAATCCAAGATGGCGACAACGATGGACACCAAATGGACCCAAAGGACAATATTTCGTGTTGGGAACATGAGAATTTGTTTACTAAACACCTTGAAGATTACATAAAACTAGAAAAATATATCAGTCGGGTGGATGAGGACCCTTCCTACTAGACTAGATGTGAAATTAGGTTTATATGGAAAGACACACACATGACTCATAGTAAAAACGGACATCTAGAAGAATATTAGATCAATATTAGATACTTTTCATGACTTCAGTTCACACTAAAGAGAGGATCAGTTTGTGATTAGCAGGTTTTTTTAGTGAATTCAGCAGCTTTGTTACTTCAAAAAACGACTTTAACGCAAAATTAAAAGATGGAAATGGAAATAAACTCTTATTTTATTAGTCAGGATAATTAGGGCATGATTAAACATAAGGACAGAATCTCTTCCTTTATGGACACAAGGTTGCCTAGCAACATCAGCTACCTGTCGCTCAGTTTGTTGTCGGTTCAGTTCGTGCTCCTTTCCGGCTGCCCAGACTAAAATATCTGTTTATGTTGGTGGAAGTTTATCCATAATTTGTAGGTTTTTCAGTCAAAGTGATGTTTGCGAGAAAATATAAAAACATTGTGTGAATCCTTAAAGTCCAGCAAACCTGGTCCATGTTTTTAAGTTCTATTCAAATATTTTAAATGCAAAGATGAGAATCTGTTCATTTCGATTTGATTTTTATTGCCATTCAATTCTTGAGTTGGTTACATCAAATACAAACTAATATTGCATAAAACTCTTCACAGTTAATGCTGGGAAGTTAAATTACTTTAACATTCAGCAAGTCAGCAACACATTTAATGTTACAGGCTGATGGTTATAAAACTAAAGACGAAGGGTTTTTGTCTTCAGCAAATGCAAAAAGGACTAAAACAATTTCTATATTTTAATCCTACACGTGTAAAACAGTCAAGCAGGAACAATAAAAGACCCGCAGCAGGGTCTCTAATGAAACATGAAGGTGCTGTTGACATTTTATTGAGGATTTAAAGCCTGAATAATACGAGCAGTGCTGATTCCTCAGGTAGTTTTTTTATCCTGTGGGACTGGATGTGAAACAGTTTTCAGCTCAGGACCCAGATTGAGTAAATTAAACCTCCTCACGGGACGGCGGCCTATTAAAACCCGCCAGTAATCCCTCACATTCACATCCAGGCCTGTAGCTGCCATGTTGGAATCCGCCCAAAACCCCAACAGAGTTTTCTGGTATTTAGGAGAGTATAATAATAATAATAATAACAATACATGTTTGTTCAAGAAGCTTCCCTACAGATCCTACAGCGTCTTAGCTGACGGACGTCCTTTCAATCACACACAGAAACATGAAATACTGAGTTTAAATTACTTAAACTGACCAAAAATAGCACAATCAGCTTCTCCTATAAAAACTCAAACAATTAGTTCACCCACATGTTTGACACTTTGAATTAGATCAAAAACAAGCTTAACTGCATCATAGGAGCCTGTTTATAACACTGTTTGGACAATTTAATAATCATTTTTGTCATTTATTAAGCAGAAATTCCCACAAAATTTGCTAGTTTCAACTTGTCAAAAGTGAAGATTTTATAGTTATGTTTGTTTTCTATGGTGATAAACTGAATATTTTGAGGTTTTTAATTGTTATTCGGACAAAAAACATTTAAAGACTTCATATTTGACTCTGGGAATTTATCACAAGCATTTTTCACTGTTTTCTGACATTTTATAGACAAAACAACTAACTGAAAATAAAAATAATTGTTAGTTGCATTCGTAGTAAACTGATAAACAATGCAGTTAGTTTTAAAGTTAAGTGTTAATATTTGATTTTTCTGGTTTTATTTCATGTCCACATGTAAATATTTCATTTAATGACACAACTACATGTTTGTAATGTTTCCAATATCCATATTATAAAGTACAATATAAACTATAAAGCTAATGATTTATTTATTTATTTAAAAGCTGTGAAACCAAAGTCCTCCTTTATGTTTTTCTGTGTTGCGTTGTGGGACAACAGTGTGAATCACAAAGACTCAAAACATGTTTGAGTGTTTTGTCTTTGTTTTACCTTTTAAAGAGTGTGTGTATTTTAGAATTTAAATGTATCTGAGTCCATTAGTCTTTATATTAATAAAACAAATCTGTGATCTGTGTTTAGTTTGATTATGTTTTCACTTCAGTCTCCAGCTGGAATCAAACTGCTGCAGCTATGAGGACGCCATGTATGTTCTATGTTTAATGCCAGTTAAAGCTCTAATCTGTAATGATTCCTCATTAAAATGTGTAAAAACAACTAGACCTATGTTCTATATGTTGTTGAGTTGTGTACTTACATTATCCCAAATGTTTCCAACAGTTTTCAAACTCAGAGAAATCTGTCATTTTAATCAAAGTAACGGACCGTTTCATTTGGTCGTCTGTCAACGGCGTCATACCTCCTCTACCAAAGAGCCACAACAACACGACGACAAAGTGACTCTGCTCGAAAGCGAAAAGTTCATTGATGATTGAACTTCACATTTAAAACCTGAACACATCTGATTAGATTATAAGTGGATTTTTATCTATTTATCTATTTATTCTTTATTCAGATTTATTAACTGCAGTTTGTCAGAGATCAGCTGCGCTTCTCTGGCCTCAGCTCTGAAGTCCAACCCCTCCCATCTGAGAGAGCTGGAGCTGATTAATAGTTTTCTGTTGGCAGCAGAGAATTCACCACTTTAAAGCTTTTTTGTCCAGATTAAACAAACAAGATGTAACATGTTAATCAGTGCTCGCCCAACATGGTGGAGAAACACTGATTTTTTTTAGGTGAAAAAAATGAGCATGGAGGCTTTATTTCCTTCCATACGTCTTCTTTCCTTCCTTCCTCTCATCCTCACTTCCCTCTATATTTCCTTATTTCCCTCCTTCTTTTGTTCCTTATATCCTTCCTTCCTTTCCTCCCTCTTTCTTCCTTCATGTGATTTATTAGCTGAAACTGCTTTATTCAGTGTTTTTACCTGTAATCAGCGGGTCCCTTTGTTCTGGAGAGGAGGAGACCTCTGTGGGTAAAAACATCCTGAACCATCAACACTGGAGTAATCCTATCTGCTGAAGCTGCTGGTTTAACTACCAAGACAACAACTCCCATCATCCCTTGCTGCTTCACACCGTCATCACACTCCATCTGTTTTTATTGTTGATATTTAGAGACGCCGAGCGACTGAAATTACATATTGTGTGTTTAAAGGATCTATTTTCTGGTCTGTTTCCAAAGTGAATAAGTGAAACTCTGGCTCTCACCTGTCCCGTCCTGCCCAGCTCCAGCTCCATCAGAGCGACGGGGCCGCTGTGAGCTGCGTCCCCCCGGCTGGCCGCCGTCTGGAGGTCCACCCTCCAGGAGAGGCCCCTGAGGCCGGGCTCCCAGCGGCTTTGAGCCAGCAAGCTCTCCCTCACCCGGACCCGCTGGCTCTTCCAGAAGCGGGAGAGAGCGGCGGCCTGTTCCGCCGTCACGCCACCGCCCTGCTTCTTGGTCTGAGCTGTGAGGAAGGCCTCCAGCTGAGCGTGGTCCATGTCTGCCGTGGCGATGGACTGCGAGACGGAGGAGGAGAGCGGCGGGAGGATGAATACAGCGTCAAACTGACAGGAATTATTATTAAAAGATGTAAAAATGTAGATATAAAGCTGCTACAAACATGTTTTATTAAATATTTATGGTGAAAATCTTTGATCTGCAGCAAATATTTTAACAAAATTCAACACAAACACAGAAAAGCATCTCTTTGTGGCTTCGGCTCCATAATTAACTGTTAACATCACTGTTAGCACTATTTAGTTAGTGTGAACATCAGCTGATTGGCTCTCGTTCTCAACCTGAAGGTCACGACTGCAACTAACTAATTTGCTAAATATTTCTTTCTATTAATTGATTAGCTGTTTGGTCAATAAATCACTGAAGCGACATCTTCAAATGTCTGTTTTTTTTCTGACCTTAACTACAAAACTGAAAAAAATATTCTAAAAATATTCAGTTTAAGATCACAGAAGACAGAGAAAACCATAAAATCCTCACATCTGACGAGACGGAACCAGATCATTTGCAATTACTCGACTGTCAAAACAGTTGCTCATTAATATTCTGTTGATTGACTAATCGATTAATTGATTAATCGACTTTAATCAATTCTCTGGTTCTAACTTCTCAGGTGTGAATATTTGCTGCTTTTCTTTGTTAATTATCAGAGTAAAATGAATATCTTCAGGTTTTGGACTGTTGGTCGGACAAAATGAGAGAAAGATATAAATCCATGAAAACATTTGACTCTTTTATTAGAATCTGTTCATTATTATTATTACATAATTTCATTTTGATCTGTATCTGTTATTGCTCATGTTTTCTTTTATTATTTAACTGTTCATTAACTTTTCTTGGATATATCTGCACTTTGAACTGTATTCGACTTGTATGAAAACTTCTATATAAATTCAGTTTGATTGATTGATCTCGCTGAACTATAGAAAACTGGCATTTTTAACTAATTCACAGACTAAATTTAATTTAATATTATTCAATTTATGGAGACAATAATCAGCAGATTAATGGATAATGAAAATAATCATCAGCTCTGCTTTAAAACAACAACAGTGGAATAACATCTTAAAAAAAAAGAGTAAAGTTTGAAAGCTCTTAGAACTGAATGTAATTTAATATAATTTTATTTTATTTGATACAGTACAGAGCATGAAACTATGAGGCTGCACAGAGAATCAGTAACAGACTCACACACCCAGCGACCTTTGATCTCTTATCTTTTAGTGCTTGATGTGCAATTTAACTGGATTTATGCTCTTGTCTATCGTGTGTGTGCAGCAGCTTAAAGTGACCTGTTGAGGTTACTGCAGGTCATTGATCACCTGAACTGTGAGGTGAGCATGTTAGTGCTGCCACCTGCTGACGGGAACATGAAACATGAACATGAAAGCTGTTCTGACCATTAGAAGATCCCTTCATATTTACAAAAAAATGTATTTAAAAAGTTTATGTGAAGCTAAATATGAAGCTTCAGCGTCCAAATGAGTCAAATCCAGTAGATATCTTTCAACGTTACAGTCTTTTTAGTCCCTCTTTTTTTTTCTATACTTCCACCTGCAGCTCAACAGGGAAATTCAGACTGATGAAGCTGATCAGAAGAAGAACACACACTTTAAAATGCATTTTTTAGGATCTTTTTAACATCCAGTATGAACAGGAGGAACGAAAAAACCTCTTCGACAGCTCATACGGACGCCTGACTGCTGGTTTCCAGGTGACGTTGTAGTGGGATGTACACATGCAAACCTACCAGTATAACAATTACAAAATACTGTTTTACAAGTAAAAGTCCTGCTTTCAACTCCCATTTAAACACAGTCGACCTCACTTGTATAAAAGCATACGTTTTTCTCCCATCAGTGTAATTGTAGCGATGACTGAAATCCAACATAAATGACATGAAAACATAACATTCATTGTAAATACTCAACCTTTTTTGCCGATATGCCGATATCTAACCCACTGCAGCTAAGTATGATGAAGAAAGACAATATATGAAGGAAGAATTTAGGAAGCGTTAAAACTTACAACTTAATTTACTTAGAGGTTTGTGGACACACTGTGGATTTTTGTCCTCCATCATTTGAAGGAGTTCTTTTTAACATCCAGTATGAACAGAAAAACCTCATTTGGACACCTGACTGCTGCTTTAAGACACACCTGTGAACCAACACTAACATTTAGGACAGTCCAATCAGCATTCATATATATTTATTATCAGCTGATATTCACCTGAAATCCTCTACAAAGCAGAATCTTCCTCTACTTTTAAAACTCTTTCACATACTGTTGATTAAACTTGACACTGTTCCTTTTTTAAAATTTTACAGCCGTAATTACTGTAATAGACATTTCGACTACATCTGTTGCTATCGTATGTTCACTGCTGCCATTAATAATGTCAGTAATTAGAATGAAATGCAGTGTTTCCTCTAGGTTAAATGGTTTGGCGTGGGAATTAGCAGGCGGCTATACATTTCTCCGTTTTCTATTTATCAGTTTAGCATCGCTAAGCTAGGCTAACCCATTGTTGCTAACTTTGGAGCTAACCCCTTCACTTTTCCAGCAGTTGGGGAAACAACAGACGTGACTTTTCATGGTGTTGACAAGCTGCAGCGTTTATTAACTGACACACTGTAGTCTGTACTGTACATTTACTGCCAGACTGACATCTTACTGCTACTGCTAACCGTTTCCTCTGCTCCGTTATCATTAACCGTTATTTAACTGCTCACTGGCTAAGCAGTTACGCTACCTGTAGTTTCCATGGCAACGACACAGACGTTAACTGACGTTTCGAGACAGCGCTGCCCAGCGGCTCCCAAACGCTATTGATTTGAGAGTGGATATTTAGCGTTATTTTTGACATTTAAAAAACATTTTTGGTCTGGCGAGGGTTCTCGTTGTACTATTATAGAGGAAACAGTGAAATGATTGCTTTCTCTCTGGAAATGAAGTGGTCTGTGGTTACTTCCAGGTTGAGGTGTTTTACCTTCAGGAGACCTTTCATCTTCTCGTGCAGAGCCTTGAACTCCTCGTGCGGCAGCTCGGGATATAACTCATGTTTCAACAGTTCCTCTGTGATCTCCGTGTTGTTGTAATAAACTTTCTGAGCTATTCCGTTCAGCAGACCGCTCAGAGACTTCGCTGCCTCCACGTCCGCCATGTTTTCCCTCATCACAGAGTCACGTGAAGCGGGTTGGGGGAATCGTTGTGTCACGTGAAGCGCTGCGCAGCCACACGGCATTGTGGGAGTTGTAGTTTTATGGTGTTTAGGCTTATGTTTGAGGCTGTTATCATATCACCAGTGGTGGAAAGCTACTAAATACTATACTATACTTAAAGTACTATACTTAAAATAAAGTGTTTCCATTTCGACTTAACTAAATTTCAGAGAGAAATATTGTACTTTCTACTTCACTATATTTATTATTATGTTGTTGCAACAGTGCAGGAGCTGCTCCAGCTATGATATGATATGGATGGTGGTGAGGTTGGCAGTGGGGCAGGTGTGGATGATGGCAGCGGAGGGGGGTGAGGGTAAAAAGAAAGTAAAAATAATAGTAAAGATGCAGGTGTTGTGGCCTTGAGTTCAGCAAATGTTGATAGTATTACAGGTGGAGGTCAGGGTGGTAGAGGAGGAGGAAGCAGAGGCCAGAAAGAATGGGTGGATGCAGAGCAGGGAGAAAACACAGAGGTGGGAGGGAGCGACATGCAGAAGGGTAAGCAGGCACAGAGAGGTGGAAAATGTGGGGAGTTAATCAGCCACAGAAAAGGGAGGAGGGGGGTCAACAGAAGAGTTCACAGCAGCAGAGGAGGTGAGAGGTGGAGAAAAACAAAACTACACAATGCATGCAGAAAAAATAGATCAAAAGTGTTTCTATTTGTATGATTACAGACTCGTTTTCATTTCACTTGGCTGAATGTGACTTTTCTTTGTAACACCATTTCATTTTACACTGTATGAAATACTTCATTCATGTTTCTGACTCCCGCCCCTCCCTCTGTCTCCGCTCTGTCTCCATGTGAAATGATGGGAAGCAGGGGGACTACTGGTCTGTGGGAGAGATTTAATCCAGCCAGTGGTGGTGGGGTGAGGAGGGGCAACTTTTGACTGCTACTGAATACAGTAGCAGTCAAAAGTTTAGACAGTACAGGGGCTCCAGCCCCCAGTGACCCTCTAAGAAGGATTACAGGTATATAGATGAGTTCTTGGTGACGTGTCTCTATATGTGGCTTCTATGAACATGTTGACTTATCTTTTCTTATTCTCTCTTTGATAAAATGGGTCAAACAAAAGCCTTCTTCAGTGTCAGTTTCACTGTTTCATGTTTGCATGAAAAAATTTGAATGATTTTACATTTCAGATAAAAGTGTGACTGTTCAAGTGCTTCTCTGTTTCTTTGAAACTTTAATTTCTTCTACATACAGCAAATAAGAAACACTGTTGTTTCCTTAAATATAAAAGGTAAAGTGCACATTATAGACTGAATCATGAACATATTTCTTTTTTACTTGTTTCATTTCTTTATTAGTGCAATAAAGTGATAACAGTACAAGCAGGGCTGCAGGAAGTGTCTGTGACAGAGCTCCACTGCAGATAATGAGAGGGTGTAGAGGGGGGAGTAGAGGAGAAAGGGGCTGAGTTGCTTGGTCTGAGGTTTCTGTCTGGACCTAACTGTGGCAGCCCCCAGACCCTGAGGAGGGGTCTGCCAACTGTAGGACTATTGTAGCCTATTTTAGTGTGTCAGAGGGTGAGAGGACCCCCAGACCCTGAGGAGGGAGTCCTAGGTGGAGTTCTTGGTGACGTGTCTCTATATGTGGCTTTTATGAACACGTTGACTTATCTTTTCTTATTCTCTCTCAGATAAAATGGGTCAAACAAAAGCCTTCTTCAGTGTCAGTTTCACCGTTTCATTACTGCATGAAAAGAATTTGAATGCTTTTACATTTCAGATAAAAGTGTGACTGTTCAGCTACAGAAAGTGCTTCTCTGTTTCTTTGAAACTTGAATTTCTTTTACATTCAGCAAATAAGACACACTGTTGTTTCCTTGAATGTAAAATTAAAACAACAAACATAAACATACATCTTGGTAATAAAACTATGGACTAAGGATTTTTTTTCTGGGGTAACAGTGAAAGCTTCCACCACTTGCAAGCCTGTCATTACTGTTGTTATCACATACAGCTCTGCATGGACTGTCAGTAGCAGCTGCTGCAGTTATGTACAGTAATTTCACATTAATAATCAGTGTGAGCACAGACAGAGAGAGTTTCACATCTCATAGCCGGAGATAATATATTATTAATAAACAATCTCATATTAGTGAGTTTAGTCTTTTTCTCCCAGTGTGGGTATTTAGTTCTTCTATTCAAACCTCCTGATGCTAATCTTGTCTCTCTCACTGCTCGTTTGACCATTTTATTTACCTCTTTACTTTCCAGTATTCCACAGAAAATAGCTTTTATTTATATTTAGGATTTAAAAAAAATCTTTTGTTAACCATAAATTGTTTGTTCAAAATTGAAGTTTTCTTGGAGAATGTCATCCTGCACACATACACACGAACCTACAAAGAGAGGAGTGTTACTCCCTCCACTGACAGCGTCTTATCTTCTCTTTCGTTCTCAGTTGTGAATGTGTGAAAAGTGAGAATTTGAATGTTCAAATAATGGAATAGCACCAGAGTTTGACCATAGTCCTCCTCTTCTCTTTAAAAGTGTCTGTTCTTTCTGACTGTGTTCACTGCAGCAACACTTTACCTTCAAACACTGAGAGGAAAACAGAAGAAGTGGACGACTTCAGAGCTTCCATCAGACATCGTTCTCAAAGGTAAAAGACACGCTAGAAGCTAACAGATTGGATTTTAGTATAACTTCACAGGGAGTCAAAAGACCCTCTTGATTTTAGTAACTTTTTTGGGCTCAATGATGTTTCAGTAATCCTCATGTTTCTGTTTATAATAGTTCCTGAATTTAATCAGTATCCCAGTGATCCATAAATAATAATAATGATTCATAAATTAATCACTTGCAGCGCCATATGTAAACTGAAAGTAGAAATTAAAATGTAGTCTAGTATGTTATATGTTATATATTTTTTTTTACAAGTTTAAGTTTATACGTTTAAATCTGCTAGATTTGTTTCAATAGAATTTCTGACATTTTGTGAACAAAATAGGCGTTTAATACTTTTTAATTAATGTTTTATCTTCATATTGCAACGTACATGTGATCCTAGTAATAATGCTTAAATTGATTTTTGAATTTAGTTTTTAAAATAACACATCACAGCCAACACATCTGCTTGTGTTGTAAATAGTTGTTGGTTTTCATCAGAAACTGTTGAGAATGATCCTTCATAACCGACCAGTTTGATGTGTGTATAAACATGGAGGTTTCTGTAGATATCTGGCAACAGTCTATTTGCACAAACATGAACCAGTGTGTCTGCTGTGTATAATTAACTATAGACAACATTCATCATTATAAACACTGCAGATGGAACAGATACATGCTGCCTTCAGATGACTTTAAACAGAACCTCCAGAGTAAAATAAGGACTGTTATTATAGAATAATAACTGTTGTGGATGACAGGTGCTGGTAAGAGTCACTCATTAATCTTCATTCAGTCCTGTGTGTATTTAACACCTAAATACTGTTGGTGGACAGTAGAAAGATAAATAAACTATAAATAGAAGAGTTTATATGATTTCATTGAGTTTTATATGAGTGCGACTTTAACAAATAAAGTACCAAACTTTAGGTGTAAAGGAAGGAGGGTTTAAGGGAGTTTCTGATAGGACACATGCAAATCAGGGTCAGCCCTCCCTGATAATAAAACTGAAGCTGTTTGTTAAATGTCAAAAACGCTACAAGAAGTTTAATTTAAATAGTTTAGCTGTTTCGTACAGCAATTGGCTCATATAACTTACTATTAACTTTCTTAATGCATCCATGCATCCAGAGAGAAAAAAGGGCTAATTTGAGGGTAATTTAAATGTGACTTTAGATGATGTTATCATGAGAGCCTGATATGCATGAAGTGGTTAAATGAGGTATTAGTGATGATAATGTGTTCTGTTATTAATGTTTGTTTGCAGATGGCCAACCTGTGGTGGATCACTGTGACACTGACCTTCTTTCTGTCTGCTGGATGTTTGGCTGTGGTGGACAAGAACAAACTGGCTGATCTTATAAAAGAGATAAAGGGACTCAAGTGAGTCAACATCCTTTTTATTTAAAAAAAATGTGTCTGATATTATTATGTTGGTGCTGTGGTGGAAGAAGAACTCAGATCCATTAAGTAAAACTACAACTTAAGTAAAAGTACACAAGTATTATCAGCTGAGTTTACTTAAAGTATTAAAGGTAAAAGTAATTATTTAGCAGAAAATCTGCCCCATGACTGATATAATATATACATGCAATATTATGAAAACCTTATACTGTTGCATCATTGTGTAAGCAGCACTATAATATATTTTTATATTGTATTATGAGCTTGATGTAGTTAAAGTATTGCAGTAAAAGTAGTGGTTTGGTCCCTCTGACTGATATATTATTATATATGACATCATTAGATTATTAATACTGAAGCATCAGTGTTAGAGCAGCATGTTACTGTTGTAGCTGCTGGAGGTGGAGCTAGTTTACACTACTTTATATACAGTTAGCTAGTTTAGTCCACTTGTTCCCAACCTAGGGGTCGGGGCCCCTCCAAAGGGTCAGCAGATAAATCTGAGGGGTCGTGAGATGATTAATGGGAGAGGAAAGAAGAAAAAACAAAGTTCTGATACACAAATCTGTTTTCAGTTTCTGGCCTTTTTCTCTAATCTTTGATTTTTGCTGAAATATTGGATCATTTGAACATTTATTGAAATGAAAGCATGTGAGAAGTTTAGAGGGAAAAATCACTATTTGGTGGAGCTGTTAACAACTCATAGACATGTGAAATGTGACCCCGACTACACACTGCTTTTTGTAAGACGTCAAAAGACAAAAAGGTTGGAAACCACTGGTTTCATCTTTAACAATGTGTTTTATGTATAATTTGAAAAATAAACATAGTCCAGCGAAAAGTACAATCTTTCATTGTCATGTAGTGGAGTAGAAGCAGGAAGTAGCATCAAATGGAAATACTGAAGAAAAGTACATGCTAAAGTACAGTATATGAGTATTTCAATAAATGTATATATTATATTCCACCACTGATATTGTGTACAGATACTTTCTATTTGAAGTGTCTGTGACCTTGACTTAAAACATTTGATGATATGAACGGCAAATGTGAGTTTCTTGATGCTGTTCTATTATTTGGGCATCAGAACATATTTAGACTGTCAGTTCACCAGTCCAGTCATGTGATGTGTAAGAAGCTGAACAATCTTTTTGTGTCCAGTGTGTTTGTTCATCCATATCTTATGTATTATGGTAGAGAGAGATTTGCTTGTTTACTCAGAAATGTATTTTCTTCCTCACAAATAGGACACATTGCTACTCTGCTAATATTAAACAGACTAGGTTGAAACCAGTGTTTCATGTTTTAAGCTAGAAAGCTGCAGGTTACTGAAACTGTTTCTTTGCAGTGGTTTCCAGTTTCCTTTAGAATCCACTTTAAAATCATATTAATTACATACAATAAGGTTTTAAATGGCCTCACACTGGATTATTAGGTGAATGTTTAACTTTTTTTTACCGTCTTCACTGTCTGATGGTCTCACTGTTAAAGTCTTTTAGCAGCAGTGGGGATAGAAGAAGAGACAACAGGTCTTAACTGTTGGACCATCAGGATGCCTCTCTACTTAATGTTTTCTGTTGTGTTTCTTTTAACAGGATACGTGAAGATGGTGGAATCTACAGTGTGGCTGTAAGCATCGCCAGGAAAGGAGACAACTATAAAATGAAGGATAAGTTTCGGCCCAAACATGATGACGTAACAAAGATTAATGATGGTCAAGTGTTCAGTAGTAAGAGAGTAGTTGCTGCAAAACCACGTCAAATAAGTACGACTGCGACAGAGCATGCAGAGTGGCGTGTTTTGGGAGAAGTTATTGAAAAACTTAAAGCAAATCAATTTGAGGGTGGTGATTTGTTGGTCATCTTCTCTTCTTCCTCTCCATGTTATGAAACTTGTGCAGTGAAAGATGGCAAGTTTAATATACTTGACATGATTGATGAAATAAAAAAAACAAACAATTGGACGAATTATGCACTTGTGTTTGAACGAGTATACGATAATCCTTCGCAGACGCCTGAAAACAAAAGGCATGCCCTCGTGAATATTGGGAACTCAATTGGGGGTCTTGAAAACGTATTCCGCTGTTATGACACAGCTAACACTAGTTTTACGTGTGTTAGCTGCTTCGACAATGGACAGGCTGAAAACATTGCACAGATATGCGTTAATAAATATGCAGCCAAGCCACAGCAGGCGTCTGAGGTAAAGGTGTCAGATGGTGCCAGAGCACGCGGCTGAGGTAGAGGTGTCACAGGGTTGAAAAGTTCTGGGGACCAAAGTGATTCAGATCAAATGGATTCATTAGAACCTGAACACCCTCAAGATTATCTGCACTATGCAAAGCTACTCTTCAGCATTTTCATTTACTTTCTGCTTTTATTCTTACTGGTAAACTCGACTCAGTTTAGAGGTAATTTATTGTTATTGGTTTGAATGATTCAGAAATAATCAGATGTTCAGTTTTCTATCCAATAATACAACAATTTAAAAAAAGAAATTCAGTAAACAGTTCCTAAATCATAATTATACATCGATCTGATGGATGAAAAATAACAATTTAAAAACTGAATTCAATCCTCAACAACTTGTATTGATAACACAGATCACAAATGTATTTTTACAATCATAATTTCAGATTAGAATAACAAACCTGCAGCATCTATCTGACAGCCTTTAGTGTGAAAAGAATCAATAAATGTTTGTCTGCTTTGATATTTGGTTGTTTAATCTACAGATTTGTGCCTCGGTATGGTTGTCTTGAATCCTAAATTACAGGAGGATGTGACCTCTGACCCCGGCAGTGTTTGTGCCTTCTCTTACCATTAACAGAGTCTTGAATTGAACCCCTCATGTCACTTTGAGCTGATAGGAAACCATCACTGAAGGTTATTGATCATTGTCATGTTATAGCAGTTTATAGTAACATTGTGTATGTACTTTAGTAAAGTGTATTTACAGACTCATGTCATTGTACTCCATCATTCTGTAAAACATTTCTGATTAAAGCTTGGCTCAGCATCATTCTGCTCTGTCTTTTTTTACATCATATGGGAACTCCTGAACAACAGAAGTGTTATCTGTTAAAGTGTTGAATCTGTAAGCTAACAGTTCACTTTGTTTTATATTACATCACTTTACAGCCTTCATTAACAGCATCTGTCTGCAGTGACATGTGACAGTGGTGTTGCCTCATATAAAGAAGGCAGGTGAAGGGGATGTTAACTGACAGAAATATGAACCAAAAAGAGGCAAAAATGTACATAAACATATTGAATTAGCTAATGTTAAAATATTAGAGGCTTTATCTCATAATTATGACACAATTATCATTGTGACTTGAGTTTTCCTGCTTCTACTGCTGTTGTATTTCACATCACACGCACATTTCACAGCATATCAAGACGTCTGATTAAACTAATAATTACAATAATAATAATACCATCCTCATCATTCAGTGACATTAATATCTCCCAGTGTCTCAAATCAAGGAGGAAATAAAAGCAAAATAAATCAGGAAGCATCATTTTGGCTCCTCAAATGATGATTGATAACCACCTTAAACTTTTCACATAATAACAAGATCAGGATCCCATAAGTATGAGATAAGTAATAATTATGGGATAGTTTTCTTGTAATTATACAGACTTAAGTCATAATTATGAGATAAGGACTCAATAACTTAAGCTGAAGCAAAAGCATCAGACAGTCCTTGAGGTCAGAGGTCATCGAGTCTACACACACAGACTGTTTGGCCAAAAAGGAATCATAATGTCAAACGTTTCTTCTCTTCCTGGGTTTGTTATCTTACAGAACTACAAAGGCAGGGAGAAGATGTAAGCTTTTATTCTTTATTATCTTTAAATCTTTCAACTGTTACTGCAGACCAACTATTACGTACATTGATATTCACTTTACACATATTATACTTTTCAACAATAGATTTTACAAAAACATTTAAACAAATGACTCGTTCTTCATTCGGCTCAACAATACTTTAAGTCAAAAATATGACAGATATGACCTGGATATCAGTTCAGACTCACATCATGAAGTTCACCTTTACACCACCAGGAGGAGCCAAAACATTTTCATTGATGACAGCATCCCCTAACCATCAGTTTACTGAAGTACACCATTCAATCAGATAGACCACACCACACCATATTACCCTACTGTAAACAATCAGATGGAGGAAAAACCCAAATGTTACTGTTATTGTGTCTGAAATCAAGAAAGAATGTAAATAGTTGAGAAGAAATGTCTAAAATAATATATGTTGTTGTTGATGGGTAAAGAAATGTGAAAGAGAGAAAAAGACTGATAGTCAGCACACATGGATGTAAACAATGCAGGTTTCAAGTTCTTCCAAAACTCTTCAAATGTATAATGAGGAAAGAAAGAAACACATTAAACATTTATATTTATATTTCATCCTTATTTTTACTCCATCACATTATATATATATATATATATATATATATATAAATACACACACACACATATATTTATATATATATTCAAACTAAATTTTACTCAGCGACACTTTTATGTGGTTGAATTTAGAAACAAAAGGGAAGTGACTCTTCTTGTGTTGTTGAGGTTACTGCAGGTCACTGTGCACCTGAACTGTGAGGTGAGAACTGAGACCACAGTGACGATACACATGTTAGTGCTGCCACCTGCTGACATCAGCTGACACACACAGGAATATACTAATGAATGAAAACATAGCAGTTTGATGAAAGGACAGAGTCACAGTTTTTCAGGTCTGTCTTATAACAACAGTCAGGAGCCCAAATGAACATTAACCTGTTTTCCCTTGCTGTAATCATTCCTCCTGTTCATACTGACCATCAGAAGATCCTTCATAATGACCTTACAATGGAAGTGATGGAGGACTAAATCCACAGTCTGTACAAAAATATATTTGAAAGTTTATGTGAAGCTAATATGAAGCTTCAGCGTCCAAATGAGTCAAATCCAGTAGATATCTTTCAACGTTACAGTCTTTTTAGTGCCAAAGTTCCTCTTTTTGTTTCTATACTTCCACCTGCAGCTCAACAGGGAAACACAAAGAGGAGAATTTGATGCTAAAAAGACTGTAAATGTGTCAGATATCCACTTGATATGACTAACTCAGACTGATGAAGATGAATAGAAGCTTCACAGCTGACAGTGTGGATGATTTTAACCTCTGCTACTGGTCTGTGGGAGAGATTTAATCCAGCCAGTGGTGGTGGGGTGAGGAGGGGGAGGAGGGAGAGGGAGGGAGATGTTGAATGAGTGTGTGAGAGGGAGAGAGAGTGTCTGGCAGATGTGCTTGACTATAATATTTATAATTATTATTATCATCATCTCCTCCACACTTCTTAATAACAATAATAATGGTAACAATAATAATAATAGTAATCAATAGTATTAATGATAATATTACTGAGAAAAAGATATCCTGGGCCTCTGATTGTTTTGTATGTTTTTGTTAATAAATTCCATGTCTCGGGTGTTTTACTTTGTTAAAAGAGTCTTAATTTGGGTAGATGGTGGATTAATGTTTGACCCATAGAGCACCAAGGGTGAGGCATAACATGGACAAGGGATCGTTGTGTCACGTGAAGCGCTGCGCAGCCACACGGCATTGTGGGAGTTGTAGTTTTATGGTATTTAGGCTCACGTTTGAGGATGTTATCATATCAGCAGTGGTGGAAAGTTACTAAATACATTAACTCAAGCACTGTACTGAAAATAAAGTGCTTCCATTTCGACTTTACTACATTTCAGAGGGAAATATTGCACTTTCTACTCCACTACATTTAGTAATATGTTGTTGCAACAGTTCAGGAGCTGCTCCAGCAATGATATGATATGGGTGGTGGTGAGGTTGGCAGAATCCAATCTGTTATCTTTTACCTTTGAGAACGATGTCTGATGGAAGCTCTGAAGTCGTCCACTTCTTCTGTTTTCCTCTCAGTGTTTGAAGGTAAAGTGTTGCTGCAGTGAACACAGTCAGAAAGAACAGACAATTTTAAAGAGAAGAGGAGGACTATGGTCAAACTCTGGTGCTATTCCATTATTTGAACATTCAAATTCTCACTTTTAATGTATTCACAACTGAGAACAAAAGAGAAGATAAGATGCTGTCGGTGAAGGGAGAAACACTCCTCTCTTTGTAGGTTCATGTGTATGTGTGCAGGATGACATTCTCCAAGAAAACTTCAATTCTGAACAAACAATTTATGTTTAACAAAAGATTTTTTTTAAATCCTAAATATAAATAAAAGCTATTTTCTGTGGGATACTGGAAGAGCAGGAAGATGTAAATAAAATGGTCAAACGAGCAGTGAGAGAGACAAGATTAGCATCAGGAGGTTTGAATAGAAGAACTAAATACCCACACTGGGAGAAAAAGACTCAGCTCACTAATATGAGATTGTTTGTTAATCATTTACTATCTCTGGCTATGAAAAAATGAAATATGAAACTCAACTCAACAGTTTATGGTTTCTGCTTCATTGCAGAAGAATCAGTGAGAGGACTTCTGCTGATTATTAATGTGAAATTACTGTACATAACTGCAGCAGCTGCTACTGACAGTCCATGCAGAGCTGTATGTGATAACAACAGTAATGACAGGCTTGCAAGTGGTGGCAGCTTTCACTGTTACCCCAGAAAAAAAATCCTTAGTCCATAGTTTTATAACCAAGATGGATGTTTATGTTTGTTGTTTTAATTTTACATTCAAGGAAACAACAGTGTCTTATTTGCTGAATTTAAAAGAAATTCAAGTTTCAAAGAAACAGAGAAGCACTTTCTGTAGCTGAACAGTCACACTTTTATCTGAAATGTAAAAGCATTCAAATTCTTTCATGTAAGGTTGAAACGGTGAAAGTGACACTGAAGAAGGCTTTTGTTTGACCCATTTTATCTAAGACAGAATACGAAAAGATAAGTCAACGTGTTCATAGAAGCCACATATAGAGACACGTCACCAAGAACTCCACCTAGGACTCCCTCCTCTGGGTCTGGGGGCCCTCTCACCCTCTGGCACTCACTAAAATAGTCTACAATAGTCCTACAGTTGGCAGACCCCTCCTCAGGGTCTGGGGGTCCTCTCACTCTCTGGCACTCACTAAAATAGGCTACAATAGTCCTACAGTTGGCAGACCCCTCCTGACTGAGTTGAGGGACTGAGTTGCTTGGTCTGAGGTTTCTGTCTGGACCTAACTGTGGCAGCCCCCAGACCCTGAGGAGGGGTCTGCCAACTGTAGGACTATTGTAGCCTATTTTAGTGAGTGCCAGAGGATGAGAGGACCCCCAGACCCTGAGGAGGGGTCTGCCAACTGTAGGACTATTGTAGCCTATTTTATTTACCTCTTTCTGCTCTTCCAGTATCCCACAGAAAATAACTTTTATTTATATTTAGGATTTTAAAAAAAGTCTTTTGTTAAACATAAATTGTTTGTTCAGAATTGAAGTTTTCTTGGAGAATGTCATCCTGCACACATACACATGAACCTACAAAGAGAGGAGTGTTACTCCCTTCACCGACAGCATCTTATCTTCTCTTTTGTTCTCAGTTGTGAATACATTAAAAGTGAGAATTTGAATGTTCAAATAATGGAATAGCACCAGAGTTTGACCATAGTCCTCCTCTTCTCTTTAAAATTGTCTGTTCTTTCTGACTGTGTTCACTGCAGCAACACTTTACCTTCAAACACTGAGAGGAAAACAGAAGAAGTGGACGACTTCAGAGCTTCCATCAGACATCGTTCTCAAAGGTAAAAGATACGCTAGAAGGTAACAGATTGGATTTTAGTATAACTTCACAGGGAGTCAAAAGACCCTCTTGATTTTAATAACTTTTCTGGGCTCATTGATGATCCAGTAATCCTGTTTTTCTGAATTTCTGACATTTTGTTAACAAAATAGTCGTTTAATACTTTTTAATTAATGTTTTATCTTCATATTGCAACGTACATGTGATCCTAGTAATAATGCTTAAATTGATTTTAGAAACTAGTTTTTAAAATAACACATCACAGCCAACACATCTGCTTGTGTAGTAAATAGTTGTTGGTTTTCATCAGAAACTGTTGAGAATGATCCTTCATAACCGATCAGTTTGATGTGTGTATAAACATGGAGGTTTCTGTAGATATCTGGCAACAGTCTATTTGCACAAACATGAACCAGTACATCTGCTGTGTATAATTAACTATAGACAACATTCATCATTATAAACACTGCAGATGGAACAGATACATGCTGCCTTCAGATGACTTTAAACAGAACCTCCAGAGTAAAATAAGGACTGTTATTAAAGAATAACAACTGTTGTGGATGACAGGTGCTGGTAAGAGTCACTCATTAATCTTCATTCAGTCCTGTGTGTATTTAACACCCAAATACTGTTGGTGGACAGTAGAAAGATAAATAAAAGACTTTGTATGATTTAATTGAGTGCACCAAGCTTTAGGTGTGAATGAGGGAGAGAAACAGAGAGAACAATGATGAATTTGAGGGTAATTTAAATGTGACTTTAGATGAAGTGGTTAAATGGGGTCTCAGTAATGATAATGTGCTCTGTTATTAATGTTTGTTTGCAGATGGCCAACCTGTGGTGGATCACTGTGACACTGACCTTCTTTCTGTCTACTGGATGTTTGGCTGAGGTGGACCAGAACAAACTGGCTGCTCTTGTAAAAGATATAAAGGACCTCAAGTGAGTCAACATCCTTTTTAGTTTAAAAAAAAATGTGTCTGATATTATTATGTTGGTGCTGTGGTGGAAGAAGAACTCAGATCAATTAAGTAAAACTACAACTTAAGTAAAAGTACACAAGTATTATCAGCTGAGTTTACTTAAAGTATTAAAGGTAAAAGTAATTATTTAACAGAAAATATTATGAAAACCTTATACTGTTGCATCATTGTGTAAGCAGCACTATAATATATATATTGTATTATGGTTCCTCTGACTGATATATTATTATATATGACATCATTAGATTATTAATAGTGAAGCATCAGTGTTAGAGCAGCATGTTACTGTTGTAGCTGCTGGAGGTGGAGCTAGTTTACACTACTTTATATACAGTTAGCTAGTTTAGTCCACTGGTTCCCAACCTAGGGGTCGGGGCCCTCCAAAGGGTCAGCAGATAAATCTGAGGGGTCGTGAGATGATTAATGGGAGAGGAAAGAAGAAAAAACAAAGTTCTGATTCACAAATCTGTTTTCAGTTTTTGGACTTTTTCTCTAATCTTTGATTTTTGCTGAAATATTGGATCATTTGAACATTTATTGAAATGAAAGCATGTGAGAAGTTTAGAGGGAAAAATCACTATTTGGTGGAGCTGTTAACAACTCATAGACATGTGAAATGTGACCCCGACTACACACTGCTTTTTGTAAGACGTCAAAAGACAAAAAGGTTGGAAACCACTGGTTTCATCTTTAACAATGTGTTTTATGTATAATTTGAAAAGTAAAGATAAACATAATCCAGCGAAAAGTACAATCTTTCATTGTCATGTAGTGGAGTAGAAGCAGGAAGTAGCATCAAATGGAAATACTGAAGAAAAGTACATGCTAAAGTACAGTATTTGAGTATTTGAGTAAATGTATATATTATATTCCACCACTGATATTGTGTACAGATACTTTCTATTTGAAGTGTCTGTGACCTTGACTTAAAATCTTTGATGATATGAACGGCAAATGTAAGTTTCTTGATGCTGTTCTATTATTTGGGCATCAGAACATATTTAGATCTTCACACAACTATTAAAACAACAGTGTTACTCAGACAGACTGTCTGTCAGTTCACCAGTCTGGTCATGTGATGTGTAAGAAGCTGAACAATCTTTTTGTGTCCAGTGTGTTTGTTCATCCATATCTTATTTATTATGGTAGAGAGAGATTTGCTGGTTTACTCAGAAATGTATTTTCTTCCTCACAAATAGGACACATTGCTACTCTGCTAATATTAAACAGACTAGGTTGAAACCAGTGTTTCATGTTTTAAGCTAGAAAGCTGCAGGTTACTGAAACTGTTTCTTTGCAGTGGTTTCCAGTTTCCTTTAGAATCCACTTTAAAATCATATTAATTACATACAATAAGGTTTTAAATGGCCTCACACTGGATTATTAGGTGAATGTTTAACTTTTTTTTACCGTCTTCACTGTCTGATGGTCTCACTGTTAAAGTCTTTTAGCAGCAGTGGGGATAGAAGAAGAGACAACAGGTCTTAACTGTTGGACCATCAGGATGCCTCTCTACTTAATGTTTTCTGTTGTGTTTCTTTTAACAGGATACGTGAAGATGGTAAAATCTACAGTGTGGCTGTAAGCATCGCCAGGAAA
Organism: Euthynnus affinis; assembly: GCA_029490765.1. Classification (NCBI taxonomy): domain Eukaryota; kingdom Metazoa; phylum Chordata; class Actinopteri; order Scombriformes; family Scombridae; genus Euthynnus; species Euthynnus affinis. The sequence continues at coordinate 3,772,048 of CM055838.1, forward strand.
GGAGACGACTATAAAATGAAGGATAAGTTTCGGCCCAAACATGATGACGTAACAAAGATTAATGATGGTCAAGTGTTCAGTAATAACAGAGTAATTGCTGCAAGACCATTTGATAACCACCATGCAGAGTGGCGTGTTGTGGAAGAATGTAGGAAAGGTAAAATCCTGGGTGGTCATTTGTTGGTCATCTTCGCTTCTTCCTCTCCATGTGATGAACATTGTGCAAACGAACATGACAGAGGTAGTGTCCTTGGCAAGATTTCTACCCTCATATTATCAAAGAAATGGGAAAATTATGCATTTGTGTTTGAAAAAGTATTCCAGCCTCATGGCGAGCCCAGGATTGAGGAAAGTAAATTAAAAACAGCCCTCCAGAATGTTGGGAAATATAGTGAGGGTCTTAAAAACGTATTTCGCTGTTATGACCCACAAGCGAACACTGGTTTTACGTGTGTTAGCTGCTCCGACAAAGGACAGGTTGCACAGGTATGCGTTGATTATGATGCATAAACTTATCCCAGCCACAGCAGCACTGAGGTAGAGGTGTCAAATGGATTCGTTAGAACCTGAACACCCTCAAGATTATCTGCACTATGCAAAGCTACTCTTCAGCATTTTCATTTACTTTCTCCTTTTATTTTTACTGGTAAACTCGACTCAGTTTAGAGATAATTTACTGTTATTGGTTTGAATTATTCAGAAATAATCAGATTTTCAGTTTTCTATCCAATAATACAACAATTTAAAAAAAAAGAAATTCAGTAAACAGTTCCTAAATCATAATTATACATTGATCTGATGGATGAAAAATAACAATTTAAAAACTGAATTCAATTCTCAACAACTTGTATTGATTACACAGATCACAAATGTATTTTTACAATCATAATTTCAGATTAGAATAACAAACCTACAGCATCTATCTGACAACCTTTAGTGTGAAAAGAATCAATAAATGTTTGTCTGCTTTGATATTTGGTTGTTTAATCTACAGATTTGTGCCTCGGTATGTTTGTCTTGAATCCTAAATTACAGGAGGATGTGACCTCTGACCCCGGCAGTGTTTGTGCCTTCTCTTACCATTAACAGAGTCTTGAATTGAACCCCTCATGTCACTTTGAGCTGATAGGAAACCATCACTGAAGGTTATTGATCATTGTCATGTTATAGCAGTTTATAGTAACATTGTGTATGTACTTTAGTAAAGTGTATTTACAGACTCATGTCATTGTACTCCATCATTCTGTAAAACATTTCTGATTAAAGCTTGGCTCAGCATCATTCTGCTCTGTCTTTTTTTACATCATATGGGAACTCCTGAACAACAGAAGTGTTATCTGTGAAAGAAAGTGTTGAATCTGTAAGCTAACAGTTCACTTTGTTTTATATTACATCACTTTACAGCCTTCATTAACAGCATCTGTCTGCAGTGAAATGTGACAGTGGTGTTGCCTCATATAAAGAAGGCAGGTGAAGGGGATGTTAACTGACAGAAATATGAACCAAAAAGAGGCAAAAATGTACATAAACATATTGAATTTGCTAATGTTAAAATATTAGAGGCTTTATCTCATAATTATGACACAATTATCATTGTGACTTGAGTTTTCCTGCTTCTACTGCTGTTGTATTTCACATCACACACACATTTCACAGCATATCAAGACGTCTGATTAAACTAATAATTACAATAATAATAATACCATCCTCATCATTCAGTGACATTAATATCTCCCAGTGTCTCAAATCAAGGAGGAAATAAAAGCAAAATAAATCAGGAAGCATCATTTTGGCTCCTCAAATGATGATTGATAACCACCTTAAACTTTTCACTTAATAACAAGATCAGGATCCCATAAGTATGAGATAAGTAATAATTATGGGATAGTTTTCTTGTAATTATACAGACTTAAGTCATAATTATGAGATAAGGACTCAATAACTTAAGCTGAAGCAAAAGCATCAGACAGTCCTTGAGGTCAGAGGTCATCGAGTCTACACACACAGACTGTTTGGCCAAAAAGGAATCATAATGTCAAACGTTTCTTCTCTTCCTGGGTTTGTTATCTTACAGAACTACAAAGGCAGGGAGAAGATGTAAGCTTTTATTCTTTATTATCTTTAAATCTTTCAACTGTTACTGCAGACCAACTATTACGTACATTGATATTCACTTTACACATATTATACTTTTCAACAATAGATTTTACAAAAACATTTAAACAAATGACTCGTTCTTCATTCGGCTCAACAATACTTTAAGTCAAAAATATGACAGATATGACCTGGATATCAGTTCAGACTCACATCATGAAGTTCACCTTTACACCACCAGGAGGAGCCAAAACATTTTCATTGATGACAGCATCCCCTAACCATCAGTTTACTGAAGTACACCATTCAATCAGATAGACCACACCACACCATATTACCCTACTGTAAACAATCAGATGGAGGAAAAACCCAAATGTTACTGTTACTGTATCTGAAATCAAGAAAGAATGTAAATAGTTGAGAATAAATGCATGAAATAATATATGTTGTTGTTGATGGGTAAAGAAATGTGAAAGAGAGAAAAAGACTGATAGTCAGCACACATGGATGTGTGGATGTATTTTTACTCATCACATTACATCACATTATATATATATACACACACACACACACACATATATATATATATATTCAAACTGAAGTGTACTCAGCGACACTTTTATGTGGTTGAATTTAGAAACAAAAGGGAAGTGACTCTTCTTGTGTTGTTGAGGTTACTGCAGGTCACTGTGCACCTGAACTGTGAGGTGAGAACTGAGACCACTGTGACGATACATATGTTAGTGCTGCCACCTGCTGACATCAGCTGACACACACAGGAATATACTAATGAATGAAAACATAGCAGTTTGATGAAAGGACAGAGTCACAGTTTTTCAGGTCTGTCTTATAACAACAGTCAGGAGCCCAAATGAACATTAACCTGTTTTTTCTTGCTGTAATCATTCCTCCTGTTCATACTGACCATCAGAAGATCCTTCATAATGACCTTACAATGGAAGTGATGGAGGACTAAATCCACAGTCTGTACAAAAATATATTTAAAAGTTTATGTGAAGCTAATATGAAGCTTCAGCGTCCAAATGAGTCAAATCCAGTAGATATCTTTCAACGTTACAGTCTTTTTAGTGCCAAAGTTCCTCTTTTTGTTTCTATACTTCCACCTGCAGCTCAACAGGGAAACACAAAGAGGAGAATTTGATGCTAAAAAGACTGTAAATGTGTCAGATATCCACTTGATATGACTAAACTCAGACTGCTGAAGCTGAATAGAAGCTTCACAGCTGACAGTGTGGATGATTTTAACCTCTGCTACTGGTCTGTGGGAGAGATTTAATCCAGCCAGTGGTGGTGGGGTGAGGAGGGGGAGGGGGGAGAGGGAGGGAGATGTTGAATGAGTGTGTGTGAGAGAGAGAGAGTGTCTGGCAGATGTGCTTGACTATAATATTTATAATTGTTATTATCATCATCTCCTCCACACCTCTTAATAACAATTATAACAATAGTAATCAATAGTATTAATGATAATATTACTGAGAAAAAGATATCCTGGGCCTCTGATTGTTTTATATGTTTTTGTTAATAAATTCCATGTCTCGGGTATTTTACTTTGTTAAAAGAGTCTTAATTTGGGTAGATGATGGATTAATGTTTGACCCATAGAGCACCAAGGGTGAGGCGTACCATGGACAAGGGATCGTTGTGTCACGTGAAGCGCTGTGCGGCCACACGGCATTGTGGGAGTTGTAGTGTTATAGTTTTAAGGCTCATGTTTGAGGCTGTTATCATCACCAGTGGTGGAAAGTTACTAAATACATTAACTTAAGCACTGTACTGAAAATAAAGTGTTTCCATTTCGACTCTACTACATTTCAGAGGGAAATATTGCACTTTCTACTCCACTACATTTATTAATATGTTGTTGCAACAGTTCAGGAGCTGCTCCAGCAATGATATGATGTGGGTGGTGGTGAGGTTGGCAGTGGGGCAGGTGTGGATGATGGCAGCGGAGGGGATGAGGGTAGATGAGTATGGAGATTATTCCCTATCTTTATTCAAGAGCGTAGTATATAAATTTGAGAGCAGGCTTAATTGATTTTACGTTCAGATTTTGTAATTTGTCCCTCAAAACCCTTCCCTCGCACTCAAACAGCCTCTGCTTGCGCTCAGATTTGCTCTGCTTGTGCTCAAACTGTGTGCTCGCACTCGGATACAATGTTGCTCGCGCACATTTCCTGCGCTCAAACTTCAACCTTTCTCCTCGCACTCAGGTTTCTTCTGCTCACTTCTTATGAGGTTAGACAACAATGGCCAGAAAATTGAGTTCGTCATTTCTTTCTCTCATTTTATTCTTCACAGCAAAGGCAGGTGGTTACTTAAAAAGCGGTCCTAATGCGAAAATTCATCAGGTGTCAGTGGAGATACAAGATACACAGCAATTATAAATCAATCCATTAATTAAAATGAGTACCGTCACGTTGAAAAAGGACAAATCCAGGTTTGTTAAGAAAAACGCGTAAGCCTGTCACCAATATATATGTATGTTAAAGTAGAGAAAGGTTGTTCGAATTAAAATAGCTAATAGCATTGTAGGAAAGCAAAGATATGTTGATTAGAAACGTATTCGTGATACGTTACAAACAAACGTAATCGTGAACAAAATACGTTTTCGTAGAAACGTAATTGAGAATGCAATTTAGTTGTGTGGGAACGTAATTTTGAGGAGACAGGGTTGTTCCTACAATGCTACTAGCTATTTTAATTAACAAACCTTAACAAACCTGGATTTGTCCTTCCTTTAACGTGCCGGTACTCATTTTAATTAATGGATTGATTTATAATTGCTGTGCAACTTGTATCTCCACTGACATCTATTGATTTGCGCATTATGACCGCTTTTTAAGTAACCGCCTGCCATTGCTGTGAAGAATAAAATGAGAGAAAGAAATGACGAACTTAAATCTGGCCATTGTTGTCTAACCTCATAAGAAGGGACTGAAAAAAGAAAGAAATCCTAAATGTGTCAAAGGGAATGAAATGAAATGAATGAAATAAATGAAATGACATAACAATACGGACAGCAGACAATAAGTGAAAAGCTCATTTTTCACCCTGCACTATTTCTACTGAATGGGTCCCCTACTTATACACAGCAAGCTAGTCAACATTACAGCCAATATTTACATACAAAACACAAGCAGTGTCAAAACCCTGACACTCACTTAGAGAACAGCAACTAGAACAGCTCCTGCCTACCTGAACTCCCTCATTCAGGTCTACACTCCCTCCCGCCCACTACGCTCTGCTAATGAAAGGCACCTGGTACCACAACACAGCTCAAAGTCACTAGCTAGACTCTTCTCCTCTGTAGTTCCCCACTGGTGGAACCAGTTAGAAAACTCTGTTCCATCTGCAGAGTCCCTTCCAATCTTTAAGAAAAGACTTAAGACCCAGCTCTTTCACCAACACTTCTGCACTAGATGGACTGTAGCTAGAAAAACCAAACCAATCCAAACCAGACCAAACCAAACCCAACCAAACCAAACTAAAAGTAAAAACCAAACAAACATGCTTGCGTGCACTCTAATCATTAGCTGTTGGTACTTTATGGCACTTACTGCTGTTGTTGTCTGCTTGTGTTGTATCAGTCTCATATGTATGTCACTTTGGATAAAAACGTCTGCTAAATGAAAAATGTAAATTTCAAAATAAATGTAAGTGTTCACGGATCAAACTCACACCAACATGTAAATTCAAATCTGAAGGGTTTTTTTTTCCAAAACAACATCAATGCATGAACACAAAAACAGTGACATTGTACTTACTAATTAAACCAACTCAAGATTTTTTCATATTTTTCTTATAATTTGTATGAAATTTCATCATCGTCTCTGTAAAATATCCAAATAAACAGCTTCAAATTACCCAGAAAATTTATTACATATTGGTTTAAAATTAAGGGACTTGTAAAATAAAGTGTTTCCCAAAACATAATTTTTACTTTTTACCCTTTCCTGCAATCATTTTTTTTGACAGATGTATTTGTGTATTTACTTCTGTTCCCACGGTGTAAAAATGTCTTCCTCTTCTCACAGACAGCAGGCTGCACTTTCTTCTCCATTTAGGACAAATTCTCCATCTTTAATCTTCAAGTCATGATGAACAAACAGACTTGGTTTTATTGCCTAAAACACAAAACATTTTCTCACAGAGGCAGTGGGAAGTCACTAAAAGTTTTTCTCTCAGGGTCGAAAGAAAAGCAACGCACTTACAGTTGAAGTAAAAAGAAATAAATACAAAATCTATTTTATAGGCAAAGAAACAAACTCCTCACAGTTTTTGTCCACAGAGGTCAATGTGTGTTTTTTCTCAGTTAATTTTACAGCTTACTTGTATTCAGTGGAAACTGCTTGTGAACACAACACTGACATGTCATCACCTGAACTTGTTTGCAGACAGTTGCTTATTTCCACATCCAGCAGTTCACAGTTACTAACTGTGTCGTAACTATAACAGACTATCAACTATAACCATCTTGTTTCTCATGAACACTTGGAAAGGCAAAATGAAAAGAGGAAGAGTTTGTTTTTTCATCCACCAAGCAGAAGTGTTCACCTTTTCTCGATCTGTTGATGACTGACATTTCAGAGAGTGAAAAGCTGTCGGCTTTTAGATTAAAGCCTTCATCATTTGGTCTACAGAACATTTATCAAATGTATAGAATAATGAAAAATGTCCCGTCACAATTTCCCACAACCCAAGACAATGTCTTCACATTGCTTGTTTTGTCAGACCAACAACTGCTAAATGAAAATGTAAATTTCAAAGTAAATGTCAGTGGTCACGGATCAAACTCACACCAACATGTAAGTTCAAATCTGAAGGTTTTTTTTTTCAAAATAACATCATTGCATGAACACAGAAACAGTGACTGGATACTTATTAATTAAACCAACTTAAGATTTTTTCATTTTTTTCTAATAATTTGTATGAAATTTCATCATCGTCTCTGTAAAATATCCAAATAAACAGCTGCAAATTACCCAGAAAATTTCTTACATATTGGTTTAAAATTAAGGGACTTGTAAAATAAAGTGTTTCACAAAACATCATTTTTACTTTTTACCCTTTCCTGCAATCATTTTTCTTTTGACAGATGTATTTGTGTATTTACTTCTGTTCCCACGGTGTAAAAATGTCTTCCTCTTCTCACAGACAGCAGGCTGCTCTTTCTTCTCCATTTAGGACAAATTCTCCATTTTTAATCTTCAAGTCATGATGAACAAACAGACTTGGTTTTATTGCCTAAAACACAAAACATTTTCTCACAGAGGCAGTGGGAAGTCACTAAAAGTTTTTCTCTCAGGGTCGAAAGAAAAGCAATGTACTTACAGTTGTAAAAATAAATAAACACAAAATCTATTTTATAGGCAAAGAAACAAACTCCTCACAGTTTTGGTCCACAGAGGTCAATTTGTGTTTTTCTCAGTTAATTTTACAGCTTACTGGCTGCTTGTATTCAGTGGAAACTGCTTGTGAACACAACACTGACATGTCATCACCTGAACTTGTTTGCAGACAGTTGCTTATTTCCACATCCAGCAGTTCACAGTTACCAACTGTATTGTAACTATAACAGACTATCAACTATAACCATCTTGTTTCTCATGAACACTTGGAAAAGCAAAATGAAAAGAGGAAGAGTTTGTTTTTTCATCCACCAAGCAGAAGTGTTCACCTTTTCTCTATCTGTTGATGACTGACATTTCAGAGAGTGAAAAGCTGTCGGCTTTTAGATTAAAGCCTTTATCATTTGGTCTACAGAACGTTTATCAAATGTATAGAATAATGAAAAATGTCCCGTCACAATTTCCCACAACCCAAGTCAATGTCTTCACATTGCTTGTTTTGTCAGACCAACAATCAAAAACCCAAAGGTATTCAGTTTGTCAGCAAGACAAAAGAAATGAAACAAATCCCTCGTTTCAGAAGCTGGAACTGGTTATAGTTTAGCAAACTTACAGTTAAAGATCTCCTCCAGAAATGTTAAGACATGCTTGAAATAATTATTTGTGTCTGATATGTTTTCCTCTTTTTAAAAAAAAAAAAAAAAAAAAAGTTCATTTGTTAAACATTCTTAAACCATCAATCTCCTCCTTCTTCCTCCTCCAGAGTCTATGAATAAGCAAATATTTGTAGTTTTCCTGCTGGACACAAGATTTCTCCTACAAAGTCTATTCTCAATGTTTGTTCACTGGAGGCTTCAAGTTGTGTTCAAATTTTTACCACCTATCGTCATTGTTGATATGGCCCAAATATCACAAAACAAATGTGGGCCACCTTTGGCAAAGATCTGGCACAGTCGACAGTAGTGAATGTGGGTTTGAACCAAAAGTGGCCCACATATGGTGCGGAAAAAACATGTGGCCCAGTTATCTTAAACATATTTGGGCCAGCTCTGGCAAACCTACAACACAGTAAGCACTGGCTAATCTGGAAGTGAGCCTGAGGTGGCCCATATTTGAAATGGTGAATATGGGCCAAAATGGTTGAACAGTATTGGGCCACTATAGGTAAAGATGTGGCGTAATTGGTATTGACTAATCTGTAAGTGAGCCTAAAATGGCCCGGATATGATATGGTGCATATGGCCCAAATATTTTACATCAATCTGGGCCAGTTCGGGCAAATATACAACACAACTCAGATAGCTAAATTGCTGTGGTACATACCCGACACTTTCATGTGGCCCACATACCGCATGAATTGATGGCACTTGGTCCGCTCCTGTTTACCAGATCCGGGCCACAAGCAAACCATAGCAATGCCACATGTAAACCATAAACTAAAACATAAAGTGACGAGTGTGGGCCGGATATGGGCCACAGCAATTTATCTATCTGGGATTCCTTCTTTCTTTGGTGAATGCAATGCGCCTTCATGGAGACTAAATTAAAGCTAAAATGAGAGTAAATATTGGCTCCAAATGAACTCCAAATGAATGCTGATGTTGATGCATTACTGCTGGTTGTGTAAGTAGGTAACTGTATGAATGTAGAACGTTAGTCATTACAACTTTGTAAGGAAAAGACATGGTAGTAGCTGTTTTTGTTAGTGAGTATTGAGGTTTTCTGTCATTTAACTTCCTTAATCAAACAGCAGAATGTGTCTCTTGTCTTCTTCCTTCTTTGTAATATTTGAAAAATATGTTCAAATATGGTCATGATGTCTCTCTGAGGGTTTGGCCACGGTCAACCTCTCCTCTATAAAAAACCCTTTCCTCTTTATTGTATTCACTGCAGCACCGTCCCTCCTCACTCTGAGAAGAAAACAGCGCCAACAGCTTCCATCAGACATCTCTCTCCAGCAAAGGAGGTAAAAGATTTTCACTTTGCTGTATTTATCTTCACTTTAACAAGGAAGGTAGCAACAAGCTCAAGTGCAAATTAGAACTCAAATTATGCAACTTTTAGGCTTTTAATGGAGTCTCGAGCCTCCTGACACCTTCCACCATATGGAAGTCCAGACTGGTCGTGGTTGCTGTTATTTTTAAAAATCTTGTCATCTAGAGATCTTGACTTTATTAATGCACACCATGAGTACTGAACAGGGCTCTATGAGGAGGTTATGGCCTTTCCACCACCCTCAGGCCAAACTTTACATTTTTGCCCCACTAGTGGTTGGAGGCTGATGGTGATGTATGTAGGTGCTCTCCTCTTCTCTTCAAAAGTGTCTGTTCTTTCTGACTGTGTTCACTGCAGCAACACTTTACCTTCAAACACTGAGAGGAAAACAGAAGAAGTGGACGACTTCAGAGCTTCCATCAGACATCGTTCTCAAAGGTAAAAGACACGCTAGAAGGTAACAGATTGGATTTTAGTATAACTTCACAGGGAGTCAAAAGACCCTCTTGATTTTAATAACTTTTCTGAGCTCAATGATGTTCCAGTAATCCTCATGTTTCTGTGTATAATAGTTCCTGAATTTAATCAGTATCCCAGTGATCCATAAATAATAATAATGATTCATAAATTAATCACTTGCAGTGCCATATGTAAACTGAAAGTAGAAATTAAAATGTAGTCTAGTATGTTACATGTTATATAGAATAGAATTTCTATTCTTTTATAGAATTTCTGACATTTTGTGAACAAAATAGTCGTTTAATACTTTTTAATTAATGTTTTATCTTCATATTGCAACGTACATGTGATCCTAGCAATAATGCTTAAATTGATTTTTGAAACTAGTTTTTAAAATAACACATCACAGCCAACACATCTGTTTGTTTTGTAAATAGTTGTTGGTTTTCATCAGAAACTGTTGAGAATGATCATTCATAACCGATCAGTTTGATGTGTGTATAAACATGGAGGTTTCTGTAGATATCTGGCAACAGTCTATTTGCACAAACATGAACCAGTGTGTCTGCTGTGTATGATTAACAATAGACAACATTCATCATTATAAACACTGCAGATGGAACAGATACATGCTGCCTTCAGATGACTTTAAACAGAACCTCCAGAGTAAAATAAGGACCGTTATTATAGAATAATAACTGTTGTGGATGACAGGTGCTGGTAAGAGTCACTCATTAATCTTCATTCAGTCTTGTGTGTATTTAACACCCAAATACTGTTGGTGGACAGTAGAAAGATAAACAAACTATAAACAGAAGAGTTTATATGATTTCATTGAGTTTTATATGAGTGCGACTTTAACAAATAAAGTACCAAACTTTAGGTGTAAAGGAAGGAGGGTTTAAGGGAGTTTCTGATAGGACACATGCAAACCAGGGTCAGCCCTCCCTGATAATAAAACTGAAGCTGTTTGTTAAATGTCAAAAACGCTACAAGAAGTTTAATTTAAATAGTTTAGCTGTTTTGTACAGCAATTGGCTCATATAACTTACTATTAACTTTCTTAATGCATCCATGCATCCAGAGAGAAAAAAGGGCTAATTTGAGGGTAATTTAAATGTGACTTTAGATGAAGTGGTTAAATGGGGTCTCAGTAATGATAACGTGTTCTGTTATTAATGTTTGTTTGCAGATGGCCAACCTGTGGTGGATCACTGTGACACTGAGCTTCTTTCTGTCTGCTGGATGTTTGGCTGTGGTGGACCAGAACAAACTGGCTGATCTTGTAAAAGAGATAAAGGGACTCAAGTGAGTCAACATCCTTTTTATTAAAAAAAAAATGTGTCTGATATTATTATGTTGGTGCTGTGGTGGAAGAAGAACTCAGATCAATTAAGTACAACTACAACTTAAGTAAAAGTACACAAGTATTATCAGCTGAGTTTACTTAAAGTATTAAAGATAAAAGTAATTATTTAACAGAAAATATTATGAAAACCTTATACTGTTGCATCATTGTGTAAGCAGCACTATAATATATATATATATATATATATATATATATATATATATATATATAGTATCATGGTCCCTCTGACTGATATATTATTATATATGACATCATTAGATTATTAATACTGAAGCATCAGTGTTAGAGCAGCATGTTACTGTTGTAGCTGCTGGAGGTGGAGCTAGTTTACACTACTTTATATACAGTTAGCTAGTTTAGTCCACTGGTTCCCAACCTAGGGGTCGGGGCCCCTCCAAAGGGTCATCAGATAAATCTGAGGGGTCGTGAGATGATTAATGGGAGAGGAAAGAAGAAAAAACAAAGTTCTGATACACAAATCTGTTTTCTTATTGAAATGAAAGCATGTGAGAAGTTTAGAGGGAAAAATCACTATTTGGTGGAGCTGTTAACAACTCATAGACATGTGAAATGTGACCCCGACTACACACTGCTTTTTGTAAGACGTCAAAAGACAAAAAGGTTGGAAACCACTGGTTTCATCTTTAACAATGTGTTTTATGTATAATTTGAAAAGTAAAGATGAACATAGTCCAGCAAAAAGTACAATCTTTCATTGTCATGTAGTGGAGTAGAAGCAGGAAGTAGCATCAAATGGAAATACTGAAGAAACGTACATGCTAAAGTACAGTATATGAATATCTCAATAAATGTATATATTATATTCCACCACTGATATTGTGTACAGATACTTTCTATTTGAAGTGTCTGTGACCTTGACTTAAAACATTTGATGATATGAACAGCAAATGTAAGTTTGTTGATGCTGTTCTATTATTTGGGCATCAGAACATATTTAGACTGTCTGTCAGTTCACCAGTCTGGTCATGTGATGTGTAAGAAGCTGAACAATCTTTTTGTGTCCAGTGTGTTTGTTCATCCATATCTTATTTATTATGGTAGAGAGAGATTTGCTGGTTTACTCAGAAATGTATTTTCTTCCTCACAAATAGGACACATTGCTACTCTGCTAATATTAAACAGACTAGGTTGAAACCAGTGTTTCATATTTTCAGCTAGAAAGCTGCAGGTTACTGAAACTGTTTCTTTGCAGTGGTTTCCAGTTTCCTTTAGAATCCACTTTAAAATCATATTAATTACACACAGTAAGGTTTTAAATGGCCTCACACTGGATTATTAGGTGAATGTTTAACTTTTTTACCGTCCTCACTGTCTGATGGTCTCACTGTTAAAGTCTTTTAGCAGCAGTGGGGATAGAAGAAGAGACAACAGGTCTTAACTGTTGGACCATCAGGATGCCTCTCTACTTGATGTTTTCTGTTGTGTTTCTTTTAACAGGATACGTGAAGATGGTAAAATCTACAGTGTGGCTGTAAGCATCGCCAGGAAAGGAGACAACTATAAAATGAAGGATAAGTTTCGGCCCAAACATGATGACGTAACAAAGATTAATGATGGTCAAGTGTTCAGTAATAACAGAGTAATTGCTGCAAGACCATTTGATAACCACCATGCAGAGTGGCGTGTTTTGGAAGAATGTAGGAAAGGTAAAATCCTGGGTGGTCATTTGTTGGTCATCTTCGCTTCTTCCTCTCCATGTGATGAACATTGTGCAAACGAACATGACAGAGGTAGTGTCCTTGGCAAGATTACTACCCTCATATTATCAAAGAAATGGGAAAATTATGCATTTGTGTTTGAAAAAGTATTCCAGCCTCGTGGCAAGCCCAGGATTGAGGAAAGTAAATTAAAAACAGCCCTCCAGAATGTTGGGAAATATAGTGAGGGTCTTAAAAACGTATTTCGCTGTTATGACCCACAAGCGAACACTGGTTTTACGTGTGTTAGCTGCTCCGACAAAGGACAGGTTGCACAGGTATGCGTTGATTATGATGCATAAACTTATCCCAGCCACAGCAGCACTGAGGTAGAGGTGTCAAATGGATTCGTTAGAACCTGAACACCCTCAAGATTATCTGCACTATGCAAAGCTACTCTTCAGCATTTTCATTTACTTTCTCCTTTTATTTTTACTGGTAAACTCGACTCAGTTTAGAGATAATTTACTGTTATTGGTTTGAATTATTCAGAAATAATCAGATTTTCAGTTTTCTATCCAATAATACAACAATTTAAAAAAAGAAATTCAGTGAACAGTTCCTTAAATCATAATTATACATCGATCTGATGGATGAAAAATAACAATTTAAAAACTGAATTCAATTCTCAACAACTTGTATTGATTACACAGATCACAAATGTATTTTTACAATCATAATTTCAGATTAGAATAACAAACCTACAGCATCTATCTGACAACCTTTAGTGTGAAAAGAATCAATAAATGTTTGTCTGCTTTGATATTTGGTTGTTTAATCTACAGAAAAAAATTACAGTTCAGTCAACCACTCAGAGAGGATGTGACCTCTGACCCCGGCAGTGTTTGTGCCTTCTCTTACCATTGACAGAGTCTTGAATTGAACCCCTCATGTCACTTTGAGCTGATAGGAAACCATCACTGAAGGTTATTGATCATTGTCATGTTATAGCAGTTTATAGTAACATTGTGTATTTACTTTAGTAAAGTGTATTTACAGACTCATGTCATTGTACTCCATCATTCTGTAAAACATTTCTGATTAAAGCTTGGCTCAGCATCATTCTGCTCTGTCTTTTTTTTACATCATATGGGAACTCCTGAACAACAGAAGTGTTATCTGTTAAAGAAAGTGTTGAATCTGTAAGCTAACAGTTCACTTTGTTTTATATTACATCACTTTACAGCCTTCATTAACAGCATCTGTCTGCAGTGACATGTGACAGTGGTGTTGCCTCATATAAAGAAGGCAGGTGAAGGGGATGTTAACTGACAGAAATATGAACCAAAAAGAGGCAAAAATGTACATAAACATATTGAATTAGCTAATGTTAAAATATTAGAGGCTTTATCTCATAATTATGACACAATTATCATTGTGACTTGAGTTTTCCTGCTTCTACTGCTGTTGTATTTCACATCACACACACATTTCACAGCATATCAAGACGTCTGATTAAACTAATAATTACAATAATAATAATACCATCCTCATCATTCAGTGACATTAATATCTCCCAGTGTCTCAAATCAAGGAGGAAATAAAAGCAAAATAAATCAGGAAGCATCATTTTGGCTCCTCAAATGATGATTGATAACCACCTTAAACTTTTCACATAATAACAAGATCAGGATCCCATAAGTATGAGATAAGTAATAATTATGGGATAGTTTTCTTGTAATTATACAGACTTAAGTCATAATTATGAGATAAGGACTCAATAACTTAAGCTGAAGCAAAAGCATCAGACAGTCCTTGAGGTCAGAGGTCATCGAGTCTACACACACAGACTGTTTGGCCAAAAAGGAATCATAATGTCAAACGTTTCTTCTCTTCCTGGGTTTGTTATCTTACAGAACTACAAAGGCAGGGAGAAGATGTAAGCTTTTATTCTTTATTATCTTTAAATCTTTCAACTGTTACTGCAGACCAACTATTACGTACATTGATATTCACTTTACACATATTATACTTTTCAACAATAGATTTTACAAAAACATTTAAACAAATGACTCGTTCTTCATTCGGCTCAACAATATTTTAAGTCAAAAATATGACAGATATGACCTGGATATCAATTCAGACTCACATCATGAAGTTCACCTTTACACCACCAGGAGGAGCCAAAACATTTTCATTGATGACAGCATCCCCTAACCATCAGTTTACTGAAGTACACCATTCAATCAGATAGACCACACCACACCATATTACCCTACTGTAAACAATCAGATGGAGGAAAAACCCAAATGTTACTGTTACTGTGTCTGAAATCAAGAAAGAATGTAAATAGTTGAGAAGAAATGTATAAAATAATATATGTTGTTGTTGATGGGTAAAGAAATGTGAAAGAGAGAAAAAGTCTGATAGTCAGCACACATGGATGTAAACAATGCAGGTTTCAAGTTCTTCCAAAACTCTTCAAATGTATAATGAGGAAAGAAAGAAACACATTAAACATTTATATTTATATTTCATCCTTATTTTTACTCCATCACATTATATATATACACACACACACACATATATATATATATATATATATATATATATATATTCAAACTGAATTGTACTCAGCGACACTTTTATGTGGTTGAATTTAGAAACAAAAGGGAAGTGACTCTTCTTGTGTTGTTGAGGTTACTGCAGGTCACTGTGCACCTGAACTGTGAGGTGAGAACTGAGACCACAGTGACGATACATATGTTAGTGCTGCCACCTGCTGACATCAGCTGACACACACAGGAATATACTAATGAATGAAAACATAGCAGTTTGATGAAAGGACAGAGTCACAGTTTTTCAGGTCTGTCTTATAACAACAGTCAGGAGCCCAAATGAACATTAACCTGTTTTTTCTTGCTGTAATCATTCCTCCTGTTCATATTGACCATCAGAAGATCCTTCATAATGACCTTACAATGGAAGTGATGGAGGACTAAATCCACAGTCTGTACAAAAATATATTTAAAAGTTCATGTGAAGCTAATATGAAGCTTCAGCGTCCAAATGAGTCAAATCCAGTAGATATCTTTCAACGTTACAGTCTTTTTAGTGGCAAAGTTCCTCTTTTTGTTTCTATACTTCCACCTGCAGCTCAACAGGGAAACACAAAGAGGAGAATTTGATGCTAAAAAGACTGTAAATGTGTCAGATATCCACTTGATATGACTAAACTCAGACTGATGAAGATGAATAGAAGCTTCACAGCTGACAGTGTGGATGATTTTAACCTCTGCTACTGGTCTGTGGGAGAGATTTAATCCAGCCAGTGGTGGTGGGGTGAGGAGGGGGAGGGGGGAGAGGGAGGGAGATGTTGAATGAGTGTGTGAGAGGGAGAGAGAGTGTCTGGTAGATGTGCTTGACTATAATATTTATAATTATTATTATATTCATCTCCTCCACACCTCTTAATAACAATAATAATAGTAAGAATAGTAGTCAATAGTATTAATTATAATATTACTGAGACTGTAACTTTATTGTAGTATCCATTACTTTATTTCAAATTAAATACAGTAGCAGTCAAAAGTTTAGACAGTACAGGGGCTCCAGCCCCCAGTGACCCTCTAAGAAGGATTACAGGTATATGGATGAGTTCTTGGTGACGTGTCTCTATTTGTGGCTTCTATGAACACGTTGACTTATCTTTTCTTATTCTCTCTTTGATAAAATGGGTCAAACAAAAGCCTTCTTCAGTGTCAGTTTCACTGTTTCATTACTGCATGAAAATAATTTGAATGATTTTACATTTCAGATAAAGGTGTGACTGTTCAGCTACAGAAAGTGCTTCTCTGTTTCTTTGAAACCTGAATTTCATCTACATTCAGCAAATAAGAAACACTGTTGTATCCTTGAATATAACATGTTAAGTGCACATTATAGACTGAATCATGAACATACTTCTTTTTTACTTGTTTCATTTCTTTACTTGTGTAATAAAGTGATAACAGTACAAGTGTAAAACAATACAAAACATGATGTTGGGAGACGGGACAGAGGAGGTAACAGAGTCACACAATAACAGAATCAAAACAGAACAAAGGTCAAATACAACTTGATGGTTTCTGAGAGAGTGAAGGTTGAATGAGAAGAGTTAATATGCCTAAATATGTGCATCATGCATATGAGTTGGTGTGTGTGTCTGTGTGGTAGTGAGGAAGGTGTCTGGAGAGGGAGTTGGGCGGGGTTGAGGTTGGGGGTGGGGGGGAGGGGTAGAAGCTGCAGGACCCGTTTGTGACGGAGCTCCACTGCAGATAATGAGAGGGTGAAGGGGGACAGGACAGAGCCTGAAGAACACAAAATATGTAACTATCCAAATACTGACAGTCTGGACTGTATATATACAGACTGTTGTGGAATTTTGGAGCTGATTTCACTGGCAGTTTTCAGGTTGAAGAAGAGAAGAATCAGAGAAGTCTGTTTTATCTGGTCCGCTTTAATGAAAACCTTGCAAGGGAGATAGACTGAGAAACATCCTCTGTTGATCAGACAATGTCCCAAACTCATCTCAACCTCGACAGTCCAAAACCCAGCCTTTAAGCGAGTCAATGCATTTAGATGACCAGTGCCTCTTTCACCCAAATTCGTAGCAGCAGAAGAGTACAGCTTGACATTTTGTTGTCCTGGTCAGTTATGGATTTATCCATATCAATCCCCTCTTATTGATCATAAGATCAATACAAATTACCAATTAATGACTGGACTTAAGGACTGTAAGGGTTCAAATAAAGCAGAAACAACGTCCACACAACGGAGAACAATTCTCACATCAAAACAAGAGTAATACAATAATCAACAATTACATTTGAACAAAAGCAAAAGTAAAAATCATCAAGAACAAAATCATTTAAATTCATAATGCAACAACAATGAAACATACAATCAGTAAATCAAATAAAAACCAAAAAAAAACCCTCTTATGTATCCCTTTCGCATAACTGTCATGTGACCCATGAGTTCTGTCTTCCAACCACCAGAGGCAGTCATGAGGCAAATCCCCAAAGAGATCTCCTAAAATACCAAGGCATTAAAGGAGGTCATTAACAGAGGTCACCAGTCACATGAGCATACAAACCAAGATAAGAACTTCCTGTCTGTTACCAGATGAAATCCTAGCAATTCAAAGGGGAGACATACAATCATTTGATTACATCATAGCAATAAAACAAATCGATCACAAAGTGAAGTCTTCAACCCATGCACTTTGCGTACAGTAAAGGGTCACCACCATGGAGAGGTTACTAGCACATACGATGCATGGTGATGTGGAGTCCATCCTCCTGGAGTGATCCTCTTGATTTCCATCAATTTCAAAAACACATTTCAAAACAATTCATTCACATTCATGAAAAACATATGTCACTATATATATCACTCAGTGTCCGCTGGGATTGGCTCCAGCCCCCATTGACCCTCTAAGAAGGATTATAGGGCCTCTGATTGTTCTCTATGTTTTTGTTAATACATTTTATGTCTCGGCTGTTTTTAAAAGGTGTTTTACTTTGTTAAAAGAGTCTTAATTTGGGTAGATGGTGGATTAATGTTTGACCCATAAAGCACCAAGGGTGAGGCGTAACACTCTCTTTGATAAAATGGGTCAAACAGAAGCCTTCTGCAGTGTCAGTTTCACCGTTTTATGTTTACATCTAAGAATTTGAATGATTTTACATTTCAGATAAAGCTGTGACCGTTAAGCTGCAGAAAGATCTTCTCTATGACTTGGAAATGAAATGTGCATATTATGGACTGAATCTTAAAAAATACATCTTGGTTATTAAACTCTGGACCAAGGGATTTTTTTTCTGTGGCAACTGTAAAAGCTGCCACCTCTTGCAAGCCTGTCATTATTTGCAAGCACTTAACAGAGACACATTACTTTGAGTCTAATCTTGCCTGTCTCACTGCTGGTTTAACCATTTTATGTCCCTCTTTCTGCTCTTCCAGTATCCCACAGAAAATAGCTTTTATTTATATTTAGGACTTTTAAAAAAATCTTTTGTTAACCATAAATTGTTTGTTCAAAATTGAAGTTTTCTTCGAGAATGTCATCCTGCACACATACACACAAACCTACAAAGAGAGGGATGTTACTCGCTCCACTGATAACATCTTATCTTCTCTTTCATTCTCAGTTGTGAATAAATTAAAAGTGAGAATTTGAATGTTCATGTAAGGGCATAGCACCACTCTAAAGGGTTTGACCATAGTCCTCCTCTTCTCTTTAAAAGTGTCTGTTCTTTCTGACTGTGTTCACTGCAGCAACACTTTACCTTCAAACACTGAGAGGAAAACAGAAGAAGTGGACGACTTCAGAGCTTCCATCAGACATTGTTCTCAAAGGTAAAAGATAACAGATTGGATTTTAGTATGAAAATGACAGTGAGAGTTTGTTAAATACTGTGTGTGTATTATAGCATGAAACACTAGCAAGCAAGGTGAGAATGGAAATGTTTGTGTTCTGGTTTTAAGGGCAGAGTGTGACACAGGACAACAACACATATCTAACACATCTAACCTGACATATCTATCTCTAATGCTGCCTTTTATAATAGAAGTTTTTTATGTTTGTTATTTATGTCAATCCATGTAGGTTTTAGAAGGGAAAACACATCTCTCAATGTCATTGTCAGTGGTTTTATATGTTGGAAGATTACAGCAGGGTTACTTTTTCTGACAGAGCACATTAACATGTTACACTGCGGTTTGGATGTAGAACTCTCTCAACTTGTTCTATTCATTCTCTACAGTAGTTCTTATTAGTATGGGTGTAATCCCCCCACCCCATCGTATATCCGCTAGTTGACCCCAGGGGAGGTGAAGACTGCAGAAGCAGCGACTCAAGGTTTATGATAAACTTTGCTGAAAACTTAAGCCAAAATATTAGATATTTGTGTCTATTTGTGTTTGAGGGGAATGAAACTCGTAAGATGAAGTGTCAGCCGTTGGAGGCTCATTAAGAGCTATTTGCAATTGTGCGTGGATGAGGCCGAACTATCCATCCTCATTGTAATGGACCACACTAAACTACAAGCTGATCGGGGACAACAATTGTTAATGTTAAGTGAAACATATCATTTGCATAACTTATGGAAGTTATATGATGAGGCTTCGAATAAGGTTTTGCATTACAAGTGGTCCAGTCACCTGTTGATTGTATGGTTTGAGAATGAGCCTGTGCAGAGGCTCTGTCTGCTTGTTGCTTGTGAGAATTAATTCATGAATATAGAAAACAAGGGTAAGTTATATATTTGACAAATGCAGTGATACTTTTTGACATGAACAAAAACTCTTAAAGAATAAAGCAATATGTGAGAGTCATGTATCTGTAGTAGCCTATATGTGCATTGTTTCTCTTTGATGAGAACATAAATATGCTATCTAAATGCCACCCTAGGGCTTTTCTAAATGAATGTAATGTGGTATAACCTTATTTCTTTAAAATGACCTGTTGACCACACTACCATCATGCTTAGTTTCAGACTTAATTTAGCTAACCTTGATAAATGTAAGTAACAAGAGCAATTTCTGTTTATTTATTTTTTTAAAAATGTGGAACCATCTCCCTGTTTCGGTCCGAGGGGCAGACACCCTCTCTATGGTTAAGAGTAGGCTTAAAACTTTCCTTTTTGATAAAGCTTATAGTTAGATCTGATCTGACTCACCTTGGATCAGCCCTTAGTTATGCTGCTATAGGCCTAGACTGCCGGGGGACTTCCACTGATGCACTGAGCTCCTCTCTCCTCTCCTGCACTGAGCTCCTCTCTCCTCTCCTCCATCTCTATGTATTTTTATTACTATTAATGCATGTTACTAACTTTACTTCTTCCCCGGAGTTCTTTGTGCTTTCTGATCCACAGGAAGCTCCATAAACCATGAACTATGCTGATGTGCTGATGATCTCTATCTGTGGATGACTGACATTTCAGAGAGTGAAAAGCTGTCGGCTTTTAGATTAAAGCCTTTATCATTTGGTCTACAGAACGTTTATCAAATGAATAGAATAAAGAAAAATGTCCCGTCACAATTTCCCACAACCCAAGGCAATGTCTTCACATTGCTTGTTTTGATATTAATTTTGTCAGCAAGACAAAAGAAATGAAACAAATCCCTCATTTCAGAAGCTGGAACTAGTTATAGTTTAGCAAACTTACAGTTAAATATCCCCTCCAGAAATGTTAAGACATGCTTGAAATAATTATTTGTGTCTGATATGTTTTTCTCTTTTTTTAAAAAAAAAAGTTCATTTGTTAAACATTCTTAAACCATCAATCTCCTCCTTCCTCCTCCTCCAGAATGTATGAATAAGCAAATATTTGTAGTTTTCCTGCTGGACACAAGATTTCTCCTACAAAGTCTATTCTCAGTGTTTGTTCACTGGAGGCTTCAAGTTGTGTTCAAATTTTTACCACCTATCGTCATTGTTGATATGGCCCAAATATCACAAAACAAATGTGGGCCACCTTTGGCAAAGATTTGGCACAGTTGTCAACAGTTAATGTAGGTGTGAACCAAAATTGGCCCACATATGGTGCAGAAAATGTGGCCCGGGTTATCTTAAACATATTTGGGCCAGTTCTGGCAAATATACAACACAGTAAGCACTGGCTAATCTGGAAGTGAGCCTGAGGTGGCCCAAATTTGAAATGGTGAATATGGCCCATATATGGTTGAACAGTATTGGGCCACTATAGGTAAAGATATGGTGCAATTGCTATTGACTAATCTGTAAGTGAGCCTAAAATGGCCCAGATATGATATGGTGCATATGGCCCAAATATTTTACATCAATCTGGGCCAGTTTAAATTGCTGTGGCACATACCCGACACTTTCATCCGGCCCACATACCGCATGAATTGATGGCACTTGGGTGGTCCGCTCCTGTTAACCAGATCTGGGCCACAAGCAAACCATAGCAATTCCACATGTAAACCATAAACTAAACCATAAAGTGATGAGTGTGGACTGGATATGGGCCACAGCAATTTATCTATCTGGGATTCCTTCTTTCTTTGGTGAATGCAGTGCACCTTCATGGAGACTAAATTAGAGCTAAAATGAGAGTGAATATTGGACTCCAAATGAACTCCAAATGAATGCTGATGTTGATGCATTACTACTGGTTGTGTAAATAGGTAAATGTTTGAATGTAGAACGTTAGTCATTACAACTTTGTGAGGAAAAGACATGGTAGTAGCTGTTTTTACTGTTGGTGAGTATTGAGGTTTTTCTCTTGTCTTCTTCCTTCTTTGTAATATTTGAAAAATATGTTCAAATATGGTCATGATGTCACTCTGAGGGTTTGGCCATGGTCAACCTCTTCTCTATAAAAAAGCCCCTTCCTCTTTATTGTATTCACTGCAGCACCGTCCCTCCTCACACTGAGAAGAAAACAGCGCCAACAGCTTCCATCAGACATCTCTCTCCAGCAAAGGAGGTAAAAGATTTTCACTTCGCTGTATTTATCTTAACATTAACAAGGAAGGTAGCAACAAGCTCAAGTGCAAATTACAACTCAAATTATACAACTTTTAGGCCTTTAATGGAGTCTCGTATCTCCTGGCACCTTCCACCATATGGAAGTCCAGACTGGCTGTGGTTGCTGTTATTTTTAAAATCTTGTCATCTAGAGATCTTGATGTTATTGATACACACCGTGGGTACCCAACAGGGCTCTATGAGGAGGTGACAGCATGACAAAGAAGCAGTATATGAGAGTATGAGTGTGTGTAACATACTATATTTAATGGTGGAGAAATGAGTTCTGCTGTGGGAGTGGTTTGAGAAGTTTATATGGTTTGGACACTTTGGCACATTCTGACATTATTGCCTCATTTCTCAGCAGATATTTCCAGATTTACAGTATCGTCACTGAACATGAATGAATGAACTATAATTTAAAGGTGTCTTATTTTGTACATTTTAATATATAACATTCAAATATGAAAAGACAAAATTTAAATGTGGAAACACTACACTGTAGGTTAGTGATGTACCCTGTGTTTATGAATAGAGAAGACTGCACTTTCTACTATACTTCCTTATTAATTAGCCCTGTTTTACTCATCTTTATCATGATGCTTTATGTTTAAAGTATCATCATTGTGCTCATTAACTTGATCTGTGTGCAGATGGCTGGCCTGTGCTGGGTGGCGGTGATGCTGGCCTTCTCCCTGTCTGCTGAAAACAGTTTGGCTGCTGTGGACCAGAACAGGCTTGCAAAATTTGTAGATGGCATCTTGAGAGAGTAAGTTAACTTTTGATTCATTGGCTGAAAGATTTTTGGGTAACGCTTTATTTTACAGTTCCCTTAATTTCACACTATTTTCCTGAAAATGTTTAACCAGTAATTTGCAAGTATTTAATGATATTTAACATTATATTTGGGTTTGTTGTGGATTTGCAATTTTCACCATAAATTAGATTATTGACAGTGTGTCAATCTTCACATTCATATATTTTTTAAATATATTTTTCAATAATTTCCTAAAAGTATCTGCTGTGTTCACTCTTAGGACATTCATTTTGAAAGGGTGATGTAATTTGGTAGTTTACAGGGAATGTGCTCATTATGGAGTTTTACACACTGAAAGGTATTTTCTGTCAGTTAAAGAGTTAAGAGTGTAGTTTATTAAGAGTTTTTCACAAATTAAGAACCCAATGAACCCAAAAATAATGAATGAATATTTACCAACTAAACCAACTTAACAGTTCTGCTTTTTAAAAATAATTTGTACCAAACTGAACCTTCCTCTGTAAAATGTCCTAATAAAATAACCATTTAATATCTGCACATTACTCAGATTACCCAAAATTTACAGGAAATTAGTTTAAAAATAAAATGTTACTGAAGGATGTATTCAGACTGCAACACTGGGGGGACACTGTCTCTGATTTAGTTTTAAAATTGTTCTGTCTTAGAAATCAAACAACTCATGTTGTGTTCTGCACAAAAATATCTAAGATACAAGGTGACATGTTGTTTATGTTTGTTTCTTCTTCTTACATTTTTTGTTTCACTTCTTTTGGCAGATACCAGCCTACAAGAGTCATGTTCAGTCTGGCTGTAAGCATCCCAGTGAACCAGAATGAGGAACCTGACCAAATCCTTCAGAAAGTCTTCGAAAGTGACCCTGGTGACAAAGTGGAGAAAATGATCAACATGGATGACCTGTACATGGGCAGCAGGGTAGTTGTAGCTAAACTTTCGGAACAGAAACAGGGACGAAGAGCGCATGTAGAGTCACATGTTGTGAGCTGCTTAAACATCATATTCGATAATGCTGATTTTGCTCATGATATGTTGCTTTTCTATGTTTACGCCTCCCCTTGCAAACAATGCTCAGACAGAAATTATAAAGCGTTGAACATCCTCAGAAGATTAAATGTCATTCAGAGATGGCATAGTTATGCTGTTGTGTTTTCTAAAATATTCAGCCCACACTCCACTTCTAGCACTACTACTGAGCGACTCCCCGCTGATCCAAATGAGCGAATGCAGGCCCTTCTTAATATCGGGAATTACAAGGATGAACGCTTTAATGGTGAAATTGGTCTGGAAAACATATTCCGATGTGACAGACAGACAGACAACTCTATGCAGTGTATTAGCTGCTCCAGTCGTTATGGTGTTAAACCTTATTGTTTTGATGAAAATGCATCCATAGAGTCTCAACAAAGCAATAAAAATGTTATTTCTAGTCAGGGTGGCAGTGGCACAGGAGGAGGGGCCTGGGGAGCAGGGGCCACAGGCACAGGAGGAGGGACCAGGGCAGCAGGGGCCACAGGCACAGGAGGAGGGGCTAGGGGAGCAGGGGCCAGGGTAGCAGGGGCCACAGGCACAAGAGAAGGGGCCTGGGGAGCAGGGGCCATGGGCAGAGGAGTAGGGACCAGTGGAGCAGGGGCCATAGGCACAAGAGGAGGGGCCAGAGGAGCAGGGGCCACAGGTACAAGAGGAGGGGCCGGGGGAGCAGTGACCACGGGCACAGGAGGAGGGGCCAGAGGAGCAGGGGCCACAGGCACAAGAGGAGGGGCCGGGGGAGCAGGGGCCACAGGCACAGGAGGAGGGGCCAGGGGAGCAGGGGCCACAGGCACAGGAGGAGGGACCGGGGCAGCAGGGGCCACAGGCACAGGAGGAGGGACCAGGGCAGCAGGAGCCACAGGCACAGGAGGAGGGGCCAGGGCAGCAGGGGCCACAGGCACAGGAGGAGGGGCCAGGGGAGCAGGGGCCACAGGCACAAGAGGAGGGGCCGGGGGAGCAGGGGCCACAGGCACAAGAGGAGGGGCCGGGGGAGCAGGGGCCACAGGCACAGGAGGAGGGGCCAGGGGAGCAGGGGCCACAGGCACAAGAGGAGGGGCCAGGGGAGCAGGGGCCACAGGCACAGGAGGAGGGGCCAGGGGAGCAGGGGCCACAGGTACAAGAGGAGGGGCCTGGCGTGGTAGAAGGTAGAAAAGTTCTGGGATAGCTGTGATTGAAGGGAAACAGATTTGTTAGAACCTGAGACAGACTCATTGTGTCTAATAATAAGACGAAGAATCTGCTGCCATGTTTGCAGCTGTGTGTTTTTCAGCACAGCGGAGCTTTGAGCTTAATGCTAATGTCAGTATGCTAACATGCTCACAATTACAAAGATATAATGTTTACCGTTTTAACTTTCTTAGCTTAGCATCTTAGCATTTAGTTTTGCAGAAACATGATCATCAACTAAAGTGTTGGACAAATTAATATTATAATGTGGAAGAAAAGTAAAGGGGATCAATGTTATTTCAATCCATCATCAGGGGCCCAAGAATGTCTGGACCAAAAATTCATGGCAATAAATCCAGTAGTTGTTGAGACATTTCAAGAACAACAACAACAAAATCCAACAAGTCAAACAAACATAAACACAAAAACATTATTTTCAGTGTTGTGGTTGAGAGAAGCAACATTTATGTTATTATGCTTCAGAAGGTGGAAACACATTTGTAACAAAATCAGATTTATCCAAACTCTGACCACTGTATGTCCTCCACTGCCTTTGACTGAGTCTTCATATTTTGTGTTTACTTCAACCTGAAATAAAGATTAAAGGCAGTTTCATCATCCTCAGTATTTACAATACTTACATCATTGTTCTCTGTATTTCTGTAAAACATTAGCAAATCTATCAATATTCTGTTTTTTCTGATTAAAGCTTGGCTCAGCATCCATTCTGGTCTGTGTGTCAATCATTTGGTAATCCCTGAATAATAATATTATAATCTTTCATATAGTTTGGATTCTATTGATTAAACAGAACAAAGGGATTCTGCTTTCATTTGATACTAATTTCCTGGAAGTTTTCTGATCAATATGCATTTGACATTTTACAGAGAGGATGGTGCAGTTTGGTAGAAAGTATAAAAAAATTGAAAAAAGTTAAGTCCTTAAGTTGTTAAGTCCTGTTATTCAACAAGCGAGTTGGATTTGTTCTGTTTAGATGTGACTCCACTAGTAATGGTGACACTGTTAAATACATCTAGCTGCTAACACCTCTCACTTTTTTTTATATTATATTGTTATACCGTATGTATTTTATTATGAACACTAATAAAGATTTATTTAAAAAAAAACACCAATCACAGAACATTCTATTGATGATGCATCATACGACAGGATGTGACATCATCATAGTCAGATCAAAGGCTCTTAGAACATGACATCATAAGAACTTTCAGAGGGAACTTTGCCTTGATCTTTGTGTTAGGGTTGAAGGAAGGTGGAAGGTGACTACTCAGTGAGAAACGTACAGCCACTTAGAGAACAATAGTTCAGGATAGAGATGGCAGCCGAGTGCAACATGCATGAAACAATTAGCGAGCTCTCCAAATTGCTCCAGACTGAAAAAGACCTGCGAGCCATGGAGCAGCTGAGGGCCACAGAGAGGGAGAAGGGGCTTCGTGCAGAAATGGAGAAGATGAGAGAAACAATCATCAACCAGGAGACCATTAAATACAAGGCCCTGGAGAGGGAAAGGGACATTTTAGTTACAGAGGTAGAGCACCTTAAAAGGAGAGATTCAGCCTTCAGTGATATCAAAAACAAGTACGATGCTGAGAAGGCAGAAAAAGAGTCCATAAGACAGCAAATGGATGATCTGCAAAAACAAATTGAACACCTTAAATTGCAGCTTTGTGAGGAAAAGGATCTGCATGTGGAGAGGCAGCTGAGGGACTCTGAGAGGGAAAAGGCCCTCCGCAAACAAATCTGTGAGCTCAAGGAGCAGATCCACACAGAGCACAATGAGTGTGCAGATTCATTTGTGCCAAAACTCAAAGCCTTAGAGAGGGAGAATGCAGCCTTGATAAGTCAGATAGAACAACTGAAAACGAGCTTAGAAAAAGAAAATGATGTCTGCAGTCAGGAGGAGCTGAAGACTTCTGAGGGGGGTGACCTGGAAGATAAGCTCCAGTCCGAGGGTTCAGAGTGTGTGGGTACACTTGAATCAGAACTCAAGGTTTTGGAGAGTCATAACAAGGTCTTGAGCAATGAGGTAGAGCAGCTTAAAATGAGTTTTGAGCGTATGGCTGAAAAGTACATGGCAGAGAGGACTGAAAAAGAAGCCCTCCAAATTAATATTGAGGAACTTATCAAGCTCCAAAGTAAAATGGATGTTTGTACAGAGCAGCAGAGAGACTCTGAGAAGGAGAAAGTCCTCTGCCAAGAAACAGAAAACCTGCCAGAGACGCTCCAAAAAGAGTGTGAGGAGGACAGTAAACTCCAAGCCTGGGAGAAGGAGAGAAACATCTACATGCAAGAAATAGCCGACTTAAAACTATGTTATGAAGGAAAAACCTTGAGATTCCAGGAGATGATTGAGAAGTTAAAAGCAGAAAGAGCCCACTACGAGGACATTAAGGAAGAACAGTGCAAAAGAATGCACAAACTCAGTGTTACGATTAGACAACTACAGGATTTCCTCTCCCAGGAGAAGCTGAGGGCCTCTGAGAGGGAGCAGGTGCTTTCCCAGGAACTGGAGGAGCTGAAGGAAAAAATCTCCTGCTATGAGAAAGAGGCTCATCCAGAGGTCACTGCCACAACAGAAGAGAACAGTGACAGCCTCCAGGGGGACGACAAAAAGACCAAAAAGCGGAAAGGATGGAGGAAATTTGTTTATTATGCCAAGCCGTGGCATTGGGGTAAAAAGTAGAGCTTTTCTGCTTAGAGAATAATTCGACGTTTGGGGACTTACACGTATTTGCTTCCAAAAACAAAACGGAGAACATCCACTTTCCCTGTAGAAGGTCCATTTCCCAAACAGAGAGAAAACAAAAGGTGAAGGTAGAATGAAGAAGTCATGTGATAGGCCGGTCTGGGAGGATGAAGTGAAGACCAGGCAGAGAATGAGATATGGGAGAGGTATGGACCAGACTGAATAGGAAGGGATGGGGGAAAGAGGGAGGGGGGGATGAAGGGATGAGGGGAGGGATGAGCAGAGGGAGGGATGAGGGGAGGGAAAGGGAGCGTGGGTCAGGAAATCTAAGACAAACAGTATAAATAGGCTTGGCAGGTGATTAGAGGTGAAGTTCAGGCAGTTAACAAGTTAACTACATGTAGTGAGTAGTAGTGAAAGTAAATGTTTTTTAGAAAATACGTCTTAGCGCCAAAATAAATAGTGCAAAAGGAGTCAAATCAAACTGTGAAAAAATGACTGCAGGTTTAAATTAAATAAGGCGCTCAACATTTGATTTGCTGTGAAAATAAATGAAATGACATAACAAGACGGACAGTAGACAATAAGTCAAAAGCTCATTTTTCACCCTGCACTATGTCTACTGAATGGGTCCCCTACTTATAC
The DNA here is from genome assembly GCA_029490765.1 of Euthynnus affinis. Taxonomy (NCBI): domain Eukaryota; kingdom Metazoa; phylum Chordata; class Actinopteri; order Scombriformes; family Scombridae; genus Euthynnus; species Euthynnus affinis. The sequence continues at coordinate 3,800,871 of CM055838.1, forward strand.
ACAGCAAGCTAGTCAACATTACAGCCAATATTTACATACAAAACACAAGCAGTGTCAAAACCCTGACACTCACTTAGAGAACAGCAACTAGAACAGCTCCTGCCTACCTGAACTCCCTCATTCAGGTCTACACTCCCTCCCGCCCACTACTCTGCTAATGAAAGGCACCTGGTACCACAACAGGGCTCTAAGTCACTAGCTAGACTCCCAAACCAAACCAAACCAAACAAACCCAACCCAACCCAACCCAACCCAACCCAACCAAACCCAACCCAACCAAACCACGCCACACCACACCACACCACACCACACCACACCAAACCACACCAAACCAAACCACACCACACCAAACCACACCACACCACACCACACCACACCACACCACACCAAACCACACCACACCACACCACACCAAACCAAAACACAACACAACACACCAAACCACACCACACCACACCACACCAAACTACACCACACCACACCACACCACACCACACCACACCACACCAAACCACACCAAACCACACCACACCACACCACACCACACCACACCACACCAAACCACACCAAACCACACCACACCACACCACACCACACCACACCACACCACACCAAACCACACCAAACCACACCAAGCCACACCACACCACACCACACCACACCAAAACACAACACAACACAACACAACACAACACAACACAACACAACACAACACAACACAACAAAACAAAACAAAACAAAACAAAACAAAACAAAACAAAACAAAACAAAACAAAAAATAAAAAACAAAATAAAAACCAAACAAACATGCTTGTGTGCACTCTAATCATTAGCTGTTGGTACTTTATGGCACTCACTGCTGTTGTTGTCTGCTTGTGTTGTATCAATCTCACATGTATGACACTTTGGATAAAAACATCTGCTAAATCAAAAATGTAAATTTCAAAGTAAATGTAAGTGCTCACGGCAAAGTTCAAATCTGAAGGGTTTTTTTTCAAAATAACATCAATGCATGAACACAAAAACAGTGACTGGGTACTTACTAATTAAACCAACTCAAGATTTTTTCATATTTTTCTGATAATTTGTATGAAATTCCATCATCGTCTCTGTAAAATATCCAAATAAACAGCTGCAAATTACCCGGAAAATTTCTTACATATTGGTTTAAAATTAAGGGACTTGTAAAATAAAGTGTTTCCCAAAACATCATTTTTACTTTTTACCCTTTCCTGCAATCTTTTTTTTTGACAGATGTATTTGTGTATTTACTTCTGTTCCCACGGTGTAAAAATGTCTTCCTCTTCTCACAGACAGCAGGCTGCTCTTTCTTCTCCATTTAGGACAAATTCTCCATCTTTAATCTTCAAGTCATGATGAACAAACAGACTTGGTTTTATTGCCTAAAACACAAAACATTTTCTCACAGAGGCAGTGGGAAGTCACTAAAAGTTTTTCTCTCAGGGTCAAAAGAAAAGCAACGTACTTACAGTTGAAGTAAAAAGAAATAAATACAAAATCTATTTTATAGGCAAAGAAACAAACTCCTCACAGTTTTGGTCCACAGAGGTCAATGTGTGTTTTTTCTCAGTTAATTTTACAGCTTACTGGCTGTTTGTATTCAGTGGAAACAGCTTGTGAACACAACACTGACATGTCATCACCTGAACTTGTTAGCAGACAGTTGCTTATTTCCACATTCAGCAGTTCACAGTTACTAACTGTGTTGTAACTATAACAGACTATCAACTATAACCATCTTGTTTCTCATGAACACTTGGAAAGGCAAAATGAAAAGAGGAAGAGTTTGTTTTTTCATCCACCAAGCAGAAGTGTTCACCTTTTCTCGATCTGTTGATGACTGACATTTCAGAGAGTGAAAAGCTGTCGGCTTTTAGATTAAAGCCTTTATCATTTGGTCTACAGAATGTTTATCAAATGTATAGAATAATGAAAAATCATCATAATTTCCCACAACCCAAGGCAATGTCTTCACATTGCTTGTTTTGTCAGACCAACAATCAAAAACCCAAAGGTATTAATTTTGTCAGCAAGACAAAAGAAATGAAACAAATCCCTCATTTCAGAAGCTGGAACTAGTTATAGTTTAGCAAACCTACAGTTAAAGATCCCCTCCAGAAATGTTAAGACATGCTTGAAATAATTATTTGTGTCTGATATGTTTTCCTCTTTAAAAAAAAAAAAAAAAAAAAAAGTTAATTTGTTAAACATTCTTAAACCATCAATCTCCTCCTTCTTCCTCCTCCAGAATGTATGAATAAGCAAATATTTGTAGTTTTCCTGCTGGACACAAGATTTCTCCTACAAAGTCTATTCTCAGTGTTTATTCACTGGAGGCTTCAAGTTGTATTCAAATTTTTACCACCTATTGTCATTGTTGATATGGCCCAAATATCATAAAACAAATGTGGGCCACCTTTGGCAAAGATCTGGCACAGTCGACAATAGTTAACATGGGTGTGAACCAAAAGTGGCCCACATATGGTGCGGGAAAAAATGTGGCCCAGTTATCTTAAACATATTTGGGCCAGTTCTGTCAAATCTACAACACAGTAAGCACTGGCTAATCTGGAAGTGAGCCTGAGGTGGCCCATATTTGAAATGGTGAATATGGGCCAAAATGGTTGAACTGCATTGGGCCACTATAGGTAAAGATGTGGCGTAATTGGTATTGACTAATCTGTAAGTGAGCCTAAAATGGCCCAGATATGATATGGCGCATATGGCCCAAATATTTTATATCAATCTGGGCCAGTTCGGGCAAATATACAACACAATTCAGATAGCTAAATTGCTGTGGCACATACCCGACACTTTCATCCAGCCCACATACCGCATGAATTGATGGCACTTGGGTGGTCCGCTCCTGTTTACCAGATCCGTGCCACAAGCAAACCATAGCAATGCCACATGTAAACCATAAACTAAACCATAAAGTGACAAGTGTGGGCCGGATATGGGCCATAGCAATTCTGCTATCTGGGATTCCTTCTTTCTTTGGTGAATGCAATGCACCTTCATGGAGACTAAATTAGAGCTAAAATGAGAGTAAATATTGGCTCCAAATGAACTCCAAATGAATGCTGATGTTGATGCATTACTGCTGGTTGTGTAAGTAGGTAACTGTTTGCATGTAGAACGTTAGTCATTACAACTTTGTAAGGAAAAGACATGGTAGTAGCTGTTTTTACTGTTAGTGAGTATTGAGGTTTTCTGTCATTTAACTTCCTTAATCAAACTGCAGAATGTGTCTCTTGTCTTCTTCCTTCTTTCTAATATTTGAGAAATATGTTCAAATAAGGGCATGATGTCTCTCTGAGGGTTTGGCCACAGTCAACCTCTCCTTTATAAAAAACCCTTTCCTCTTTATTGTATTCACTGCAGCACCGTCCCTCCTCACACTGAGAAGAAAACAGCGCCAACAGCTTCCATCAGACATCTCTCTCCAGCAAAGGAGGTAAAAGATTTTCACTTTGCTGTATTTATCTTAACTTTAACAAGGAAGGTAGCAACAAGCTCAAGTGCAAATTAGAACTTCAATTATGCAACTTTTAGGCATCCTGACACCTTCCACCATATGGAAGTCCAGACTGGTCATGGTTTCTGTTATCTTTAAAATCCTGTCATCTAGAGATCTTGACTTTATTAATGCACACCATGAGTACTGAACAGGGCTCTATGAGGAGGTTATGGCCTTTCCACCACCCTCAGGCCAAACTTTACATTTTTGCCCCACTAGTGGCTGGAGGCTGATGGTGATGTATGTAGGTGCTCTCCTCTTCTCTTTAAAAGTGTCTGTTCTTTCTGACTGTGACTTCACTGCAGCAACACTTTACCTTCAAACACTGAGAGGAAAACAGAAGAAGTGGACGACTTCAGAGCTTCCATCAGACATCATTCTCAAAGGTAAAAGATAACAGATTGGATTTTAGTATGAAAATGACAGTGTTTGATAAGAGTTTGTTAAATACTGTGTGTGTATTATAGCATGAAACACTAGCAAGCAAGGTGAGAATGTAAATGTTTGTGTTCTGGTTCTAAGGGCAGGATGTGACACAGGACAACAACAGGTATCTAACCCAGTGGTTCCCAGATTGGGGGTCCTGACCCCCAACAGCTGTTGATAAAACTTCACAGCTGTTGGTTTTAATCAGGCATAACTTTTCTGGTGTTGGGTGAATTTCAAACTACACTGCTGTCTGTCTGAGGATCTTTTTGAATGCTACCACTTGAGAGAGCCAAGGTTTAAACTCAGAGGGCCCTATCTTACGCCAGGCGCAGTGTGTCGCGAAGCGCAGTGCAAGGCTCATTGCTATTTTAAGACTGCTGCATTTGTCATTTTCCCGTCCAGCGTGTGTTGGTTTAAAAGTAAGGTGTGGTCAAGCACATTGTTGGCGCATTGCTATCTTGAGGAAGCAGAGAACGATTGCGCTTTTGACCAACAAAAATCAGGTCTAAAGTCAATGATCGGCGTTGTTGTTTTAAGGGGGCATTATGTAATATGTAGCTACACAGGCAGGTGCACAACATACACTGCTAGTTGCCCCCTCACTGGACTCCAGTACACACAAGCAAAAGGTAACAAATAAAAGTGTTACAATGTGAAAGATTATTATTGTGTATATTAATATAACAAAAAAAATTACGTCAGTCATAATATTTATCAGAATTAACTAATCACAGTAATGATGGATTAAATTGTTTTAATTATTTGACCAAATTGTGACACGTTGGTATTTAAACAGACTGACAACAGCTGATCAGACACAGATCGACTTTCCTGCTTCATCAATACATGATGACATGAGGAACACATGAGGAAATAAATAAGGTGAAAACAATTATTAAACTAACGACAGGAATAAATCTGCACAGCTTCTATATTCTTATACATATTCCTGAACATTTTTGAGATTACAGTGATCAGGTTTCCACACGTTCAGCAATTAAAACTCTGCTGATTGGACCTGTTACTCCATGACTAAACAAAACGATTATTCTAAAACCAAACGAGGATAAAATTGCAGTAAATTAATGAACAGGATCTTAAACTGGTGGTCTGGGGCTGACCACGGGAGGGTCTTGGGGCAGCAGGGGCCAGTGTGTGCGTTATGGATCGTGCACTTTCCCTTTGTGCACGAGCAGGCAAATGCACCGTCATAATAGCAGTCTGCAAAAGAGCAAGCGCACCTGGCTCTTAAAGGGAATGGAAAATGACTATGTGATTGGTTTATTGTATGTTACGCTGAAAACACACCCATGATTAATGAGGAGACGAAGGACAACCCCTTTGAACCATGCGCCTGGCCCATCGACCATTTTCCCGCCGTTAAAATAGCAAAAGTGGGTTTGGACACACCCTAAATGCAATCGTGCTATGCGCTTTAGACCCTGCGATTTAGATCGTTAAAATAGGGCCCAGAGTCTTTAATTTCCTTCAGCAGGTGAAGTGTCATTAACAGTATCCGTTTGGCCATAATGTAACATCCTACTACACCAACATCAGAAACTATGAATGGTTCGATTTTAAGTTGAAAAAAAATTAAAAACATTTATTAAGCTGTAAACTTTATTTTACTGATCCTTTGATGCTATACTAATTTCCTGAACATTTTCTGAGGAATTTTCAGGTATTTAACAGTTAACTTTTTGTACATTTTACAGAGAGGATGGTGCAGTTTGGTAGAAATGATAAGAAAATATTGAAAACAGTGTTAAGTTGCTTTACTTGGTAAATGCAAATTGACTGAAAATACTTAGTTTTCAGTTTGTAGTTCTGTGTATCAAACTTTATATTAGCATGTTAGGTTGTATCTTAAAAACTCTATAATAAGAATATTTCATGTACAACGCCAAATTATTTAACCCTTTCAAAGAAATGTCCAAAGAATTAGTAGCATCTCCTTTTAGAAAAAAAAAATGCTAATAATATCGTTTGACACACAAAATGTCTGTCAGTTAAAAAACTCAAATATAATGACTAAATCAGCTTAACACCAAATTGTACCGCCCTCAGTAAAATGTCCAAATAAACAAACATTAAATACCTGAAAATTACGCAGAAAATTTCAGGCAACTCAAGTACAATATTTTATCTAGTAGTATTTGTACATAACTTTGAGCCCATGGTTTTCGTGTTCACAGTGTAAATTTAAAAATAAGCACTGAAATATAGTTGTTTCTGTGATTTGTGCTATGCTTTTTATTGAAGGAAGTGATTACATGTGACTCTTCATTGGTAGTCGTTTAAAAAAACAATTCTCCAAATTTTACTGAAAAAACCCCCATTAATCATTACTAATTGTTTCACAACTGCAAAATCAGACAATTTTGGCTTCACTGATCACAAAAAACTCAGTGAAATCTTGGAGGGAATGAGGTAACAACTAAAACGCTCTGTGTTTGGTAAAATATATTCAGTGAAGCTTTTCAAGGTTTGATGGCAGGATTAAGACCGAAAGAAAACTAAGACTGCAAATGTCACAACTATCTTTTAGGTCTACTTAAGAAATGTACAGTTGGCAGGTGACATATGGTGGTGAATCATTATTATCTCTGATTTTAATCCTCTGTGCTGATGCTGTTTGTTAAAAACACTCAGATGGCTGGCCTGTACTGGATGGCTGTAACACTGGCCATGTTGCTTTCTGCTGGAAACAGTGTGACTGCTGTGGACCAGAACCAACTTGTAGAAATTGTAAATCAGATCCTGAACAGGTGAGTCGACTTTCTGTAGAATATAGAGAGACAACTTTGTAGGCTGAATTGTGCTGGTATTATAAATTTATATTACACGTTTTAATATATTGCACTAGGCTGTCGTGTGTTGATCGTCTCTTTAATATTCAACCTGTTTCTGACAAATTCAATGATCCTTCCATCTATCAAACTTTTTGAACTTTTGTTCTGCATCAAATGATCAAACATACTCAGTAGCATTTTCTATCCGTTTCCTTTGGCAGGTTTACACCAAGAAAATTGAATGATGAGTAAGTAAACAATTTAGTGTCACTTTTAAAAACATGTTACATTGAGTTACAAGCAGATCCTGAACAGGTGAGTCGACGTTCTGTGGAATATATGGAGGGAAAACCTTGTAGGCTTCAACATAAGATGAGCCTGATTATATGATGAACCTTTATAAAGGTACATTTTATTTGACTAAAGTAGACTGTGGTGTGCTACAATTTATTTGAAGAACTAGATTTACAACCCTTTAAATGTAAATGAGCACTGCAAACATCCAAATCATTCAGATAAAATGTATAACACTAAAGTCATCAAATATTCAGCTCTGAGAAGGTTTTGTGCTCCTATTGTATGAAAACGTGCAACTGGTAAAGACAAAGACATAAAAAGAGAAGCTTCTTATTGCATATAGTGAAAATGGTGCAGAAGTGTAGAAGATTCATTATAAAGGTAAAAACTAAATTGAAAAAAACTAGCAAGAGAAAAACTTTAACTTTTTAAATATTTATTAACAACAACTGTAAATAATACAAAGTAGAAGAAATCTAATCAATTCAATCGTTTGCTTATTGAAAATGAAGGAATTCTATATTCCTAACATATATATCTAGAGAGCGGTTGAATTGTGTTTAGATGCAGCTGGGCTGGGTTATATTCAACCTGTTTCTTAAAAGTTCAGTGATCAGTGCATCCTAACATCTATCAAACTGTATTAACTTTCTTTCTGTATGAAATAATCAAACTTAGTAACATTTTCTGTCTGTTTCCTTTGGCAGGTTTGCACCTAGCTACAGCCAAGAAAATCAGTAAGTGTCACTTTTCAAAACACAAGTCACACTGAGTTACAACAAGCCTTATAGCACAGAGACAGAAGAAGAATCTAACAGAAACATGAATATAATAACATACAAACAGTCTGACATTACAGAGCATAGGCCCACTGTGATTTTCCATATGCCAGATTCTACAAGATTAACTGTAATATTCAATGTTTCAAACTTTCAGTTTCTTCTGTTTGATGTTTTAAATGACATAATGACATCTACACTTTAGTTTGGTTTGATTAGTCAGTCCATCTTATTCTCTATACTTTATTGATGTGCAGCTTTAAATGGACACCTGGTTAACATTTTTGTATCTGTTTCTTTTAACAGAACCCCTCCCATGTTTAGTCTGGCTATAAGCATCCCATACAACAAGGGAACTAAAAAGTACGATACCAGTAAAGTCACTGATGATGGTGAGGAAGTGAAGGGGAAGATTGTACATTGTGAGGTGTACACCAGCGAGAGGATGGTTGCAGCCACAGTTCTTAAATGGCCCAATGTTTTGTATCAGTGTCCTAAAAGCCCTGTGCAATGGCCCGATGTTATTAAGAATTGTCGGAAAAAAGGGTGGAAGGGAATGACCTGGGCTGATGTTGATAAGTTGTGCCCTGATGCAGTTGAACGCGGTCAATCTGATCATGCAGAGTATCGTACTCTACAGCACTTTAACACCTTGGTCAACCGCAATAATAACAAGCAGGATTTGCTGCTTTTCTATGTTCGAGCTTCCCCGTGTCCTAGAAGATGTACAGATGAATCAAATCCTGATAACATCCTCACAAGCATAAATCAGATTAAGAATTGGGATAATTACGCTGTTGTATTTTCTGATGTATTCCAGCCCCGTGATGGACCTGGAATACCTGAGGATGTCCTAAGTGGAGCCCTTGAGCGGCTTGGGAGATACAAAGGTCCCAAAGGGCCAATCGGTCTGGATCATATATTCCGTTGTGACAAACAACAGTGCAGGAGCTGCTCCGACAATTATAAAGTTGCACGATATTGTATTTTAGATAATTAATCACCTGGCCCCATGTCATCCATTTCATTCAAAAAGCCTCAACAAGGCGGAAGTGGTCAGGGTGTCCGAGGCAAACAAAGCAAGAATATTGGTGGTCAGGATGGCAGTGGGCCAGATGTTGGCAGAGGCAGCCGACGGAGGAAGGGCAGAAAAGGCATGGCAGAGGCTAAAATTCTTAAAATGCACGTCTTTCTTTTCATATGATTACAAGCTAATCTCTACAGTTTCTACTGATTTATTGAATTGTTTGGACATGTTCAACACCCACACATTTATATCAATACCAAACAGTACAATACTCTCGTTTCTTCTAAAAGTCTCTAATTGTACATTAATGTCTTTTTGTATTTATTGTACATGAGGGTGTTTCTGCTAATTACTAATAGTGGAGTTAGAAGAGACAACGAGTGCAACAATTACTGTACAATTATGACTAAAGCTTTCTATCTTCTTTCTTGTTCTTATTAAAGCTTGGCTCAGCATCCATTTTGGTCTGTATGTGTGTCAATCATTTTCAAATCTCTTTATAACAATCATGAATATCACACTGCTGTTTGTCTGTCAGAATGACTTTTTTATTGAACCACTAGAGGGAGTATAAACTCAGAGTATTTCCTTTACTTCAGGTGAAGTGTCATTAACAATGTCTGTGTGGCCAAGATAATGAGAATATTCCTACTATGCTGTATATTATGCTTTAAACCAACATCAGTAACTAGATAGTTCGGTTTTGAGTAAAAAAACAATCTGAGCAATTTGAGGGTATTTAACACTTAAATTTTAGTGTGTTTTACAGAGATTCTGGTGCAGTTTGGTAGAAATTTGAAAAAAGTGTGAAGTTGCTTTACTTGGTGAGTGCAGATTCAATATATTTGGGTTTATACATTGAAATTAATTTGTGAAAATTATTAATAACTGAGTTTGTGAACAAATATTTGTGACAACAAATATTAAAAACTATATAATGAACACATTACCTGTACAATACAAAATTATATAACCTTTTCAAAGAAATGTCACAAGAATTAATAACATCTGCTTTTAGAAAAAATGAACAATTGAAAAAGTCTAATATGCTAATATATTGTTTGTCATACAAAGTGTCGGTCAGTTAAAAAAATAAGAATCACATTTTTTGTAAATTAACATCTATGTATGAACCCAAATATAATGAGGGAATACATACTAACTAAACCAAGCAGACTGTACCATCCTCTGCAAAAATGTACAAAATTATGGAGATTATTCCCTATCTTTATTCAAGAGCATAGTATATAAATATGAGAGCAAACTTTATTGATTTTATGTTCAAATTTTGTAATTTGTCCCTCAAAACCCTCCCCTCGCACTCAAACAGCCTCTGCTTGTGCTCAGATTTGCTCCGCTTGTGCTCAAACTGTGTGCTCGCACTCGGATACAATGTTGCTCGCACTCAAACTTCAACCTTTCTCCTCGCACTCAGGTTTCTTCTGCGCGCTCACTAAGTTTCTGCTCACGGATTTCTCCACTGTGCTCAGATTTTTTTGTGTAGCAACAAGCATAGCAACCACCCTGTCAGAATCATCCAATCAGTAGAAGGCCTGGTTTTGGGTTGACCAATGAAATGGAGCCTGCCTCCTTGCATTAGTCAAAGTCCAATCTGACTCAGGGTCTTTTTTTTTTTAAAGATAAATGCAGCGTCCACATACATATACATTACTGTCTCTATGTCCACTGGATTAAAATGGAGGCTCCCATCTCAAGGTTCATCAACTAAGAGTTCAGGGTTTGTCTCAGAGTCAGTTGAACCCGCTTTCTGAAACAGGCCCTTTGTACAAGCAAAAATGAAAACAATCAACTGTCCAATCAAAACCTGGGACGCAGACGCATGTGTGGAGCTTATCATCTCTGACACAAGCTGATGGCAACCATGGCGGACAGCCTTTCACGTAGAAACATTTGTGCTGGACATCACTGAAATACAAAACTCTTTTTGATTGTACAGTGTAATTTGTAAAACAAATCATCTGGTCATTAACAACAACAAAAAAGCAAAATAATTGTTATTTATGTACATATATGGTGTTCATCCCTCCAGAAGAGTTCCAGAGACAGAGTTCACAGTGTTCAACTGGGTTGAGATCTGATGACTGTGAAGGCCATAGCATATAATTCACATCATTTTCATACCATTTTCAAACCATTCAGTGACCCTTAGTGCCCTGTGAATTGGGGCATTGTCATCCTGGAAGAGACCACTCCCATCAGGATAGAAATGTTTCATCATAGGATAGAGCTGATCACTCAGAACAACTTTGTATTGATTAGCAGTGACTCTTCCCTCTAAGTGGGCGAATGGACCCAAACCATGCCAGCAAAATGCCCCCCACAGCATAACATAGTCACCAGATCCCCTCACTGTAGGGGTCAAACATTCAGATCTGTATCAGTTTTTCCTTTAATTTTTCACTCGTCTGCATATTTAACAAAGTGTATTGTATTCTTTGATTGATTTGACTTTCAAATGATCCAATGCCCTGCACCATTAATGACATAAATTCTGTAAAAATACAACATGTTTGTGCTTTGAACTACATCTCTCTGCTCTTTCACAGCAGAAGTGTAGAAGGGCGTAAACTGACCTGCACTTCCTTCTCTGTTTCTATAACACCAAATTTAATCTGCCAGTCAGGATGACCAGGCAGTTTGGTTTTACTGAAATTCAAAACATTTCCTCAAAAAACATAGCACAAGTTCTTTGAAAGACTCAGTTCTTTGAGAGATCAGTTCTGAGAAGTCAGCTGCAGTAAAGCGTCAAAAAATAAAGTTACTTTGACCATATATATGCAAGTAAGCAAAAGAAAAAAGAAAAAGAAAGAAGAATGTGTTCATCTTTTGTCTTATTTTGTGTATTTATGTAAACCTGCAGAATTATCACCCATCCACTACTTTTAGCCTCTTATATTTCATTGTCTTCGTTTTAAGCCACATTTACTGTGTGGTTCAAACCTTTTCAAACAGCAGCAGGCAGCTGTTTTCATCAAACAAACTCTGACAAACCAACTGTTCACTTCCTGCCTGCAGCATCAAAATGACAGACAAAGTCTCAGGAGTTGGTGGAAAACCATGGAAACACATTGCACAACCTGAATGATCCCAAGGATTCAGATACCTGTGCAATGTTAACATACTAATACTACCATCCACATTATTCAGTGACATTAATATCTCACATTGTTTACGACCAAGGAGGAAAATAAAAGTAAAAAAATCAAGTATAGTGTCATCAAATCAAATCAAATTTATTTATAAAGCACATTTTAAAACAACCAGAGTTGATCGAAGTGCTGTAAAATAAAATCACACAAGGTAGCAGCACAAAAAGTAGTCGAGATGACATAAAATTACTATCCCATATGCATACAGAAATAAACAAATAATAGTCCAGAGAAAACATGTGGGTTTTAAGTTTAGCCTTAAAAGTGTCTAAAGAAGGGCAACACTTAATTTCAAAAGGTAAACTGGTAAACAGTTGCAGCAAATGCACGCTCACTCTTACCCCTCAGCCTCGATCAAGGGACAGCCAGGAGCAGCTGGTCTGAGGATCTGAGAGATCTAGGGTTGGAGAGGGGACAGAGGAGCTCAGAGATGTACTGGAGCATCAGGCTGCAGCAACCTTAAAAAACAAATAAAAGGACCTTAAACTCAGTCCTATACTTGACTGGTAGCCAATGCAGAGACATCAGTACAGATGTGATGCTGTCTCTCTTCCTGGTACCAGTTAGTAGCCTTGCAGCAGCCTTCTGCACCAGCTGTAAGCAAGATAAGGATGACTGGCTAATACTCAAATAAAGAGCATTGCAGCAATCCAGTCAAGAGGAAATCAAAGCATTTGTAACAGTCTTCAAGCCATGAAATGAGAGGAAGGTTTAGATTTGGCGATGTTTCTTAGCCGGAAAAAACAACCTTTGATAACAATTAATTTGTTGTCAAATTTTACAGCTAGATCAAAAATGACACCAAGATATCTGGCATGGGTATGAAGGTTAGGGCCATAAAGGATTTGCTATACCCCCAGTAGAGCTGGAGTGACCAAATATAACCACTTCTGTCTTACTATCATTTAACTGAAGACAGTTTTATGCCAGTTTGATCTAACTGGGGCCTAACTGTGTTATTACTGTTATCACCAGGTTCTAATGAGAGGTACAGCTGAGTGTCATCTGCATAGCAATGATAGAAGATATTGTATACTTTGAAGATAAAGTCTAAAGGGAGCATGTATAATATGAATAAAATGGGCCCTAAAACGGAGCCTTGAGGTACACCACAGATGATGGGAGCAGAGGAGAAGGAGAGGTTTCCAGTTTTCACAGAAAATTATCTGTCTGCTAGGTAGGCAGCAAACCCTTGGAGGGCGCTACCCTGAATACTGACCTGGTGCTCAGTACAGTACAGGAGTATGATCGACTGTATCAAAGGCCAAGCTAAGGTCAAGAAGAGTCAGAATGGTACATTTACCAGAGACAAGTGACAACAGCAGATCGTTAGAGGCTTTAAGCAAAGCTGACTGTGCTGTGACGGGCCCTCAAACCTGACTGAAATTTCCCCATGATACTGTTTTCTGAAAAAGACAAGTGCTGCCAGTAGACAATTTTTTTCCATGACTCTCAATAAGAATGGCAGCTTTGAAATAGGCCGGAAATGATCTAGAAGGGTTGCATTGAGGTTGGGCTTTTATAACAATGGGATGGACTACCACATGTTTAAGGCAGGAGGGAATAGAACCAGTTGCTAGACTACTGTTCAGGATGAGTGATATTGTAAGACCAACATTATCTTTTAATGTGATGGGAGAAACTTCAAGTGGCAAGTAGTTGACTTAGTGTGTGAGACTATGTCTTTAATATGAAAAAGGGTCACAGGCTGAAACTTGCTAAAGACAGCATAACAAGGAGGGAGGTCGAGGGTGTTGTAGGCAGGAGGATGTTATTCATTTTACTGATGAAAAAGGGCACAGGGCTAGTAGCAGGAGGGTAGACGATTGAGTTAATTGTGTCAGTCTTGGTGTCATGAGTTACTTATTGTCATGCCTCTGACTTCTCAAACAGCAATGATTGATAACCACCTTAACCTTGTCTCATAATTATAAAATGAGGCCTCCAGTTTCTTCTTTGGTGAATGCAATGCGCCTTCATGGAGACTAAATTAGAGCTAAAATGAGAGTGAATATTGGACTCCAAATTAACTCCAAATGAATGCTGATGTTGCTGCATTACTGCTGGTTGTGTAAGTAGGTGACTGTTTGCATGTAGAACATTAGTCATTACAACTTTGTAAGGAAAAGACATGGTAGTAGCTGTTTTTACTGTAAGTGGGTATTGCGGTTTTTCTGTCATTTAACTTCCTTAATCAAACTGCAGAATGTGTCTCTTGTCTTCTTCCTTCTTTGTAATATTTGAAAAAAATGTTCAAATAAGGGCATGGTGTTACTCTGAGCGTTTGGCCATGGTCAACCTCTCCTCTATAAAAAAAGCCCCTTCCTCTTTATTGTATTCACTGCTGCACCATCCCTCCTCACTCTGAGAAGAAAACAGCACCAACAGCTTCCATCAAACATCTCTCTCCAGCAAAGGAGGTAAAAGATTTTCACTTTGCTGTATTTATCTTAACTTTAACAAGGAAGGTAGCAACAAGCTCAAGTGCAAATTAGAACTTAAATTATGCAACTTTTAGGCCTTTAATGGAGTTTCGTGTCTCCTTATACCTTCCACCATATGGAAGTCCAGACTGGCTGTGGTTGCTGTTATTTTTAAAAAATCCTGTATTCTAGAGATCTTGATGTTATTGATACACACTGTGGGTACCCAACAGGGCTCTATGAGGAGGTGACAACATGAAAAGGAAGCAGTGTATGAAAGTATGAGTGTTTGTAACATACTATATTTAATGGTGGAGAAATGGGTTCTGCTGTGGGAGTGGTTTGAGAAGTTTATATGGTTTGGACACTTTGGCACATTCTGACATTATTGGATTCTGGGTTGACATTTGAAGTCGTTGTAACTGTTGTGATCCAAACTGACAACAGCTATCATCCTTCATAAAGGAACAAGCTACAATACTTTAGCATGTTATCATGTCAACATTTTCATTTTAATTTTTAATAATAACTGTGGCTTTGGAGTAAGTGGCTTCACTCTTTTTCTATTGGTGCTGACCGTTAACAGTCCTACAGCTATCTGAAAAGTGTATAATTACAGCCCTTCTATTGTGTAAGCATGTCAAACATTATATGCTGAAAAAACAATGCTGAAAGTCTAACTGTAAGCATTTTCATGTACTGATACCAGCTGAGCTGAGCATTAAGTGCATATCTTTAAATCATGGGTTCACAGTTTTTCAAGTGTCTTAAAACAACAGTCAGCGGCCCAAATGAACAGTGAAACATGTTTTTTCTTGCTGTAATCATTCCTCCTGTTCATACTGACCATTAGACGATCCCTTCATAATGCAATTACAATGGAAGTGATGAGCGACAAATCTACAATCCTACTTCTGCAAAAGTGTATTTCAAAGTTTATCTGAAGCTAATATGAAGCTTCAGCATCCAAATGAGTCAAATCAAGTAGATATCTTTCAATGTTACAGTCTTTTTAGTGCCAAAGTTCCTCTTTTTGATACTATACTTCCACCTGCAGCTCAACAGGGAAACACAAAGAGGGAATTTGATGCTAAAAAGACTGTAAATGTGTCAGATATCCACTTGATATGACTAACTCAGACTGATGAAGCTGAATAGAAGCTTCACACAGACTTTAAATGGACACTCTGTGGATTTTAGCCTCCATCACTTCCATTGAAAGCACATTAGAAGGAGATCTTTTAATATCCAGTATGAACAGGAGGAAATGATTACAGCGAGGAAAACCTCTTTCACTTTTCATATGGACACCTGACTGCTGCTTTGACAGACTTGAAAAATTGTGAACCTGTCCTTTACCTGCAGTCAATTAGATTAGCTGATTATGGCCTTTCCTCTGTCACCACCCTCAGGCCAAACTTTTTTTGCCCCATTAGTGTTCAGAGTCAGAGAAAGTCAGGTTTCTAAGTGACGTCCCATTTAAGTAAAAATGAATAATTACTTATGACTAAATTTAATTTAGTATCAGCAGTAAAGGTCCTTCTGTGACTGATGATATTATACATGACATTATTAAATAATACTGATGTCTACTCTTTTACTGTTGAAGATGGTCGAGGTGGAGTTAGAAGAAAAAACTGTTACATATGTATATATTTTAAATGGGAACTTTTCTCTTTGCTTTGCTTGTAATATCATTTTAACTATTTGAGTCATGAACAGTTATTTAAATAAAATATCTGATATTATTCCCTCTAACTACAGCTGCCAAATGAATGTGGTGGAGTAAAAAGTAGGATGAAATGTAAATACATAAGTGAAGTACAAGCATCTCAAAATTGTACCTGAGTGCTTTTAGTTCTTGAGTAAATGTACTTAACTACTTTTCATTTCTGCATAACCTGCACAATCTGCAAAAGTAATTGGTGAAAAATTCAAACACTGCACTGTGGGTTAGTGATGTACCCTGTGTTTAATAACAGAGGAGACTATACTTTTTACTATACTTCCTTGTTATTATGATTAGCCCTGTTTTACTCATCTTTATGCAGATAATTTATGTTAAAAGTATCATCATTGTGCTCATTAACTTGATCTGTGTGCAGATGGCTGGCCTGTGCTGGGTGGTGGTGATGCTGGCCTTCTCCCTGTCTGCTGAAAACAGTTTGGCTGCTGTGGACCAGAACAGGCTTGCAACAATTGTAGATGGCATCTTGGGAGAGTAAGTTAACTTTTGATTCATTGGCTGAAAGCATACTTGTTTTTTCAATAATATCCTAAAAGTAGCTGCTGTGTTCATTCTTAGGTTAGGTTAAGAGTTAGTCGACAGAGTAAATGGGAGAAAAACAGCAAGGGTGCCACTTAGTGGTCAACTTAGGTTACTACCTTACAAATCAAATAACTCACATTGTGTTCTGCACCAAATGTTGTGAATGTTTTTCTTCTTCTGCTAGGTACGGATCAGAAGGCATGTTCAGTCTGGCTGTAAGCATCCCAGAGAACCAGGACCAGAGCGCAACCCAAATCCTTCAGGAAGTCTTCAGAAGTGACCCCGGTGACAATGTGAAGAATATGATCAACAGTGGTGGTGTGTACAATGGCAATAGGGTGGTTGCAGCTAAACTTCTGAAATGGACCGCTAAATCAGATGATCTTGCAGAGTCGCGTGTTTTGGACCACTTGAACCAATTATTCAAAAACAGTGGGTCTAATAAACAAGATATGTTGCTTTTCTATGTTTACACCTCAGAAGCATATTCTAAGAGCATCCTCGAAAGAATTCGTAACATTCAGCAATGGAATAGTTATGCTGTCGTGTTTTCTAAAATAGTCAAACCTGCGGGGGCCAAATATCCACGCAATACTGATGAGGGACGACGTCAAGCTCTTCAGCAGCTGGGGATGTCAGTCGGTCTAGATAACATATTCCGTTGTGAAAAAAAAGAAAAAAACGACATGATGCAGTGTGCCAGTTGCTCCAGCGATAATCAAGTTTCAAACTATTGTGTTTCATCAGCACAACAGCCTCAACAAAACAATGGAAACGGTAATTCTGGTCAGAATGACAGTGGAGGAGGAGGGGGCACAGGTGGAGAAGGGGGCCAAGCCACAGGAGGAGGGGACATAGGTGGAGATGGGGGCCAAGCCACAGAAGGAGGGGGCACAGGTGCAGAAGGGGGCCAAGCCACAGGAGGAGGGGGCACAGGTGCAGAAGGGGGCCAAGCCACAGGAGGAGGGGGCACAGGTGGAGATGGGGGCCAAGTAGGTGAAGGAGGGGGCACAGGTGGAGATGGGGGCCAAGTCGGTGAAGGAGGGGGCACAGGTGTAGGAGGGGGCCAAGCCACAGGAGGAGGGAGCACAGGTGGAGATGGGGGCCAAGCCACAGGAGGAGGGGGCACAGGTGGAGATGGGGGCCAAAGCAGAGCAGGAGGAGGCACAGGTGGAGATGGGGGCCAAGTCGGTGAAGGAGGGGGCACAGGTGTAGGAGGGGGCCAAGCCACAGGAGGAGGGAGCACAGGTGGAGAAGGGGGGCAAGTTGGAGAAGGAGGGGGCACAGGTGTACGAGCGGGCCAGGGCAGAGGAGGGAGCAAAAGTAGGAAAAGGGGCCGATGCCAAAGAAGGGGCATAGGTAAACGAGTGAGCCGGTGCCGAGGAGGGGGCATAGGTAGAAAAGGGGGCCGCACCCAAGGAAAGGGCATAGGTAAAAGAGGGGGTCGGGGCCGAGGAAAGGGCATAGGTAGAAAAGGGGGCCGCACCCAAGGAAAGGGCATAGGTAAAAGAGGGGGTCGGGGCCGAGGAAAGGGCACAGGTAAAAGAGGGGGTCGGGGCCGAGGACAGGGCATAGGTAGAAAAGGGGGCCGAGGAGGGGGCATAGGTAGAAAAGGGGGCCGAGGAGGGGGCATAGGTAGAAGAGGGGGCCAGGGTAGAGGAGGGCA
The DNA here is from genome assembly GCA_029490765.1 of Euthynnus affinis. Lineage (NCBI taxonomy): Eukaryota > Metazoa > Chordata > Actinopteri > Scombriformes > Scombridae > Euthynnus > Euthynnus affinis. Next base: position 3,819,264 of record CM055838.1, read on the forward strand.
CATGGGTAGAAAAGGGGGCCGAGGAGGGGGCATAGGTAGAAGAGGGGGCTGGGGTAGAGGAGGGCGCATGGGTAGAAAAGGGGGCCGAGGAGGGGGCATGCGTAGAAAAGGGGGCAGAGGAGGGGGCATAGGTAGAAAAGGGGGCCGAGGAGGGGGCATAGGTAGAAAAGGGGGCCGGGGTAGAGGAGGGCGCATGGGTAGAAAAGGGGGCAGAGGACGGGGCTTAGGCAGAAGAAGGGGCAGAGGAGGGGGCCGGGGTCGGGGCCGGTTTGGACGAAGGGGTGGCAGAGGGTAGATGAGTTCTGGGAAAGCTGTGATTGAACCTGAGACAGACTCATTTTGTCTAATAATAAGACAAAGAATCTGCTGCCATGTTTGCCGCTGTGTGTATTTAAGCACAGTGGTGCTATGAGCTTAATGCTAATGTCAGTATGCTAACATGCTCACAATGACAAAGATATAATGTTTACCATTTTCACCTTCTTAGCTTAGCATCTTAGCATTTAGTTTTGCAGAAACATGATTATTAACTTAAGTGTTGGACTAATTAATATTTTGACCTGATGATGATTCATGATGATTTCAATCCATCATGAATGAATGAATGTCTGGGCCAAAAATTCATGGCAATAAATCCAGTAGTTGTTGAGACATTTCAAAAACAAACAAAAAACACAACTGTTAGGGGATCATCAAAGGCCCTACTTCTGTTGATAATTCATTCCATAGCTGTTGAGATATTTCTGGCTGGACCAAAATGAGGGCTCAAATGAATAACGTCACACTGCTAGCATGGATAAAACGCAACAATATATAATAATCTGATAACAAACTTTTTCATTGTGATATCATGACTCCCATCTTAGGACATATTGTTCACAAAACATTAACACCAGTTTTGATAATGTTACCAAACCTAAAAAAAAAAATACATTGTTTATTTTGCTGTGGTTTAATAAGTTCTTCTTTTCAAATCCACCAGTATTTTTAATAATATTACCTTAACCTTATTACCTTCTTAACTTAGGAACCCTCTGAGTTGATCTGGTAGTGGACTGCTAACCACTCCCAGAGCCTCTGTTCATGTGACAAACCATGTTGTCGCTCATGTTATGTTTTAATGTTAAGGATGATGAGGGGAATGAGAACATAATGATAATCCAGATGAATAAATAGAGTAGACAAAATTGAGAAGCAACAGTCATGATATTATGCTTGATGTAAATGTGTAACAAAATCAAAATTTGACTAAACTCTGACCACTGTATGTCCTCCACTGCCTTTGACTGAGTCTTAAACACTCAGACCAAACATCACCTTGGATTTAGATCCTATCTTTGAAATATATTCTATTGTTTTTTTGTTGTTTTTTTCAACTTTTATTTTAAAATCAGTTTTGTTTATTTTTTATATTCATATTTTGTGTTTACTTTAACATGAAATACAGAACAAAAGTGATTTCATTATCCTCAGTATTTACAATACTTATATCATTGTTCTCTGTATTTCTGTAATGCATTAGCAAATCTATCAATATTCTGTTTTTTCTGATTAAAGCTTCGTTCAGCATTCATTCTGGTCTGTGTGTCCATCATTTGGTAATCCATGAATAATAATACTATAATCTTTTACATAGTTTGGATTCTATAGATTAAACAGAACAAACTGAGCCTCTTACCACACTCTGTATACATCATACAACAAGAAAATATTCTACTAGACTATATAATATAACAGTGAACAACACTATGGTATCACACAGAGTACAACATACATACTGGAAACCACAATATATATCAAACTGCACCGGTGTGTGAAACCAAATTAAACCAGAAAAGGTAACAGTAGAGGCAAAACTGAACTTTGGGCACTATGTGTTAATACAGTAGCAGTCAAAAGCTTGGACACACTTTCTCATTGAATTTAATGGGAAGGTGAGTCCAATCTTTTGACTGGTACTGTCCATTAAAGCACAGAACCTGAAGGTCAAAAAATATGTAGCTATCCAAATACTTACAATCTGGACTGTATATATACAGACATGTCACTCAGTATCAGTTGGGATTGGCTCAAGCCCTCAGTGACCCTCTAAGAAGGATTACAGGTATATGGATGAGTTCTTGGTGAGGGAAACCACAGCCATGTCCTCAGAGTGGCACCATGCCCTCATATGATCATTCAGGTTCCTTCCTCTGAATTTAGACTGAATATTTAGAGGAAGAAAAGAGGGAGAGGTGTTATCAGTGAAATGTATGCCAGGTCTTTACAGCAGCACTGCAGCAGACTTTTATCTTTCTGTCTATCTGAAGTAAAATATAAAGTTTAGAAGGATTCAAGGTTTTAACACTAGTGAAGCTCCACATCTCACATATCCACCACAGGATATATTAGATAATATATAATGAGGTGAGACTGTGAGTTATTATCAGAATTATGGAGTCTCACTCAAACTCTACCTGCCTGTAATCATGTTTTTTTTCCCCTTTTCCCAGTTTCTTTGTCACCTTGCACCAGGATTGCATTTGTTCCTCTACTCACCAACTTTTTAAAAATTACCTGGTCACATATGTGTCCTTGCTTGTTTATACTTTGCAATTATGATTTTACCCAGTTTTGAAAATTTGGGTCCTCTGCACACTTATCAATGTTCACAGCAGAATTTATGGGAATCTGCTCTGCAGACATCACCGTCCTGTAAACTGCACTGACTGAGAAAAAAACGTAAGACACAAAATTTATGTCAGCAGACCATAATTTGACTATTGACTATTTACTTCGACTGTAAGTACGTTGCTTTTCTTTCAACCTTGAGAGAAAAACCAAGTCTGTCTGTTCATCATGACTTGCAGATTAAAAATGGAGATTTTGGCCAAAATGGAGAAGAAAGAGCAGCCTGCTGTCTGTGAGAAGAGGAAGACATTTTTACACCGTGGGAACAGAAGTAAATACACAAACACCTTTTTGGGGGAAAAAATCATATTGTAGGAAAGGGTAAAAAGAAAAAAATGGTGTTTCTTGATTCCCTTAATTTTCTTAAATTCCCCAATTTCCCTGAAAATTACAGAGATGTTGGTGCAGTTTGGTACAAACAACTTAAGTTGGTTTATTAAGTGCCCACTCATTCATACATGGATGTTAATTGGCAAAACCCCTCATGGGCTTATTATCTTTTACTTTTTTAATGAGTTTTTAAGAAGCAACCTAATATGCAAATATGAAGTTTGACACACAGAACTACAAACTGAAAACTAAGTATTTTCTGTCAAAGAATTGTTCAAAGTCTAAGTTGAGAATTTTTATAAATTAACTTCTACGTATGAACCAAAATACAATGACTGTGAATTTACCAAGCAACTTAATGCTTTTTCAATATTTTCTTACAATATCTACCAAACTGCACCACCTTCTCTGTAAAATGTCCAGGAAATTAGTATAAAATCAAAGGAAGGATCTGGAGAAAAAAGCATTAACAAAACAGCACTGAACTTCTGTAGTTACTGATGTTGATATAAAGACAAATATACATTGTAGTAGGATGTAACATTATCTTGGTCAAACTGTTAATGACACTTCACCTGCTGAAGAAAAGGAAATACTCTGAGTTTAAACCTTGGCTCCCTCAAGTGGTAGCATTCAAAAAGATCCTCTGGCAGACAGACAGCAGTGTAGTTTTAATTGACCCAACACCAGGCAAAGTTATGCCTGATTGAAATCAAGAGGGCCTTTTGACCACCTGTGAAGTTTTATCATTTTTACATTTATCACGTTTATGTTCTGCTCTTTATATCTGTTATTGTGTGACTCTGTTACCTCCTCTGTCCCGTCTTCCAACATCATGTTTTGTATTGTTTTACACTTGTACTGTTATCACTTTATTACACAAGTAAAGAAATTAAACAAGTAAAAAAGAAGTATGTTCATGATTCAGTCTATAATGTACACTTTACCTTTTATATTCAAGGAAACAACAGTATTTCTTACTTGCTGAATGTAGATGAAATTCAGGTTTCAAAGAAACAGAGAAGCACTTTCTGTAGATGAACAGTCACACCTTTATCTGAAATGTAAAAGCATTCAAATACTTTTCATGCAATAATGGAACAGTGAAACTGACACTGAAGAAGGCTTTTGTTTGACCCGTTTTATCAAAGAGAGAATAAAAAAAGATCAACGTGTAGAAGCCACATCTAGAGACACGTCACCAAGAACTCATCCATATACCTGTAATCCTTCTTAGAGGGTCACTGAGGGCTCGAGCCAATCCCAACTGATACTGAGTGACATGTCTGTATATATACAGTCCAGATTGTAAGTATTTGGATAGCTACATATTTTTTGACCTTCAGGTTCTGTGCTTTAATGGGCAGTACCAGTCAAAAGATTGGACTCACCTTCCCATTAAATTCAATGAGAAAGTGTGTCCAAACTTTTGACTGCTACTGTATTAACACATACTGCCCAAAGTTCAGTTTTGCCTCTACTGTTACCTTTTCTGGTTTAATTTGGTTTCACACACCGGTGCAGTTTGATATATATTGTGGTTTCCAGTATGTATGTTGTACTCTGTGTGATACCATAGTGTTGTTCACTGTTATATTATATAGTCTAGTAGAATATTTTCTTGTTGTATGATGTATACAGAGTGTGGTAAGAGGCTCAGTTTGTTCTGTTTAATCTATAGAATCCAAACTATGTAAAAGATTATAGTATTATTATTCAGGGATTACCAAATGATGGACACACAGACCAGAATGAATGCTGAACGAAGCTTTAATCAGAAAAAACAGAATATTGATAGATTTGCTAATGCATTACAGAAATACAGAGAACAATGATATAAGTATTGTAAATACTGAGGATAATGAAATCACTTTTGTTCTGTATTTCATGTTAAAGTAAACACAAAATATGAATATAAAAAATAAACAAAACTGATTTTAAAATAAAAGTTGAAAAAAACAAACAAAAAAACAATAGAATATATTTCAAAGATAGGATCTAAATCCAAGGTGATGTTTGGTCTGAGTGTTTAAGACTCAGTCAAAGGCAGTGGAGGACATACAGTGGTCAGAGTTTAGTCAAATTTTGATTTTGTTACACATTTTCATCAAGCATAATATCATGACTGTTGCTTCTCAATTTTGTCTATTTATTCATCTGGATTATCATTATGTTCTCATTCCCCTCATCATCCTTAACATTAAAACATAACATGAGCGACAACATGGTTTGTCACATGAACAGAGGCTCTGGGAGTGGTTAGCAGTCCACTACCAGATCAACTCAGAGGGTTCCTAAGTTAAGAAGGTAATAAGGTTATGGTAATATTATTAAAAATACTGGTGGATTTGAAAAGAAGAACTTTTTAAACCACAGCAAAATAAACAATGTATTTTTTTTAGGTTTGGTAACATTATCAAAACTGGTGTTAACGTTTTGTGAACAATATGTCCTAAGATGGGAGTCATGATATCACGATGAAAAAGTTTGTTATCACATTATTATTGTTGCGTTTTATCCATGCTAGCAGTGTGACTTTATTCATTTGAGCCCCCATTTTGGTCCAGCCAGAAATATCTCAACAGCTATGGAATGAATTATCAACAGAAGTAGGGCCTTTGATGATCCCCTAACAGTTGTGTTTTTTGTTTGTTTTTGAAATGTCTCAACAACTACTGGATTTATTGCCATGAATTTTTGGTCCAGACATTCATTCATTCATCATGAATCATCATCAGGTCAAAATATTAATTAGTCCAACACTTAAGTTAATAATCATGTTTCTGTAAAACTAAATGCTAAGATGCTAAGCTAAGAAGGTGAAAATGGAGAACATTATATCTTTGTCATTGTGAGCATGTTAGCATACTGACATTAGCATTAAGCTCATAGCACCACTGTGCTTAAATACACACAGCTGCAAACATGGCAGCAGATTCTTCGTCTTATTATTAGATACAATGAGTCTGTCTCAGGTTCTAACAAATCGGTTTCCCCTCAATCACAGCTTTCCCAGAACTCATCTACCCTCTGCCACCCCTTCGTCAAAACTGGCCCCGACGCCTTCTTCTACCTCTTCTGCCCCGTCCTCGCTTCCGGCCTTTTCTTCTACCTTTTCTGCCCCGTCCTCGCTTCCGGCCTTTTCTTTTACCTTTTCTGCCCCGTCCTCGCTTCCGGCCTTTTCTTTTACCTTTTCTGCCCCGTCCTCGCTTCCGGCCTTTTCTTGTACCTGTTCTGCCCCGTCCTAGGCCCCGGCCCCTTTTTCCACCTGTGCCCCCTCCAACACCGACTTGGCCCCCTTCTCCACCTATGCCCCCTCCTACTTCGACTTGGCCCCCTTCTCCACCTATGCCCCCTCCAACTCCGACTTGCCCCCCTTCTCCACCTGTGCCCCCTCCAACTCCGACTTGGCCCCCTTCTCCACCTGTGCCACCTCCTCCTTCGCCTTGGCCCTCTTGGACAGTGGTCTTCTCTGGGATGGTTACAGCCAGACTGAACATGTCCGAAGAAACAAACATAAACTACATGTCATCATGTATCTTAGATATTTTAGTGCAGAACACAATATGAGTTGTTTGATTTGTAAGGTAGTAACCTAAGTTGACCAAGTGGCACCCTTGCCGTCTTTCTCCCATTTACTCTGTGAAGAATACAGCATTTCACTGTTTGTCCTCTGCAGGATACAGTAGATCAGAAGTCTCCTCCATTTAAAAAGCAAATTCTTAAATTTTCTTTTCTTAAAAAACTGCAAATTACTGGTTAATATCCAAGAAAGTGGTATAAAATTAAGGGATCTGTAACACAAAGCGTTACCCAAAATTCTTTCAGCCAATGAATCAAAAGTTAACTCACTCTGTCAAGATGCCATTTGCAGTTATTGCAAGCCTGTTCTGGTCCTCATCAGCCAAACTGTTTTCAGCAGACAGGCAGAAGGCCAGCATCACCACCACCCAGCACAGGCCAGCCATCTGCACACAGATCAAGTTAATGAGCACAATGATGATACTTTTAACATGAAGTATCCGCATAAAGATGAGTAAAACAGAGCTAATTACGAGGAAGTATAGTAAAAAGCATAGTCTTCTCTGTTATTAAACACAAGGTACATCACTAACCTACAGTATATAGTTTCCACGTTTACATTTTGTCTTTTCATATTTAAATGTAATATTATAAAATGTGCAAATCTGGAAATATCTACTGAGAAATGAGGCAATGGTCATTACAGACCAATATTTAATGTTCTACAATCTAAATTTTAAACAAACAGCCAGTTTCTCTTAATTTTAGTGAATATCAATAAAGCCATGAAACTGTCTTGTTAAAGTTCAGACCTCTGAACAGACACTAGATGTAAAGGGATAATTATGCACCCTGAGATGAAAGGGAGACTTGAATCATCCACGCATTACTTTTGCAGATTGTGAAGGTTATGCAGCAATGAAAACAAAATAAGTACATTTACTCAAGAATTAAAAGTACTTAGGTACAATTTTAAGATATTTGTACTTCACTTATGTATTTACATTTCATCCTTCTTTTTACTCCAACACATTAACATTAACATTTCCTCGCTGTAATCATTCCTCCTGTTCATACTGGATATTAAAAGATCTCCTTCAAATGTACTTTCAATGGACGTGATGGAGGCCAAAATCCACAGTGTGTCTGTGAAGCTTCTGTGAGGCTTCAGCAGTCTGAGTTAGTCATATCAAGTGGATATCTGACACACACACACTCATACTCTCTAACACTGCTTCCTTGTCATGCTGTCACCTCCTCATAGAGCCCTGATGGGTATCCACGGTGAGTATGGATAGCATCAAGATCTCTAGATGACAGGGTTAAAAAAAAAACTAACTAAAATATTTTTTTTCCAAAGCCAAAAGTGACAACCTAAAGTTTCCGACCAACAGTCCACAACCCAAAAACATTTAGTTTACTGCCATAGAAGACTGAAGAAACCAGAAAATATTTACATTCGAGATGTCTCAAAAATGACTCAAAACAATGAACTGACTGTCAAACTGGTTGATAATTAATTCAATAGTTGAAAACCAGTCAATTAATCAACTCGGTATTGCAGCTCTAGAGATAAAACTTTGCCTTCAATTGTGTGCAAAGAATCTATCAATCAGTTAGTCAACTATATTGTCAAGTGATTATTGCTTTAAGTTTGTTTTTAAAGAAAAATATCAACTAAAAAAAAAGTAAATATGCTGATTACAGCTTCTCAAATGTCTCACATTATACTATAATGAATATCTTTGGGATTTTGACTGTTGGTCAAAAAGCTTTTCTGATGTTTGTATATAACAAACAATTAATCGATTCATTAAGAAAATAATCAGATTAATTGATGAAATAATCATCAGCTGGAATCATAATCGAGTTTGTACTGTTCAGTGAAAATTTGTGTCTTTATCACGCGTACCTGCATTGGTGGAGTAAGATGGATTCTCTGAAGCCGTCCACACGTCTCGTTTTCTTCTCAGTGCTTGGAGGGAAGTTTCTGCTGTTGTGAACACACTCAGAAGGAAGGGACATTTTTAAAGAACAGAAGAAGAACTCGGCCAACCCCTCGCACCGGCAACATACGCTTATTTAAACACGTATTTGAAAATCAGGAAGAGGAAGATTACAGACAGAGGTAAGATATTATCCCAGTGTGCTTTGAGAAGTTAAAAAGAGAACGAGATCTGCCTTTACTTGTCAGTCTCTTTTTTTATTGAAAAGAATGACGAGTAAGAAAAAACTTAAAGTTAAATTGAAGAAGAAGATGACAATAAGGTATAACTTTTTCTGGGAGTAAATGTAGAAGCACATCACCATATGTTCATTAACATCTGTGAAAAAACATGAACTGTAAACACTGTTTCACTGTGTAAACACATCCACATTTTAATATTTCATATTTAAAGGATGTTTTTATGAATGTATAATTAATTTTTAGAAGAAGCAATAAATACAGTAGACCTCATCAAAACCATCATTACCAGTTTCTTCTGGATCATCTCAGTCTTTTTTAGGGTTAAAAACTCAAGAATTAACTTTCAAGCTCAATCCATTCATAGTTGTAAATAAATCTATTTATATTAGGGATACAAGATATTATCGGCACATCATCGGTATCGGCCGATAAAAGCTTGGCATCAGCAATCGGCCACATTGAGTTGGAAATATTGGCATATTGGCAAAATCCAATATCGTGCATCCCTTTGTAAGTTTACACAGAAAAACATCACCAATGTACAAAGACACTGAGCTGAAACTATTATTATTGATCGTCAACACAAAATTAATCAACCACCATTTTGTTTATTGATTAATTGGTAGGTAAAAGTCATTTTTCCAATCAAAATGTTAAACATGCTAAACTATAACTAGTTCCAGCTTCTGAAATGAGGGATTTTTTTCATTTCTTTTGTCTTGCTGACAAATTGAATACCTTTGGGTTTTTGATTGTTGGTCTGACAAAACAAGCAATGTGAAGACATCGCCTGCGGTTCTGGGAAATTATGATGGGACATTTTTTGTTATTCTATACATTTGATAAACATTCTGTAGACCAAATGATAAAGGCTTTAATCTAAAAGCCGACAGCTTTTCACTCTCTGAAATGTCAGTCATCAACAGATTGAGAAAAGGTGAACACTTCTGCTTGGTGGATGAAAAAACAAACTCTTCCTTTTTTCATTTTGCCTTTCCAAGTGTTCATGAGAAACAAGATGGTTATAGTTGATAGTCTGTTATAGTTACGACACAGTTAGTAACTGTGAACTGCTGGATGTGGAAATAAGCAACTGTCTGCTAACAAGTTCAGGTGATGACATGTCAGTGTTGTGTTCACAAGCTGTTTCCACTGAATACAAGCAGCCAAATAATCAGCCAATGCAGGTTTAACAGACAACAGGTGATGTTATTCAGGGGTTCCCAAATGATTCACACACACAGACCAGAGGTTTACACAAGTATAGAATACAATGACCGGATGTAAACACATGCTGTGGGGTAGAGTCACTGCATGTTTGTGAAGGCAGAGAGCAGTACCATTTTCATAAACGACCCCCATCATTGGCTGTCACAAGTCATCTCTAAGAGCCAGTCACACACAGAGACGAGCTGGCACCAACTTTAATCCCACTGTGGATTTTGATTTTCAGGACTTGAGTGACCAACCCAAGAACTTACTACTGGACAAACAAGCATAAGGCGAGACATACTGCACAATATACCATGCTCCAGACACACACACCCTCAAATGACATGGACCAAGAAGAACAGGGCTGTAAAACCCATGGGCTCACAAATGCAGGACAATTATTGTACGTTAATGTGTGTGTATATCACATTATGTGTGATGTGTGATGTGTTTTATCAGGTTTCAGCAACATTTTCAGTATTATTTTATATCAAAATCCTAGTGTAGATTTTTCATAGTTAATCTTTTACCTGCTTTGATCTGGTGGATTCTCTCCACACGTCCTGCTTTCTTCTCTGAGTGCTGCTGCAGTAAATACAGTCAGAGAGAAGAGACATTTTTACAAAGAGGGAAACCACAGCCATGTCCGCAGAGTGGCACCATGCCCTCATATGAACATTCAGGTTCCTTCCTCTGAATGTAGTCAGAAATGTACGAATATTTAGAGGGAGAGAAGTGGAAGAAGCGTCATCAGTGCCAGGTCTTTACTTTCTCACCTTACACCAGGATTGCATTTGTACCTCTCATCACCAACATTTTAAAAATGATCTGACCACCTATGTGTGCTTGCACCCTGGTTTGTGCCCTCTGCACACGTATCTATTTTCACAGCAGATTTTCTGGGAATCTGCCCTGCAGAATCAGAAATATGAATGAATGACATCATCCTGTAAGCTGTAAAATTAACTGAGAAAAACACAAATTGACCTCTGTGGACCAAAACTGTGAGGAGTTTGTTTCTTTGCCTATAAAATAGATTTTGTTTTTATTTCTTTTTTACTTCAACTGTAAGTGCGTTGCTTTTCTTTTGACCCTGAGAGAAAAACTTTTAGTGACTTCCCACTGCCTCTGTGAGAAAATGTTTTGTGTTTTAGGCAATAAAACCAAGTCTGTCTGTTCATCATGACTTGAAGATTAAAAATGGAGAATTTGTCCTAAATGGAGAAGAAAGAGCAGCCTGCTGTCTGTGAGAAGAGGAAGACATTTTTACACCGTGGGAACAGAAGTAAATACACAAATACATCTGTCAAAAAAAATGATTGCAGGAAAGGGTAAAAAGTAAAAATGATGTTTTGTGAAACACTTTATTTTACAAGTCCCTTAATTTTAAACCAATTTCACAGAAATTTTCTGGGTAATTTGCAGCTGTTTATTTGGATATTTTACAGAAACGATGATGAAATTTCATACAAATTATCAGAAAAAAATGAAAAAATCTTGAGTTGGTTTAATTAGTAAGTACCCAGTCACTGTTTTTGTGTTCATGCATTGATGTTATTTTGAAGAAAAAAAAACCTTCAGATTTGAAATTACATGTTGGTGTGATTTTGATCCGTGAGCACTTTTACTTTGAAATTTACATTTTTCATTTAGCAGACGTTTTTATCCAAAGTGTCATACATGTGAGATTGATACAACACAAGCAGACAACAACAGCAGTAAGTGCCATAAAGTACCAACAGCTAATGATTAGAGTGCACACAAGCATGTTTGTTTGGTTTTTATTTTGTTTTTTATTTTTTGTTTTGTTTTGTTTTGTTTTGTTTTGTTTTGTTTTGTTTTGTTTTGTTTTGTTTTGTTTTGTTTTGTTTTGTTTTGTTTTGTTTTGTTTTGTTGTGTTGTGTTGTGTTGTGTTGTGTTGTGTTGTGTTGTGTTGTGTTTTGGTTTGGTTTGGTTTGGTGTGGTGTGGTGTGGTGTGGTTTGGTTTACCTCATCCCTTCATCCTGCTACCTCATCCCTTCATCCTGCTACCTCATCCCTCCCTCTGCTCATCCCTCCCTCCCCTCATCCCTCCCTCCCCTCATCCCTTCATCCCCACATCCCTTCATCCTACTACCTCATCCCTTCATCCTGCTACCTCATCCCTTCATCCTGCTACCTCATCCCTTCATCCTACTACCCCATCCCTCCCTCTGCTCATCCCTCCCCTCATCCCTCCCTCCCCTCATCCCTTCATCCCCTCATCCCTTCATCCCCTCATCCCTTCATCCTGCTACCTCATCCTTCCCTCTGCTCATCCCTCCCCTCATCCCTTCATCCCCCCCCTCCCTCTTTCCCCCATCCCTTCCTATTCAGTCTGGTCCATACCTCTCCCATATCTCATTCTCTGCCTGGTCTTCACTTCATCCTCCCAGACCGGCCTATCACATGACTTCTTCATTCTACCTTCACCTTTTGTTTTCTCTATGTTTGGGAAATGGACCTACTACAGGGAAAGTGGATGTTCTCTGTTTTGTTTTTGGAAGCAAATAAGTGTAAGTCCCCAAATGTCGAATTATTCTCTAAGCAGAAAAGCTCTACTTTTTACCCCAATGCCACGGCTTGGCATAATAAACAAATTTCCTCCATCCTTTCCGCTTTTTGGTCTTTTTGTCGTCCCCCTGGAGGCTGTCACTGTTCTCTTCTGTTGTGGCAGTGACCTCTGGATGAGCCTCTTTCTCATAGCAGGAGATTTTTTCCTTCAGCTCCTCCAGTTCCTGGGAAAGCACCTGCTCCCTCTCAGAGGCCCTCAGCTTCTCCTGGGAGAGGAAATCCTGTAGTTGACTAATCGTAACACTGAGTTTGTGCATTCTTTTGCACTGTTCTTCCTTAATGTCCTCGTAGTGGGCTCTTTCTGCTTTTAACTTCTCAATCATCTCCTGGAATCTCAAGGTTTTTCCTTCATAACATAATTTTAGGTCAGCTATTTCTTTAATGTAGATGTTTCTCTCCTTCTCCCAGGCTTGGAGTTTACTGTCCTCCTCACACTCTTTTTGGAGCGTCTCTGGCAGGTTCTCTGTTTCTTGGCAGAGGACTTTCTCCTTCTCAGAGTCTCTCTGCTGCTCTGTACAAACATCCATTTTATTTTGGAGCTTGATAAGTTCCTCAATATTAATTTGGAGGGCCTCTTTTTCAGTCCTCTCTGCCATGTACTTTTCAGCCATACATTCAAAACTCATTTTAAGCTGCTCTACCTCATTGCTCAAGACCTTGTTATGACTCTCCAAAGCCTTGAGTTCTGATTCAAGTGTACCCACACACTCTGAACCCTCGGACTGGAGCTTATCTTCCAGGTCACCCCCCTCAGACGTCTTCAGCTCCTCCTGACTGCAGACATCATTTTCTTTTTCTAAGCTCGTTTTCAGTTGTTCTATCTGACTTATCAAGGCTGCATTCTCCCTCTCTAAGGCTTTGAGTTTTGGCACAAATGAATCTGCACACTCATTGTGCTCTGTGTGGATCTGCTCCTTGAGCTCACAGATTTGTTTGCGGAGGGTCTTTTCCCTCTCAGAGTCCCTCAGCTGCCTCTCCACATGCAGATCCTTTTCCTCACAAAGCTGCAATTTAAGGTGTTCAATTTGTTTTTGCAGATCATCCATTTGCTGTCTTATGGACTCTTTTTCTGCCTTCTCAGCATCGTACTTGTTTTTGATATCACTGAAGGCTGCATCTCTCCTTTTAAGGTGCTCTACCTCTGTAACTAAAATGTCCCTTTCCCTCTCCAGGGCCTTGTATTTAATGGTCTCCTGGTTGATGATTGTTTCTCTCATCTTCTCCATTTCTGCACGAAGTCCCTTCTCCCTCTCTGTGGCCCTCAGCTGCTCCATGGCTCGCAGGTCTTTTTCAGTCTGGAGCAATTTGGAGAGCTCGCTAATTGTTTCATGCATGTTGCACTCGGCTGCCATCTCTATGCTGAACTATTGTTCTCTAAGTGGCTGTACGTCACTGGGTAGTCACCTTCCCTTGGTCACTTGAATAAATCCTGACTCAAACATCAAAGCAAAGTTCCCTCTGAAATTCTTTGTACAGTCATGTTCTAAGAGCCTTTGATCTGACTATGATGATGTCACATCCTGTCATATGATGCATCATCAGTAGAATGCTCTGTGATTGGTGTTTCTTTTTAAATAAATCTTTAGTAGTGTTCATAATAAAATACATACAATATAACAATATAACATAAAATAGGATTAATTCAAAATACATTGATTCATTCATCTGCAGGGTTTCTGGTACAGTTTATGTAAATGGACTTTTAGATTTCCTCATTAGTCTTCTGACAACTCAAAGAGCTTTTACATTACTGAATTCACACTGTGTGCTATTTGAATGTGAGAGTAAAGTCTGCTGTTCAAAGAAATGACTGATGTTCACTGAAAACACAGTTTCCTTCATGTCAGGGTGAACAAACTAACAGGTTTTACTAAACCTACTTTCTGAAAGCGGCCCAGTGTCTCTGTTTCAAAAACAGTTGTTGTTTTTAGCTTCCTTCACATAAAAATGAAATACATATAACTTGACTTTATTTCTTTGTTTGATTTGAAGAAAGAGCAGCCTGCTGTCTGTGAGAAGAGGAAGACATTTTTACACCGTGAGAACAGAAATAAATACACAAACACCTTTAAAACACAACAAACAAACAAACAAAAATCCCAATAATAACTACTTTTCATATTCAAAAGGTGAAAAGGAAAAATGATGTTTTGAGAAACACTTTATTTTACAGGTCCCAAAATTTAATATAATTTTTTATTTAATGGTTAATTTTTGTACATTTTTGCAGAGGATGGAACAGTCTGCTTGGTTTAGTTAGTACGTATTTCCTCATTATATCTGGGTTCATACATAGATGTTAATTTGTAAAAATTCCCAAGAAATTCTTAACATTTCTCTCACTGACAGATGTTTTGTGTGTCAAACAATATATTAGCATCTTAGACTTTTTCAATTGTTTTCTGTAATTTTTCTAAAAGCAGCTGTTATTAATTCTTGTGACATTTCTTTGAAAGGGTTATATAATATGGTGTTATACAGATAATGTGTTCATTATATAGTTTTTAAGACACAACCTGACATGCTAATATGAAGTTTGACACACAAAACTGCAAACTGAAGTATTTAATGCCATTATGAATTTTCATAATTTAACTTCTATATATAAACCCAAAGATAATGAACATGCATTTACCAAGTAAAGCAACTTAACACTTTTTCCAATATTTTTTTATACTTTCCACAAAACTCCACCATCCTCTCTGTAAAATGTCAAATGCATATTGATCAGAAAACTTCCAGGAAATTAGTATCAAATCAAAGCAGAATCCCTTTGTTCTGTTTAATCAATAGAATCCAAACTATATGAAAGATTATAATATTATTATTCAGGGATTACCAAATGATTGACACACAGACCAGAATGGATGCTGAGCCAAGCTTTAATCAGAAAAAACAGAATATTGATAGCTTTGCTAATGTTTTACAGAAATACAGAGAACAATGATGTAAGTATTGTAAATACTGAGGATGATGAAACTGCCTTTAATCTTTATTTCAGGTTGAAGTAAACACAAAATATGAAGACTCAGTCAAAGGCAGTGGAGGACATACAGTGGTCAGAGTTTGGATAAATCTGATTTTGTTGCAAATGTGTTTCCACCTTCTGAAGCATAATAACATAAATGTTGCTTCTCTCAACCACAACAATGAAAATAATGTTTTTGTGTTTATGTTTGTTTGATTTGTTGGATTTTGTTGTTGTTGTTGTTCTTGAAATGTCTCAACAACTACTGGATTTATTGCCATGAATTTTTGGTCCAGACATTCATGGGCCCCTGATCATGGATTGAAATAACATTGATCCCCTTTACTTTTCTTCCACGTTATAATATTAATTTGTCCAACACTTTAGTTGATGATCATGTTTCTGCAAAACTAAATGCTAAGATGCTAAGCTAAGAAAGTTAAAACGGTAAACATTATATCTTTGTAATTGTGAGCATGTTAGCATACTGACATTAGCATTAAGCTCATAGCTCCACTGTGCTTAAAAACACACAGCTGCAAACATGGCAGCAGATTCTTCGTCTTATTATTAGACACAATAAGTCTGTCTCAGGTTCTAACAAATCGGTTTCCCTTTAATTACAGCTTCCGCATAACTTTTCTACCTTCTGCCACCCCTGGCCCTCCTCCTGTGCCACTGCCACCCTGACCAGAATTTTAGTTTTTATTGCGTTGTTGAGACTCTATGGATGCATTTTCATCAACACAATAGGGTGTAACTCTATTACCACCGTGGCAGTTAGCACACCGCATAGAATTGTCTGTCTGTCTGTCACATCGGAATATGTTTTTCAGACCGATTCGACCTCCATTGAGATTCGCAATATTCAGAAGGGATTTTGTTCGCTCATATATTCGCTGATCATCGGGGCTAGAAGTGGGTGGAGGTAGTATTTTAGAAAACACAAAAGCGTAATTAATCCAATGCAGAATGTGTCTTACTGCTCTGATGATGTTACTGCCCTCATCTTTACTCCCTATTTGTGAACATTGTTCACAAGGGGAGGCATAAACATAGAAAAGCAACATATCCTTTTGGGATCTGATTACATGGCGTAAGGAGGTCAAAACACGTATCTCTGCATGTACACTTCCTCCATCACGACGTTCATAACGTTTCGCTGCAACTACCCTGCTGCCAATGTACACCTCATTTTTTGGGTCGTTGATCTTTTCCCTCACTTTGTCACCAGGGTCACTTGTGAAGACTTCCTGAAGGATTTGGTCGGGTTCCAGGTTCTCGTCCTTTGGGATTTTTACAGCCAGACTGAACTTGCCTTCTTCAGGCTGATATCTGCCAAAAGAAGTGAAACAAAAAATGTAAGAAGAAACAAACATTAACAACATGCCTCATCATGTATCTAGACATCATGTATCTAGATATTTTGGTGCAGAACACAATATGAGTTGTTTGATTTGTAAGACAGTAACTTAAGTTGACCACTAAGTGGCGCCCTTGCTTTGTTTCTCCCATTTACTCTGTGAAGAATGAAGCATTTCTCTGTTTGTCCTCTGCAGGACACAATAGAACCAAAGTCTCTTCCATTTAAAAAGCAAATGTTTAATTTGTAGAGAAGCAAAGCATGGCATGGATAATAATTAGCTCAACTTTTTGCATGGAACATTGATCTGCTTTGGTAATATATTGTTTATATTGGTATATATGAATTGTTGCTAGTAAGAATGAACAAGATATATTTATTTATATATAACAATACAGAAGTTTATATATATAGCATCAATCAATTTTGCAACTAAATCAGAGACATTGTCCTGACTTAGTGTGGCAGTCTGAATACATCCTTCAGTAACGCTTTATTTTATTTGTTTTTGTTTTTTTTTGACAGGTCTTTTAATTTTAAACTTATTTCCTGGAAATTTTCTGAGTAATTTGCAGATCTTTAATGATTAATCTATCAGGACATTTTACAGAGGACAGTTCAGTCATTATTTTTGGGTTCATATGTGGTTCTTAATTTGCAAAAAACTCTTAATAAATTAGACTCTAACCTCTTTAACTGACTGTCAATAGTCAAATCCACAACAAACCCAAATATAATGTTAAATATAATTTTGAAATAATCATTAAACCTGAAAATTACTGGTTAAACATTTAGTATAAAGTTAAGGGATCTGTAAAATAAAGCATTACCCAAAATTCTTTCAGCCAATGAATCAAAAGTTAACTCACTCTCTCAAGATGCCATCTACAAATTTTGCAAGCCTGTTCTGGTCCACAGCAGCCAAACTGTTTTCAGCAGACAGGGAGAAGGCCAGCATCACCACCACCCAGCACAGGCCAGCCATCTGCACACAGATCAAGTTAATGAGCACAATGATGATACTTTAAACATAAAGTATTCTCATTCTCTCTGGACTTCCATATGGTGGAAGGTGTCAGAGGACACGAGACTCCATTAAAGGCCTAAAAGTTGCATAATTTGAGTTCTTATTTGCACTTGAGCTTGTTGCTACTTTCCTTGTTAAAGTTAAGATAAATACAGCAAAGTGAAAATCTTTTACCTCCTTTGCTGGAGAGAGATGTCTGATGGAAGTTGTTGGTGCTGTTTTCCTCTCAGTGTGAGGAGGGACGGTGCTGCAGTGAATACAATAAAGAGGAAAAGGTTTTTTATAGAGGAGAGGTTGACCGTGGCCAAATGCTCAGAGAGACATCATGACCATATTTGAACATATTTTTCCTTCATTAGAAAGAAGGAAGAAGACAAGAGACACATTCTGTAGTTTGATTAAGGAAGTTAAATGACAGAAAACCTCAATACTCACTAACAGTAAAAACAGCTACTACCATGTCTTTTCATTACAAAGTTGTAATGACTAACGTTCTACATGCAAACAGTTACCTACTTACACAACCAGTAGTAATGCATCAACATCAGCATTCATTTGGAGTTCATTTGGAGCCAATATTCACTCTCATTTTAGCTCTAATTTAGTCTCCATGGAGGTGCATTGCATTCACCAAAGAAAGAAGGAATCCTAGATAACAAAATTGCTGTCCATATCCGGCCCACAGTCATCACTTTCATGTGGCCCACATACCGCATGGAATGATGGCACTTGAGCGGTCCGCTCCTGTTTGCCAGATTCAGGCCACAAGCAAACCATAGCAATGCCACATGTAAACCAAAACCTAAACAAATGAACCAGATCTGGCCCATATTCGGACCACAGTTCAGGTTTACTCTGGCCCTGATCAGGCCCACGTTCCATATCCTCATCTGGCCCACATATTGCATGGAATGATGGCATTCGGGCGGACCGCTTCTGTTTGCCAGATCTGGGCCACAAGCTAACCATAGAAATGCCATATGTAAACCAAAATCTAAACAAATAAACTAGATTTGGCCCACAGTTCATTTTTATTCTGGCACTGATTGGGCCCACATCCTGTCTGCCATTACAGCACCTTTCTAATCATCTGATCACTCAAAGCACTTTTACACATGTCATATTCACCCACCCATCAGAGGAAATCTAGTCATTAACACACTGAACAGAAGCAATTTGGGGTTAAGTATCTTACTCAAGAACACACCCACACACGGACTGGAGGAGTTGGGAACTGAACCACCAATCCTCTGATTAGTGGACAACCCACTTTACCTCCTGAGCCACAGCTGTTCAAGAACTAACCCACACATCGGCCACATACCGCATGAATGATTGTGGCCCGCATCTGGCAAACAGGAGCCCAAGTTCCATCATTCCATGCGATATTGGGCCAGAAGAGGATATGGAATGTGGGCCCGATCAGGGCCAGAATAAAAATGAACCGCGGTCCAGATGCAGAGGTGTCAAGTAACGAAGTACAAATACTTTCTTCTTCTACTCCTTACATTTTAAAAATAGCCTCTTACTCCTATTTCATTTCAGCTTGTTTTCATTCCCAGCTTGCCATTGTTTAAACGCACAATATGTAATTTGAGCCGTGTTGTTTAGCCGAGCTGCTGCTAACGTTTGCCCAGTTTATTTCTTGATAATGTCCAGAGACTAAAATCCTTCTTCCAGCTAAAAGATATAGTTAAAAACGAACTAAGTTTGTCATGAAAATGTGGCTTAAAACTGAATAAAAATCCATTTATAACAGTTTGTGTGGAACAAACACAATGCTGATGTATTATCTTGTATGTGTGTAAGTCTCTTTCTACTCTTTGGTAGACGCCATTGTAGCGGACAAAGTGGGACTCATGCATCTTGTGCTAAAGTTAGCTTACTCTGTGTTGACGTATGACGCTATTGACAGGCAACCAAATGAAACGGTCCGTTACTTTGATTAAAATGACAGATTTCTCTGGGTTTGAAAATTGTTGGAAACAATAGGGATAATGTAAGTACACAACTCAACAACATATATAACATAAGTCTAGTTTTTTTTTTAGACATTTTAATGTGGAATAATGACATATTATCCCTTTAAACAACAAAAAAATCTATCCAGAAAAACCGTGGCCTAAGCTTTTATCCTTACTGGCACATTTTTCCCCCCTTACATTACTTTTACTTTTATACTTCAAGTAGTTTTGGAACCAGTACTTTAGTACTTTTACTTGAGTAAAAAAGTTGAGTTGATATTTCAACTTCTACAGAAGTATTATAAAACCCTAGTATCTATACTTCGACTTAAGTAATGAATGTGAATATTTTGGACATTTCTGTCCAAAAGTTTGCTTGTGGCCTGAATCTGGTAAACAGGAGCGGACCACCCAAATGTCATCATTTCATGTGGTGATAATTCTACATAATTACACAAAATAAGACAATAGTTGGTAAAAACATGAACACAACTTGAGGCCTCCAGTGCATATCTTTGGGTTTTTGATTGTTGGTCTGATAAAACAAGCAATATGAAGGTTCTGGGAAATTGTGATGGGACATTTTTCATTATTCTATACATTTGATAAACGTTCTGTAGACCAAATGATTAAGACTTTAATCTAAAAGCCGACAGCTTTTCACTCTCTGAAATGTCAGTCATCAACAGATAAAGGGTGAACACTTCTGCTTGGTGGATGAAAAAACAAACTCTTCCTCTTTTCATTTTGCCTTTCCAAGTGTTCATGAGAAACAAGATGGTTATAGTTGATAGTCTGTCATAGTTACAACACAGTTAGTAACTGTGAACTGCTGGATGTGGAAATAAGCAACTGTCTGCAAACAGGTTCAGGTGATGACATGTCAGTGTTGTGTTCACAAGCTGTTTCCACTGAATACAAGCAGCCAAATAATCAGCTAATGCAGGTTTAACAGACAACAGGTGATGTTATTCAGGGGTTCCCAAATGATTCACACACACAGACCAGAGGTTTACACAAGTATAGAATACAATGACATGATGTAAAACACATGCAGTAAAAGTACTCTGGGGTTTATGTGAGGTTTATGGATATTGATAATGAATTGCTATGACTCATTCATTATTAATTCATGAATTTTCTTTAAGAAGAAACTTTTAGTGACTTCCCACTGCCTCTGTGAGAAAATGTTTTGTGTTTTAGGCAATAAAACCAAGTCTGTCTGTTCATCATGACTTGAAGATTAAAGATGGAGAATTTGTCCTAAATGGAGAAGAAAGAGCAGCCTGCTGTCTGTGAGAAGAGGAAGACATTTTTACACCATGGGAACAGAAGTAAATACACAAATACATCTGTCAAAAAAAAAGATTGCAGGAAAGGGTAAAAAGTAAAAATGATGTTTTGTGAAACACTTTATTTTACAAGTCCCTTAATTTTAAACCAATTTCCCAGAAATTTTCTGGGTAATTTGCAGCTGTTTATTTGGATATTTTACAGAGACGATGATGAAATTTCATACAAATTATCAGAAAAATATGAAAAAATCTTGAGTTGGTTTAATTAGTAAGTACCCAGTCACTGTTTTTGTGTTCATGCATTGATGTTATTTTGAAGAAAAAAAAAACCATCAGATTTGAAATTACATGTTGCTGTGATTTTGATCCGTCAGCACTTTTACTTTGAAATTTACATTTTTCATTTAGCAGACGTTTTTATTCAAAGTGTCATACATGTGAGATTGATACAACACAAGCAGACAACAACAGCAGTAAGTGCCATAAAGTACAAACAGCTAATGATTAGAGTGCACACAAGCATTTTTGTTTGTTTTTTATTTTGTTTTTTGTTTTGTTTTGTTTTGTTTTGTTTTGTTTTGTTTTGTTTTGTTGTGTTGTGTTGTGTTGTGTTGTGTTGTGTTTTGTTTTGTTTTGTTTTGTTGTGTTGTGTTGTGTTGTGTTGTGTTGTGTTGTGTTGTGTTGTGTTGTGTTGTGTTGTGTTGTGTTTTGGTTTGGTTTGGTTTGGTGTGGTGTGGTTTGGTTTACCTCATCCCTTCATCCTGCTACCTCATCCCTTCATCCTGCTACCTCATCCCTCCCTCTGCTCATCCCTCCCCTCATCCCTCCCTCCCCTCATCCCTTCATCCCCACATCCCTTCATCCTACTACCTCATCCCTTCATCCTACTACCTCATCCCTTCATCCTGCTACCTCATCCTTCCCTCTGCTCATCCCTCCCCTCATCCCTCCCTCCCCTCATCCCTTCATCCCCACATCCCTTCATCCTACTACCTCATCCCTTCATCCCCTCATCCCTTCATCCTGCTACCTCATCCTTCCCTCTGCTCATCCTTCCCCTCATCCCTTCATCCTACTACCTCATCCCTCCCTCTGCTCATCCCTCCCCTCATCCCTTCATCCCCCCCTCCCTCTTTCCCCCATCCCTTCCTATTCAGTCTGGTCCATACCTCTCCCATATCTCATTCTCCGCCTGGTCTTCACTTCATCCTCCCAGACCGGCCTATCACATGACTTCTTCATTCTACCTTCACCTTTTGTTTTCTCTCTGTTTTGGAAATGGACCTTCTACAGGGAAAGTGGATGTTCTCTGTTTTGTTTTCGGAAGCAAATAAGTGTAAGTCCCCAAATGTCGAATTATTCTCTAAGCAGAAAAGCTCTACTTTTTACCCCAATGCCACGGCTTGGCATAATAAACAAATTTCCTCCATCCTTTCCGCTTTTTGGTCTTTTTGTCGTCCCCCTGGAGGCTGTCACTGTTCTCTTCTGTTGTGGCAGTGACCTCTGGATGAGCCTCTTTCTCATAGCAGGAGATTTTCTCCTTCAGCTCCTCCAGTTCCTGGGAAAGCACCTGCTCCCTCTCAGAGGCCCTCAGCTTCTCCTGGGAGAGGAAATCCTGTAGTTGACTAATCGTAACACTGAGTTTGTGCATTCTTTTGCACTGTTCTTCCTTAATGTCCTCGTAGTGGGCTCTTTCTGCTTTTAACTTCTCAATCATCTCCTGGAATCTCAAGGTTTTTCCTTCATAACATAATTTTAGGTCAGCTATTTCTTGAATGTAGACGTTTCTCTCCTTCTCCCAGGCTTGGAGTTTACTGTCCTCCTCATACTCTTTTTGGAGCGTCTCTGGCAGGTTCTCTGTTTCTTGGCAGAGGACTTTCTCCTTCTCAGAGTCTCTCTGCTGCTCTGTACAAACATCCATTTTATTTTGGAGCTTGATAAGTTCCTCAATATTAATTTGGAGGGCCTCTTTTTCAGTCCTCTCTGCCATGTACTTTTCAGCCATACATTCAAAACTCATTTTAAGCTGCTCTACCTCATTGCTCAAGACCTTGTTATGACTCTCCAAAGCCTTGAGTTCTGATTCAAGTGTACCCACACACTCTGAACCCTCGGACTGGAGCTTATCTTCTAAGTCACCCCCCTCAGAAGTCTTCAGCTCCTCCTGACTGCAGACATCATTTTCTTTTTCTAAGCTCGTTTTCAGTTGTTCTATCTGACTTATCAAGGCTGCATTCTCCCTCTCTAAGGCTTTGAGTTTTGGCACAAATGAATCTGCACACTCATTGTGCTCTGTGTGGATCTGCTCCTTGAGCTCACAGATTTGTTTGCGGAGGGTCTTTTCCCTCTCAGAGTCCCTCAGCTGCCTCTCCACATGCAGATCCTTTTCCTCACAAAGCTGCAATTTAAGGTGTTCAATTTGTTTTTGCAGATCATCCATTTGCTGTCTTATAGACTCTTTTTCTGCCTTCTCAGCATTGTACTTGTTTTTGATATCACTGAAGGCTGCATCTCTCCTTTTAAGGTGCTCTACCTCTGTAACTAAAATGTCCCTTTCCCTCTCCAGGGCCTTGTATTTAATGGTCTCCTGGTTGATGATCGTTTCTCTCATCTTCTCCATTTCTGCACGAAGCACCTTCTCCCTCTCTGTGGCCCTCAGCTGCTCCATGGCTCGCAGGTCTTTTTCAGTCTGGAGCAATTTGGAGAGCTCGCTAATTGTCTCATGCATGTTGCACTCGGCTGCCATCTCTATCCTGAACTATTGTTCTCTAAGTGGCTGTACGTCACTGGGTATTCACCTTCCCTTGGTCACTTGAATAAATCCTGACTCAAACATCAAAGCAAAGTTCCCTCTGAAATTCTTTGTAATGTCATGTATTAAGAGCCTTTGATCTGACTATGATGATGTCACATCCTGTCATATGATGCATCATCAGTAGAATGTTCTGTGATTGGTGTTTTTTTTTTAAATAAATCTTTAGTAGTGTTCATAATAAAATACATACAATATAACAATATAACATAAAATAGGATTAATTCAAAATACATTGATTCATTCATCTGCAGGGTTTCTGGTACAGTTTATGTAAATGGACTTTTAGATTTCCTCATTAGTCTTCTGACAACTCAAAGAGCTTTTACATTACTGAATTCACACTGTGTGCTATTTGAATGTGAGAGTAAAGTCTGCTGTTCAAAGAAATGACTGATGTTCACTGAAAACACAGTTTCCTTCATGTCAGGGTCAACAAACTAACAGGTTTTACTAAACCTACTTTCTGAAAGCGGCCCAGTGTCTCTGTTTCAGAAACAGTTGTTGTTTTTAGCTTCCTTCACATAAAAATGAAATACATATAACTTGACTTTATTTCTTTGTTTGATTTGAAGAAAGAGCAGCCTGCTGTCTGTGAGAAGAGGAAGACATTTTTACACCGTGGGAACAGAAATAAATACACAAACACCTTTAAAACACAACAAACAAACAAACAAAAATCCCAATAATAACTACTTTTCATATTCAAAAAGTGAAAAGGAAAAATGATGTTTTGAGAAACACTTTATTTTACAGGTCCCAAAATTTAATATAATTTTTTATTTAATGGTTAATTTTTGTACATTGTTGCAGAGGATGGTACAGTCTGCTTGGTTTAGTTAGTAAGTATTCCCTCATTATATCTGGGTTCATACATAGATGTTAATTTGTAAAAATTCCCAAGAAATTCTTAACATTTCTCTCACTGACAGATGTTTTGTGTGTCAAACAATATATTAGCATCTTAGACTTTTTCAATTGTTTTCTGTAATTTTTCTAAAAGCAGCTGTTATTAATTCTCGTGTTACATAATATGGTGTTATACAGATAATGTGTTCATTATATAGTTTTAAGACACAACCTGACATGCTAATATGAAGTTTGACACACAAAACTGCAAACTGAAGTATTTAATGCCATTATGAATTTTCATAATTTAACTTCTATATATAAACCCAAAGATAATGAACATGCATTTATCAAGTAAAGCAACTTAACACTTTTTCCAATATTTTTTTTATACTTTCTACCAAACTGCTCCATCCTCTCTTTAAAATGTCAAATGCATATTGATCAGAAAACTTCCAGGAAATTAGTATCAAATCAAAGCAGAATCCCTTTGTTCTGTTTAATCAATAGAATCCAAACTATATAAAAGATTATTATTCAGGGATTACCAAATGATTGACACACAGACCAGAATGAATGCTGAGCCAAGCTTTAATCAGAAAAAACAGAATATTGATAGATTTGCTAATGTTTTACAGAAATACAGAGAACAATGATGTAAGTATTGTAAATACTGAGGATGATGAAACTGCCTTTAATCTTTATTTCAGGTTGAAGTAAACACAAAATATGAAGACTCAGTCAAAGGCAGTGGAGGACATACAGTGGTCAGAGTTTGGATAAATCTGATTTTGTTACAAATGTGTTTCCACCTTCTGAAGCATAATAACATAAATGTTGCTTCTCTCAACCACAACACTGAAAATAATGTTTTTGTGTTTATGTTTGTTTGACTTGTTGGATTTTGTTGTTGTTGTTCTTGAAATGTCTCAACAACTACTGGATTTATTGCCATGAATTTTTGGTCCAGACATTCATGGGCCCCTGATCATGGATTGAAATAACATTGATCCCCTTCACTTTTCTTCCACGTTATAATATTAATTTGTCCAACACTTTAGTTAATGATCATGTTTCTGCAAAACTAAATTCTAATATGCTAAGCTAAGAAAGTTAAAACGGTAAACATTATATCTTTGTAATTGTGAGCATGTTAGCATACTGACATTAGCATTAAGCTCATAGCTCCACTGTGCTTAAAAACACACAGCTGCAAACATGGCAGCAGATTCTTCGTCTTATTATTAGACACAATAAGTCTGTCTCAGGTTCTAACAAATCGGTTTCCCTTTAATTACAGCTTCCGCATAACTTTTCTACCTTCTGCCACCCCTGGCCCTCCTCCTGTGCCACTGCCACCCTGACCAGAATTTTAGTTTTTATTGCGTTGTTGAGACTCTATGGATGCATTTTCATCAACACAATAGGGTGTAACTCTATTACCACCGTGGCAGTTAGCACACCGCATAGAATTGTCTGTCTGTCTGTCACATCGGAATATGTTTTTCAGACCGATTCGACCTCCATTGAGATTCGCAATATTCAGAAGGGATTTTGTTCGCTCATATATTCGCTGATCATCGGGGCTAGAAGTGGGTGGAGGTAGTATTTTAGAAAACACAAAAGCGTAATTAATCCAATGCAGAATGTGTCTTACTGCTCTGATGATGTTACTGCCCTCATCTTTACTCCCTATTTGTGAACATTGTTCACAAGGGGAGGCATAAACATAGAAAAGCAACATATCCTTTTGGGATCTGATTACATGGCGTAAGGAGGTCAAAACACGTATCTCTGCATGTACACTTCCTCCATCACGACGTTCATAACGTTTCGCTGCAACTACCCTGCTGCCAATGTACACCTCATTTTTTGGGTCGTTGATCTTTTCCCTCACTTTGTCACCAGGGTCACTTGTGAAGACTTCCTGAAGGATTTGGTCGGGTTCCAGGTTCTCGTCCTTTGGGATTTTTACAGCCAGACTGAACTTGCCTTCTTCAGGCTGATATCTGCCAAAAGAAGTGAAACAAAAAATGTAAGAAGAAACAAACATTAACAACATGCCTTATCATGTATCTAGACATCATGTATCTAGATATTTTGGTGCAGAACACAATATGAGTTGTTTGATTTGTAAGACAGTAACTTAAGTTGACCACTAAGTGGCGCCCTTGCTTTGTTTCTCCCATTTACTCTGTGAAGAATGAAGCATTTCTCTGTTTGTCTTCTGCAGGACACAATAGAACCAAAGTCTCTTCCATTTAAAAAGCAAATGTTTAATTTGTAGAGAAGCAAAGCATGGCATGGATAATAATTAGCTCAACTTTTTGCATGGAACATTGATCTGCTTTGGTAATATATTGTTTATATTGGTATATATGAATTGTTGCTAGTAAGAATGAACAAGATATATTTATTTATATATAACAATACAGAAGTTTATATATATAGCATATATATATATATATATATATATATATATATATATATATATATATATATATATATATATATATATATATATATATTTGTTTTGTTATATTACCATTAATATAGAAAACACAATCAATTTTGCAACTAAATCAGAGACATTGTCCTGACTTAGTGTGGCAGTCTGAATACATCCTTCAGTAACGCTTTATTTTATTTGTTTTGGTTTTTTTTTGACAGGTCTTTTAATTTTAAACTTATTTCCTGGAAATTTTCTGAGTAATCTTTAATGATTAATCTATCAGGACATTTTACAGAGGACAGTTCAGTCATTATTTTTGGGTTCATATGTGGTTCTTAATTTGCAAAAAACTCTTAATAAATTAGACTCTAACCTCTTTAACTGACTGTCAATAGTCAAATCCACAACAAACCCAAATATAATGTTAAATATAATTTTGAAATAATCATTAAACCTGAAAATTACTGGTTAAACATTTAGTATAAAGTTAAGGGATCTGTAAAATAAAGCATTACCCAAAATTCTTTCAGCCAATGAATCAAAAGTTAACTCACTCTCTCAAGATGCCATCTACAAATTTTGCAAGCCTGTTCTGGTCCACAGCAGCCAAACTGTTTTCAGCAGACAGGGAGAAGGCCAGCATCACCACCACCCAGCACAGGCCAGCCATCTGCACACAGATCAAGTTAATGAGCACAATGATGATACTTTAAACATAAAGTATTCTCATTCTCTCTGGACTTCCATATGGTGGAAGGTGTCAGAGGACACGAGACTCCATTAAAGGCCTAAAAGTTGCATAATTTGAGTTCTTATTTGCACTTGAGCTTGTTGCTACTTTCCTTGTTAAAGTTAAGATAAATACAGCAAAGTGAAAATCTTTTACCTCCTTTGCTGGAGAGAGATGTCTGATGGAAGTTGTTGGTGCTGTTTTCCTCTCAGTGTGAGGAGGGACGGCGCTGCAGTGAATACAATAAAGAGGAAAAGGTTTTTTATAGAGGAGAGGTTGACCGTGGCCAAATGCTCAGAGAGACATCATGACCATATTTGAACATATTTTTCCTTCATTAGAAAGAAGGAAGAAGACAAGAGACACATTCTGTAGTTTGATTAAGGAAGTTAAATGACAGAAAACCTCAATACTCACTAACAGTAAAAACAGCTACTACCATGTCTTTTCATTACAAAGTTGTAATGACTAACGTTCTACATGCAAACAGTTACCTACTTACACAACCAGCAGTAATGCATCAACATCAGCATTCATTTGGAGTTCATTTGGAGCCAATATTCACTCTCATTTTAGCTCTAATTTAGTCTCCATGAAGGTGCATTGCATTCACCAAAGAAAGAAGGAATCCTAGATAACAAAATTGCTGTCCATATCCGGCCCACAGTCATCACTTTCATGTGGCCCACATACCGCATGGAATGATGGCACTTGACCGGTCCGCTCCTGTTTGCCAGATTCAGGCCACAAGCAAACCATAGCAATGCCACATGTAAACCAAAACCTAAACAAATGAACCAGATCTGGCCCATATTCGGACCACAGTTCAGGTTTACTCTGGCCCTGATCAGGCCCACGTTCCATATCCTCATCTGGCCCACATATTGCATGGAATGATGGCATTCGGGCGGACCGCTTCTGTTTGCCAGATCTGGGCCACAAGCTAACCATAGAAATGCCATATGTAAACCAAAATCTAAACAAATAAACTAGATTTGGCCCACAGTTCATTTTTATTCTGGCACTGATTGGGCCCACATCCTGTCTGCCATTACAGCACCTTTCTAATCATCTGATCACTCAAAGCACTTTTACACATGTCATATTCACCCACCCATCAGAGGAAATCTAGTCATTAACACACTGAACAGAAGCAATTTGGGGTTAAGTATCTTACTCAAGAACACACCCACACACGGACTGGAGGAGTTGGGAACTGAACCACCAATCCTCTGATTAGTGGACAACCCACTTTACCTCCTGAGCCACAGCTGTTCAAGAACTAACCCACACATCGGCCACATACCGCATGAATGATTGTGGCCCGCATCTGGCAAACAGGAGCCCAAGTTCCATCATTCCATGCGATATTGGGCCAGAAGAGGATATGGAATGTGGGCCCGATCAGGGCCAGAATAAAAATGAACCGCGGTCCAGATGCAGAGGTGTCAAGTAACGAAGTACAAATACTTTCTTCTTCTACTCCTTACATTTTAAAAATAGCCTCTTACTCCTATTTCATTTCAGCTTGTTTTCATTCCCAGCTTGCCATTGTTTAAACGCACAATATGTAATTTGAGC
Source organism: Euthynnus affinis (assembly GCA_029490765.1). NCBI lineage: Eukaryota > Metazoa > Chordata > Actinopteri > Scombriformes > Scombridae > Euthynnus > Euthynnus affinis. The sequence continues at coordinate 3,848,819 of CM055838.1, forward strand.
CGTGTTGTTTAGCCGAGCTGCTGCTAACGTTTGCCCAGTTTATTTCTTGATAATGTCCAGAGACTAAAATCCTTCTTCCAGCTAAAAGATATAGTTAAAAACGAACTAAGTTTGTCATGAAAATGTGGCTTAAAACTGAATAAAAATCCATTTATAACAGTTTGTGTGGAACAAACACAATGCTGATGTATTATCTTGTATGTGTGTAAGTCTCTTTCTACTCTTTGGTAGACGCCATTGTAGCGGACAAAGTGGGACTCATGCATCTTGTGCTAAAGTTAGCTTACTCTGTGTTGACGTATGACGCTATTGACAGGCAACCAAATGAAACGGTCCGTTACTTTGATTAAAATGACAGATTTCTCTGGGTTTGAAAATTGTTGGAAACAATAGGGATAATGTAAGTACACAACTCAACAACATATATAACATAAGTCTAGTTTTTTTTTTAGACATTTTAATGTGGAATAATGACATATTATCCCTTTAAACAACAAAAAAATCTATCCAGAAAAACCGTGGCCTAAGCTTTTATCCTTACTGGCACATTTTTCCCCCCTTACATTACTTTTACTTTTATACTTCAAGTAGTTTTGGAACCAGTACTTTAGTACTTTTACTTGAGTAAAAAAGTTGAGTTGATATTTCAACTTCTACAGAAGTATTATAAAACCCTAGTATCTATACTTCGACTTAAGTAATGAATGTGAATATTTTGGACATTTCTGTCCAAAAGTTTGCTTGTGGCCTGAATCTGGTAAACAGGAGCGGACCACCCAAATGTCATCATTTCATGTGGTGATAATTCTACATAATTACACAAAATAAGACAATAGTTGGTAAAAACATGAACACAACTTGAGGCCTCCAGTGCATATCTTTGGGTTTTTGATTGTTGGTCTGATAAAACAAGCAATATGAAGGTTCTGGGAAATTGTGATGGGACATTTTTCATTATTCTATACATTTGATAAACGTTCTGTAGACCAAATGATTAAGACTTTAATCTAAAAGCCGACAGCTTTTCACTCTCTGAAATGTCAGTCATCAACAGATAAAGGGTGAACACTTCTGCTTGGTGGATGAAAAAACAAACTCTTCCTCTTTTCATTTTGCCTTTCCAAGTGTTCATGAGAAACAAGATGGTTATAGTTGATAGTCTGTTATAATTACGACACAGTTAGTAACTGTGAACTTCTGAATGTGGAAATAAGCAACTGTCTACTAACAAGTTCAGGTGATGACATGTCAGTGTTGTGTTCACAAGCTGTTTCCACTGAATACAAGCAGCCAAATAATCAGCTAATGCAGGTTTAACAGACAACAGGTGATGTTATTCAGGGGTTCCCAAATGATTCACACACACAGACCAGAGGTTTACACAAGTATAGAATACAATGACCGGATGTAAAACACATGCAGTAAAAGTACTCTGGGGTTTATGTGAGGTTTATGGATATTGATAATGAATTACTATGACTCATTCATTATTAATTCATGAATTTTCTTTAAGAAGAAACTTTTAGTGACTTCCCACTGCCTCTGTGAGAAAATGTTTTGTGTTTTAGGCAATAAAACCAAGTCTGTTTGTTCATCATGACTTGAAGATTAAAAATGGAGAATTTGTCCTAAATGGAGAAGAAAGTGCAGCCTGCTGTCTGTGAGAAGAGGAAGACATTTTTACACCATGGGAACAGAAGTAAATACACAAATACATCTGTCAAAAAAAAAGATTGCAGGAAAGGGTAAAAAGTAAAAATGATGTTTTGTGAAACACTTTATTTTACAAGTCCCTTAATTTTAAACCAATTTCACAGAAATTTTCTGGGTAATTTGCAGCTGTTTATTTGGATATTTTACAGAGACGATGATGAAATTTCATACAAATTATCAGAAAAAAATGAAAAAATCTTGAGTTGGTTTAATTAGTAAGTACCCAGTCACTGTTTTTGTGTTCATGCATTGATGTTATTTTGAAGAAAAAAAAACCCTTCAGATTTGAAATTACATGTTGCTGTGATTTTGATCCGTGAGCACTTTTACTTTGAAATTTACATTTTTCATTTAGCAGACGTTTTTATTCAAAGTGTCATACATGTGAGATTGATACAACACAAGCAGACAACAACAGCAGTAAGTGTCATAAAGTACCAACAGCTAATGATTAGAGTGCACACAAGCATTTTTGTTTGGTTTTTATTTTGTTTATTATTTTTTGTTTTGTTTTGTTTTGTTTTGTTTTGTTTTGTTTTGTTTTGTTTTGTTTTGTTTTGTTTTGTTTTGTTTTGTTTTGTTTTGTTTTGTTTTGTTTTGTTGTGTTGTGTTGTGTTGTGTTTTGGTTTGGTTTGGTTTGGTTTGGTTTGGTTTGGTGTGGTGTGGTTTGGTTTACCTCATCCCTTCATCCTGCTACCTCATCCCTCCCTCTGCTCATCCCTCCCCTCATCCCTCCCTCCCCTCATCCCTTCATCCCCACATCCCTTCATCCTGCTACCTCATCCCTTCATCCTGCTACCTCATCCTTCCCTCTGCTCATCCCTCCCCTCATCCCTCCCTCCCCTCATCCCTTCATCCCCTCATCCCTTCATCCCCACATCCCTTCATCCTACTACCTCATCCCTTCATCCTGCTACCTCATCCCTTCATCCTACTACCTCATCCTTCCCTCTGCTCATCCCTCCCCTCATCCCTTCATCCCCCCCTCCCTCTTTCCCCCATCCCTTCCTATTCAGTCTGGTCCATACCTCTCCCATATCTCATTCTCTGCCTGGTCTTCACTTCATCCTCCCAGACCGGCCTATCACATGACTTCTTCATTCTACCTTCACCTTTTGTTTTCTCTATGTTTGGGAAATGGACCTTCTACAGGGAAAGTGGATGTTCTCTGTTTTGTTTTAGGAAGCAAATAAGTGTAAGTCCCCAAATGTCGAATTATTCTCTAAGCAGAAAAGCTCTACTTTTTACCCCAATGCCACGGCTTGGCATAATAAACAAATTTCCTCCATCCTTTCCGCTTTTTGGTCTTTTTGTCGTCCCCCTGGAGGCTGTCACTGTTCTCTTCTGTTGTGGCAGTGACCTCTGGATGAGCCTCTTTCTCATAGCAGGAGATTTTTTCCTTCAGCTCCTCCAGTTCCTGGGAAAGCACCTGCTCCCTCTCAGAGGCCCTCAGCTTCTCCTGGGAGAGGAAATCCTGTAGTTGACTAATCGTAACACTGAGTTTGTGCATTCTTTTGCACTGTTCTTCCTTAATGTCCTCGTAGTGGGCTCTTTCTGCTTTTAACTTCTCAATCATCTCCTGGAATCTCAAGGTTTTTCCTTCATAACATAATTTTAGGTCAGCTATTTCTTTAATGTAGATGTTTCTTTCCTTCTCCCAGGCTTGGAGTTTACTGTCCTCCTCACACTCTTTTTGGAGCGTCTCTGGCAGGTTCTCTGTTTCTTGGCAGAGGACTTTCTCCTTCTCAGAGTCTCTCTGCTGCTCTGTACAAACATCCATTTTATTTTGGAGCTTGATAAGTTCCTCAATATTAATTTGGAGGGCCTCTTTTTCAGTCCTCTCTGCCATGTACTTTTCAGCCATACATTCAAAACTCATTTTAAGCTGCTCTACCTCATTGCTCAAGACCTTGTTATGACTCTCCAAAGCCTTGAGTTCTGATTCAAGTGTACCCACACACTCTGAACCCTCGGACTGGAGCTTATCTTCCAGGTCACCCCCCTCAGAAGTCTTCAGCTCCTCCTGACTGCAGACATCATTTTCTTTTTCTAAGCTCGTTTTCAGTTGTTCTATCTGACTTATCAAGGCTGCATTCTCCCTCTCTAAGGCTTTGAGTTTTGGCACAAATGAATCTGCACACTCATTGTGCTCTGTGTGGATCTGCTCCTTGAGCTCACAGATTTGTTTGCGGAGGGCCTTTTCCCTCTCAGAGTCCCTCAGCTGCCTCTCCACATGCAGATCCTTTTCCTCACAAAGCTGCAATTTAAGGTGTTCAATTTGTTTTTGCAGATCATCCATTTGCTGTCTTATGGACTCTTTTTCTGCCTTCTCAGCATCGTACTTGTTTTTGATATCACTGAAGGCTGAATCTCTCCTTTTAAGGTGCTCTACCTCTGTAACTAAAATGTCCCTTTCCCTCTCCAGGGCCTTGTATTTAATGGTCTCCTGGTTGATGATCGTTTCTCTCATCTTCTCCATTTCTGCACGAAGCCCCTTCTCCCTCTCTGTGGCCCTCAGCTGCTCCATGGCTCGCAGGTCTTTTTCAGTCTGGAGCAATTTGGAGAGCTCGCTAATTGTTTCATGCATGTTGCACTCGGCTGCCATCTCTATGCTGAACTATTGTTCTCTAAGTGGCTGTACGTCACTGGGTAGTCACCTTCCCTTGGTCACTTGAATAAATCCTGACTCAAACATCAAAGCAAAGTTCCCTCTGAAATTCTTTGTAATGTCATGTTCTAAGATTCTTTGATCTGAATCTGATGATGTCACATCCTGTCATATGATGCATCATCAATAGAATGTTCTGTGATTGGTGTTTTTTTTTTTAAATAAATCTTTAGTAGTGTTCATAATAAAATACATAGAAAATAACAATATAATACAAAATAGGATAGGGGATGTTGTCATCAATAACACTTTGGCTCCTCCTGGTGGTGTAAATGTGAATTTCATGATGTGAGTCTGAATTGATACCCAGATGTGTCACTATTGATCAGTATTTGTCAGCAGTCACTCAGATGGTTTATTGTCACAGTGATGCTCTGTTAGTTTGCTCCAGTTATGGCTCTGACTGTCGCATCATTTCTCATGTTTGCTTTGTTGTCATGGCGACTGACACATAAGATTCAATTTACAGCCTCCAATGTAAATCCAGACAGAATATCCATCTGTCATATTTAAAGTATTTAAATATGACAGACTTAAAGTATTATGAAGCTGGATGAAGAATGAGTCATTTGTTTTAATGTTTTTGTAAAATCTATTGTTGAAAAGTATAATATGTATAAAGTGAATATCAGTCATGCAACATACTGTTGAACTGTTTATCCTACACTTTTCTTAAATGATTAATTGATAAGTTGCCAACTATTAAATTAATCACCAACTTTTTAGATAATCAATTCAATGTTTTGAGTCCTTTTTTAAAAGGAAAAAATCCAAATGATGTGATTCCAGCTTCTAAAAGGTGAATATTTTCTTGTTTCTTTTAACCAGTCTTGTGGCCCACCTTATCAGTGCTGCTGTTAGTTTTATCAATATTATTTCATGTGCAAGTAAATAAATAAGAACCCAATAAAGTTATAATGTGTTCACATTATTACCACCCTTTGCTCTTCTTTTATTTATCTTTTCAGCTAGATTACTATTTCTATATGTGTGTTGGATGAATTAATAGAGACGTCTGAACAAAAATGTACATAGTTATAGATGGCTGGGTGTAGGAAGCACTGAAAATGTGGATGAAACAATATTTTCTGAAAAATGATGGGTACATTTTGTACCAGAGGAAGTGTTTGGACCCAGATCACATATTTGAAGATATTTTTTTTTTTTAAATTAAGACTAAAACAAAACTAATGCTCTAAAAAAGTGGGTGGGTGTCCTGTTCAATCCAATACAACAGCTCTGCCATAAATTGTAATTTTATGAAGCTTGTGCATTTTCAGTATTTGTTGACATTCTCAGAAAGTTGATAATTCTACTTTATGTTTATTATTGAGGCCACAGTGGGTGCTGGTGTACTGGAGTGCATTATATTGAAAAATGTTCCTGATATTTTGTCCATTAATATACATACAGGGGGAAAAACTTTAGGAACACTTTTTTCAATGTAAAGCACTCCAGTAAACTAGCACTCACTCTGGTCTCATTCATAAACATGAAGTAGAATTATCACCTTTCTGACAATGTAAACAAAAACTGAAAATGTTTAAGCATTGTACTTTTTTCATATGTTTCAACATATGTTTGCTGTGCTGATAAGGGGAATTGAATTGAACTTGACTAGCTGATGAAGAAAGAGAAACATCTAGCAGAAATGAGACACATATTTCATGTTTAGTCCAACATCAGATTGAAAACTTTTATTTTTAATTTTCAGTAAATGTGACCAAAGACATCACAGTATTGAGAAATACAGACAAACGTGCTCCTAGGTTGAATCCATCTGTTGTTATCTGGAGCCACCATGTAATTAGCCTGGACCAGGTGCACCTGAAGAGAAAACACAACTAGATTAGAAGAAAAAACACTTGTGATGCACTTGTGGGCATGTTTTTAACCTGGTGTGTGAATTGTGTGTCAACATGCCTTCAGTTACAGTAAGAGTGATAACACACCACTCCTCATAATCAGTGTCTGTTGTTTGTAGTTACAACATGTGACATTTCACCTTTTAAAATGTTGTCCATGTCATGATTTATTTTTCTGCTGGTGTCCCGGGTCCGTGTCTGGAAGTTCTTCAAGCTGTTTGGCGTAATCAGCAAGATCCTTCCTGTTAAAACAAAAATAAATACATTTTGATTGATTTGATAGTGTGTATGTTAAAACAGATCAAAAACTTGCTAAACGGAAGATTAGACAGGAATATGTAAGATGATTAAAACAAACAACGGTTATATAATAAATTACAATAAAATCACAGTAGGACTTTATAAGAACACTAGTATGACATGAAAAAAACAACCTGAGGCAGAAACATAAAATGTGCCGTTAACATGAAAGAACACTGTTGTAATGTTAACAGATAGAGAACAATTCAGCAGTGCCACTATTATTCAGCCTGGAAGGCAGATCAATAATATCAAACTTTGTCTGACTGTAAAAGTGAATTAAATTTGATATTGTAGCTGTTTTATATGTCAAAATAAAAACACTTTCTGAATACACCTGCAACCCTTTCTCAACCATGCCAGGTAAGATATGTGTAAACAAACAGGAGAGCGTCTCTATGTGGCCACAAAGGGAACAGCTGACATGTTAGACTCTTCAGCTCCTATGTGATCACACTGCTGAATAGACAGACAGCTGTGTGTTGTCACTGGCAGGGAAATATAAAAGAGAAATATCCTAAAGTTACACTTAACCATTCGTGTCATTTTATCTACTAGTCTGCTCACTGACTGCTGTCTCTGACTGTGCACACAGAAAAAGGATGTTGACTCACGAAAAGTTGTCTATAATCTCTTGATTAGCCTTGTCCTTCTTGGCGTCATCAGCGGAAGTGCCAACAGACAGGAGCAATAGCATCACAGTCATCCACCACAATCCAGACATCTGTACAAAAATTAAAGTTAGTAAAGTGTTAATGAAAATTAAAAAGTCAAAATACAAATTCTAACCAAGTTTGTAGTAAGTTATCAGGCACATGCGTCTGACGCAGATGTTAAAGGTGTTTTGCCTGTTTTGTTAACATCACTCTTCTCCATATTTGAAGATAGAGGACTTTGTGACTGAGCACATTAGTTATATATAGAGTTTGTGATAACATTCAAACTGCAGTGTAACATCAATCAAAATATTCAGTATTGACCAAAAAAATATTACATTTTTGTGAAGTTTAAGCAGGATTATGGGAGTACTCACCTTCATTGTTGCCGCTGACAGTCTGATTGTCCCACGATACTATGACAGAAAATACACAATAAGAAGAAGAATTATTGCATCATTATTCACATCAACTTGTTGATGCTGCTGCCTCTTAACTCTTTACTATGTTGTAGACAAAAATACCAAGATATGAACGCCTTACATCAGTGTGTTAACAAAGGTTTTTTTGTTTAAATCTCAAACACTCCATTCTCTTTTTAAAACCATTACAAATAATATAGTCACATTATTATCAACCAAAAAATGCACAGTTGAAAATCAGCACAGTTCGAGACCATCTTGCCAGTTTTATTGTATTTTTTATTTTAACCCAAACCATGATCTTTTCCTAATCCTAATCAATTGTTTTTGTGCCCAAACCTTACCAGACATTACCCAAAAAAATAGAATTCATTTTTAACACTGACTGCCGTGATACTGGCGTCAAAAAAGGACGCTAATGGGATACCATGTCCATTAAAAAGCGATGCCACGGGGTCCTGAACAAGCTTCAGTATTTGACAAGTTGGGAGTAAGAACATGTTGCCTTTCAATGTTTAAAACTGAAGTGCAACAGCAAGATAAAACAGAGATATTATCAGTGAGGAAATAGCAAAGTGACACCAGGCCTGTATCTAAAAATTCAAATTCATTCATTCAAAAAAGGGATAAAGAGACTAGAAAGTTAAACATACAACTACACATATTAAATGACAGTGAAAGATGTGTTTTATGTTCTAAAACCTACATAGATGCACATAAATAACAAACATAAAAAACTTCTGTCGGGTTAGATATGTGTTGTTGTCCTGTGTCACACTCTGCCCTTAAAACCAGAACACAAACATTTCCATTCTCACCTTGCTTGCCAGTGTTTCATGCTATAATGCACATACAGTATTTAACAAACTCTCACTGTCATTTTCATACTAAAATCCAATCTGTTATCTTTTACCTTTGAGAACGATGTCTGATGGAAGCTCTGAATTCGTCCACTTCTTCTGTTTTCCTCTCAGTGTTTGAAGGTAAAGTGTTGCTGCAGTGAACACAGTCAGAAAGAACAGACACTTTTAAAGAGAAGAGGAGGACTATGGTCAAACCCTTAAGAGTGGTGCTATGCCCTTACATGAACATTCAAATTCTCACTTTTAATGTATTCACAACTGAGAACGAAAGGGAAGATAAGATGTTATCAGTGGAGCGAGTAACAGTTGCTGAACAGTTGAAACTGACACTGAAGAAGGCTTTTGTTTGACCCATTTTATCAAAGAGAGAATAAGAAAAGATAAGTCAACGTGTTCATAGAAGCCACATATAGAGACACGTCACCAAGAACTCATCCATATACCTGTAATCCTTCTTAGAGGGCCACTGGGGGATGGAGCCCCTGTACTGTCTAAACTTTTGACTGCTACTGTATTCAATTTGAAATAAACTAATGGATACTACAATAAAGTTACAGTCTCAGTAATATTATAATTAATACTATTGATTACTATTGATTACTATTACTGTTACTGTTACTATTATTATTGTTATTAAGAGGTGTGGAGGACATGATGATAATAATAATTATAAATATTATAGTCAAGCACATCTGCCAGACACTCTCTCTCCCTCTCACACACTCATTCAACATCTCCCTCCCTCCCCCCTCCCCCTCCTCACCCCACCACCACAGGCTGGATTAAATCTCTCCCACAGACCAGTAGTCCCCCTGCTTCCCATCATTTCACATGAAGACAGACCTTCTCATCCTCAAGAGGGAGGGGCGAGAGTGAAGCTGGTGATGATGATGATAATATTAAATACATTTCAAAAGATTAATAAATAAAGTCAATGAAGCTTATCTCTAGGCAACAATGATTCCAAGGCAACTGGACTGATGAAGCCGCTTGGATAAGAGGCGAAACGTCTTCATAAGACAAATCTAAGTCCAGTTGCCTTGGAATCATTGTTGCCTAGAGATAAATATGACCTGGACAAATGAGAATATACACAGGCTAGTCAATGAAGCTGTGTGCCCTGTGGTGAGGGGGACTCCCTCCTCAGGGTCTGGGGGTCATCTCACCCTCTAACACACTGAAATAGGCTACAATAGTCCTACAGTTTGCAGATCCCTCCTCAGGGTCTGGAGGTCCTCTCACCCTCTGGCACTCACTAAAATAGGCTACAACAGTCCTACAGTTGGCAGACCCCTCCTCAGGGTCTGGGGGTCCTCTCACCCTCTGGCACTCACTAAAATAGACTACAACAGTCCTACAGTTGGCAGACCCCTCCTCAGGGTCTGGGGGTCCTCTCACCCTCTGGCACTCACTAAAATAGACTACAACAGTCCTACAGTTGGCAGACCCCTCCTCAGGGTTTGGGGGTCCTCTCACCCTCTGGCACTCACTAAAATAGGCTTCAATAGTCCTACAGCTGGCAGACCCCTCCTCAGGGTCTGGGGGCTGCCAACTGTTAGGTCCAGCCAGAAACCTCAGACCAAGCAACTCAGCCCCTTTCTCCTCTACTCCCCCCTCTACACCCTGTCATTATCTGCAGTGGAGCTCCGTCACAAACAGGTCCTGCAGCTCCTACCCCTCCACCCCCACCCCCAACCTCAACCCCGCCCAACTCCCTCTCCAGACACCTTCCTCACTACCACACAGACACACACCAACTCAGATGCACTATGCACATATTTAGGCATATTAACTCTTCTCATTCAACCTTCACTCTCTCAGAAACCATCAAGTTGTATTTGACCTTTGTTCTGTTTTGATTCTGTTATTGTGTGAGAGAAGCACTTTCTGTAGCTGAACAGTCACACCTTTATCTGAAATGTAAAAGCATTCAAATTCTTTTCATGCAATAATGAAACAGTGAAACTAACACTGAAGAAGGCTTTTGTTTGACCCATTTTATCTAAGAGAGAATAAGAAAAGATAAGTCAACGTGTTCATAGAAGTCACATATAGAGACACCTCACCAAGAACTCATCCATATATCCTTCTTAGAGGGTCACTGGGGGCTGGAGCCCCTGTACTGTCTAAACTTTTGACTGCTACTGTATTCAATTTGAAATAAAGTAATGGATACTACAATAAAGTTCAAGTCTTAGTAATAATATCATTAATACTAGTGATTACTATTGTTATTATTGTTATCATTATTATTGTTAATAAGAGGTGTGGAGTTGATGAAGATAATAATAATTATTATTAAGTATTATAGTCAAGCACATCTGCCAGACACTCTCTCTCCCTCTCACACACTCATTCAACAGTATGAACAGGAGGGATGATTACAGCAAGAAAAACAGGTTTCAGTGTTCATTTGGGCTCCTGACTGTTGTTATAAGACAGCCTTGAAAAACTGTGACTCTTTTCTTTCATCAAACTGCTATGTTTTCATTCATTAGTATATTCCTGTGTGTGTCAGCTGATGTCAGCAGGTGGCAGCACTAACATATGTATTATCACTGTGGTCTCAGTTCTCACCTCAACAACCCTGTCTCCTCAAAATTACGTTCCCACACAGCTAAATTGCATTCTCAATTACGTTTCTATGAAAATGTATTTTGTCCGTGATTATGCGGTTACGAATACGTTTCTAATCAACATATCTTTGCTTGTGTTTATCGTCCCTTTAAACTCTCAATTTAGCATTTACAACTTCCTAATATATTGAAAAACGATATATATATATTGAAAATATTTTTTTAAAACTACAATTCCCATGCGCCTCACCATGTTTCTTGATGCAAATAAGCACCACAGTTGTAGTTCTTCTGGTTGTAGAGTAGGGTAGAAAGATATGGTCGTGAAAAGATTTATCTGTTGAATATATCAAACATTTAATACACTCGAACTAATAATCACACTACATCTAAATGATCTATGTTAACAAAAAGTTAAGATGTTGGTTTGTTTAAGATATTTTAGTGAATGTTTCATAAATGGCGTTTTTGGGATGGCAGTTCTTCTGTTTTGTAAAGTAGGGTCGTAAAAAAGGTTCATAAAACAACATAACTACTGAATATATCAAATATCTACTACAACCGGACTAGTAATCACACTGCTACATGATCTATGTTCAGAACACGTAAAGATGTTGCTTTATTTTAGACATATATATTTGTGTGCGTGTGTGTGTGTGTGGTGGAGGGAGGGGTGGATGTTTGCGTGCGCACCAACATTTTACGAATTACTCTTTTGGCGAACTGAAAACCTGCCAACTCGTCTTGCTTGCAACTTCGGGGTTTCAAGAATGAAGATGTCATTTCAATGTAGACACACGTGGGATCGCTAGTCTGTCTGGTTCGTTGAGCCATCCACTGTCTGTCAAAAGAGCGACGGAGAAGACGAAGTAAAGCGAAAAAAAGGGTAGTGATATAGTCATATCTATATTCTACTATCTATAGGAATATATACATACAGTCAAGCCTGAAATGATTCATACCCCTTGTGCGAATTTTGTCTTAAAGTTACTTTTATTCAAGCATATTATTTTGACTGGAAAATAAAACCTGAGAAATATTTATTTCCACAATGATGCCTCTTTTACATCCTCTTATTATCTTCTGATAGATGCCTGTGTCATTTCACATCAAGAAAAAACTTGCTGGTTGAATATATATATATATATATATATATATATATATATATATATATATATATATATATATATATATATATATATATATATATATATAGACAAGTAAGGAGCATTTATAAATGTATCCATGTGTATGAGTTTAATTTGAGTTAATTCATGCTACCATAATGTTGTCTGTCTTACTGATTTCTTAGTTTTTGTGTATTTTCAGAGAACATGCAAGATGATCGACCTGCAGCCAAGTTTCCCTCCTCTGTCTGTCCCATAAGAGACATCCCACTTCTGCTGCTCCTCCTAAAGTTTCTTTCATTTTGTCCATGTAAAAGGTTTTTATGGGGCAGTTTCTCTAATCACATTTGAGGGTGAAAGGGCAGATTGTCATATAAATAAACACATGAAAAACAACTGTTGGTCTAAGGTGTGTTCTGTTTCAATATTTGGAATATATTAAGAAATGTATTCATAATGTACAGGTGTGCTCCTGGTGATGTAGAAAACCCATAAATTATATTTATTATGTACATGTTGTGACTCCACACCATGACTTAAAAGTCAATGTAATATATAGTATTATTAGAATTATATATATGTTTATATATATATATTCATGTTTCAAACACACTAAGTAATTATTGATCAGCACTAATAATTAATGGCCATACCATCAGCTCCTCCCTGATAAATGTTCCCCATCAGCTGCTGGGGCTCCCTCACACATGACCCACCAGCACCGGCCCGTGTCACTCTCAAAATTTCTGCTGCAGGAATTTTCTAGTTGAGAATGCAATTTAGTTGTGTGGGAACGTAAATTGAGGAGACAGGGTTACAATAATTGTTTTCACCTCATTTATTTACTCATGTGTTCCTCGTGTCATCATGTATTGATGAAGCAGGAAAGTCGATCTGTGTCTGATCAGCTGTTGTCCGTCTGTTTAAATATCTATGTGTATTGTCACAATTTGGTCAAATAATTAAACAATTTAATCCGTCAATACTGCAATTAGTTAATTCTGATAAATATTATTGATTGACATGTAATTTCTTTAATTATATTAATATACACAACAATAATCTTTCACATTGTAACACTTTTATTTGTTACCTTTTGCGTGTGTGTGCTGCTGTGAGTCCAGTGAGGGGGCAACTAGTATGTTGTGCATCCGCATGTGTAGTTGCATATTACATAATGCGCCCTTAGAATAACAGTGAGACATTGCGCCATTGGGTGGCACTGTGGTTATATTAATATAAATCCATCCACATCTGGATATTCTTAACTGGGCTTTACTTTGTAAACAGACATTATTTGATAAGCGATGACATGCAGATTATAAGATGGTTAAACATTCAAAAACCTGTGAATCAAACTAACTTTTTGGGAACACAGAAATTCAACTTGGCTTAGCTGAATTTACGATGGGTCTGGACTATGTTATCTTTAAGTCACATCAGGGTGAGAGAAACAGGAGGATCTGTTGGAGGAATGTAGTTAAGTGTGTCAGCAGTCACTCAGATGGTTTATTGTCACAGTGATGCTCTGTTAGTTTGCTCCAGTTATGGCTATGACTGTCGCATCATTTCTCATGTTTGCTTTGTTGTCATGGCGACTGACACATAAGATTCAATTTACAGCCTCCAACGTAAATCCAGACAGAATATCCATCTGTCATATTTTTGACTTAAAGTATTATGAAGCCGGATGAAGAATGAGTCATTTGTTTTAATGTTTTTGTAAAATCTATTGTTGAAAAGTATAATATGTATAAAGTGAATATCAATCATGCAACATACTGTTGAACTTCATTTACAAAATGAACATGTTTATCTGTTATACAAACACTTTTCTTAAATGATTAATTGATAAAATGCCAACTATTCAATTAATCACCAACATTTTAGATAATCAATTCAATGTTTTGAGTCTTTTTTTTAAAGAAAAAATCCGAATGATGTGATTCCAGCTTCTAAAAGGTGAATATTTTCTTGTTTCTTTTAACCAGTCTTGTGCCCCACTTTATCAGTGCTGCTGTTAGTTTTATCAATATTATTTCACGTGCAAGTAAATAAATAAGAACTGAATAAAGTTATAATGTGTTCACATTATTACCACCCTTTGCTCTTCTTTTATTTATCTTTTCAGCTAGATTACTATTTCTATATGTGTGTTGGATGGATTAATAGAGACGCCTGAACAAAAATGACAACAGAGATACAATCTGGTTATACTAACATGAGAAAAATGATGGGTACATTTTGTAATTTCATCCAGAGTTAGTGTTTGGACCCAGATCATATATTTGAAGATATTTTTTAAAAAAAATTAAAGCTAAAAACAAAACTAATGCTTTAAAAAAGTGGGTGGGTGTCCTGTTCAATCCAATACAACAGCTCTGCCATAAATTCTACTTTTATAAAGCTTGTGCATTTTCAATTTTTGTTAACATTGTCAGAAAGGTGATAATTCTACTTTATGTTTATTATTGAGGCCATAGTGGTTGCTGGTGTACTGGAGTGCATTATATTGAAAAATGTTCCTGATATTTTGTCCATTAATATACATACAGGGGGAAAAACTTTCGGAACACTTTTCAATGTAATGCACTCCAGTAAACTAGCACTCTGGTCTCATTCATAAACATGAAGTAGTAGACAATGTAAACAAAAACTGAAAATGTTTAAGCATTGTACTTTTTTCATATGTTTCAACATGTTTGCTGTGCTGATAAGGGGCTCTTTGAATTGAATTGAACTGAACTGAATTGAATTGAACTTGACTAGCTGATGAAGAAAGAGAAACATCTAGCAGAAATGAGACACATATTTCATGTTTAGTCCAACATCAGATTGAAAATGTTTATTTAAATACAGACAAACATGCTTCTAGGTTGAATCAGTCTGTTGTTATCTGGAGCCACCGTGTAATTAGCCTGGACCAGGTGCACCTGAAGAGAAAACACAACTAGATTAGAAGGAAAAAAAAAAAAAAACATTTTTCCAGTTGTGATGCACTTGTGGGCCTGTTTTTAACCTGGTGTGTGAATTGTGTGTCAACATGTCTTCAGTTACAGTAAGAGTGGGTGATAACACACCACTCCTCATAATCAGTGTCTGTTGTTTGTAGTTAAAACATTTGACATTTCACCTTTTAAAATGTTGTCCATGTCATGATTTATGTTTTCTGCTGGTGTCCCGGGTCCGTGTCTGAAACTTTTCCAACCTGTTTGACCTTATCAGCTAACCCCTCCCTGTTAAAACAAAAATAAATAAATTATTATAATTATTTTGATTGATTTAGGGTGTAAACAAACAGGAGAGTGTTTCTATGTGGCCACAAAGGGAACAGCTGACATGTTAGACTCTTCAGCTCCTATGTGATCACACTGCTGAATAGACAGACAGCTGTGTGTTGTCACTGGCAGAGAAATATAAAAGAGAAATATCCTTAAGTTACACTTAACCATTCATGTCATTTTATCTATGGAGATTATTACCTATCTTTATTCAAGAGCATAGTATATAAATTTGAGAGCAAACTTTATTGATTTTACGTTCAAATTTTGTAATTTGTCCCTCAAAACCCTTCCCTCGCACTCAAACAGCCTCTGCTTGTGCTCAGATTTGCTCTGCTTGTGCTCAAACTGTGTGCTCGCACTCGGATACAATGTTGCTCGCTTTCCTGCGCTCAAACTTCAACTCTTCTCCTCGCACTCAGGTTTCTTCTGCGTGTTCACTAAGTTTCTGCTCACGGATTTCTCCACTGCGCTCGGATTTTTTTGTGTAGCAACAAGCATAGCAAACACCCTGTCAGAATCATCCAATGAATAGAAGGGCCGGTTTTGGGTTGACCAATGAAATGGAGCCTTGCATTAGTCAAAGTCAAGGATCTCAAGTAAGTTTTTTTTTTTTTTTTAATCATTTTTTTATGCTGCTATTACTTCCTTCAGATACATCCAAATGGTGTTTACCCTTGCTATAATATAGTAAGTTCAACTGATTTAATTGTAAATATGCGGGTATGCAAATAGGGACGTGCTTAAGATATTAACATTATGTGAAACCCTTCTAATAGGGCAGAGTTTGACAGCAAGGGTTTGTTTACCTAATAAAAACAATTTTAACATACACACACGTCATGTTACACCAGTTGCGTTTTTTAAATAGCAGCAGTGCTCACAGCTAAACACTAGCTAAAGCTAATCATAGTATCATGGATGTATCTGAAGGAAGTAATAGCAGCATAAAAAAATGATTTAAAAAAAATCTTGAGATCCTTGACTTTGACTAACACAAGGAGGCAGGCTCCATTTCATTGGTCAACCCAAAACCAGGCCTTTTATTGATTGGATGATTCTGACAGGGTGGTTGCTATGCTTGTTGCTACAAAAAAAAATCCGAGCGCAGTGGAGAAATCCGTGAGCAGAAATTTAGTGAGTGCACAGAAGAAACTTGAGTGCGAGGAGAAGAGTTGAAGTTTGAGCGCAGGAAATGTGTGCGAGCAACATTGTACCCGAGTACGAGCACACAGTTTGAGCACAAGAGGAGCAAATCTGAGCGCAAGCAGAGGCTGTTTGAGTGCGAGGGGAGGGTTTTGAGGGACAAATTACAAAATTTGAACGTAAAATCAATAAATTTTGCTCTCAAATTTATATACTCTTGAATAAAGATAGGGAATAATCTCCATATTTATCTACTAGTCTGCTCACTGACTGCTGTCTCTGACTGTGCACACAGTAAAAGGATGTTGACTCACATATTTAAGTTACGTAAAGCTTGTCCAACTTCGTCCTTTTTGTCATCAGCGGAAGTGCCAACAGACAGGAGCAATAGCATCACGGTCATCCACCACAATCCAGACATCTGTAGAGAAATTAAAGTTAATGATGTCGTGCATCATCATGACAAAGTGGATAAAAACAGGGACAAGAATTCAACCAAGAAAATTAAAAAGTCAAAACTCGTAGCTTGTAGTAATCAGGCAGATGAGTCTGACACAGATGTTAAAGGTGTTTTGCCTGTTTTGTTAACATCACTCTCCATATTTGAAGATAGAGGACTTTGTGACTGAGCACATTAGTTATATATAGAGTTTGTGATAACATTCAAACTGCAGTGTAATATAAATCAAAATATTCAGTACTGACCATAAAAATGACATTTGTGTGAAGTTTAAGCAGGATTATGGGAGTACTCACCTTCATTGTTGCCGCTGACAGTCTGATTGTCCCACGATACTATGACAGAAAATGCACAATAAAAAGAAGAATTATGACATCATTATTCACATCAACTCGCTCTAAAATGTTCTCTTTGTTGGACACCCTGATAGGTGAACAGCTAAGGCACAAACACAACATTCCTGATTTGAATTCAGCCGGAGACGATTGTTATATATCAGATCTGCTTCTTTCTCCTGTGTCCTGTCTGCCTTTTAACTCTTTACTATGTTGTAGACAGAAATATCAAGATATGAACGCCTCACATCAGTGTGTTGACAAAGGTTTTTCTTTAGCTCACATTTTTACCAAACAAAAAATGCCCAAAAAACAAAAGAAAAAAAGGTTTTGAAGCCTTTTCTTCAGATTTTCTACTTATGCTGATGCAGTTAACACAGTCAGAAGAAGAAATTATTTGTACACTAAGTAAGAACTACACATATTAAATGACAGTGAAAGATGTGTTTTATGTTCTAAAACCTACATAAATACACATAAATAACAAACATAAAAAACTTCTGTCGGGTTAGATGTGTTAGATATGTGTTGTTGTCCTGTGTCACATCCTGCCCTTAAAACCAGAACACAAACATTTCCATTCTCACCTTGCTTGCTAGTGTTTCATGCTATAATACACACACAGTATTTAACAAACTCTCACTGTCGTTTTCATACTAAAATCCAATCTGTTATCTTTTACCTTTGAGAACGATGTCTGATGGAAGCTCTGAAGTCGTCCACTTCTTCTGTTTTCCTCTCAGTGTTTGAAGGAAAAGTGTTGCTGCAGTGAACACAGTCAGAAATAACAGACACTTTTAAAGAGAAGAGAACTATGGTCAAACCCTTTGGAGTGGTGCTATGCCCTTACATGAACATTCAAATTCTCACTTTTAATGTATTCACAACTGAGAACGAAAGGGAAGATAAGATGTTATCAGTGGAGCGAGTAACAGTTGCTGAACAGTTGAAAGTGACACTGAAGAAGGCTTTTGTTTGACCCATTTTATCAAAGAGAGAATAAGAAAAGATAAGTCAACGTGTTCATAGAAGCCACAAATAGAGACACGTCACCAAGAACTCATCCATATACCTGTAATCCTTCTTAGAGGGTCACTGGGGGATGGAGCCCCTGTACTGTCTAAACTTTTGACTGCTACTGTATTCAATTTTAAATAAACTAATGGATACTACAATAAAGTTACAGTCTCAGTAATATTATAATTAATACTATTGATTACTATTACTGTTACTGTTACTATTATTATTGTTATTAAGAGGTGTGGAGGACATGATGATAATAATAATTATAAATATTATAGTCAAGCACATCTGCCAGACACTCTCTCTCCCTCTCACACACTCATTCAACATCTCCCTCCCTCCCCCCTCCCCCTCCTCACCCCACCACCACAGGCTGGATTAAATCTCTCCCACAGACCAGTAGTCCCACTGCTTCCCATCATTTCACATGGAGACAGACCTTCTCATCCTCAAGAGGGAGGGGCGAGAGTGAAGCTGGTGATGATGATGATAATATTAAATACATTTCAAAAGATTAATAAATAAAGTCAATGAAGCTTATCTCTAGGCAACAATGATTCCAAGGCAACTGGACTGATGAAGCCGCTTGGATAAGAGGCGAAACGTCTTCATAAGACAAATCTAAGTCCAGTTGCCTTGGAATCATTGTTGCCTAGAGATAAATATGACCTGGACAAATGAGAATATACACAGGCTAGTCAATGAAGCTGTGTGCCCTGTGGTGAGGGGGACTCCCTCCTCAGGGTCTGGGGGTCCTCTCACCCTCTGACACACTAAAATAGGCTACAATAGTCCTGCAGTTGACAGACCCCTCCTCTGGGTCTGGAGGTCCTCTCACCCTCTGGCACTCACTAAAATAGGCTACAACAGTCCTACAGTTGGCAGACCCCTCCTCAGGGTCTGGGGGTCCTCTCACCCTCTGGCACTCACTAAAATAGACTACAACAGTCCTACAGTTGGCAGACCCCTCCTCAGGATCTGGGGGCTGCCAACTGTTAGGTCCAGCCAGAAACCTCAGACCAAGCAACTCAGCCCCTTTCTCCTCTACTCCCCCCTCTACACCCTGTCATTATCTGCAGTGGAGCTCCGTCACAAACAGGTCCTGCAGCTCCTACCCCTCCACCCCCACCCCCAACCTCAACCCCGCCCAACTCCCTCTCCAGACACCTTCCTCACTACCACACAGACACACACCAACTCAGATGCACTATGCACATATTTAGGCATATTAACTCTTCTCATTCAACCTTCACTCTCTCAGAAACCATCAAGTTGTATTTGACCTTTGTTCTGTTTTGATTCTGTTATTGTGTGAGAGAAGCACTTTCTGTAGCTGAACAGTCACACCTTTATCTGAAATGTAAAAGCATTCAAATTCTTTTCATTCAATAATGAAACGGTGAAACTGACACTGAAGAAGGCTTTTGTTTGACCCATTTTATCTAAGAGAGAATAAGAAAAGATAAGTCAACGTGTTCATAGAAGCCACATATAGAGACACGTCACCAAGAACTCATCCATATACCTGTAATCCTTCTTAGAGGGTCACTGGGGGCTGGAGCCCCTGCCACAGTTAGGTCCAGCCACAAACCTCAGACCAAGCAGCTTAGCCCCTTTCTCCTCCACTCCCCCCTCTACACCCTCTCATTATCTGCAGTGGAGCTCCGTCACAAACAGGTCCTGCAGCTCCTACCCCTCCACCCCCACCCCCAACCTCAACCCCACCCAACTCCCTCTCCAGACACCTTCCTCACTACCACACAGACACACACCAACTCATATGCATGATGCACATATTTAGGCATATTAACTCTTCTCATTCAACCTTCACTCTCTCAGAAACCATCAAGTTGTATTTGACCTTTGTTCTGTTTTGATTCTGTTATTGTGTGACTCTGTTACCTCCTCTGTCCCGTCTTCCAACATCATTTTTGTATTGTTTTACACTTGTACTGTTACCACTTTATTACACAAGTAAAGAAATTAAACAAGTAAAAAAAGAAGTATGTTCATGATTCAGTCTATAATGTACACTTCACATGTTATATTCAAGGAAACAACAGTGTTTCTTATTTGCTGAATGTAAAAGAAATTCAAGTTTCAAAGAAACAGAGAAGCACTTTCTGTAGCTGAACAGTCACACCTTTATCTGAAATGTAAAATCATTCAAATTCTTTACATGCAGTAATGAAACGGTGAAACTGACACTGAAGAAGGCTTTTGTTTGACCCATTTTATCTAAGAGAGAATAAGAAAAGATAAGTCAACGTGTTCATAGAAGCCACATATAGAGACACGTCACCAAGAACTCATCCATATACCTGTAATCCTTCTTAGAGGGTCACTGGGGGCTGGAGCCCCTGTACTGTCTAAACTTTTGACTGCTACTGTATTCAATTTGAAATAAACTAATGGATACTACAATAAAGTTACAGTCTCAGTAATATTATCATTAATACTGTTGACTACTATTATTATTATTGTTACCATTATTATTGTTATTAAGAGGTGTGGAGGAGATGAAGATAATAATAATTATTATTATTAAGTATTATAGTCAAGCACATCTGCCAGACACTCTCTCTCCCTCTCACACACTCATTCAACATCTCCCTCCCTCTCCCTCCTCCCCCTCCTCACCCCACCACCACTGGCTGGATTAAATCTCTCCCACAGACCAGTAGCAGAGGTTAAAATCATCCACACTGTCAGCTGTGAAGCTTCTATTCATCTTCATCAGTCTGAGTTAGTCATATCAAGTGGATATCTGACACATTTACAGTCTTTTTAGCATCAAATTCTCCTCTTTGTGTTTCCCTGTTGAGCTGCAGGTGGAAGTATAGAAACAAAAAGAGGGACTTTGCCACTAAAAAGACTGTAACGTTGAAAGATATCTACTGGATTTGACTCATTTGGACACTGAAACTTCATATTAGCCTCACATAAACACATAAACTTTCAAATATATTTTTGTACAGACTGTGGATTTAGTCCTCCATCACTTCCATTGTAAGGTCATTATGAAGGGATCTGCTGATGGTCAATATGAACAGGAGGAATGATTACAGCAAGAAAAAACAGGTTAATGTTCATTTGGGCTCCTGACTGTTGTTATAAGACAGACCTGAAAAACTGTGACTCTGTCCTTTCATCAAACTGCTATGTTTTCATTCATTAGTATATTCCTGTGTGTGTCAGCTGATGTCAGCAGGTGGCAGCACTAACATATGTATCGTCACTGTGGTCTCAGTTCTCACCTCACAGTTCAGGTGCACAGTGACCTGCAGTAACCTCAACAACACAATAAGAGTCACTTCCATTTTGTTCCTAAATTCAACCACATAAAAGTGTCGCTGAGTACAATTCAGTTTGAAATTTTCAGCAGAGACGAGGTGAAGAAGGAACCATCAACACAAGCAGGTCGACATAAACAGGTCGAGAATGTCGTCACACACTTTAGACAGGAGCATTTACAATATCCAGTTAACAGGAACCACAATATAAGAGATCAAAGTACAAAACTGTACAAAGACACTGAGCTGAAACTATTATTATTGATCATCAACAGAAAATTAATCAGCAATCATTTTGTTTATTGATTAATCAGTCGGTAAAAGTCATTTCTCAAACAAAAATGTTTGAAAACGACCCCCACCATTGGCTGTCACAAGTCACCTCTAAGAGCCAGTCACACACAGAGACGAGCTGGCACCAACTTAAATCCCACTGTGGATTTTGATTTTCAGGACTTGAGTGACCAACCCAAGAACTTACTACTGGACAAACAAGCATAAGGCGAGACATACTGCACAATATACCATGCTCCAGAC
This sequence comes from Euthynnus affinis, assembly GCA_029490765.1. Classification (NCBI taxonomy): domain Eukaryota; kingdom Metazoa; phylum Chordata; class Actinopteri; order Scombriformes; family Scombridae; genus Euthynnus; species Euthynnus affinis. Next base: position 3,871,084 of record CM055838.1, read on the forward strand.
ACACACACACCCTCAAATGGCATGGACCAAGAAGAACAGGGCTGTAAAACCCATGGACAATTATTGTTGTATGTTAATGTGTGTGTATGTCACATTATGTGTTGTTCCATAATTTAGTTAGCTTTTTATTCCGCTGCCTATACGCCAAGAAATGTACCACTAACAGAATTCATCATCCATGATAACACTAACATGTTTACTACCATTCTGCTTGTTTCACTTTCAGGACACTAAAGCCACTAACAATCAATCAGTTACAAAATTAGGTTGTATATACTTTGATGAATGGAGTAACCATATTCAGGAATTTTACTCGCCTCTCTGTGGACAAGAGGGGACTGACTCTACTCCCCCAGAACTCTGCAAACCTCCGGGACTCACTCTGGAATGAGATCATGCAAAATATGTGTTTGTTTTTGCCTCGTGTCTGTATTAGAGCAATAATGAGAGTAAAGAGTTTTTTTGAGTTTGGATAAATCATTGTTCTAAAAATCAATATCTTTCAAAGTTAAATTTCAGTTATTTTGGTTTGGCTTTACTGTGTGAATAACTTTATCAGCCATTTCCACTTTTTGAAGGTTGCATCATTGATTGATATTGATTGATACACATCCTACAGGGACTCTGTTTTTGGATTCTTTGTGCATTTTGTTCTCGAGTTCTCTGTGTTGCATTTATGTTGCATGGTTTTGGTTTTCTGTGTTTCCCTGATGTGCTCCTCCTGTGTTTTTGTGTCACCTGTTTGTTTCCTTTAGTTCCTGTTTTATTTTGAAATATTTTCTCCATGTGTCTTGTCACCTTCACTTCCTGTGTTTGATTACCTCATGTGTCTCGCCTGCGTTTAGTTTGCGATCACTTGCTGTGTATTTAGAGTCCAGTTTTCAGTTGGGTCTTGTTCAGTTTTGTTCTACATTCCTGCTTAATGTTCCTGTGACTTTTGAATTTTCATTAAATCTTTCTGCATGGGATCTTGCCTTCCTGCCTGCCGTCTCTGCGTTTGGGTCCATCTGCTCCACTCACCCACCTTTGTGACAATGCACTTTGTTGTCTTAAAATAATTCTGATAATGCTTTGTTAATATCTGTTTTAATATTTGAGCCATCATAATAACTGTGTCCTCTTCACTTTCTCTGAAATGAAAGCTGAGTTCTAGCTCAGTCATTCTCAGTCTTGTGTATTCTCTTAATGTAGTCAGAAATGTACAAATATTTAGAGGAAGAGAAGAAGAAAAGGTGTCATCAGTGAAATATATGCCAGGTCTTTACAGCAGCACTGCAGCAGACTTTCATCTTTCTGTCTTTCTGAAGTAAAATATAACAATCTCTGTATAATGCACTAAAAATTAACTGTTAAATCCCCTCAAATTGCTCAGAAGTTTTTTTGTTTGTTTTTTACTCAAAACTATCTAGTTACTGATGTTGGTTTAAAGCATAATATACAGCATAGTAGGAATATTCTCATTATCTTGGCCACACAGACATTGTTAATGACACTTTACGTGAAGGAAAGGAAATACTGTGAGTTTAAACTTTAGCTCCCTCTAGTGGTTGAAATCAAAAAGTCCCTCTGACTGACAAATAGCAGTGTGATATTCATGATTGTTATACAGAGATTTGAAAATGATTGACACACATACAGACCAAAATGGATGCTGAGCCAAGCTTTAATAAGACAGAAGATAGAAAGCTTTAGTCATAATTGTACAGTAATTGTTGCACTCGTTGTCTCTTCTAACTCCACTATTAGTAATTAGCAGAAACAATAAATACAAAAAGACATTCATGTACAATTAGAGACTTTTAGCACATTTTGTTAATAAAAAAAACAGTGTTAGAAGAAAAGAGAGTATTGTACTGTTTGGTATTGATATAAATGTGTGGGTGTTGAACATGTTCAAACAATTCAATAAATCAGTAGAAACTGTAGAGATTAGCTTGTAATCATATGAAAAGAAAGATGTGCATTTTAAGAATTTTAACCTCTGCCATGCTTTTTTTTGCCCTTCTTCTGTTGGCTACCTTTGCCAACATCTGGCCCACTGCCACCCTGACCACCAATATTCTTGCTTTGTTTGCCCTTCTTCTGTTGGCTACCTTTGCCAACATCTGGCCCACTGCCACCCTGACCACCAATATTCTTGCTTTGTTTGCCTCGGGCACCCTGACCACTTCTGCCTTGTTGAGGCTTTTTGAATGAAATGGATGACATGAGGTCAGGTGATTCATTATCTGAAATACAATACCGTGTTACTCTATTATTGTCGCCACAGCTCACGCATTTTTGTCTGTTACAACGGAATATATGATCCAGACCGATTGGCCCTTTGGGACCTTTAAATGTCCCAAGCCGCACAAGGGCTCCACTTAGGACATCCTCATGTATTTCAGGTCCATCACGGGGTTTGAATATATCAGAAAATACAACAGCGTAATTATCCCAATTCTTAATCTGATTTATGCTTGTGAGGATGTTATCAGGATTTGATTCATCTGTACATCTTCTAGCACACGGGGAAGCTCGAACATAGAAAAGCAACAAATCCTGCTTGTTATTATTGCGGTTGACCAAGGTGTTAAAGCGCTGTAGAATACGATACTCTACATGATCAGATTGACCGTGTTCAACTGCATCAGAGCAGTGATCATTAACATCAGTCCAGGTTATCACTTTCTTCACTTTCTTCTTCACTCTTCTCCGACACTTATCAACAACATCAGGCCATTGCACAGGGCTTTTAGGACACTGCCTCAAAACATTGGGCCATTTAAGAACAGTGGCTGCAACCATCCTCTCACTGGTGTACACCTCACAATCTAAAATCGTCTTCCTCACTTGGCCCCCATCATCAGTGACTTTACTGGTATCGTACTTTTTAGTTCCCTTGTCGTATGGGATGCTTACAGCCAGACTAAACATGGGAGGGGTTCTGTTAAAAGAAACAGATACAAAAATGTCAACCAGGTGTCCATTTAAAGCTGCACATCAATAAAGTATAGAGAATAAGATGGACTGACTAATGAAACCAAACTAAAGTGTAGATGTCATTATGTCATTTAAAACATCAAACAGAAGAAAGTGAAAGTTTGAAACAACATTGAATATCACAGTTAATCTTGTAGAATCTGGTATATGGAAAATCACAGTGGGCCTATGCTCTGTAATGTCAGACTGCTTGTATGTTATTATATTCATGTTTCTGTTAGATTCTTCTTCTGTCTCTGTGCTATAAGGCTTGTTGTAACTCAGTGTAACTCGTGTTTTGAGAAGTGACACTTACTGATTTTCTTGGCTGTAGCCAGGTGCAATCTTGCTAAAGGAAACAGATAGAAAATGTTACTAAGTTTGATTATTTCATACAGAAAGAAAGTTAATACAGTTTGATAGATGTTAGGATGCACTGATCACTGAACCTTTAAGAAACAGGTTGAATATAACCCAGCCCAGCTGCATCTAAACACAATTCAACCGCTCTCTAGATATATATGTTAGGAATATAGAATTCCTTCATTTTCAATAAGCAAACGATTGAATTGATTAGATTTCTTCTACTTTGTATTATTTACAGTTGTTGTTAATAAATATTTAAAAAGTTAAAGTTTTTCTCTTGCTAGTTTTTTTCAATTTAGTTTTTACCTTTTCAATGAATCTTCTACACTTCTGCACCATTTTCACTATATGCAATAAGAAGCTTCTCTTTTTATGTCTTTGTCTTTACCAGTTGCAAGTTTTCATACAAAAGGAGCACAAAACCTTCTCAGAGCTGAATATTTGATGACTTTAGTGTTATACATTTTATCTGATTGATTTGGATGTTTGCAGTGCTCATTTACATTTAAAGGGTTGTAAATCTAGTTCTTCAAACAAATTGTAGCACACCACAGTCAACTTTAGTCAAATAAAATGTACCTTTATAAAGGTTCATCATATAATCAGGTTCATCTTGTGTTGAAGCCTACAAGGTTTTCCCTCCATATATTCCACAGAACGTCGACTCACCTGTTCAGGATCTGTTTGTAACTCAATGTAACATGTTTTTAAAAGTGACACTAAATTGTTTACTTACTCATCATTCCATTTTTTTGGTGCAAACCTGCCAAAGAAAACAGATAGAAAATGTTTCTGAGTATGTTTGATCATTTGATGCAGAACAAAAGTTCAAAAAGTTTGATAGATGGAAGGATCGTTGAATTTGTCAGAAACAGGTTGAATATTAAAGAGACGATCAACACACGACAGCCTCGTGCAATATATTAAAATATGTAATATAAATTTATAATACCAGCACAATTCAGCCTACAAAGTTGTCTCTATATTCTACAGAAAGTCGACTCACCTGTTCAGGATGAGATTTACAATTTCTACAAGTTTGTTCTCGTCCACATCAGCCAAAGTGTTTCCAGCAGAAAGCAACACGGCCAGTGTTACAGCCATCCAGTACAGGCCAGCCATCTGAGTGTTTTTAACAAACAGCATCAGCACAGAGGATTAAAATCAGAGATAATAATATGATTCACCACCATATGTCACCTTCCAACTGTAGACCTAAAAGATATTTGTGACATTTGCAGTCTTAGTTTTCTTTAAGTCTTAATCCTGCCATCAAACCTTGAAAAGCTTCACTGAATATATTTTATCAAACACAGAGTGTTTTAGTTGTTACCTCATTCCCTCCAAGATTTCACTGAGTTTTTTGTGATCAGTGAAGCCAAAATTGCCTGATTTTCCCATGACCTTTCTAAAAAAAATGTGAAACAATTGTTTTTTTTTGTTTTTTTAAACGACTACCAATGAACAGTCATATGTTATCACCCCCTTCAATAAAAAGCAGAGTATCACAGAAACATGGGCTCAAAATACTACAAAATAAAATTCTCTACTTGAGTTGCCTTTATCGTATATTCTTTCCATGTTTACTTCTTTTAACCTTGAAAGAAAAACTTTTAGTGACTTCCCCCTGCCTCTGTGAGAAAATGTTTTATATTTTAAGCAATAAAACCAAGTCTGTCTGTTCATCATGAGTTGCAGATTAAAAATGGAGATTTTGGCCAAAATGGAGAAGAAAGAGCAGCCTGCTGTCTGTGAGAAGAGGAAGACATTTTCACACCATGGGAACAGAAGTAAATACAAACATTTTTCATATTGTAGGAAAGGGTAAAAAGTAAAAAAGGTGTTATGGAAATACTTTATTTAATAGATCCCCCATTTTATACTAATTTCCCAGAAACTTTCTGTATAATTAGCAAGTATTTAACAGACATTTTACAGAGATGTTGGTGCAGTTTGGTACTAGAAAAAAACAATGAAAAAAGTCTTAAGTTAGTTTATTCAGTGCCCACTCATTATATTTGGGTTTATACATGGATGTTAATTTACAAAAATCTTGTGGGGTTACATAATTTGATATTGTACAGGAAATGTGCTCATTATATAGTTTTTAAGAAACAACCTGACATGCTAATATGAGGTTTGACACACAGAACTACATACTAAAAACTAAGTATTTTCTCTCAAACAATTGTTCAGAATCTTAGTTATTAAGAATTTTCATAAATTTACTTCTTTGTGCAAACCCAAATATAATTAATGTGCATTTATCAAATAAAGCAACTTAAGGAGAAATACTCTGAGTTTAAACCTTGGCTCCCTCAAGTGGTAGCATTCAAAAATATCCTCTGGCAGACAGACAGCAGTGTAGTTTGAAATTCCCCCAACACCGGAAAAGTTATGCCTGATTAAGATCAACAGGGTCTTTTGACCAGCTGTGAAGTTTTATCAACACGTGTTGGGGGTCAGGATTCCCAAGTTGGGGACCAGTGGTTAGATATGTGTTGTTGTCCTGTGTCACATCCTGCCCTTAAAACCAGAACACAAACATTTCCATTCTCACCTTGCTTGCTAGTGTTTCATGCTATAATACACACACAGTATTTAACAAACTCTCACTGTCGTTTTCATACTAAAATCCAATCTGTTATCTTTTACCTTTGAGAACGATGTCTGATGGAAGCTCTGAAGTCGTCCACTTCTTCTGTTTTCCTCTCAGTGTTTGAAGGTAAAGTGTTGCTGCAGTGAACACAGTCAGAAAGAACAGACACTTTCAAAGAGAAGAGGAGGACTATGGTCAAACCCTTTGGAGTGGTGCTATGCCCTTACATGAACATTCAAATTCTTGACAATTTAGAGCAAAGATCAGAGGAAAGTCCTCATAAAAAAATAACATTTCTGTAGCACTTTTTTCTTCTAACTCCACCTCTAACTCCACCTCGACCATCTTCAACAGTAAAAGAGTATGTCATATATAATACCATCAGTGGTACCACAGAGGTACTTTTATTGCTGATACTCTTAAGTAAATTAAGCTGTAAGTACTTATACACTGTGATGTATAAGTACTTCTTCCACCACTGAGATTCTGGCAGAAAAAAGTTTTCTTATGTTGATCTCCCTGGAAGTTCATTAGCCACACCCCATCAGTTCTTCTAGTTTGTTCTCTACATCCCTTCATGCGTGCGTATCTCAATACGTCACTTGGAAACCTGCCTTTCTCTAATTCTGAGTGCTAGTGGGGCTCAGTGTGGTCTGAGGGTGTTGACAGAGGAAAGACCATAATCAGCTGGGTCAGATTCCACTGCACTTAAAGAATGGCTTCAGAATTTTTCAAGCATGTCTTAAAACAACAGTCAGGTGTCCACATGAACAGTGAAAGAGTTTTCCTGGCTGTAATCATTCCTCCTGTTCATACTGGATATTAAAAGATCTCCTTCGAATGTGCTTTCAATGGAAGTGATGGAGGCCAAAATCCACAGTGTGTTCTCACACAATAGCTTCTACTCAGCTTCATCAGTCTGAGTTAGTCATATCAAGTGGATATCTGACACATTTACAGTCTTTTTAGCATCAAATTCCCTCTTTGTGTATTTATTTGTCTTTGGAGTTTGTAGCTTGCTCGTTTGTGAAGGATGACAGCTGTTGTCAATTTGGATCACAACAGTTACAACAACTTCAAATGTAAATCCAAGAGTCCAAAAATGTCAGAATGTGCCAAAGTGTCCAAACCATATAAACTTCTCAAACCACTCCCACAGCAGAACCCATTTCTCCATCATTAAATATAGTATGTTACACACGCTCATACTTTCATACACTGCTTCCTTTTCATGCTGTCACCTCCTCATAGAGCCCTGTTGGGTACCCACAGTGTGTATCAATAACATCAAGATCTCTAGAATACAGGATTTTTAAAAATAACAGCAACCACAGCCAGTCTGGACTTCCATATGGTGGAAGGTGTCAGGAGACACGAGACTCCATTAAAGGCCTAAAAGTTGCATAATTGAAGTTCTAATTTGCACTTGAGCTTGTTGCTACCTTCTCTGTTAAAGTTAAGATAAATACAGCGAAGTGAAAATCTTTTACCTCCTTTGCTGGAGAGAGATGTTTGATGGAAGCTGTTGGTGCTGTTTTCCTCTCAGTGTGAGGATGGATGGTGCTGCAGTGAATACAATAAAGAAGAAGGGGCTTTTTTATAGAGGAGAGGTTGACCGTGGCCAAACGCTCAGAGTGGCATCATGCCCTTATTTGAACATATTTCTGAAATATTACAAAGAAGGAAGAAGACAAGAGACACATTCTGCAGTTTTATTAAGGAAATGAAATGACAGAAAAACCTCAATACCCACTAACAGTAAAAACAGCTACTACCATGTCTTTTCCTTACAAAGTTGTAATGACTAACGTTCTACATGCAAACAGTCACCTACTTACACAACCAGTGGTAATGCAGCAACATCAGCATTCATTTGGAGTTCATTTGGAGCCAATATTCACTCTCATTTTAGCTCTAATTTAGTCTCCATGAAGGTGCACTGCATTCACCAAAGAAGAAACTGGAGGCCTCATCTTGTAATTATGAGACAAAGTTAAGGTGGTTATTAATCAGATGCATGACACTATACTTGATTTTATTTACTTTTATTTTCCTCCTTGGTTGTAAACAATGTGAGACATTAACGTCACTGAATAATGTGGATGGTAGTATTAGTATGTTAACATTGCACAGGCATCTGAATCCTTGGGATCATTCAGGTTGTGCAATGTGATTCCTTACTTCTTTTGTCTTGCTGACAAAATTAATACCTTTGGGTTTTTGATTGTTGGTCTGACAAAACAAGCAATGTGAAGACATTGACTTGGGTTGTGGGAAATTGTGACGGGACATTTTTCATTATTCTATACATTTGATAAACGTTCTATAGACCAAATGATTAAGACTTTAATCTAAAAGCCGACAGCTTTTCACTCTCTGAAATGTCAGTCATCAACAGATAGAGAAAAGGTGAACACTTCTGCTTGGTGGATGAAAAAACAAACTCTTCCTTTTTTCATTTTGCCTTTCCAAGTGTTCATGAGAAACAAGATGGTTATAGTTGATAGTCTGTCATAGTTACGACACAGTTAGTAACTGTGAACTGCTGGATGTGGAAATAAGCAACAGTCTGCAAACAAGTTCAGGTGATGACATGTCAGTGTTGTGTTCACAAGCTGTTTCCACTGAATACAAGCAGCCAAATAATCAGCTAATGCAGGTTTAACAGACAACAGGTGATGTTATTCAGGGGTTCCCAAATGATTCACACACACAGACCAGAGGTTTACACAAGTATAGAATACAATGACATGATGTAAAACACATGCAGTAAAAGTACTCTGGGGTTTATGTGAGGTTTATGGACATTGATAATGAATTACTATGACTCATTCATTATTAATTCATGAATTTTCTTTAAGTAGGTGAATTATATGCAAACACATAAAGTGCTGCTTTACTATAATGACTCTGTGAGGATGGATTCTTGTTATTGAGTCTTGCCCAAAACTCCACCTGCCTGTAATCATGTATATTTTTTCTCGAGCTTTGTTCTCACCTTGCATCAGGATTGCATTTGTACCTCTAATCACCAACATTTTAAAAATGATTCGACCACCTGTGTGCTTGCACCCTGGTTTGTGTCCTCTGCAAACGTATCTATTTTCACAGCAGATTTTCTGGGAATCTGCCCTGCAGACGTCGCCATCCTGTAAAAGCTGCACTGACCTGAAAAATCTTTGAAAACACAAAATCTATATCTGCAGATTTGTTATTTGCTTTTAAAACTGATTTTGTTTTGACTGATTTCTTTTTACTTCAACTGTAAGTACGTTGCTTTTCTTTTGACCCTGAGAGAAAAACTTTATTGACTTCCCACTGCCTCTGTGAGAAAATGTTTTGTGTTTTAGGCAATAAAACCAAGTCTGTCTGTTCATCATGACTTGAAGATTAAAAATGGAGATTTTGGTCAAAATGGAGAAGAAAGAGCAGCCTGCTGTCTGTGAGAAGAGGAAGACATTTTTACACCGTGGGAACAGAAGTAAATACACAAATACATCTGTCAAAAAAAAAGATTGTAGGAAAGGGTAAAAAGTAAAAATGGTGTTTTGGGAAACACTTTATTTTACATGTCCCTTAATTTTAAACCAATTTCACAGAAATTTTCTGTGTAATTTGCAGCTGTTTATTTGGATATTTTACAGAGACGATGATGAAATTTCATACAAATTATCAGAAAAATATGAAAAAATCTTAAGTTGGTTTAATTAGTAAGTACCCAGTCACTGTTTTTGTGTTCATGCATTGATGTTGTTTTGGAAAAAAATTCCTCAGATTTGAATTTACATGTTGGTGTGAGTTTGATCCGTGAACACTTACATTTACTTTGAAATTTACATTTTTCATTTAGCAGACGTTTTTATCCAAAGTGTCATACATATGAGATTGATACAACACAAGCAGACAACAACAGCAGTAAGTGTCATAAAGTACCAACAGCTAATGATTAGAGTGCACACAAGCATGTTTGTTGTTTTTTTTTATTTTATTTTTTTTATTATTATGTTTTTGTTGTGTTGTGTTGTGGTTTGGTTTGGTTTTTTTTGGGTTTGGTTTGGTTTTTCTAGCTACAGTCCATCTAGTACAGAAGTGTTGGTGAAAGAGCTGGGTCTTAAGTCTTTTCTTAAAGATTGGGAGGGACTCTGCAGATGGAACAGAGTTTTCTGACTGGTTCCACCAGCGGGGAACTACAGAGGAGAAGAGTCTAGCTAGTGACTTAGAGCTGTGTTGTGGTACCAGGTGCCTTTCATTAGCAGAACGTAGCGGGCGGAAGGGAGTGTAGACCTGAATGAGGGAGTTCAGGGAGGCAGGAGCTGTTCTAGTTGCTGTTCTCTAAGTGAGTGTCAGTAAGTAGTCACAGTAGTCGATGCCTGATATTACAAGAACCTGAACCAGGACACTGCTTGTGTTTTGTATGTAAATATTGGCTGTAATGTTGGCTTGCCTGCTGTGTTTAAGTAGGGGACCCATTCAGTAGAAATAGTGCAGGGTGAAAAATTACCTGAATGAAAAAAACCTGCTCTACCTCCTGAGCCACAGCCACTGTGGAAGATGCTCACAGCTCTGGGAATAGAGGGAAAGGAGAGGAAGGCTGCTTGCAGGTTGGGAAAAGAGCCCTGTGTTGGCTCTGGAACAGACAGGAAGAGTTGAGCTGGAAGCCAGGAGAAGATGAGCAGGGATCAACTGGACAATGTCGTGGTTCAGGGTTGAAACACTTGAGGAAAGCTGGATGCCACCTGACAACATCTCCTGACTGAAAGCTACAGTCATAAGGAAGTGACTGAAGGTGTTAACAGCTAGATATATTCAACAGTGTCACCATTACTAGTGGAATCACATCTAAACAGAACAAATCCAACTGGCTTGTTGAATCCTGTTTTTTGAAACAGGATGTCATACAAACAGCAAATAATTTTATATATAATAAAAATATTTTAATGTCCAACTGGAAATAAACATTTCATTTTACATGATTTTTGACTGCAAAAAAGGTGTAAATGTTATACTGATTATACTAAACAAAGCTCAAACCAGTCAGATAGTAAAGGATGCTTTGAACGTCGTAGATGAACGCCATGCACACCCTCACAGGTGTGTTCATTATTACTTTGGCTGATTAGATCTATGCTCAGGTTGCAGCTGGCAGCAGATATTCTGGGATTATTTAACTTCAGCAAATGCTATGAACTATTAAAGATAAAGTTATATGTGAGGAAAGTGAGAGAGATTTCAATCAAGCAGCCTGTACACGTCCACACAATATCCAAGAGCTCTGATCATGCAGCATAAGTGTAGGAGCTTTAATTTAACAGCTTGAGTTGTGTCTAATAGTTGTGTTATGTGAGGGTTCACACATGATCAGAAATAACAGGATTTTAGATTTGTAAATGCAGACAGAAGTACAGAGTGATGACTGTACAGTGCTGTAAACACTGAGGATAATTTACATTACATAAAGTTACATTTTAGTCAATTTCAGAGCTGCTTTTCACTCCATTGATCAACTGCAAACCATTTTGACAGTGTTGACCTTTCATTCAGCAAAAGAGTTGAATCATTCTCAACTACTGTGACTGGTAGATTACTTATTATATTACTTTATTATAAGTATTTCTGCTGTTAATCTCACATCTGTTGATATGAAACATATAATTGTTCTCATTGTTATAACTTCCCACAGTTGTAAAATCCTGTGTCTGACTATTATAAACCCCTGATGAGCCTTCAGGTTCATAGATCTTATCGTCAAAGTGGATTTTATTTCATACCTGAAGCATTTTTGTTCATAATTAAAATTAAAAGACCAAATAGATCAAATTCAAAAGATTATTATTTTACTACACTACCAGGAACATGATACGTAAACTTCTGTTGATACAAACATTTATTTTAACATCTTTTTTTATTCAAATATAAACACAAGTAATTCATGATTCCAAAGACAGCAGAACAAATGACTAACTCTACATAATCATAACTGGATTATGTATTAATAGTAAATAAAAACTTGTGTCTGTAAGTTTTCAGCTAAATGAGACGTCATATCTTTTCTAGTTTAGGATGTCAGAGCACAGTGAAGTTCTTCTTCTGGTTCTCACTGTGCTCTGTAGCAGTAAAAAATATTCATTTCACTGCAGACAGATGCTGTTAATGAAGGCTGTAAAGTGATGTAATATAAAACCAAGTGAACTGTTAGCTTACAGATTCAACACTTTAACAGATAACACTTCTGTTGTTCAGGAGTTCCCATATGATGTAAAAAAAAAAGACAGAGCAGAATGATGCTGAGCCAAGCTTTAATCAGAAATGTTTTACAGAATGATGGAGTACAATGACATGAGTCTGTAAATACACTTTACTAAAGTAAATACACAATGTTACTATAAACTGCTATAACATGACAATGATCAATAACCTTCAGTGATGGTTTCCTATCAGCTCAAAGGTGGTAAGAGAAGGCACAAACACTGCTGGGGTCAGAGGTCACATCCTCCTGTAATTTAGGATTCAAAACAAACATACCGAGGCATAAATCTGTAGATTAAACAACCAAATATCAAAGCAGACAAACATTTATTGATTCTTTTCACACTAAAGGCTGTCAGATAGATGCTGTAGGTTTGTTATTCTAATCTGAAATTATGAATGAAAAATACATTTGTGATCTGTGTAATCAATACAAGTTGAACACAAGAATTGAATTCAGTTTTTAAATTGTTATTTTTCATCCATCAGATCGATGTATAATTATGATTTAGGAACTGTTTTTTGAATTTCTTTTTTTAAATTGTTGTATTATTGGATAGAAAACTGAAAATCTGATTATTTCTGAATAATTCAAACCAATAACAGTAAATTATCTCTAAACTGAGTCGAGTTTACCAGTAAAAATAAAAGGAAAAAGTAAATGAAAATGCTGAAGAGTAGCTTTGCATAGTGCAGATAATCTTGAGGGTGTTCAGGTTCTAACGAATCCATTTGATCTGAATCACTTTGGTGCCCAGAACTTTTCAACCCTGTGACACCTCTACCTCAGACACCTGCTGTGGCTTGGCTGCATCATAATCAACACATACCTGTGCAACCTGTCCATTGTCGGAGCAGCTAACACACGTAAAACCAGTGTTCGCTTTTGGGTCATAACAGCGAAATACGTTTGCAAGACCCCCAATTGAGTTCCCAATATTCTGGAGGGCTGTTTTTAATTTACCTTCATCAATGTTGCTCCCTGTGTTGGGCTTGAATACCCTTTCAAACACAAATATATGGTTCCCCCATCTTTCTCCTTCAACCGCAGCTTTAAGATTGCCAACGATAGTATAAGGGCTATGTGGATCAGCACAACGTTTATCACATGGGGAGTGACTACCAAAGATGACCAACATATCACCTGTTTGGTTTTCCAGATGTAAATCTCTCAGAAGAAGCACCTCTGCATGACGTGGCACATTTTTAAGCTTTAGGGAGAAAACTAGTCTGGCACTTCTGTATACTCCATGATCACGAATATGTTGAATGTTTTCCGCTGTTAGTTGCGGCACCTTCTGTGGGTTATATGGATCATCCCCGGGCATGCTTACAGCCACACCATACACTCCATTTATGTCATTCCTGTCAAAAAAAACCAACACAACAATGTTAAGTAGAGAGGCATCCTGATGGTCCAACAGTTAAGACCTGTTGTCTTTTCTTCTATCCCCCACTGCTGCTAAAAGACTTTAACAGTGAGACCATCAGACAGTGAGGAAGTTAAACATTCACCTAATAATCCAGTGTGAGGCCATTTAAATGTAGAGGATAGGAAAATAGCCTCTATGAGAAGTATTTAAAAAAAAAAAAAAACTGACACCCCCCCTATTTTTAAAGAAAATAAACAGAGTAAATAGCAAGTATTTAAAACAGTTGGATCAAATGTTGTTGTTATTACATCTGGCAACAGTAGGTGTCACTGTATACCAGGTCCAGTAAGAAAGAAGCAACTTACTCAAGCCGTATTCGTCCTGCCAGAGACAATAAAATGGCGCTTGAGTTGGTCACACACAGATAACTTGTGTCTGTTCCTTACTGCTCCACAGATATGTAAAACGCGGTGTAAAACAACTTAAAATGGGTCGACATACTCCCTGAATGTTAGAGGTGCATTCCAGAAGATTTGTGAGATAAATAAGCACTCGAAGACTGAGTTTGTGTGTTGTTTTGTGTCGAGTGTAGTTAGCAAGCTAGCATCTATTGCTTACACTGCCTAGCTCAAAGTAACTGAGATGCAAAATGTAAAATATAGTTTGTGGTTTCCACCTTAGCCTGGAGATGACTAGGTATGTAAGATTTTCAGTTTTTGATGTGAGGGGAAAGTATTCAGATTGTATTTCATGAGCTAGAGGTGAAATTACGTTGAATTTCTTGTACTGTATGACGCAGCAATTTTGTAATGGCGGTTATCTAGTGATGTAGTGATGTAAACAAACTGACTTGGTGTTAAAGAAATCTACGCAGGGATGTGTTATTGTTATGTAATGTAGAGTTTATCATATGTGTAATTAATATGGAAGTTGTGAGATTTAATTGTGTTCCATAATAGTATCGTATTTGACATTACAGTTATGAAATGAATTGCTGGTTCAACATTTTCACACATCTAACTGTGTATATACAATAATATTCCATATATATAAAAGTGTTATTAGAGTAAAAAATGCTGGTACTTGAAACAACTTATTTTCAGTCAGTATAACAGTAAACTGTTGGAAGTAGAAACCAGTTGAATGTGAAGTGATATGTACCTGATGTGACTGAAATATGATTGAAATGATAGTAATAACTGAAGATACAGAAGATATCAGTTAAGCATGGATATATGTTTGTTAGGATACAGAAATATATTGTTAGTTCACAAGAATGATATTGAAGTTGAACATTGTTGCCAGAGACAATAAAATGGTGCTTGAGTTGGTCACACACAGATAACTTGTGTCTGTTCCTTACTGCTCCACAGCCAACCAGGACTGTGCAGCGAAACTGCTACTGGCCCAGGTACCCCTAGCTCTGAGGCCGGTAACATAAAACCATACTGTATATAATTAATATGATTTTAAAGTGGATTCTAAAAGAAACTGGAAACCACTGCAAAGAAACAGTTTCAGTAACCTGCAGCAGAACTTTCTAGCTCAACTATTTGAGTGAAGTCTAACCCAAAACCTGATCAGATTTAAAACAGGAGTACATGAAACACTGGTTTCAACATACTCTGTTTAATATTAGCATAATAGCAATGTGTCCTATTTGTGAGGAAAAAATATATTTCTGGGTAAACCAAATCCCTCTCAACCATGAGAGATAAAATATGAGTGAACAAACAAAAAGATTGTTCAGCTTCTTACACATCACATGACCAGACTGGTGAACTGACAGACAGTCTAAATATATTCTGATGCCCAAATAATAGAACAGCATCAACAAACTTACATTTGCTGTTCATATCATCAAATGTTTTAAGTCAAGGTCACAGACACTTCAAATAGAAAGTATCTGTACACAATATCAGTGGTGGAATATAATATATACATTTATTCTTGTACTTTACTTTAGCACAATTTTGAGGTACTTGTTCTTTTCTTCAGTATTTCAATTTGATGCTACTTCATATTTCTACTCCACTACATGAAAATGAAAATGTACTTTTTGCTGGACTTTATCTTTATTTTTCAAATGATACGTAACACACATACAACACATTGTTAAAGATGAAACCAGTGGTTTCCAACCTTTTTGTCTTTTGACGTCTTACAAAAAGCAGTGTGTAGTCGGGGTCACATTTCACATGTCTATGAGTTGTTAACAGCTCCACCAAATAGTGATTTTTCCCTCTAAACTTCTCACATGCTTTCATTTCAATAAATGCTCAAATGATCCAATACTTGTTTTTTCTTCTATCCTCTCCCATTAATCATGACCCCTCAGATTTATCAGCTGACCCTTTGGAGGGGCCCCGACCCCTAGGTTGGGAACCAGTGGACTAAACTAGCTAACTGTATATAAAGTAGTGTAAACTAGCTCCACCTCCAGCAGCTACAACAGTAACATGCTGCTCTAACACTGATGCTTCACTATTAATAATCTAATGATGTCATATATAATAATATATCAGTCAGAGGGACCAAACCACTACTTTTACTGCAATACTTTAAATACATCAAGCTACTAATACTTACTGCATGTACTTTTACTGCTTACAGTGCTGCTACACAATGATGCAAAAGTATAAGATATTCAATAACATTGCAGTATTAGTACTTTTACTCAAGTAATGGATTCTCCTTGTGGATTCTTCCACCACAGCACAACATAATAACATGAGACACATTTCTTTTTAACTTAAAAGGATGTTGACTCACTGTGTCGCTATGTTCCTTATCTGTTGTATAAGAGCAACCAGCCTGTTCTGGTCCACCTGAGCCAAACATCCAGCAGACAGAAAGAAGGTCAGTGTCACAGTGATCCACCACAGGTTGGCCATCTGCAAACAAACATTAATAACAGAACACATTTTCATTACTGAGACCCCATTTGACCACTTCATGCATCTCAGGCTCACATGATAACAGCATCTAAAGTCACATTTAAATTACCCTCAAATTAGCCTTTATGCTCTCTGTCTGTCTTTCAACAGGGAGAAAAGCAGCTGCAGCATTTTCTAAACAAGTTGAAAACCAGTGGGTTAGATATGTCTTGTTGTCCTGTGTCACAATCTGCCCTTAAAACCAGAACACAAACATTTCCATTCTCACCTTGCTTGCTAGTGTTTCATGCTATAATACACATACAGTATTTAACAAACTCTCACTGTCGTTTTCATACTAAAATCCAATCTGTTATCTTTTACCTTTGAGATCGATGTCTGATGGAAGCTCTGAAGTCGTCCACTTCTTCTGTTTTCCTCTCAGTGTTTGAAGGTAAAGTGTTGCTGCAGTGAACACAGTCAGAAAGATTATCCACAACACCCCTCTCTTTGTGGGTTCCTGGAGATGTAATGTGTATACTTGGAGCTTTTGAGGTCCTTAGAGGCTGTTTTGAATGCACTACATGGAAACATACATAACCTTCTGTGCAGATTGGTCTATTGGTTACTAAACCATTTATTTATTTAGATCATTTGCTTAAGTATTTTCATAAATGTTTCTGGCTTTGGTTGGTAGAAAGCTAAGATAGATATTGTTGTTGATAATAATATATACTATGTGGAAACTATGGAGGATATTCATGAGGACTAAACTAGATTAAAAATAATAATACATTTTTAAAAATTTGAAAAATTGCCTTAATAATTCTAATTCAATATTTTTTCATTTGTTTTTAGCAAAATTTTGTGTTTTAAATTCACAAACTTGTAATTAAAACTAACAATTTGTTATTGAAAAAGAGTTTTTTTTCTCCAATCTGTAATATATAACACTCATATACTTCAATGTATTGATTGGAATCAATTTTATCATTGGTATTATAAAAACATACTAATATTCATAATTTTAATTCTAATGTGCAAATGTATCACCTACTTAGATGTCTTAATAAATTGATGGTTAGAGAATGTTGTCATCAATGAAAATGCTTTGACTCCTCCTGGTGGTGAAAAGGTGAACTTCATGATGTGAGTCTGAATTGATACCCAGATGTGTCACTATTGCTCACTATTTGTCAGCAGTCACTCAGATATACAGTGATGCTCTGTTAGTTTGCTCCAGTTATGGTTCTGACTGTTGCATCATTTCTCATGTTTGCTTTGTTGTCATGGCGACTGACACATAAGATTCAATTTACAGCCTCCAGTGGAGTAGCAACTATTATTTGGATGATCGATTAATTGTGAGTCTTTTTTTAAGAAAAGATTCAAACTTCTCGAAATATTTCTTGGACTTTGGGAAACACTGATCCACATTTTCATATTTTTGTGACATTTTATAGCGCAAACAACTAAACAATTAATCCAGAAAATAGTCGACAGATTCATCGATTATGTAAACATTCATTAGTTGCAGCCCAGTTTTAGTTTCCAATATTCATTTTTAAAGATGGATGGATAGATGGATATACTTTCTGCGCGACTTTCACGGAAATAAAGGTGCGAATTTTCTTTATGAACTCTTCATGAGGCTGTAACTGAGAGAGTCCACCTGAAACAGCAGGGTTGTGAGCAGAGCTGCCATTTGTAAAGAGGCCCATCTGTGCACAACATCTGTAATCCGGCATGAGGATCAGGACGGGGCGTGCGCGTTCTACAAATAAAAGGTGCGTCACAAAAAATACTGAATCCATATATCCGTAAAGAGAGATGAGATATTAAACCAAATCCAACTGGGAACTTGTGCCCCACTATCTCCATGCTGCTGTTAGTTTTTATCAGTATTATTTCATGTGCAAGTAATAAAAATGCAATAAAACCCGAAAAATGTTAAGTTTCAGTTTCGTTTGCTCGCCCTTACTCTTCTTTTATGGATCTTTTCAGCTAGTCTACCTTTTTATTTGTGTGTGTTGGATTGAGGAATAGAGGCGCCTGAACGAAAATAATGTACATGCTTATGTTGAAGTATATGTAGGTGCAAACAAGCTGCGCGTTTTGGCTGCACCGCGTACTGAACTCATGCACAGTGCGCATTTTTTTGGCATTGATATTTATCTTCATATAGATAGCACAACATACAAAGCTTCAGACTATAGCCTTTATATAACGGCACATCCGAAACAGGAGGAAGACTTACATTTACTTACTTCCACTTATTTGTTTTTTGTCCAGATAGTCGAAAGAAACTCAGTCTGAAGCGTCAGCGCGACCCGGACCTGGGATTCCAGTATTTAGGCAATCTGAATATAAACTGCTCCACCTCGACAATCCACAAGAAGGCGAACTCCTTCAACATTAGCCGGAACTATAGGCCACGAAGAAGAGGGATCTCTGCTCTTCACCTGACTGAAAACAAAGTATTTTACTATAGATCAGTGGTGGGCAAATAGTGGCCTGTGCGTCAAATATTTGGCCCCTTAATGAAAGCATAAATTTTAACTTTCATACAATAGTTTATGTCACAACTTTTCATCACAACCACTTTGCTATTTGAACAGTTCATGCACTTGTTACTTCAAGCACACTAAAACATTCACAATTAAAAAAAAACAACAATAAGTGCTGTATTAAAACACAACAAAGTAATATTTTCCTAACCACACCTACAGGGTGCTGGTTGGGCTAATAAAGGCAAAGCTGTCAGGAATATTATTTTATTGATATTCAACATTTGAAAATGTAAACTGACAAAGAAAAAATTTACATAACTTAACATGCAAAGGCTTAAATGTAAATGCTCAAACTGAAAGTTTAAATGGTAAAGATGAAAGTGAAAACCTTCAGCTCCCACTACTGTGTGTTGTGATGTGCAAACAGCTGCAGATCTGTGTGTCAGGTGGTGAAGAGGTTTGCTGGTTAGTGATGTTGACCCTCATGTGGCAGACTGGGGTTCAACATCTGATCCCGTAAACTTCTGTTGATACAAACATTTATTTTAACATATTTTTTATTCAAATATAAACACAAGTAATTCATGATTCTTCCAAAGACAACAGAACAAATGATTAACTCTTCACAGCAGGTTTTCTGGGAATCTGCAGAATCAGAAATATGTATCGACCTCTGTGGACCAAAACTATGAGGAGTTTGTTTCTTTGCCTGTAAAATAGATTTTGTATTTATTTATTTTGACTATGTACCTCGACTGCAAGTACGTTGCTTTTCTTTCAACTTTGAAAACATCTTTCAGTGATTTCTTGCCAAAATGGACAAGAAAGAGCAGCCTGCTGTCTGTGAGAAGAGGAAGACATTTTTACACCATGGGAACAGAAATTAATACACAAACACCTCGAAAACAAAACAAACCCAAAGACCCAACAATAATTATTTTACAGGTCCCAAAATTTAAACTGATTTCCCTGAAATTTTCTGGGTAATTTGCAGTTATTTAATGGTTATTTTTTTGGACACTTTTGCAGAGGATGGTACAGTCTGCTTGGGTTAGTTAGTAAGTATTCCCTCATTATATTTGGGTTCATACTGTCACGCCGTGGTGAGGTTTAGTTGGGTTTTTTTGTCCTGTCTTCATGTCTTGTCTTGTCATTTCCTGTTTTATTTTGAAAATTATCCCTCCTTGTCTCTGGTCACTTGCCCTTCCTCATGTGTCTGTGTAATTACCCCAAGTGTCTCCATCTGTTCCCCATTCCCTCGTCAGTTCTGTCTGTGTATTTAATCCCTGGTTTTCAGTTCTGTCCTTGTCGGTTCATTTTTGCTTCTGGTCTTGTCATAGTCACCGTCATAGTCTTGCCTTGCCTTGCCTTGCCTTGCCTTGCCTTTGTTTTTTGGATTAAATAAAGGATTTTCGTATGTCACTACACCTCTGCGCCTGGGTCCTGCTTCCGCGCACATTCCTGACACATACATAGATGTTAATTTGTAAAAATTGTTAATTTGCAGAAATTCCCAAGAAATTGTAATTTTTTTTAACTGAAAGACGTTTTGTGTTAGCATATTAGACTTTTTCAATTGTTCATTTTTTTTAAAAGCAGCTGTTATTAATTATTGTGACATTTCTTTGAAAGGGTTATATAATTTTGTGTTGTACAGAAAATGTTCTCTTTATAGAATTTTTAAGACACAACCTGACATGTATTTTAAAACTAATTTCAATGTATAAAGCCAAATATAATGAATCTGCACTTACCAAGTAAAGCAACTTCACACTTTTTTCAATATTTTCTTCCAAAATTTCTACCAAACTGCACCACCTCTGTAAAATGCACTGAACTGTAGTTACTGATGTTGGTTTAAAGCATAATATACAGTAAAGTAGGAATATTCTCATTATCTTGGCCACACAGACATTGTTAATGACACTTTACGTGAAGGAAAGGAAATACTGTGAGTTTAAATTTTGACTCCCTCTAGTGGTTCAAACAAAAGGTTCCTCTGACTGACAAACAGCAGTGTGATATTCATGATTGTTATACAGAGATTTGAAAATGATTGACACACATACAGACCAAAATGGATGCTGAGCCAAGCTTTAATAAGACAGAAGATAGAAAGCTTTATAATTGTACAGTAATTGTTGCACTCGTTGTCTCTTCTAACTCCACTATTAGTAATTAGCAGAAACACCCTCATGTACAATAAATACAAAAAGACATTCATGTACAATTAGAGACTTTTAGAGGAAAAGAGAGTATTGTACTGTTTGGTATTGATATAAATGTGTGGGTGTTGAACATGTTCAAACAATTCAATAAATCAGTAGAAACTGTAGAGATTAGCTTGTAATCATATGAAAAGAAAGACGTGCATTTTAAGCATTTTACCCTCTGAGCTTTATTTTCTGCCCTTCTTCTTTTGGCTGCCTCTGCCAACATCTGGCCCACTGCCATCCTGACCACCAATATTCTTGCTTTGTTTGCCTCGGACACCCTGACCACTTCTGCCTTGTCGAGGCTGGTTGAATGAAATGGATGACATGGGGTCAGGTGATTTATTATCTGAAATACAATACCGTGTTACTCTATCATCGTCGCCGCAGCTCACGCATTTTTGTCTGTTACAACGGAATATATGATCCAGACCGATTGGCCCTTTGGGACCTTTAAATGTCCCAAGCCGCACAAGGGCTCCACGTAGGTCATCCTCAGATATTCCAGGTCCATCACGGGGTTTGAATATATCAGAAAATACAACAGCGTAATTCTTCCAATTCTTAATCTGATTTATGCTTGTGAGGATGCTAAGATTACCTCCTTCCTCTGTACATCTTCCAGGACACGGGGAAGCTCGAACATAGAAAAGCAATAAATCCTGTTTTTTATTTATTTTGTTATTATTGCCGTTGACCAAGGTGTTAAAGTGCTGTAGAGTACGATACTCTGCATGATCAGATTGACTGTGGTTAACTGCATCAGGGCACCGACTCTTAACATCAGCCCAGGTTATCACTTTCTTCTTCACTCTTCTCCGACACTTATCAATAACATTGGGCCAGTGCACAGGGCTTTTAGGACACTGATATAAAACATTGCGCCATTTAAGAACAGTGGCTGCAACCATCCTCTTGCTGGTGTACACCTCACAATGTACAATCTTCCCCTTCACTTTCTCACCATCATCAGTGACTTTACTGGTATCATACTTTTTAGTGCGCTTGTCGTATGGGATGCTTACAGCCAGACTAAACATGGGAGGGATTCTGTTAAAAGAAACAGATACAAAAATGTTAACCAGGTGTTGATTTAAAGCTGCACATCAATAAAGTATAGAGAATAAGATGGACTGACTAATCAAACCAAACTAAAGTGTAGATATCATTATGTCATTTAAAACATCAAACAGAAGAAACTGAAAGTTTGAAACAACATTGAATATCACAGTTAATCTTGTAGAATCTGGCATATGGAAAATCACAGTGGGCCTATGCTCTGTAATGTCAGACTGCTTGTATGTTATTATATTCATGTTTCTGTTAGTTTCTTCTTTTGTCTCTTTGCTATAAGGCTTGTTGTAACTCAGTGTGACTCGTGTTTTGAAAAGTGACACTTACTGATTTTTTTTGCTGTAGCCAGGTGCAATCTTGCTAAAGGAAACAGATAGAAAATGTTACTAAGTTTGATTATTTCATACAGAAAGAAAGTTAATACAGTTTGATAGATGTTAGGATGCACTGATCACTGAACTTTTAAGAAGCAAGTTGAATATAAGAAAGAGACGATCAACACATGACAGTGAAATATATTGAAATCTGTAATATAAATGTAGAAAAACTCAGCCCAGCTGCATCTAAACACAATTCAACCGCTCTCTAGATATATATGTTAGGAATATAGAATTCCTTCATTTTCAATAAGCAAACGATTGAATTGATTAGATTTCTTCTACTTTGTATTATTTACTGTTGTTGTTAATAAATATTTAAAAAGTTAAAGTTTTTCTCTTGCTAGTTTTTTTCAATTTGGTTTTTACCTTTTCAATGAATCTTCTACACTTCTGCACCATTTTCACTAAATGCAATAAGAAGCTTCTCTTTTTATGTCTTTGTCTTTATCAGTTGCAAGTTTTCATACGAAAGGAGCACAAAACCTTCTCAGAGCTGAATATTTGATGACTTTAGTGTTATACATTTTATCTGAATGATTTGGATGTTTGCAGTGCTCATTTACATTTAAAGGGTTGTAAATCTAGTTCTTCAAACAAATTGTAGCACACCATAGTCTACTTTAGTCAAATAAAATGTACCTTTATAAAGGTTCATATAATCAGGCTCATCTTGTGTTGAAGCCTACAAGGTTTTCCCTCCATATATTCCACCTGTTCAGGATCTGTTTGTAACTCAATGTAACATGTTTTTAAAAGTGACACTAAATTGTTTACTTACTCATCATTCAATTTTCTTGGTGTAAACCTGCCAAAGGAAACGGATAGAAAATGCTACTGAGTATGTTTGATCATTTGATGCAGAACAAAAGTTCAAAAAGTTTGATAGATGGAAGGATCATTGAATTTGTCAGAAACAGGTTGAATATTAAAGAGACGATCAACACACGACAGCCTAGTGCAATATATTAAAATATGTAATATAAATTAATGATACCAGCACAATTCAGCCTACAAAGTTGTCTCTCTATATTCTACAGAAAGTTGACTCACCTGTTCAGGATGAGATTTACAATTTCTACAAGTTTGTTCTCTTCCACAGCAGTCACACTGTTTCCAGCAGAAAGCAACACGGCCAGTGTTACAGCCATCCAGTACAGGCCAGCCATCTGAGTGTTTTTAACAAACAGCATCAGCACAGAGGATTAAAATCAGAGATAATAATGATTCACCGCCATATGTCACCTGCCAACTGTACATTTCTTAAGTAGACCTAAAAGATATTTGTGACATTTGCAGTCTTAGTTTTCTTTAAGTCTTAATCCTGCCATCAGACCTTGAAAAGCTTCACTGAATATATTTTATCCAACATGGAGCGTTTTAGTTGTTACCTCATTCCCTCCAAGATTTCACTGAGTTTTTTGTTTGTTTTTTGTTTTTTGTGAAGCCAAAATTGCCTGATTTTGCCATGACCTTTCTAAAAAAAATGTGAAACAATTGTTTTTTTGTTTTTTTTAAACAACTACCAATGAACAGTCATATGTTATCACCCCCTTCAATAAGAAGCATAGTATCACAGAAACATGGGCTCAAAATACTACTAAATAAAATTCTCTACTTGAGTTGCCTTTATCGTATATTCTTTCCATGTTTACTTCTTTTAACCTTGAAAGAAAAACTTTTAGTGACTTCCCCCTGCCTCTGTGAGAAAATGTTTTATATTTTAAGCAATAAAACCAAGTCTGTCTGTTCATCATGACTTGCAGATTAAAAATGGAGATTTTGACCAAAATGGAGAAGAAAGAGCAGCCTGCTGTCTGTGAGAAGAGGAAGACATTTTCACACCGTGGGAACAGAAGTAAATACAAACATTTTTCATATTGTAGGAAAGGGTAAAAAGTAAAAAAGGTGTTATGGAAATACTTTATTTAATAGATCCCCCATTTTATACTAATTTCCCAGAAACTTTCTGTATAATTTGCAAGTATTTAACAGACATTTTACAGAGATGTTGGTGCAGTTTGGTACTAGAAAAAAACAATGAAAAAAGTCTTAAGTTAGTTTATTCAGTGCCCACTCATTATATTTGGGTTTATACATGGATGTTAATTTACAAAAATCTTGTGGGGTTACATAATTTGATATTGTACAGGAAATGTGCTCATTATATAGTTTTTAAGAAACAACCTGACATGCTAATATGAGGTTTGACACACAGAACTACATACTAAAAACTAAGTATTTTCTCTCAAACAATTGTTCAGAATCTTAGTTATTAAGAATTTTCATAAATTTACTTCTTTGTGCAAACCCAAATATAATTAATGTGCATTTATCAAATAAAGCAACTTAAGGAGAAATACTCTGAGTTTAAACCTTGGCTCCCTCAAGTGGTAGCATTCAAAAATATCCTCTGGCAGACAGACAGCAGTGTAGTTTGAAATTCCCCCAACACCAGAAATGTTATGCCTGATTAAGATCAACAGGGTCTTTTGACCAGCTGTGAAGTTTTATCAACACATGTTGGGGGTCAGGACTCCCAAGTTGGGGACCAGTGGTTAGATATGTGTTGTTGTCCTGTGTCACATCCTGCCCTTAAAACCAGAACACAAACATTTCCATTCTCACCTTGCTTGCTAGTGTTTCATGCTATAATACACACACAGTATTTAACAAACTCTCACTGTCATTTTCATACTAAAATCCAATCTGTTATCTTTTACCTTTGAGAACGATGTCTGATGGAAGCTCTGAAGTCGTCCACTTCTTCTGTTTTCCTCTCAGTGTTTGAAGGTAAAGTGTTGCTGCAGTGAACACAGTCAGAAAGAACAGACACTTTCAAAGAGAAGAGGAGGACTATGGTCAAACCCTTTGGAGTGGTGCTATGCCCTTACATGAACATTCAAATTCTTGACAATTTAGAGCAAAGATCAGAGGAAAGTCCTCATAAAAAATATACATTTCAGTAGCACTTTTTTCTTCTAACTCCACCTCGACCATCTTCAACATTAAAAGAGTATGTACAGTATAATCTAATTATGTCATATATAATACCATCAGTGGTACCACAGAGGTACTTTTATTGCTGATACTCTTAAGTAAATTAAGCTGTAAGTACTTATACACTGTGATGTATAAGTACTTCTTCCACCACTGAGATTCTGGCAGAAAAAAGTTTTCTTATGTTGATCTCCCTGGAAGTCCATTAGCCACACCCCATCAGTTCTTCTAGTTTGTTCTCTACACCCCTTCATGCGTGCGTATCTCAATACGTCACTTGGAAACCTGCCTTTCTCTGATTCTGAGCACTAGTGGGGCTTAGTGTGGTCTGAGGGTGTTGACAGAGGAAAGGCCATAATCAGTGAAAGAGGTTTTCCTCGCTGTAATCATTCCTCCTGTTCATACTGGATATTAAAAGATCTCCTTCAAATGTGCTTTCAATGGAAGTGATGGAGGCCAAAATCCACAGTGTGTTCTCACACAATAGCTTCTATTCAGCTTCAGCAGTCTGAGTTAGTCATATCAAGTGGATATCTGACACATTTACAGTCTTTTTAGCATCAAATTCCCTCTTTGTGTATTTATTTATCTTTGGAGTTTGTAGCTTGCTCCTTTGTGAAGGATGATAGCTGTTGTCAGTTTGGATCACAACAGTTACAACAACTTCAAATGTAAATCCAAGACTCCAAAAATGTCAGAATGTGCCAAAGTGTCCAAACTATATAAACTTCTCAAACCACTCCCACAGCAGAACTCATTTCTCCATCATTAAATATAGTATGTTACACATACTCATACTCTCATACACTGCTTCCTTGTCATGCTGTCACCTCCTCAATGAGCCCTGTTGGGTACCCACAGTGTGTATCAATAACATCAAGATCTCTAGAATACAGGATTTTTAAAAATAACAGCAACCACGTCCAGTCTGGACTTCCATATGGTGGAAGGTGTCAGGAGACACGAGACTCCATTAAAGGCCTAAAAGTTGCATAATTGAAGTTCTAATTTGCACTTGAGCTTGTTGCTACCTTCCTTGTTAAAGTTAAGATAAATACAGCGAAGTGAAAATCTTTTACCTCCTTTTCCGTAGAGAGATGTTTGATGGAAGCTGTTGGCGCTGTTTTCTTCTCAGTGTGAGGAGGGACGGTGCTGCAGTGAATACAATAAAGAGGAAGGGGCTTTTTTATAGAGGAGAGGTTGACCATGGCCAAACGCTCAGAGTGGCATCATGCCCTTATTTGAACATATTTTTCAAATATTACAAAGAAGGAAGAAGACAAGAGACACATTCTGCAGTTTGATTAAGGAAGTTAAATGACAGAAAAACCTCAATACCCACCAACAGTAAAAACAGTTACTACCATGTCTTTTCCTTACAAAGTTGTAATGACTAACGTTCTACATGCAAACAGTTACCTACTTACACAACCAGTAGTAATGCAGCAACATCAGCATTCATTTGGAGTTCATTTGGAGTCCAATATTCACTCTCATTTTAGCTCTAATTTAGTCTCCATGAAGGTGCACTGCATTCACCAAAGGAAGATGAAACTGGAGGCCTCATCTTGTAATTATGAGACAAAGTTAAGGTGGTTATCAATCAGATGAATGACACTATACTTGATTTTATTTACTTTTATTTTCCTCCTTGGTTG
Organism: Euthynnus affinis; assembly: GCA_029490765.1. NCBI lineage: Eukaryota > Metazoa > Chordata > Actinopteri > Scombriformes > Scombridae > Euthynnus > Euthynnus affinis. The sequence continues at coordinate 3,898,337 of CM055838.1, forward strand.
GAGACAATGTGAGATGTTAATGTCACTGAATAATGTGGATGGTAGTATTAGTATGTTAACATTGCACAGGCATCTGAATCCTTGGGATCATTCAGGTTGTGCAATGTGTTTCCATAGTTCTCCACCAACTACTGAGACTTTGTCTGTCTGCTGTTTTGATGCTGCAGACAGGAAGTGAACAGTTGAGTCAGAGTTTGTTTGATGAAAACAGCTGCCTGCTGCTGTTTGAAAAGGTTTGAACCACACAGTAAATGTGGCTTAAAACTAAGACAATGAGATATGAGAGGCTAAAAAAACAATAGATGGTGGGTTTTTTGCCTACTTTCATATATATGGTCAAAGTAACTGTACTTTTTGGCGCTTCATGTTGTTTACTGCAGCCGACTTCTCAGAACTGATAACTGAAAAGTTTTTCAAAGAACTTGTGCTACGCTTGTTGAGGAAATGTTTTGTACTTCAGTAAAACCAAACTGCCTGGTCATCCTGACTTGCAGATTGAACTTGGTGATATAGAAACAGAGAAGGAAGTGCAGGTCAGTTTACTCCCTTCTACACTGCTGCTGTGAAAGAGCAGAGAGATGTAGTTCAAAGCACAAACATTGTTATATTTTATTTAACATGCACACACACACAAATGGTTTGTATATTCCAGCTTCTTTTATATGTCATTATACACCTGTGTATCCTTGCTCATAGCTGCTCTGGCAAGCCTCCTCTCTCCTCATTCCGTCCAAATGCATTTTAGGAATTGACACATCCTTAAATATGAAGCGCTGAGATTGATTTCTCGGGTACGTGCAAGAGGACGGAGGAGAGAGGAGTCGAGGAATAAAATAGAGAAATGAGAAAAGTCCAAAGTGTAGCCTTTTCAAAAATAAATGTTCCATGTACCTCCTCATGAAAAACTAATACCAGTGCTTTGCATTTTGTTTTTAGCTTCCTTTATATAAAAAGAAAATACATATAACAATGTGTGTTGTATTTCACTTTATTTCTTTGTTTGATTCGTTTAAATGTAGGTATTTGAAACCTTTCACAGTCAGTGGAAGAAACTGCACAGTGAAAGTTGAAAGGAGAATTAAGAGGAGCTTTGCAAAAGTAGATGAACCCTGACCTGTTTTTTAAACCTTTTTAATGCTCTGCAGTGTCATGTGTAGCACTCAGGACCTGTAGACTCTGCTGGAGCCAAGCCATCAAATACATGTTTAATGTATTTCCTTCCTCATTATACATTTGCAGAGCTGAGTTTTGGAAGAACTTGAAACCTGCATTGTTTACGTCCATGTGTGCTGACTATCAGTCTTTTTCTTTCTTGCCTTTGTTGGTGCATTGCTCTGTTTCTTGACACTTTACTGCCATCCAGTGTTGATCAGTGGAATAGCATGAAACCATCAGCATGACTGTGTGTCAATGTAAGTATGTTGTAATTGTGTCAACCTTTTCATAAAGTTGAGAAAATACAGACACAGTAAGGCTTCATGAAAGCTCTTTAAAACTGAAAGCTGAGTTTTTTTCTTAGCTGAAAACAAGGTTCTGAATAGACCAACAAATCTTTCTCAACCATGATAAATAAGATATGGATGAACAAACACACTGGACACAAAAAGATTGTTCAGCCTTACACATCACATGACCAGACTGGTGAACTGTCTGAGTAATACTGTTGTTTTAATAGTTGTGTGCTGAGCTAAATATGTTCTGATGCCCAAATAATAGAACAGCATCAAGAAACTTACATTTGCCAAGGTCAAGGTCAATGTATTTGTACTTTTCTTCAGTAATTCCATTTGATGCTAGCTTTATGCTTTCATTCCCTTGAATGAGAAATTGTGTCAAAACTTTTTACTGCTACTGTATTCAATCTGAAATAAAGTAATGGATACTTCAATAAAGTTAAAGACTTAATTTTAATTTGAGTAAGTTTGCATCAATATAGAAAGAACTGTGTTTAACACATAGTGCCCAAAGTTCAGGGGTTCATAAGTAACTGGACACTTGTCCACTAAATGCTTCAGGTTTTATTTGCCTGTGGACCACAATATATATCCATGACATTTTGCCTCTACTGTTTTCCTTTGGTTTCACACACCAGTGCAGTTTGATGTCTTTTTTGGTTTCTAGTATATGTGTTGTATGAATCATAGTGTTTTATAGTTCACTGTGATGTTATATAGTCTAGTAGAATATCTAGTAGAGGCAGCTAAGCTCAACAGGACTACACCTGATGAAGGAAAGGCTCAGTTTGTTCTGTTTAACCCACAGAATCCAAACTATGTAAAATATTATAGTATTATTATTCAGGGTTTACCAAATGATTGACACACAGACCAGAATGGATGCTGAGCCAAGCTTTAATCAGAAAAGACAGAATATTGATAGATTTGCTAATGCATTACAGAAATACAGAGAACAATGATGTAAATACTGAGGATAATGAAACCTATTTTGTTCTGTATCCCGGGTCAAAGTAAACACAAAATATGAATACAATGACTAAACAAAACTGAAAAGTTAAAGAAAAAAAAAGAATAGAAAATATTTTTTTTATTTAAATATTTTTTTAAAAAAGGGATCTAAACACAAGGTGATGTTTGGTCTGAGTTCTTAAGACTCAAAGACAGTGGAGGACATACAGTGGTCAGAATTTAGACAAATCTTTAAGTTTGTTTCCACCTTCTGAAGCATAATACCATGAATGTTGCTTCTCATTTTTTTCTACTCTATTTATTAATCTGTATTATCATTAGGTGCTCATTCCCTTATCATCCTTAATATTAAAGTATAACATGAAAGTGAGCATGGTTTGTCAATTCAGAGGGTTCCTACGTTTAAAAAAGCAATAGCATTAAGATAATATTATTAAAAATACTGATGGATTTGATAAGTTTATAATGTATCAAATTTAATGGAAAAAAGATTTTAGTAGAAAAATCTGTGTAGCCGTAGCAAAAATTTAAGAATTAAGAAGAAATATAGATAAAGCACCGCTGTACGCAAAATGAGTTTCAGCCAAGGAGGGTTTGTTTCTAACAAATCTGTTTCCCCTGAATCACAGCTTTCACAGAACTTATCTACTCTCTGCCAAACAATCCTCTGAATAAGCGAAATCCTCCTCTGAACAATCTCATTCCTCTGCCTCTTCCAAATCTGAGCAATCTCCTTCCTCCGCCTCTTCCAAATCTGAGCAATCTCCTTCCTCCGCCTCTTCCAAATCTGAGCAATCTCCTTCCTCTGCCTCTTCCAAATCTGCGCCAGCTCACTCTTCTGCCTCTTCCCCTTCCACGCCTGCTCACTCTTCTGCCTCCTCTCCTTCCACGCCAGCTCACTCTTCTGCCTCTTCCCCTTCCACGCCTGCTCACTCTTCTGCCTCCTCTCCTTCCACGCCCGCTCACTCTTCTGCCTCCTCTCCTTCGACGCCTGCTCACTCTTCTGCCTCCCTGTCTCTGCCAGCTCACTCTTCTGCGCCCTCCCTGTCTCTGCCAGCTCACTCTTCTGCCCCCTCCCTGTCTCTGCCAGCTCACTCTACCCCTGCCCTGTCTTCTACTCCAGCTCCTTCTTCTACCTATGCCCCTTCGTCTGCCCCGGCGCTGTCCTCTGCCCCGGCGCTGTCCTCTGCCCCGGCGCTGTCCTCTGCCCCAGCCCCCTCCTCCATCTCTACCCCTTCCTCTGCTACTTTTGAGTAATTGGTTCAAATTGTCCAAAATTCGATCATCTGGTTCAGGATTTTCAGGACTTCTCACATTGTCACCAAGGTTAACCATGTCGACTTCCTGAAGGGTTTGGCCAGTGTTCTGGTCCTGGATCTGGTTCTCTGGGATGTCTACAGCCATAACGTCTTTGTTTCCATACCTGGAAAAAACCATACACAACATGCCACCATGTGTCTTAGATGTTTTGTTGCAGAGCACAATAGGAGTCGTTTTGATTTGTAATGCAGTAACCTAAGTTGACCACTAAGTGGCGCCCTTGCAGTCTTTCTCCCATTTACTCTGTGAAGAATTCTCTGTTTGTCCTCTGCAGGACATAGTAGATCAGAAGTCTCTTCTATTTAAAAAGCAAATTCTTAAAATTGTAGAAAAGCAAAGCATGGCATGGATAATAATTAGCTCAACTTTTTTGTGTGGAACATTGATCTGCTTTGGCAGTATATCAGAATTGTTGTTGGCAAGACTGAACAAGCCTGCCCTACTTTACTGCTGGAGGTTGTTGGGTCTATATGCGCCCTGAAAAGTAAGACTGCAAACACTACTCAGGGTAAAAAAAAATATTCTACCTTCTCTGCATGTTTTTGGGGGTAAAAACACATTTTAATCTCTATCTTTAGTACAACTTATTGTTCTCTTAAAAACACTAAAACACTAGAATTAAGCATCAATCATAAAGTAAGGCGACAAAGCTGTGTGTTTTTTGTAGTAAAAATGCAGTAAAATATCTTTTTCAGCTAACTCAGGTAGAGGTTTAAGTGTCATATCTATTTGTTTTGTTATATTACCATCAATATAGAAAGCACAATTACGTTTACAACAAAATCAGAGGTTTTCCCCTTTGGCTTAATGTTTTTCTGGGGTCAGAAACATATTTTCACACCTGCTGTACCTCTCTGACACAGTGTCCTGACCTAGTGTGGCGGTCTGAATACATCCTTAGGTGGAAAAATTCAATAATGCTTTATTTAACAGGTCCTTTATACTAATTTATTGGAAATTTGCAGGTATTTAACTGTTAATTTTGGGGACATTTTACAGAGGATGGTGCAGTCTGGTAGAAATCATGAGGAAAAAACAAAACTGTTAAGTTTGTGTCTTTGGTAAATCTTCATTCATCATTTTTGGGTTCATACATAATTGTTAATTTGCAAAAACTAAATTAGCCTCTTAACTCTTTGACTGACAGAAAATACTCGGTTTTTAGTGTGAAGTTTGATCTGTCAAACTACAAATTAGGTTGTATAATGAACACCTTTCCTGTATAAGACCAAATTACATCCCAAACCAAATATAATGAGTGGGTACTTGAAATGTCATAAAAAATAATCTTGAAATACCTAAAAAATTACCTTGAAGACTTCTAGGAAATTAGTATAAAAATAAGGGATCTGTAAAATAAAGCCTTACCCAAAATTCTTTCAGCCAATGAATCAAAAGTTAACTTACTGTCTAAAGAGGCCATTTGCAGTTATTGCAAGCCTGTTCTGGTCCACATCAGCCAAACTGTTGTCAGCAGACAGGGAGAAGGCCAGCATCACCACCACCCAGCACAGGCCAGCCATCTGCACACAGATCAAGTTAATGAGCACAATGATGATACTTTTAACAAAAGCAAAAATATTCTCATAAAGATAAATAAAATAGGGCTAATTATAGTAACAAGGAAGTATAGTAGTAAGTATGGTCTTCTATTTATTTAATTTTGTCTCATATTTAGATGTAATATATTAAAATGTGCAAAATAAGACACCTTTAAGTTATAGTTCATTCATTGATATTCAGTGACAGTACTGCAAATCTGGAAATATCTGCTGAGAAATGAGGCAATAGTCATTAAAAACCAATATTTAATGTTCTACAATCTAACTTTTAAACAAACAGCCAATTATTAATTTTAGTGAATATCAATAAAGCCATGAAACATCTTGTTTGAGTTCAGACCTCTGAACAGACACTAGATGTAAATTGATAATTATCTATTCTGAGATGAAAAGGAGGCTTGAATTTCCCACCCTTTACTTTTGCAGATTGTGCAGGTTATGCAGCAATGAAAAGAAATTAAGTACATATACTCAAGAACTAAAAGTACTTAGGTACAATTTTAAGATATTTGTACTTGACTTACATATTTACATTTCATCCTACTTTTTACTCCACCACATTTATTATTTTATTTATTTAACAGCTGTAGTTACTTTCCAGATTTTATATGACAAAAACATATGATGAGCTCATAAAACACAACACATTGTCAAAGATTATATCAATGGTTCACAACCTTTTTGGCTTGTATACAAACAGTCTATAGTTGTTTCCATTTCTCACATTTCAGATGTCTATGAGTGGTTAAGAACTGCACCAAAAAGACATTTCAACTCTAAATTTGAGTTTAGAGATGGCAAACTGCAATATCACTACAATGCAGTATTTTGTAATTGTTGTACTGATACTTTTTTTCAGTGAAGGATCTGAATATTTCTTCCACCACTGAGGTTCTGGCAGAAAAAGTTTTCTCATGTTGATCTCCCCAGAAGTCCATTAGCCACACCCCATCAGTTCTTCTGGTTTGTTCTCTACGCCTGCATGCGTGCGCATCTCAATACAACGTCACTTGGAAACCTGCCTTTCTCTGATTCTGAGCACTAGTGGGGCTTAGTGTGGTCTGAGGGTGTTGACAGAGGAAAGGCCATGATCATCTAATATGATCGACTGCACTCAAAGGACAGGTTCACAATTTTTCAAGTCTTAAAACAGCAGTCAGGTGTCCATATGAACAGTGAAAGAGGTTTTTTATGGTATCAACCCATAAAAATGCTTTCAGTTAGCCTTTCCACATTGTTTTTTCACCATATAATGTTTGACATGCTAACATGATAGAAGGGCTGTAAGTATACGCACTTCAGATAGCTGTAGGACTGTTAAAGGACAGCACCAATGCAAAAGGACTGACTCCCTCGCTCTAACTCCAGAGCCACAGTTATTATTAAAAATTAAAAATGTAAACATGCTAAAGTATATTTATTTGTCTTTGGACAAAGTTTTCTCCTTTGAGAAGGATGGCAGCTATTGTCAGTTTGGATCACAACAGTTACAAAGTCTTCAAATGTCAACTCAAGACTCCAAAAATGTCAGAATGTGCCAAAGTGTCCAAACCATATAAACTTCTCAAACCACTCCCACAGCAGAACCCATTTCTCCACCATTAAATATAGTATGTTACACACACTCATACTCTCATACACTGCTTCCTTGTCATGCTGTCACCTCCTCATAGAGCCCTGTTGGGTACCCACGGTGTGTATCAATAACATCAAGATCTCTAGAATACAGGATTTTTAAAAATAACAGCAACCACAGCCAGTCTGGACTTCCATATGGTGGAAGGTATAAGGAGACACGAAACTCCATTAAAGGCCTAAAAGTTGCATAATTTAAGTTCTAATTTGCACTTGAGCTTGTTGCTACCTTCCTTGTTAATGTTAAGATAAATACAGCAAAGTGAAAATCTTTTACCTCCTTTTCCGTAGAGAGATGTTTGATGGAAGCTGTTGGCGCTGTTTTCTTCTCAGTGTGAGGAGGGACGGTGCTGCAGTGAATACAATAAAGAGGAAGGGGCTTTTTTATAGAGAAGAGGTTGACCGTGGCCAAACGCTCAGAGAGACATTATGCCCTTATTTGAACATATTTTTCAAATATTACAAAGAAGGAAGAAGACAAGAGACACATTCTACAGTTTGATTAAGGAAGTTAAATGACAGAAAAACCTCAATACCCACTTACAGTAAAAACAGCTACTACCATGTCTTTTCCTTACAAAGTTGTAATGACTAACGTTCTACATGCAAACAGTTACCTACTTACACAACCAGTAGTAATGCAGCAACATCAGCATTCATTTGGAATTCATTTGGAGTCCAATATTCACTCTCATTTTAGCTCTAATTTAGTCTCCATGAAGGCGCATTGCATTCACCAAAGAAAGAAAAAATTGAAGGCCTCATCTCATAATTTTGAGACAAGGTTAAGGTGGTTATCAATCATTGCTGTTTGAGAGGTCAGAGGCATGACAATAAGTAACACAACTAACTGACACAATTAACTCAATCCTATACCCTCCTGCTACTAGCCCTGTGCCCTTTTTCATCAGTAAAATGAATAACATCCTCCTGCCTACGACCCCCTCAGCCTCCCTCCTTGTTCTACTGTCCTTAGCAAGTTTGAGCTTGTGACCCTTTTTCATATTAAAGACATAGTCTCACACACTAAGTCAACTACTTGTCACTTGAATATCCTCCCATCACATCTGTTAAAATACAGTGTTGGTCCTACAATATCACTCATCCTGAACAGTAGTCTAGCAACTAGTTCTGTTCCCTCCTGCCTTAAACATGCAGTAGTCCATCCCATTGTTAAAAAAGTCCAACCTCAATGCAACCCTTCTAGATCATTTCCGGCCCATTTCAAAGCTGCCATTCTTATTGAGAGTCATGGAAAAAAATGTCTACTCGCAGGACACTTGTCTTTTTCAGAAAACAGTATCATGGGGAAATTTCAGTCAGGTTTGAGGGTCCATCACAGCACAGAGTCAGCTTTGCTTAAAGCTTCCAAGGATCTGCTGTTGTTACTTACTATACTCTATATATACATACTATAGTATATATACAACCTATTCTCCTATACTGTACTGAGCACCAGGTCAGTATTCCGGGTAGCGCCCTCCAATGGTTCGCTTCCTACCTAGCAGACAGATCATTTTCTGTCAAAACTGGAAACCTCTCCTTCTCCTCTGCTCCCATCATCTGTGGAGTACCTCAAGGCTCTGTTTTAGGGCCCATTTTTATTCATGTTATACATGCTCCCTTTAGGCTTTATCTTCAAAAGCCTCTTCTATATCATTGCTATGCAGATGACACTCAGCTGTATCTCCCATCAGAACCTGGTGATAACAATAATAACACAGTTAGGTCCCTCCTTGACTGGGTCCAGGATGTAAAAAATTGGATAAAACTGGCATAAAACTGTCTTCAGTTAAATGATAGTAAGACAGAAGTGGTTTTATTTGGTCCCTCCAGCTCTACTGGGGGTATAGCAAATTATTTATGGCTCCTAGCCCCTAACCTTCATATCCATGCCAGATATCTCGGTGTCATTTTTGATCTAACTGTAAAATTTGACAACAAATTAACTCTGTTATCAAAGGTTGTTTTTTCCGGCTAAGAAACATTGCCAAATCTAAACCTTCCTCTCATTTCATGACTTGAAGACTGTTACAAATGCTTTGATTTCCTCTTGACTGGATTGCTGCAATGCTCTTTATTTGAGTATTAGCCAGTCATCGTTGTCTCGCTTACAGCTGGTGCAAAAGGCTGCTGCAAGGCTACTAACTGGTACCACGAAGAGAGACAGCATCACATCTGTACTGATGTCTCTGCATTGGCTACCAGTCAAGTATAGGACTGAGTTTAAGGTCCTTTTATTTGTTTTTGAAGGTTGCTGCAGCCTGGTGCTCCAGTACATCTCTGAGCTCCTCTGTCCCCTCTCCAACCCCAGATCTCTCAGATCCTCAGACCAGCTGCTCCTGGCTGTCCCTTGATCGAGGCTGAGGGGTAAGAGTGAGCGTGCATTTGCTGCAACTGTTTACCAGTTTACCTTTTGAAATTAAGTGTTGCCCTTCTTTAGACACTTTTAAGGCTAAACTTAAATCCCACATGATCTCTCGACTATTATTTGTTTATTTCTGTATGCATATGGGATAGTAATTTTATGTCATCTCGACTACTTTTTGTGCTGCTACCTTGTGTGATTTTATTTTACAGCACTTTGATCAACTCTGGTTGTTTTAAAATGTGCTTTATAAATGAACTTGATTTGATTATTTGATTTGATGACACTATACTTGATTTTTTTACTTTTATTTTCCTCCTTGGTTGTAAACAATGTCAAATATAAATGTCACTGAATAATGTGGATGGTAGTATTTGTATATCATTGCACAGGTATCTTCCATAGTTCTCCACCAACTCCTGAGACTTTGTCTGTCATTTTGATGCTGCAGGCAGGAAGTGAACAATTGGTTTGTCAGAGCTTGTTTGCTGAAAACAGCTGCCTGCTGCTGTTTGAAAAGGTTTGAACCACACAGTAAATGTGGCTTAAAACTAAGACAATGAGATATAAGAGGCTAAAAGCAGTTCATAGGTGATAATTCTGCAGGTTTACATAAATACACAAAATAAGACAAAAGATGAACACATTCTATTGTATTTAAATGTTTTGTTTTGTTTTTTGCTTACTTGCATATATATGGTCAAAGTAACTTTATTTTTTGACGCTTTACTGCAGCTGACTTCTCAGAACTGATCTCTCAAAGAACTGAGTCTTTCAAAGAACTTGTGCTATGCTTGTTGAGGAAATGTTTTGCATTTCAATAAAACCAAACTGCCTGGTCATCCTGACTGACAGATTGAACTTGGTGATATAGAAACAAAGAAGGAAGTGTAGTAGAAGTCAGTTTACGCCCTTCTACACTGCTGCTGTGAAAGAGCAGAGAGATGTAGTTCAAAGCACAAACATGTTGTATTTTTACAGAATTTATGTCATTAATGGTGCAGGGCATTGGATCATTTGAAAGTCAAATCAATCAAAGAATACAATACACTTTGTTAAATATGCAGACGAGTGAAAAATTAAAGGAAAAACTGATACAGATCTGAATGTTTGACCCCTACAGTGAGGGGATCTGGTGACTATGTTATGCTGTGGGGGGCATTTTGCTGGCATGGTTTGGGTCCACTCGCCCACTTAGAGGGTTACTGCTAATCAATACAAAGTTGTTCTGAGTGATCAGCTCTATCCTATGATGAAACATTTCTATCCTGATGGGAGTGGTCTCTTCCAGGATGACAATGCCCCAATTCACAGGGTACGAAGGGTCACTGAATGGTTTGATGAGTATGAAAATGATGTGAATTATATGCTATGGCCTTCACAGTCATCAGATCTCAACCCAATTGAACACCTAGGGGAATATTTGGACTAACATGTTAGACAGCACTCTCCACCACCACCATCAAAGCACTAAATGAGGGAATTTCTTTTTGGAGAATGGTGTTCATCAGCCTTGGCATTGATTCTAGTCTCTGGAGGGATGAACATCGTATATGCACATAAAGACATGTGAAATAACAATTATTTATCTTCTTGTTTTTAATAACCTTATGATTTGTTTTACCTTGTGTTTACCTTCATTTTCCACAGTACAAATCACAACACAGAAAATAAAGTTAAAAAGTGTTTTGTATTTCAGTGATGTCCAGTGTAAATGTTTCAACATGAAAGGCTGTCTGCTATGGCTGCCATGGCAGCATGTGTCAGAGATCATAAGCTCCACCTATGGTTCTGCCCCCATGTTTTGATTGGACAGTTGATTTTTTCCTTTTTTTTTCTTTAGACAGAGTGTCTTCATTTCAAAAAAACAAACAAGGTCCCATGCGCCTCCTCATGAAAACCTAATACCAGTGCTTTGCATTTTGTTTTTCGCTTCCTTTACATAAAAAGGAAATACATATAAATGTATTTCTTTGTTTTATTCATTTAACTGTAGGAAACCAACCTACCAACCTTCCATAGTCAGCGGACAAAACTGCACATTGACAGTTGAGAAGAGAATTAAGAAGAGCTTTGCAAAGGCAGAAAAAGAAGGAGAAAATCCCCCAAAATAGGTGAGTTTAAATATGTTTGAACGCTGCCCTGTTTTATAAAAATCTGCAGTGTCACATGTAGTACCCAGGACTTGTAGACTCTGTTGGAGACAAGCCATCAATCCTGAGGTCATTTATTTCATTATTAGAGAATAAAAAGTTGGAAAGAAGCGATAAAAACAGTAATGGCTGGTTTGTCCAAAACTTTAGGGAAGTTGAAGAGTTTTGGTACTTAAACGTACCTTTTGGATTAAAAAAAGGCTCTGTTAACACTCAGTGTTTTTCACCAAAACATTATCATTGAGAACTAATATATATACATGTTTAATGTATATCCTTCCTCATTATACATTTGCAGAGCTGAGTTTAGGAAGAACTTGAAACCTGCATTGTTTACATCCATGTGTGCTGACTGTCAGTCTTTTTCTTTCTTGCCTTTGTTGGTGCATTGCTCTGTTTCTTGACACTTTACTGCCATCCAGTGTTGATCAGTGGAATAGCATGTAACCATCAGCATGACTGTGTATCAATGTATCCTACATATGTTGTAATCGTGTCAATCTTTTCATAAAGTTGAGAAAATATAGGCACACTAAGGTTTCATGAAAGCTCTTTAAAAGTGAAAGCTGAGGGTTGATATTTTATAGATACATTTTTTACCCATCAACAACAACATATATTATTTTGTGCATTTCTTCTCAACTATTTACATTCTTTCTCGATTTCAGATACCGTAACAGTAACATTTGGGTTTTTCCTCAATCTGATGTTTACAATAGGGTAATATTGTGTGGTGTGGTCTATCTGATTGAATGGTGTACTTTTGTAAACCTATGGTTAGAGAATGTTGTCATCAATGAAAATGCTTTGGCTCCCCCTGGTGGTGTAAAGGTGAACTTTATGATGTGAGTCTGAATTGATACCCAGATGTGCCACTATTGATCACTGTTTGTCAGCAGTCAGATGGTTTATTGTCACAGTGATGCTCTGTTAGTTTGTTCCAATTATGGTTCTAACTGCATCATTTCTCATCCTTGCTTTGTTTTGATGGTGACTGACACATGAGATTCCATTTAGAGCCTGCACCAGTGCAGTCTGATATATTTTGTGGTTTATAGTATGTATGGTGTACTCTGTTATATTAAAGTGTTGTATAGTTCACTGTGATGTTATATTGTTAGTAGATTATTTTCTTGTTGTATGATGTATACAGAGTGTGTAAAGAGGCAGCTAAACTCAGTAGGACTCCTGATGAAGGAAATGATCAATTTGTTTTGTTTAACCCACAGAATCCAAACTATGTAAAATATTATAGTATTATTATTCAGGGTTTACCAAATGATTGACACATAGACCAGAATGGATGCTGAGCCAAGCTTTAATCAGAAAAAAACAAAATATTGATAGATTTGCTAATGCATTACAGAAATACAGAGAACAATCATATAAGTATTGTAAATAATGAGTATAATGAAATCGCTTTTGTTCTGTGTTTCATGTTAAAGTAAACACAAAATATGAATACAAAAACTAAACAAAACTAATCAAAAAAGTTAAAAAAGAAAAAAAAAAGAATAGAAAATATTTAAAAGATAGGATCTAAATCCAAGGTGATGTTTGGTCTGAGTGCTTAAGACAGTGGAGGACATACAGTGGTCAGAGTTTGGACAAATCTTGATTTTGTTACAAATTTGTTTCCACCTTCTGAAGCATAATATCATGAATGTTGCTTCTCATTTTTTATCTTGTTCATCTGGATTATCATTAGGTGCTCATTCCCCTTATCATCCTTAACATTAAAACATAACATGAGTGACAACATGGTTTGTCACATGAACAGATGCTCTGGGAGTGGTTAGCAGTCCACTACCAGATCAACTCAGAGGGTTCTTAAGTGAAAAGTTATGACTATGTCAAGTTTGAATAAAAAAGAATTTGTTTAGCTGCAAAATAAAGAATATTTAAAAAGTATAGATTTGGTAACATTATCAGCACAGGTGTTAACATTTTGTGAACAATATGTCTTTAGATGGGAGTCATTATATCACAATGAAAAAGTTTGTTATTAGATTATTATGTATTGTTGCATTTTTATCCATGCTAACTGTGTGACTTTATTCGTTTGGACCACCATTTTGTTCCAGCCAGAAATATCATAATATGGAATGAATTACCAAAAGACGTGGTGTCTTTTCTTACAACGCCATCATCAGGTCAAAATATTAATTTTTTTATGACCACCAAACTAAAGGGTCAGATGCTAAATGGACATGGTGATCATGGAAAGTGCCATAGCTTCATCATTGTGAACATCTTGACATGCTGACATTAGCATTAAGCTCAAGCCACTGCTATGCTTCAATACACACAGCTGCAAACATGGCTTTGGTCTTATTTGGTCTCTTGGTCTTATTAAGGAAATGAGTCTATTTCAGTAAAGGTGGAATGTTCTTAGGTTCCTAAATAACAGAAACTAACTACACTCTATAACCCCTCATCTGTCCCAGCCCCATCATCTTAGACTCCAAGCTCCTCAGCGCCAGATCACCCTTCTACCTCTTCCACATCCTGTTCTCCATCTACGCCAGCTCTGTCTTCTCCCTGTTCCCCATCTGCGCCTGCTCACTCTTCCTCCTGTTCTCCATCTACGCCAGCTCTGTCTTCTCCCTGTTCCCCATCTGCGCCTGCTCACTCTTCCTCCTGTTCTCCATCTACGCCAGCTCTGTCTTCTCCCTGTTCCCCATCTGCGCCTGCTCACTCTTCCTCCTGTTCTCCATCTACGCCAGCTCTGTCTTCTCCCTGTTCCCCATCTGCGCCTACTGACTTTGCCTGTTATCCATCTGCAGGAGCAGACTCTTCTCCATTTTCCCCATTTGGGCCAGCTCACTTTGCCTTTTGCCCACCTGCACGAACACACTTTTCTCCACTTTCCCCTTCCTCCCCACCTCACTCTGTGTTTTCCTCGTCTTGACCAACTCACTCTACCTTTTCCCCATCTTGGCCAGGTCAGTCTTCTGCCTTTTACCCATCTGCACGAACACACTCTTCTCCATTTACCCCGTCTGTGCCAACTCAGTCCTCTGCTTTTTACCCATCTGCATGAACACACTTTTCTCCACTTTCCCCTTCCTCGCCTCGTCACTCTGCCTTTTCTCCATCTGGGCCAGCTCACTCTACCTTTTCCCCATCTTGACCAGGTCGGTTTTCTGCCTTTTACCCATCTGCATGAACACACTCTTCTCCATTTTCCCTGTCTGTTCCAGCTCATTCCTCTGCATTTTACCCATCTGCATGAACACACTTTTCTCCACTTTCCCCTTCCTCGCCTCGTCACTCTGCCTTTTCCCCATGTGGGCCAGCTCACTCTACCTTTTCCCCATCTTGGCCAGGTCAGTCTTCTGCCTTTTACCCATCTGCATGAACACACTCTTCTCCATTTACCCCGTCTGTGCCATCTCATTCCTCTGCTTTTTACCCATCTGCATGAACACACTTTTCTCCACTTTCCCGTTCCTGGCCTCGTCACTCTGCCTTTTCTCCACTTGGGCCAGCTCACTCTACCTTTTCCCCATCTTGGCCAGGTCAGTTTTCTGCCTTTTACCCATCTGCATGAACACACTCTTCTCCATTTTCCCTGTCTTTGCCAACTCAGTCCTCTGCTTTTTACCCATCTGCATGAACACACTTTTCTCCACTTTCCCCTTCCTGGCCTCGTCACTCTGCCTTTTCCCCATCTTGGCCAGGTGGGTTTTTTGCCTTTTACCCATCTGCATGAACACACTCTTCTCCATTTTCCCTGTCTGTTCCAGCTCATTCCTCCACATTTTACCCATCTGCATGAACACACTTTTCTCCACTTTCCCCTTCCTGGCCTCGTCACTCTGCCTTTTCCCCATCTGGGCCAGGTCACTCTACCTTTTCCCCATCTTGGCCAGGTGGGTTTTTTGCCTTTTACCCATCTGCATGAACACACTCTTCTCCATTTTCCCTGTCTGTGCCAGCTCATTCCTCTGCTTTTTACCCATCTGCATGAACACACTTTTCTCCACTTTCCCCTTCCTGGCCTCGTCACTCTGCCTTTTCCCCATGTGGGCCAGGTCACTCTACCTTTTCCCCATCTTGGCCAGGTGGGTTTTTTGCCTTTTACCCATCTGCATGAACACACTCTTCTCCATTTTCCCTGTCTGTGCCAGCTCATTCCTCTGCTTTTTACCCATCTGCATGAACACACTTTTCTCCACTTTCCCCTTCCTGGCCTCGTCACTCTGCCTTTTCCCCATGTGGGCCAGGTCACTCTACCTTTTCCCCATCTTGGCCGGGTGGGTATTCTGCCTTTTACCCATCGGCATGAGCACACTCTTCTCCATTTTCCCTGTCTGTGCCAGCTCATTCCTCTGCTTTTTACCCATCTGCATGAACACACTTTTCTCCACTTTCCCCTTCCTGGCCTCGTCACTCTACCTTTTCCCCATGTGGGCCAGGTCACTCTACCTTTTCCCCATCCTGGCCAGGTGGGTTTTCTGCCTTTTACCCATCTGCATGAACACACTCTTCTCCATTTTCCCTGCCTGTTCCAGCTCGTTCCTCTGCTTTTTACCCATCTGCATGAACACACTTTTCTCCACTTTCCCCTTCCTGGCCTCGTCACTCTGCCTTTTCCCCATCTGGGCCAGGTCACTCTACCTTTTCCCCATCTTGGCCAGGTGGGTTTTTTGCCTTTTACCCATCTGCATGAACACACTCTTCTCCATTTTCCCTGTCTGTGCCAGCTCGTTCCTCTGCTTTTTACCCATCTGCATGAACACACTTTTCTCCACTTTCCCCTTCCTGGCCTCGTCACTCTGCCTTTTCCCCATGTGGGCCAGGTCACTCTACCTTTTCCCCATCTTCGCCAGGTGGGTATTCTGCCTTTTACCCATCGGCATGAACACACTCTTCTCCATTTTCCCTGTCTGTGCCAGCTCATTCCTCTGCTTTTTACCCATCTGCATGAACACACTTTTCTCCACTTTCCCCTTCCTGGCCTCGTCACTCTACCTTTTCCCCATGTGGGCCAGGTCACTCTACCTTTTCCCCATCTTGGCCAGGTGGGTTTTCTGCCTTTTACCCATCTGCATGAACACACTCTTCTCCATTTTCCCTGCCTGTTCCAGCTCGTTCCTCTGCTTTTTACCCATCTGCATGAACACACTTTTCTCCACTTTCCACTTCTTGGCCTCGTCACTCTGCCTTTTCCCCATGTGGGCCAGGTCACTCTACCTTTTCCCCATCTTGGCCAGGTGGGTATTCTGCCTTTTACCCATCTGCATGAACACACTCTTCTCCATTTTCCCTGCCTGTTCCAGCTCGTTCCTCTGCTTTTTACCCATCTGCATGAACACACTTTTCTCCACTTTCCCCTTCCTGGCCTCGTCACTCTGCCTTTTCCCCATGTGGGCCAGGTCACTCTACCTTTTCCCCATCTTGGCCAGGTCAGTTTTCTGCCTTTTACCCATCTGCATGAACACACTCTTCTCCATTTTCCCTGTCTGTGCCAGCTCATTCCTCTGCTTTTTACCCATCTGCATGAACACACTTTTCTCCACTTTCCCCTTCCTGGCCTCGTCACTCTGCCTTTTCCCCATGTGGGCCAGGTCACTCTACCTTTTCCCCATCTTGGCCAGGTGGGTATTCTGCCTTTTACCCATCGGCATGAGCACACTCTTCTCCATTTTCCCTGTCTGTGCCAGCTCATTCCTCTGCTTTTTACCCATCTGCATGAACACACTTTTCTCCACTTTCCCCTTCCTGGCCTCGTCACTCTACCTTTTCCCCATGTGGGCCAGGTCACTCTACCTTTTCCCCATCCTGGCCAGGTGGGTTTTCTGCCTTTTACCCATCTGCATGAACACACTCTTCTCCATTTTCCCTGCCTGTTCCAGCTCGTTCCTCTGCTTTTTACCCATCTGCATGAACACACTTTTCTCCACTTTCCCCTTCCTGGCCTCGTCACTCTGCCTTTTCCCCATGTGGGCCAGGTCACTCTACCTTTTCCCCATCTTGGCCAGGTGGGTTTTTTGCCTTTTACCCATCTGCATGAACACACTCTTCTCCATTTTCCCTGTCTGTGCCAGCTCATTCCTCTGCTTTTTACCCATCTGCATGAACACACTTTTCTCCACTTTCCCCTTCCTGGCCTCGTCACTCTACCTTTTCCCCATGTGGGCCAGGTCACTCTACCTTTTCCCCATCTTCGCCAGGTGGGTATTCTGCCTTTTACCCATCGGCATGAACACACTCTTCTCCATTTTCCCTGTCTGTGCCAGCTCATTCCTCTGCTTTTTACCCATCTGCATGAACACACTTTTCTCCACTTTCCCCTTCCTGGCCTCGTCACTCTACCTTTTCCCCATGTGGGCCAGGTCACTCTACCTTTTCCCCATCTTGGCCAGGTGGGTTTTCTGCCTTTTACCCATCTGCATGAACACACTCTTCTCCATTTTCCCTGTCTGTGCCAACTCATTCCTCTTCTTTTTACCCATCTACATGAACACACTTTTCTCCACTTTCCCCTTCCTGGCCTCGTCACTCTACCTTTTCCCCATCTTGGCCAGGTCAGTTTTCTGCCTTTTACCCATCTGCACGAACACACTCTTCTCCATTTACCCTGTCTGTGCCAACTCATTCCTCTTCTTTTTACCCATCTACACGAACACACTTTTCTCCACTTTCCCCTTCCTGGCCTCGTTACTCTACCTTTTCCCCATCTTGGCCAGCTCACTCTCCCTTTTCCCCATCTTGGCCAGGTCGGTTTTCTGCTTTTTACCCATCTGCATGTACACACTCTTCTCCATTTTCCCTGTCTATGCCAGCTCATTCCTCTGCTTTTTACCCATCTGCATGAACACACTTTTCTCCACTTTCCCCTTCCTGGCCTCGTTACTCTGCCTTTTCCCCATGTGGGCCAGGTCACTCTACCTTTTCCCCATCTTGGCCAGGTCAGTCTTCTGCCTTTTACCCATCTGCATGAACACACTCTTCTCCATTTTCCCTGCCTGTTCCAGCTCGTTCCTCTGCTTTTTACCCATCTGCATGAACACACTTTTCTCCACTTTCCCCTTCCTGGCCTCGTCACTCTACCTTTTCCCCATGTGGGCCAGGTCACTCTACCTTTTCCCCATCTTGGCCAGGTGGGTTTTCTGCCTTTTACCCATCTGCATGAACACACTCTTCTCCATTTTCCCTGTCTGTGCCAGCTCATTCCTCTGCTTTTTACCCATCTGCATGAACACACTTTTCTCCACTTTCCCCTTCCTGGCCTCGTCACTCTACCTTTTCCCCATGTGGGCCAGGTCACTCTACCTTTTCCCCATCTTGGCCAGGTGGGTTTTTTGCCTTTTACCCATCTGCATGAACACACTCTTCTCCATTTTCCCTGTCTGTGCCAGCTCATTCCTCTGCTTTTTACCCATCTGCATGAACACACTTTTCTCCACTTTCCCCTTCCTGGCCTCGTCACTCTGCCTTTTCCCCATGTGGGCCAGGTCACTCTACCTTTTCCCCATCTTGGCCAGGTGGGTATTCTGCCTTTTACCCATCGGCATGAGCACACTCTTCTCCATTTTCCCTGTCTGTGCCAGCTCATTCCTCTGCTTTTTACCCATCTGCATGAACACACTTTTCTCCACTTTCCCCTTCCTGGCCTCGTCACTCTACCTTTTCCCCATGTGGGCCAGGTCACTCTACCTTTTCCCCATCCTGGCCAGGTGGGTTTTCTGCCTTTTACCCATCTGCATGAACACACTCTTCTCCATTTTCCCTGCCTGTTCCAGCTCGTTCCTCTGCTTTTTACCCATCTGCATGAACACACTTTTCTCCACTTTCCCCTTCCTGGCCTCGTCACTCTGCCTTTTCCCCATGTGGGCCAGGTCACTCTACCTTTTCCCCATCTTGGCCAGGTGGGTTTTTTGCCTTTTACCCATCTGCATGAACACACTCTTCTCCATTTTCCCTGTCTGTGCCAGCTCATTCCTCTGCTTTTTACCCATCTGCATGAACACACTTTTCTCCACTTTCCCCTTCCTGGCCTCGTCACTCTACCTTTTCCCCATGTGGGCCAGGTCACTCTACCTTTTCCCCATCTTCGCCAGGTGGGTATTCTGCCTTTTACCCATCGGCATGAACACACTCTTCTCCATTTTCCCTGTCTGTGCCAGCTCATTCCTCTGCTTTTTACCCATCTGCATGAACACACTTTTCTCCACTTTCCCCTTCCTGGCCTCGTCACTCTACCTTTTCCCCATGTGGGCCAGGTCACTCTACCTTTTCCCCATCTTGGCCAGGTGGGTTTTCTGCCTTTTACCCATCTGCATGAACACACTCTTCTCCATTTTCCCTGCCTGTTCCAGCTCGTTCCTTTGCTTTTTACCCATCTGCATGAACACACTTTTCTCCACTTTCCCCTTCCTGGCCTCGTCACTCTACCTTTTCCCCATGTGGGCCAGGTCACTCTACCTTTTCCCCATCTTGGCCAGGTGGGTATTCTGCCTTTTACCCATCTGCATGAACACACTCTTCTCCATTTTCCCTGCCTGTTCCAGCTCGTTCCTCTGCTTTTTACCCATCTGCATGAACACAATTTTCTCCACTTTCCACTTCTTGGCCTCGTCACTCTGCCTTTTCCCCATGTGGGCCAGGTCACTCTACCTTTTCCCCATCTTGGCCAGGTGGGTTTTCTGCCTTTTACCCATCTGCATGAACACACTCTTCTCCATTTTCCCTGCCTGTTCCAGCTCGTTCCTCTGCTTTTTACCCATCTGCATGAACACACTTTTCTCCACTTTCCACTTCCTGGCCTCGTCACTCTGCCTTTTCCCCATGTGGGCCAGGTCACTCTACCTTTTCCCCATCTTGGCCAGGTCAGTTTTCTGCCTTTTACCCATCTGCATGAACACACTCTTCTCCATTTTCCCTGTCTGTGCCAGCTCATTCCTCTGCTTTTTACCCATCTGCATGAACACACTTTTCTCCACTTTCCCCTTCCTGGCCTCGTCACTCTACCTTTTCCCCATGTGGGCCAGGTCACTCTGCCTTTTCCCCATCTTGGCCAGGTGGGTTTTCTGCCTTTTACCCATCTGCATGAACACACTCTTCTCCATTTTCCCTGCCCGTTCCAGCTCGTTCCTCTGCTTTTTACCCATCTGCATGAACACACTTTTCTCCACTTTCCCCTTCCTGGCCTCGTCACTCTGCCTTTTCCCCATGTGGGCCAGGTCACTCTACCTTTTCCCCATCTTGGCCAGGTGGGTTTTCTGACTTTTACCCATCTGCATGAACACACTCTTCTCCATTTTCCCTGCCTGTTCCAGCTCGTTCCTCTACTTTTTACCCATCTGCATGAACACACTTTTCTCCACTTTCCCCTTCTTGGCCTCGTCACTCTGCCTTTTCCCCATGTGGGCCAGGTCACTCTACCTTTTCCCCATCTTGGCCAGGTCAGTCTTCTGCCTTTTACCCATCTGCATGAACACACTCTTCTCCATTTTCCCTGCCTGTTCCAGCTCGTTCCTCTGCTTTTTACCCATCTGCATGAACACACTTTTCTCCACTTTCCCCTTCCTGGCCTCGTCACTCTGCCTTTTCCCCATGTGGGCCAGGTCACTCTACCTTTTCCCCATCTTGGCCAGGTGGGTATTCTGCCTTTTACCCATCGGCATGAACACACTCTTCTCCATTTTCCCTGCCTGTTCCAGCTCGTTCCTCTACTTTTTACCCATCTGCATGAACACACTTTTCTCCACTTTCCCCTTCTTGGCCTCGTCACTCTGCCTTTTCCCCATGTGGGCCAGGTCACTCTACCTTTTCCCCATCTTGGCCAGGTCAGTCTTCTGCTTTTTACCCATCTGCATGAACACACTCTTCTCCATTTTCCCTGCCTGTTCCAGCTCGTTCCTCTGCTTTTTACCCATCTGCATGAACACACTTTTCTCCACTTTCCCCTTCCTGGCCTCGTCACTCTGCCTTTTCCCCATGTGGGCCAGGTCACTCTACCTTTTCCCCATCTTGGCCAGGTGGGTTTTCTGCCTTTTACCCATCTGCATGAACACACTCTTCTCCATTTTCCCTGCCTGTTCCAGCTCGTTCCTCTGCTTTTTACCCATCTGCATGAACACACTTTTCTCCACTTTCCCCTTCTTGGCCTCGTCACTCTGCCTTTTCCCCATGTGGGCCAGGTCACTCTACCTTTTCCCCATCTTGGCCAGGTGGGTTTTCTGCCTTTTACCCATCTGCATGAACACACTCTTCTCCATTTTCCCTGCCTGTTCCAGCTCGTTCCTCTGCTTTTTACCCATCTGCATGAACACACTTTTCTCCACTTTCCCCTTCCTGGCCTCGTCACTCTGCCTTTTCCCCATGTGGGCCAGGTCACTCTACCTTTTCCCCATCTTGGCCAGGTCAGTTTTCTGCCTTTTACCCATCTGCATGAACACACTCTTCTCCATTTTCCCTGTCTGTGCCAGCTCATTCCTCTGCTTTTTACCCATCTGCATGAACACACTTTTCTCCACTTTCCCCTTCCTGGCCTCGTAACTCTGCCTTTTCCCCATGTGGGCCAGGTCACTCTACCTTTTCCCCATCTTGGCCAGGTGGGTATTCTGCCTTTTACCCATCGGCATGAACACACTCTTCTCCATTTTCCCTGTCTGTGCCAGCTCATTCCTCTGCTTTTTACCCATCTGCATGAACACACTTTTCTCCACTTTCCCCTTCCTGGCCTCGTCACTCTGCCTTTTCCCCATGTGGGCCAGGTCACTCTACCTTTTCCCCATCTTGGCCAGGTGGGTATTCTGCCTTTTACCCATCTGCATGAACACACTCTTCTCCATTTTCCCTGCCTGTTCCAGCTCGTTCCTCTGCTTTTTACCCATCTGCATGAACACACTTTTCTCCACTTTCCCCTTCCTGGCCTCGTCACTCTGCCTTTTCCCCATGTGGGCCAGGTCACTCTACCTTTTCCCCATCTTGGCCAGGTGGGTATTCTGCCTTCTACCCATCTGCATGAACACACTCTTCTCCATTTTCCCTGCCTGCTCCAGCTCGTTCCTCTGCTTTTTACCCATCTGCATGAACACACTTTTCTCCACTTTCCCCTTCCTGGCCTCGTCACTCTACCTTTTCCCCATCTGTGCCAGGTCAGTTTTCTGCCTTTTACCCATCTGCATGAACACACTCTTCTCCATTTTCCCTGTCTGTGCCAACTCATTCCTCTTCTTTTTACCCATCTACACGAACACACTTTTCTCCACTTTTCCCTTCCTGGCCTCGTCACTCTACCTTTTCCCCATCTTGGCCAGGTCAGTTTTCTGCCTTTTACCCATCTGCACGAACACACTCTTCTCCATTTACCCTGTCTGTGCCAACTCATTCCTCTTCTTTTTACCCATCTACACGAACACACTTTTCTCCACTTTCCCCTTCCTGGCCTCGTTACTCTACCTTTTCCCCATCTTGGCCAGCTCACTCTCCCTTTTCCCCATCTTGGCCAGGTCGGTTTTCTGCTTTTTACCCATCTGCATGTACACACTCTTCTCCATTTTCCCTGTCTATGCCAGCTCATTCCTCTGCTTTTTACCCATCTGCATGAACACACTTTTCTCCACTTTCCCCTTCCTGGCCTCGTTACTCTGCCTTTTCCCCATGTGGGCCAGGTCACTCTACCTTTTCCCCATCTTGGCCAGGTCAGTCTTCTGCCTTTTACCCATCTGCATGAACACACTCTTCTCCATTTTCCCTGCCTGTTCCAGCTCGTTCCTCTGCTTTTTACCCATCTGCATGAACACACTTTTCTCCACTTTCCCCTTCCTGGCCTCGTCACTCTGCCTTTTCCCCATGTGGGCCAGGTCACTCTACCTTTTCCCCATCTTGGCCAGGTGGGTTTTCTGCCTTTTACCCATCTGCATGAACACACTCTTCTCCATTTTCCCTGCCTGTTCCAGCTCGTTCCTCTGCTTTTTACCCATCTGCATGAACACACTTTTCTCCACTTTCCCCTTCTTGGCCTCGTCACTCTGCCTTTTCCCCATGTGGGCCAGGTCACTCTACCTTTTCCCCATCTTGGCCAGGTGGGTTTTCTGCCTTTTACCCATCTGCATGAACACACTCTTCTCCATTTTCCCTGCCTGTTCCAGCTCGTTCCTCTGCTTTTTACCCATCTGCATGAACACACTTTTCTCCACTTTCCCCTTCCTGGCCTCGTCACTCTGCCTTTTCCCCATGTGGGCCAGGTCACTCTACCTTTTCCCCATCTTGGCCAGGTCAGTTTTCTGCCTTTTACCCATCTGCATGAACACACTCTTCTCCATTTTCCCTGTCTGTGCCAGCTCATTCCTCTGCTTTTTACCCATCTGCATGAACACACTTTTCTCCACTTTCCCCTTCCTGGCCTCGTAACTCTGCCTTTTCCCCATGTGGGCCAGGTCACTCTACCTTTTCCCCATCTTGGCCAGGTGGGTATTCTGCCTTTTACCCATCGGCATGAACACACTCTTCTCCATTTTCCCTGTCTGTGCCAGCTCATTCCTCTGCTTTTTACCCATCTGCATGAACACACTTTTCTCCACTTTCCCCTTCCTGGCCTCGTCACTCTGCCTTTTCCCCATGTGGGCCAGGTCACTCTACCTTTTCCCCATCTTGGCCAGGTGGGTATTCTGCCTTTTACCCATCTGCATGAACACACTCTTCTCCATTTTCCCTGCCTGTTCCAGCTCGTTCCTCTGCTTTTTACCCATCTGCATGAACACACTTTTCTCCACTTTCCCCTTCCTGGCCTCGTCACTCTACCTTTTCCCCATCTGTGCCAGGTCAGTTTTCTGCCTTTTACCCATCTGCATGAACACACTCTTCTCCATTTTCCCTGTCTGTGCCAACTCATTCCTCTTCTTTTTACCCATCTACACGAACACACTTTTCTCCACTTTCCCCTTCCTGGCCTCGTCACTCTACCTTTTCCCCATCTTGGCCAGGTCAGTTTTCTGCCTTTTACCCATCTGCACGAACACACTCTTCTCCATTTACCCTGTCTGTGCCAACTCATTCCTCTTCTTTTTACCCATCTACACGAACACACTTTTCTCCACTTTCCCCTTCCTGGCCTCGTTACTCTACCTTTTCCCCATCTTGGCCAGCTCACTCTCCCTTTTCCCCATCTTGGCCAGGTCGGTTTTCTGCTTTTTACCCATCTGCATGTACACACTCTTCTCCATTTTCCCTGTCTATGCCAGCTCATTCCTCTGCTTTTTACCCATCTGCATGAACACACTTTTCTCCACTTTCCCCTTCCTGGCCTCGTTACTCTGCCTTTTCCCCATGTGGGCCAGCTCACTCTACCTTTTCTCCATCTTGGCCAGGTCAGTTTTCTGCCTTTTACCCATCTGCATGAACACACTCTTCTCCATTTTCCCTGTCTTTTCCAGCTCATTCCTCTACTTTTTACCCATCTGCATGAACACACTTTTCTCCACTTTCCCCTTCCTCGCCTTGTCACTCTACCTTTTCCCCATCTGGGCCAGGTCAGTTTTCTGCCTTTTACCCATCTGCACGAACACACTCTTCTCCATTTTCCCTGCCTGTTCCAGCTCGTTCCTCTGCTTTTTACCCATCTACACGAACACACTTTTCTCCACTTTCCCCTTCCTGGCCTCGTCACTCTGCCTTTTCCCCATGTGGGCCAGGTCACTCTACCTTTTCCCCATCTTGGCCAGGTCAGTCTTCTGCCTTTTACCCATCTGCATGAACACACTCTTCTCCATTTTCCCTGCCTGTTCCAGCTCATTCCTCTACTTTTTACCCATCTGCATGAACACACTTTTCTCCACTTTCCCCTTCCTGGCCTCGTCACTCTGCCTTTTCCCCATGTGGGCCAGGTCACTCTACCTTTTCCCCATCTTGGCCAGGTCGGTTTTCTGCTTTTTGCCCATCTGCATGAACACACTCTTCTCCATTTTCCCTGTCTGTGCCAGCTCATTCCTCTACTTTTTACCCATCTGCATGAACACATTTTTCTCCACTTTCCCCTTCCTGGCCTCGTTACTCTACCTTTTCCCCATGTGGGCCAGCTCACTCTCCCTTTTCCCCATCTTGGCCAGGTCGGTTTTCTGCCTTTTACCCATCTACACGAACACACTCTTCTCCATTTTCCCTGTCTGTGCCAGCTCATTCCTCTGCTTTTTACCCATCTGCATGAACACACTCTTCTCCACTTTCCCCTTCCTCGCTCCCTCACTCCTTTTCCCCTTTCACTACCTTTTCCCCATCTTGGCCAGCTTAATCGTCTCCCTTTTTCTGATCTGTTCCAGCACACTCTCTTCCCGTTTTCCCATCTGCACCAGCCTACTCTTTTCTCTCTTCCCCCTCTGTGCCAGCACATTATTCTGCCTTTTCGCCATATGCACCAGGTCACTCTTCTCCCCTTTCCCCATCTGTGCCAGCACACTCTTTTCCCTTTTTCCCATCTGCACCAGGTCACTCCTTTGTCTTTTCCCCATCTATGCCACTTGACTTCTCTGCCAACTCCCATTTCTCTTTCACTGCCACCCTGACCAAAATTGACATGTCCATTGCCTTTTTGAAGCTGTATGGATGAAGTGTCATCTGAAACACAATAGTGTGCAACTTGAGTACCAATGGAGCAGCTGGTGCACTGCATCCTGCCATTTTTTATGTCACAACGGAATATTTTGTCTAGACCAATTGATGTTCCAAGCCGCTGAAGGACTCCACGTCGTTGGTGATTCGTCTTGGTCCAACAATTCTTGCCATTGAATACTTTAGAAAACACAACAGCGTAACTATTCCATCGCTGAATGTTACGTATTCTTGTGACAATGTTCTTAGAATTTTCTACTCTTGTACTTTCTTCAACACACGGGGAGGCATAAACATAGAAAAGCAACATATCATGATTATTCGCTCCACAACTTCCGAATAATTGGTTCAAATGGTCCAAAACACGTGACTCTGCATGATCATTTGGTTTATTGGTTTGTTTCAGAACTTTAGCTGCAACTACCCTACTGCCAATGTACACCTCATCATTGTCGATCGTATTCTTCACACTGTCTCCAGGGTCGCTTCTGAAGACTTGCTGAAGGATTTGGTCAATGTCCTGGTTCTGGTTCTCTGGGATGCTTACAGCCAGACTGAACATACAATCTGTTCTGTACCTGCCAGAAGAAGAAGAAAAACACACAACATGCCACTATGTGTCTTAGATATTTTGGTGCAGAACACAGTGTGAGTTGATTGATTTGTAAGGTAGCAACCTAAGTTGACCACTAAGTGGCACCCTTGCTCTCTTTCTCCAATTTACTCTGTGGAGTAACTCTAAACCTAACTGAGTGGGTGTGTCATGTTATAAAGTTGGTGTGTTGTCTAGATACTGCATATCCACAGATAGATCAACTTGTGCTTTATTGCTGGAGGTTTTTGGGGCTGTATGCAGCCTGAAAAGTATGATTGCAGACATTTGTACGACCTATCGTTCTCTTAAAAACACTAAAACGCAAAGAATTGAGCATCAATTATATAGTAAGGCAGTAAAGCTCTATGTTCTTTATAGTAAAAATGCAAAAACTAGCTATAGAACAGTATCAGTAGCTATATTATCATAAAGTATGAGGTCTTTTTCAAGTGGTTAATAATTAACAATAAAGAAGTTTAAATAGCATATATATATATATATGTGTGTGTGTGTGTGTGTGTGTGTGTGTGTGTGTGTGTGTATGTATATGTTTTGTTACCAATATTATACCAATATATTACCATTAATATAGAAAGAACATTCAGTTTTACAATTAAATCAGAGACAGTGTCCTACCCTAGTGTGGCAGTCTGAATGCATCTTTAAGTGGCAATATTTGGTAACGCTTTATTTTACAGGTCTTTTGATTTTAAAATAATTCCCTAGAAATTTCCAGAGTAATTTGCAGGTATTTAATGGTTAAGGACATTTTACAGAGTGCAGTTTACAACACAGAGTACAGTGCAGTTTGGTACAAATTATATTAAAAAAACAGAAGTTTTAAGTTGTTTTAGTTGGAAAGTATTTATTCATTATTTTGGGGTTCATATGTAGTTGTTAATTTGCAAAAACTCTTCATAAATTAGACTCTAAACTCTTTAACTGACAGAAAATACCTCCCAGTGTGTAGTTTAGTGTGTCAAACTGCATATTAGGTTGTTTACTAAAAACTCTGTAATGAGAACATTTCCTGTATACTACCAAATTACATTACCCTTTCAAAATGAATGCCCTAAGAATGAACACAGCAGCTACTTTTAGGCAATTATTGAAAAAAACAAGTATGCTTTCAGCCAATGAATCAAAAGTTAACTTACTCTCCCAAGATGCCATCTACAATTCTTGCAAGCCTGTTCTGGTCCACAGCAGCCAAACTGTTTTCAGCAGACAGGGAGAAGGCCAGCATCACCGCCACCCAGCACAGGCCAGCCATCTGCACACAGATCAAGTTAATGAGCACAATGATGATACTTTAAACATAATGTATTCTCATAAAGATAAGTAAAACAGGCCTAATTATAATAACAAGGAAGTATAGTAGTAAGTATAGTCTTCTCTGTTATTCAACACAGGGTACATCACTAAACTACAATATATAGGTTCAACATTTATTAGATTTTGTTTTTTCATATTTAAATGTAATATATTAAAATCTGCAAAATAACATACCTTTAAGTTATAGTTCATTCATTCATGTTCAGTGGCGTTACTGCAAATCTGGAAATTTCTGTTGAGAAATGAGGCGATAGTCATTAAAAACAACATTCAGTGTTCTACAATCTAACTTTTAAATAAACAGTTGGTATTTTCTATTAATTTTAGGGAATATCAATATAGCCATGAAACGTCTTGTTGAAGTTCAGACCTTAACATCAGACATTAGATGTAAACGGATAATTATGCACTCTGAAATGAAAAGGAGACTTGAATTTCCCACCCATTACTTTTGCAGATTGTGCAGGTTATGCAGCCATGAAAAGAAATTAAGTACATTTAGAACTAAAAGTACTTTGGTACAATTTTAAGATATTTGTACTTCACTTATGTATTTACATTTCATCCTACTTTTTACTCCACCACATTTATTTGACAGCTGTAGTTACTTTTCCGATTTTGCATGAAAAAAACATATGATGAGCTCATAAAACACAACACATTGTCAAAGATTACATCAGTAGTTCACAACCTTTTTGGCTTTCAGGTGTCTATGAGTGGTTAACAGTTCCGCGAAAAAGACATTTCAGCTCTAAACTTGGGTTTAGAGGAGAATAATATCAATTATTTTATTTAAATAACCAGCTCACATACTTGAAATGATATTTCACAAGCAAAACAAAGATCAGAGACAAGTCCCCATAAAAATATAAACATATCTGTAGCAGTTTTTTTTTCTAACTCCACCTAAACCATCTTCAACAGTAAAACAGTGCACACCATTATTAATATTGTTATTAATAATGTCATATATAATACCATCAGTCACAGAGGTACTTTTACTGCTGATACTTTCAATTAAAATAAGTACTTAAGTGTAAGTACTTATGTACTGTCACTTAAATGGGATTTGAAAGCAGTACTTTTACTTGTAATTCAGTATTTTGTAATTGTTGTCGTGATACTTTTTTTCAGTGAAGGATCTGAATATTTCTTCCACCACTGAGGTTCTGGCAGAAAAAGTTTTCTTATGTTGATCTCCCCGGATGTGTGGATTAGCCACACCCCATCAGTTCTTCTAGTTTGTTCTCTACACCCCTACATGTGTGTGCATCTTACTACAATGTCACTTGGAAACCTGCCTTTCTCTGATTCTGAACACTAGTGGGGCAAAAATGTAAAGTTTGGCCTGAGGGTGGTGCCAGAGGAAAGGCCATAATCAGCTGGGTCAGATTTGACTGCACTTAAGGACAAGTTCACAATTTCAGTCTTTTTAGTATCAAATTCCCTCTTTGTGTTTCCCTGTTGAGTTGTTGTGGAAGTATAGTAACAAAAAGAGGGACTTAGGCACTAAAAAGACTGTTACGTTGAAAGATTTGACTCATTTGGATGCTGAGGCTTCACATTAGCTATTGTAACATCTATCCCCTAGGTTGTGCACACACACTTGAAGAGGAATGACAGTTGTTTTATTTTTTTACTTACTTAACTGTGGATTTTGTCCTTTGTAAGTGCATTATGAGGGGATCCTCTAATGGTCAGTATGAACAGAAGCAATGATTACACTGACAAAAAACTATCTTAATGTTCATTTGGGCTCCTGACAGTTGTTTTAACACACACTTGAAAAGTTGTGAACCTGTCCTTTAAAGATTGGCTGCACTTAATGCTCAGCTGAGGTTGTCACATTATGATATCAGCCTTTAAAAATGCTTACAACTAGCCTTTCAGCATGCTACTTTCAGCGTATAATGTTTAAATGCTACCACAATAGTACTATATGTACTTACACGTAGATGTAGGGCTGTGAAAGGTCAGCACCAATAGAAAAAGAGTGATGCCTGAACACTTACTCCAAAGCCACAGTTATTATTTTAATTCAAATAAACAGCATTTTGAGTCTGAGTCAGATCGAAACATCATACATTTGAATGAAAAATTTAAAATGCTATGATGATAACATGCTAAAGTATGTTTATCTGTCTTTGGAGTATCAAATATTCACTGTCTCTAGTTATGAAAAGCTCTGAAAAATGTGTAGCTGTTGTCAGATTGGATCACAACAGTTACGATGACTTGAAACGACTTCAAACCCAGAGTCAAAATGTCAGAATGTGCCAAGGTATCCAGACCATATAAACTTCTCAAACCACTCCCACAGCAAAACCCATCTCTCTGCCATTAAATGTATTTTGTTACACACACATACTCTCATATACTGCTTCCTTGTCATGTTGTCACAACCACACCTCCTGGGTACCCACGATGTGTATGGATAATGTCAAGATCTCTGGATGCCAGAATTATAAAAAATAATGGCAACTACAGCCAGTCTGGACTTCCATATAGTTTAACGTGACTTAATCATTTTTTCTCAAAAAAAATTTTACATTTTTGCAAGGTGTCAGGAGATGTGTGACTCCATTAAAGGCCTAAATGTTGCATAATTTGAATTTGAATTTTCACTTGAGCTTGTTGCTACCTTTAAGATAAATACAGCAAAGTGAAAATATTTTACCTCCTTTGCTGGAGAGAGATGTCTGATGGAAGCTGTCCACGCTGTTTTCTTCTCAGTGTGAGGAGGGACAGTGCTGCAGTGAATACAATAAAGAGGAAGGGGCATTTTATAGAGGAGACTGTGGCCAAACCTTCAGTGTGGCACCATGACCTTATTTGAACATATTTTAGAAAGAAGGAAGAAGACGAGAGTCGTTTTGCATATTTGATTTAGGAAGTTAAATGACTGCAGTTGCTTTTCATTTGTTTGTGTGAAATTTACAACACAAATTTACATCTGGATCAAAGGGAATCAAGTGAACATTATGATTGTGACCTTTTCATGTATCTGTGGTTTAGCTCTTAAATAGCCTTGGGGTAGTCCACTGGTTCCCAACCTAGGGGTCGGGGCCCTCCAAAGGGTCAGCAGACAAATCTGATACACAAATCTGTTTTCAGTTTTTGGACTTTTTTGCGAATCTTTGATTTTTGCTGAAACGTGACGTTTCTGAAGGTCTTATCAGTCTGCAGCAGCTGCTCCTCTGAATCCTGCAGGTTGTTGTTATTCAAGATCAACCTGCTGAGATCTACCTTCTACTCACTGTTACTGTTTACAAGAGGAAAGAGAAAGAAACAAAGTTCTGATTTTTGCTGAAATACTGGATCATTTGAACATTTAATGAAATGAAAGCATGTGAGAAGTTTAGAGGGAAAAATCACTATTTGGTGGAGCTGTTAACAACTCATAGACATGTGAAATGTGACCCCGAATACACACTGCTTTTTGTAAGACGTCAAAAGACAAAAAGGTTGGAAACCACTGGTTTCATCTTTAACAATGTGTTGTATTTTAAAAGCCTTTTACAGATGATGATTAAGGCTACATGTGGAAAAAATATCTGAGTTCTGAGAATAAAGTAAATACTCAATACATTTTTCAAAAGTCTTCCGTAGCTTGTTATATTATCCATTGTGTCAAATCTGAAAAGTAACTACTACTTACAATATTTCCCTCTGAAATGTAGTGGAGTGGAAGTATGAAGTAGCATAAAATGGAAATACTCAAGTAAGGTACAAGTACTTCAAAATTGTACTTAAGTACAGTACTTGCAGTAGTGTTAGTTGTACTGACCCAGGAAGGAGAGGATAAAACTAATCAAAAAATACTTACCTTTACCTGTTTGTCAAGTCGCTTTTTAAGATGAAGTAATGCTCAGCAGGGTATTTTTTTTGAACTTTTGAATAGTTCTGTTTTGTTGCTTTTACATAATCATGACCCACAGTATTCTAATGGTAGTAGTATTGATTCTTGGCCACTGGGAAACAGAGTACTCACTAACAGTAAAAACAGCTACCATCATGTCTTTTCCTCACAAAGTTGTAATGACTAACATTCTACATGCAAACAGTTACCTACTTACACAACCAGCAGTAATGCAGCAACATCAGCATTCATTTGGAGTCCAATATTCACTCTCATTTTAGCTCTAATTTAGTCTCCATGAAGGCACATTGCGTTCACCAAAGAAAGATAAAATCGGAGGCCTCATCTTGCAATTAGGGCTTCAGTACCTCATAATCATCACTTTTGATTTCATAATTACAAGAAAAGAGCCACTCAATTAGACTGTTACCAGCATATTGAATGGGTGTTGCCATCACACATCTGTCCGAAAAATATGCTCCATTGAGGATAAACTGAATGTCAGCCATTTTGTTTGTTTGAGCAAAAACTTAACTGTCACGTGACAGCACATGCCTGATAACAGGCCTGCTGTGCCTACTGGGCTCCACCACCATTGGCTCACTGAAATAATGGCCTCCTGGACCTACTAGTAGGTTTAGTAAGCCTAGCCCATATATTTGAGACAGATGTGTGATGATAAAGCTTATTAAATAGGATGATAACATTGAAATTGGGTGGCTCTTTTCTTGTAATTTCTTGTAAAGATCCAGATCTTGTAATAATGAGACAAGGTTAAGGTATTTATCAATCATTGCTTTTTGAGAAGTCAGATGCTTGACACAATACTTGATTTCATTTACTTTTATTTCCCTCTTTGTTTGGAAACAATGTGAGATATTAATGTCACTCAATAATGTGGATGGTAGTATTAGTATGTTAACACTGCACAGGCATCTGAAGTCCTTGGGATCTTTCATGTAGCAATTTGTTCTTGTAATGAGACCTCTTCTTGTAATTATGAGATAACATATCATAAATACAAAATACAGAAATCCTAATTACACAATGTCTTTTTTTCTTTGGTGAATGCAATATGCTTCTGTAGTTCTCCACCAACTCCTGAGACTTTGTCTGTCTGCTGTTTTGATGCTACAGGCAGGAAGTGAAGAGTTGGTTTGTCAGAGCTTGTTTGCTGCCTGCTGCTGTTTGAAAAGGTTTGAAACACACAGTAAATGCGGCTTAAAACTAAGACTATGAGCTGTAAGAGTCTAAAAAAAACACTGCAGAGTTGGTGATTATTCTGCAGGTTTACACAAATAAATAAAATAAGACAATAGGTGGTAAAAAAAAGTGTGAACACAATGTGCTTAAATGTTGTTTTTGCCTACTTGCTTATATATGGTCAAAGTAATTTTTTTTGTTGTTGTTGACTTTTTGCATTGTTTACTGTGTCTGACTCTTCAGAACCTGCTCCCAGAAAAGTATTTTGAAGATATTGTGCAATGCTTGGTGGAGAAATGTTTTGTGTTTAAGACAGTAAAACTAAATCTGCCTGTACATCCTGACTTGCAGATTGAACCTGGTGATATAGCAAACACAGAAGGAAGTGCAGGTCAGGTTTCTGCACTTCTGCTGTGAGGTATACTGGGAGAAAGAGCAGGGTCAACATTTTGCAGTTTTATATAATTTACATCATTAATGTGTGGTACGTTCCCACACAACTAAACTGCATTCTCAATTACGTTTCTATGAAAACATATTTTGTTCGCGATTACGTTTGTTTGTAACGTATCACGAATACGTTTCTAATGAACATATCTTTGCTTTCCTACAATGCTATTAGCTATTTTAATTCGAACAACCCTTCTCTACTTTAACAGACTTACATATTGGTGACAGGCTTACGCGTTTTTCTTAACAAACCTGGATTTGTCCTTTTTCAACGTGACGGTACTCATTTTAATTAATGGATTGATTTATAATTGCTGTGTATCTTGTATCTCCACTGACACCTGATGAATTGCGCATTATGACCGCTTGTTAAGTAACCGCCAGCCATTGCTGTGAAGAATAAAATGAGAGAAAGAAATGACGAACTCAAATTTTCTGGTCATTGTTGTCTAACCTCATAAGAAGGGACTGAAAAAAGAAAGAAATCCTAAATGTTTCAAAGGGAATTCCCACTGACGTCATGCGTAGTAAGGTCCCATAAAATGGACCCCCCGCCCCCCACAACACCCCCTTTTTTTTCGCTTTACTTCGTCTTCTTCGTTGCTCTTTCAACAGACAGTGGATCGCTCAACGAACCAGGCAGACTAGCGACCCCACGTGTGTCTACATTGAAATGACATCTTCATTCTTGAAAACCCGAGGTTGCAAGCAAGACGACTTGGCTGGATTTCAGTCGCCCAAAAGAGTAATTCGTAAAATGTTGGCGCGCGTGCAAACATCCACTCCTCCCCCCACCACACACACACATAGTGTAAATACTAGTCCAGTTGTAGTATATATTTGATATATTCAATAGTTATGTTGTTTTATGAACCTATTTCACGAACGCCGTTTATGAAACACTCACTAAAATACCTTATCTTTTTGTTAACATAGATCATTTAGATGCAGTGTGATTATCAGTTTGGATGTATTAAATGTTTGATATATTCAACAGATAGACCTTTTCACAACCCTGTCTTACTACCCTACTCTACAACCAAAAGAACTACAACTGTGGTGCTTATTTGTATCAAGAAACATGGCCAGGCTCATGGGAATTGTAGTTTTTTAAAAAATATTAGCGTTTTTAATATATTAGGAAGTTGTGAATACTAAATTGAGAGTACACTTGGGAGTTTAAGGGGACAATAAATACATTTGTGTAATCAGATTTTAAATATCTAATTGCTTTATGAGTGAAAATTAATTTTAACCATATTTTACCCATATCTGACAGCGTCCCCAATTGTTGACTATATTCACATGATAGCTGAGGCCCAGAGCTCTCTATAACAGTTGGTCCCATGTCCGTACCCCCTTTTGTTGATGACTTATAAGCCTTCAAATATACACTGAGGTCAAGGTTCAAAGGTCAGTTTTTCAAAGCAGGAGCCATGTAGGATCGTCATACTACATATGTTATTTTCCAAGTCAAGACCTTTCCAAAAATGTATTTGGTGTAGCTCTATGACAGAAGTTTTAATTTTCACATTTCATGGACACAAGCCATCCCAGGCCTAGTTTCAGAGAGCACTTTGAAGTATCAAACTGGAATTCACTTTTAACATATGTAAGTATGATGATTTTTGGCTTTACTTCTCAGACCCATAACTACCAGCTTGGTCGGTATCAGTTGCAGTGCTCTGAAATGGTTCAGGTCTACCTAAAAGAGAGATGCTTTTGTATTGGTAATTGGTTGATTCTAGGTCAACCACAACAGGTTTTCACTGCGGGGTGCCCCCAAGGCTCAGTGCTTAATCCAATCCTCCTTTCCATTTACATGCTCCCTCTAGGCTTCCTCATATGCACACATAATATCAGTTTACATTTTTACACAGATGATACTCAGATCTATCTAAATTGTGACAACTATCAGAACAACCTGCTAAATTATCTTAATGACATCCACACGTGGATGCCACAAATTTTTTTGCCACTTGATGCTGATAAGACATAGATATTAATCATAAGTCAAGATAGTAGTAGTGATTCACACTTTCAATAACCAGTTGACTAGATGACTGGAATTCACTGCTCTCTGGCATCAGCCAAAAATCATTCTCCCACTTTGCTGCCAGGATTTTAACTTGGTCTAGGAAACATGATGACTTTTCACCAATCCTGGCTTCCTTTCACTGGCTACCTGTTGCTTTTAGAATAGATTTTAAGATTTCATCGATCACTTACAAGGTCCTAAAAGGCCTTGCTCCAAGCTATCTATAAGATATTTATTGCCCTGTGTCCATTCTTGCTCCCTGAGATCATCAGATGTGTTGGTTCTTGTTGTTCCAAGGTCCAGATTGATACATAAAGAGGATAGAGCCTTTCAGAGCAGTCAGGGCTCAACCTTTTCATAAAGTTAGCTTGAGAAAATACAGACACACTAAGGCTTCATGTAAGCTCTTTAAAAGTGGAAGCTGAAGTTTTTTTCTTAACTGATGGCAGGTTGATATTTTTTTTACCCACCAACAACTACATATATTATTTTGTGCATTTCTTCTTCAACTATTTGCATTTTTTTTTTCTTGATTTCAGATACAGTAACAATAACGTTTGGCTTTTTTCCTCAGTCTCATTGTTTACTGTAGGTTAATATGTTGTGGTGTGGTCTATCTGATTGAATGGTTTTAGTTTAGCAAAGTGTTGTATAGTTGACTGTAATGATGATTGTGCATTTCTATGTTGTAATGATGCAGCTGTCTTGGCCATATCTCTCTTTAGACAGACATTGTTAAACTCAGTGAGGAGGGAAGTGCTCAGTTAAATAATGAAAAATAAAATATATTATTCTATGGAGCCCAGGAGGGGCCAAGGATCAAAAAAAGAACTAATTACTAATGCTCTCAACGTAATTCACCCTCCTACCATCCTCTCCTCTGATGCATACCTTCACCATGGATCACTTGAATTTACAGTAATAAGATATTATTTTGATCTTGGGCCAACATATATAGATATACAACAACAACTGTGCTATCTCTGAGATTCCTTACATCCTACGGGATAACTGACTTTTTTGCAGTGAATATTTTCATGTTACTGCAGATTCCAGTTCATAAAAAGTCAGCTTGCACAAATAAGTACAAAGAACATGGTTTTCTTGTGAGAAAGGAGGACATACAGCTAATCCTGGCTGCCTTGGATCCAGCCAGGGTCAGTTATTGATGTTAGACCTGATCCTGGATCAGTTATTGATGTTAGACATGGATGTATTCAGTCAAACTTCCGACTGACTGAATCAGTTGGTGCCCTCTACAAGAGGGGATCAGGCAAAATAGTTAAATCTAGAGCACATATTATTAGGTTGAGAGCAAAAATGATTGAATAAAGAGCACATTTTTTTAATATGATGGCACAAATTTGCTTTTTTTTTCTCTGTGGCCCCTCCTGTATAGCAGATGAATGCACTGTTCCCAAATGATTGACACACAGACAGATCAGAATGGATGCTGAGCCAAGCCTTAATTAGAAAGAACAGAAAGTCCAAAGTCCATTTTTGGCATTGCAGAATTATAGAGAGAGTTATGTCATGAGTACAATTTTATAAAAACATTTATGTTACACTTTAATTTTCCAGCATTCATCTGATAAAGAGAGTATAAATTGAATTAATTGAGTCAAAATTAAAAGTATCTTCTCTAGGGATACAATAATTATTGTCATTATTGATTAATCTGCGATTTATTTTGTCAATTAATCTTTTGGTCTGTAAAACCTCAAAAAATGGTGAAAAATGTCTGTCCCAGTTCCCTAAAACGTGACATGTTTAGGGTTTCTGTGAATTCTTCAGAAAACACAGCAGTCTAATTATGCAAACTCGTGATGGGTTTTATGAGCCTGAGTATATTCCTGGTATCTGTGACATTTGCACATGTCAGTAGGTATGCAGAGACATTAATAAAAAAAGATAATAAATCATTTGTGTCACAATGGTTGACCAAGGCATTAAAGTGCTGAAGGACATGAAACTCCACTCCAACCACTGAAAACTGCATCAGGGCAATAGGTTTCAACATCAGCCCATGTCACAATGTGCCAATGACTCAGAACATTAGGGGACCCCAGCTGTGTTGCTGCAACCACTTTCCTGCCGATGCACACAACACAATTTATAAACGTATTCCTCACTCTGTTAGTAGGTTCAGTGTTGAAAACTTGACTGATATCATACATTTCTTTGTCACTGTTGTATGGGACGCTTACAGCCAGACTGAACATTGGATAATACCTGTGAAAGGAAACAGATGCACAAAATGTTAACCATCCCGACATGTTTAATACAGAGCAGAACACTTTTTTAAAATCAATAAATCCCCAGAGAAAATAAAAGCCAATAATTAATGAAGGCATTTATCACATGAAGAAGTATTATGCCTTTTTAATGTGTTTTCAGCCATGAGCGGTATCAGACTGTGGTTACAAAGATTACAGTTGTTTGTAGGATAACTGTTGGTTTGGGTTTCTCAATGATCTGTTGAGATAAAATAAACTCAGTGTCATCCTTTTGACATTTAAAATAGGAACTCATGTTAATCAGAATGACTCATCCTCCTGACACTCAACACCTCACAAATATGAACCGTCATAAGAGGTACCAGTTGGGAAATAATAGTGAACTTTAACCATATTTCAAGTATTCAATGCATACAGTGTAGTATATTTACAGAAAGTAGACATTAACTACACTGCAACTCTGTTTAAAATATGTAAAATGGCATTAAATGAGGTGAAGGGGGGAAAGTACCAAGTAAGCTACTAGGGTAAAGTAAGGTATAAGACTTAATTGTGATTTGCAAAACAACTGTCTTTGTCCAACCCCTGCCATTGTGACCTTCCCTTACTAAGTGACAGTCAAAATCAAGCGCAAAGGTTAGTTCATGATCCAGGCCCCAATTATGCTGCATGAGGGCCCAAATGCTCGGGCTGTTGTGATAAGAGATAGTTAAGATCCAACATGGAGGAAACACAGTCAGTCTTAATACATCTGGCTGTCTATCTATTACAGTGTTTATCTTACAAGATTATTTCAACCTGTATGTGGCAAAAATCTGGTTTCCAAAACACAATAAACATTTTTACAACACTCCACCAAGATATGACAATCTGCAGAAGGAAAGCACAATAAAAAAATCACATGAAAAGTACAAAAATGGTCAAAATACACTTTTAAAGCAGCAGACTGGTTGGAAACTGGAGGTCGAGAGTTTATTGACAGCTAGACGTAGCCCAAACAGCTCCCACTGTAAAGGTAAAAGATTATTCTCCCGCACAGTTTCATGGGAAATGAAACTCAGACCTTGTCTTGCTCTTTAGCACTGTGAAATCTATAACAGCT
Organism: Euthynnus affinis; assembly: GCA_029490765.1. Classification (NCBI taxonomy): domain Eukaryota; kingdom Metazoa; phylum Chordata; class Actinopteri; order Scombriformes; family Scombridae; genus Euthynnus; species Euthynnus affinis. Next base: position 3,937,182 of record CM055838.1, read on the forward strand.
AACAGTCGGCCATAAAACAAGATAGCTGGAGAATAGGGCGAGGTGATCTGCAGACGCTACTTAGCAGCTGTGAGGCAGGTGATCGCTTCAGTATCGCTGTTCAAGCTTGGGGAAAACACAACCAGGTCGACATGGACACCGGTGGTTTGATCTGGACTCGTCTGCTCCTTGTCATCTGTGTGTGTGTGTGTGCTGTTTCTGGAGAGCCTGTTGGTGAGTGAAGCCAGAATGAGGAGGATTTCCTAGAGTTGAAAAATAGACAGATTTAATTCCTAACAGTAAGAATAATAATTATTTTCTCGATACGGAAGAATAAAGTTGAAGTTATTTGTGTCCACATTCAAATTATCCAAATTAAATTACTTACTGTATCTGTTTGATCACCGCTCACAGCAAATCATTTAGATTTTGAGATTGGTTGGTTTTTTTTAATTTAACCGAGTTTTTCAGTTTTCTTACATGGACTTGTCTTTTCAGGGCATTCCACATATTTTCAGTGGCAAGGACTTCAGGCTTGATTTTAGCCATCCAAAAACAACTTTTGATGTGTTTTTATGGTCACTGTTATGTTGGAGGTTGGATGTTGTCCTGAATAATTATTACATAATCATCCTCCTCTGTTACTCCGTGAACTTAATGCTTCACTTTTCTTCCTCTGAACATACTTCTTGGCATTGTGACAACAAATATTTCTCTCTTTTTTTGTCCACGTGATCAGTAACAAAGTCAAGCTTTAAAGTGAGCCTGGGTAACTTTTGCTGAACGGTGGCGTCTTTAGCTATGAATGGCAATAAAATCAGCTAACTGGCTCAGTAATGTCAGTTACACAGAAATAACTATCTATAGATTGCTAACATTAGCCACAAGCTAATGGTCATACCAGACCAAGTAAGCTTGTATCTGCAAAGCCACAGAGTGTGCTGAACTGAGCAAGTGTGCATTTTTTTTGCTTATGAATTAGACTTTTATATTGTAAGAGGAATAATGTGGCAGTTTTCCAACATCCTCTAAATCATAGCAGGCCTGGTTTTGGCCTGATGTGACTCAGAGGCTCCAGGGAGGCCAATGTCAGACAGTCTTTGTTCGGTTCAGATGCAATGAAATTGTGTACAAATATTCATGATCCTCAGAGGATGGATCGTATTGATTTTGGTGATCCCTTGATTTTTCCTCCAGTGCCTTTTTTAACCAAATACCTGTTAAATTAATGAGCCTTGATTTTACTTTGTGTTCAGTGCTTATTAGGAAGTGTTAACATGGTGACAAGCTACACTAAAAGGTCATCAGCATTTTAGTATTAGTCATTATGAGCATGTTAGCATTCTGACATTAGCATTTAGCTCAAAGCAAAGCCTCACAGAGTCAATTGTATGACTGTAGTAATTTTTTAGAGTTCTTGGATGACATCTGATCATCTGGACCAATTGTCTCCCAGCAGAAAGTGACAGTTTTTTTTAAGGACCTTGGAAAAGAGACCACAGTAGTTTGTACTTTTAAACAACTGTTTGATGATTTCAGGCTCTGAAGTTCCCCAGAGATAGACCCAAGTGATATTTGATGATATATGCTTTCTAATATTTGTACTGAGCTCTGGGGACTCTCCCATTGTAATGTTTTTGGCTCAATCTAATTTATATTTATATTTCCCAGTCATTTAGTTCATAGAAAAAGAACAATTGGAGAAATTAAATTAATATTACCAAACTTCCATGATAGAAATCTCCCATACATACACAGCATATGTAAATGTTTGAGAGAGAAAATATATTTTACTGTGAACCAACTGTGATTTGTGTATTATCTACTGAATTGTGTTTTTCTGTCACTCAAGGTACTTCAACCATAAACTGTAATGGGGGAAGTAACATGCATCTGGGTGCAGTGAATGAAGAATATTCAGGTAAAGTAGATACAACATCAAGCACATCTTATTTGATTAAATAATACAAGAGAATTAATTGTGTTTAAATTGAAAGTGGTTTCATGTTTAATCTGGTAAATTTACTATCATGCCATACGCACTGTATACTGTTAATTAATGTTAAAATACAATTAGATATGTAGATATACAGTATATGGTGGATATGTTTAGCTTGCCCTCCTAATAATGCTCTCATGACGCTGCAGGGGATGTGGAGTTGGTGACTGGCATCACGGCAGGAAGTAATGTGAAGCTGGTGCCTCACTACTTCCCAGATCAGCTGCAGTTTCTGGAACTGAGCTTCACTCTTGGAGAGACCACCGCAATCGTTCGCACCAAGAAGCCGCTGGATGCAGATGCACATGTACTCGCATCTGTGAGTTTGGTCAACCCAGTCTCCTTAAAATTCTTTACTACTAATTTGCAATACAACACAATGTAATATGAGGTTTAAGCAATCTGCGTTACACAAATCAAGTCGGTATCCTACAAAGGTACAGTCTTTATTAGTAGCCCTACAACAGTAACATGCTGCTCAAACACCGATGCTTCAGTATAAATAATCTAATGATGTCACATATAATAATATATCAGTCAGAGGGACCAAACCACTACTTTTACTGCAATACTTTAACTACATCAAGCTCATAATACTTATGTACTTTTACTGTAGAAGCATTTTTCATGCAGGAGTTTTACTGTATATTTTTACTAAAGTAAAGGATGTGAATACTTCTTCCACCACTGCTTTAATTGTAATTAACTTGTCTTCAGTTTAAGTTTTGCACTATATCCTGTAAGTCTTCTCAGATCTAAAATCCACTGTGTTCTTGTCTTACAGAGAGACAGCACCTTGTATTATTCTATCATGTGTGACGGTGTAGTTAAGGTGGGTGAAATGCCAACGTTTCTGTAGAAAAGTTGCAGTATCCACTAACATTACAAAACTAAGTATTTCAAATGATATTTTTACCTTTACAGCACAACAACACTCGGACGCTGAAAATCAATGATATCAATGACAACTCTCCGATATTTACACAGAGGGTCTACAGTGAATCTGTCTCTGAAGTAAGTCACTGAAATCTATTCATAACACACTGTATGATACATTTCTATTGATGTGATAGGATGTTTTGCTCGATGTTCTCACCACAGAATGATGTATGTGCAGAGTTTTCAGAGTGGCTGTTTTCACAGTCATTTGCTGACAGAAGAAAGTTTCTCTGTGCTCATTGAAAATCCAGTTTCAAGGTGTCGGCCTATGAGCATCTATCTGAAAATACATTTTATAATGAAACTGTCACAATGAGTTACATTTCCATTCTACAAGGGTGGGATGGTCTGGAAATAATCATAAATAAACAATATTAGATTTAAGTATAAGGGTAATGTGAAACCATCTATTTGATCAAGTCTTGAGGCATCATTCAGGATTGTCTGCAGAAGATTAAGGGCAGATATACTCAGTGAGCAGAAAAGTGTGTTTAATAGTCAATATGAGATTAGATAAAGGCACGTATAAGCATCTCTAGTTATAGTTATATCAAATAATTATTAGTAGACTGATTTATTAACAAATGAAATACAGGTTCAAATACTGTGAAATAACTCTAGTACTCATAGCAGTTTATGAAACAGACCAGCTGCTTACATAACATTTGCAGAAGTGCAAGAGAAAGCGCACGGTCATAAATGATGGCAAGGCAAACAACCTTTAACAAACTATGGAAATTAGGGAGTTAATTCTAAGGTTAATGAATACCTACAGTTGTGTCATTCATGCACAAATTGAGGCAGGAGAGCAGGAATTAGCGCTGGCATGCACAACTCAACCTCTGGATTAATTAGCTAAGGGGGGCTGCAGCACTGGTAGGATTTCTGCTCCCATTGCCAGGAGGAAAAGCTTGAAACTGTTTGTGTCATTGTTCTTTGATCAGTTTACTAAAGACTAATGATAGTGTTAAGTTGAGTCAATTAAGTGTTGTCTTATGTTACCTCTGATTGGCTAACCAGACTACAAGATATGAACTTGCTTACCCAAAATGCTGCTGAAAGTATTTGACAAATATCTTAAACTGAGAGAGAAGATAAATGTTGTAACAAATGATGTCTTGTAGGAGCAACAGAATCTGCATCCATTCATTCATTTTTTCTCCTTTTAGATAGAACCTGTGGGCACCAGTGTTCTTCAAGTGACAGCGAAGGATGCAGACAGCACACCAGAATACAACAGAGTGACATATTCCTTTGTAATAAGATCTAACTACTTTACTTACTTACAATTCTGACTCTGAAGTTTTGTCATATTATTCTACCTTCAATATCTATTGCATTCTTGTCTGGAGGAAAAGAAACATTGTGATTACACTGTCAAAACCATCATGCTTACTAGGCCTTTCAATTTTATTTCATCTAAAGAGTAACTGAGCCTCAGCTGATAATCTTGTTTTTGTTGACCTCCACATTGCTGCAGTGATGTCAAGATTTACTCCAGGCTGTAGTCAGTACCATTGACTGTATGAAAAGATGGATGTCGTGACAGCTCCCCTAAAGTGAAGTCAAAACATCTCAATCGTCCCCTGGTGGCTGACTGCAGTATAGGTCATAAATCCTGCCCCCTCCATGTTAGCGGATGGGACATGAGCCAAACTAAAATATCAAAGTACACGTCAAATACATTTGGTTTCTGCCATTTTGTTTTTACATCAATGTTTTTATCACATTGATGTTTTTCCAAGTAGTGCAACAGAGACTGAGTTGAAATGGCCAACCAGATAGTGCAGTGAAGCTTTTCAGACTGGGGATAATTTACTTCCAAAACAATGTAATTAAGTTAAATTGTGATAAAAGTAGGTGAGTCACTATTGCCACTCTGGACTTCCATATTTTGAGTAACAATAACTTGCATGGAGATGTAATGGTAACTTTAGTATTGTCCATCTTTCACAAGGAGCCAGCTTCAGAAGACTTTGAGTTGACCAGCTCTGGAGTTTTTAAATTAAAGGGACGTTTGAACTACAATCTAGTTCAGAGGTACAGCTTTACTGTGAAGGCTGAGGTAAGTGTAACTGTAACACCCAACTGTCAACACATACAGTATGATTTACAGGGGAAAAATAAAGCAGGTGTGATTTATTAAACAGTGAATGTCATGAATAACTAACTGGTTTACTTTGTCTTTACCATGATTCCCTAAAGGATAAAGACGGGAAGTTTGACACAGCGACTGTGAATATTGACGTGCAGGACTTTGATAACTTGAACCCGTATTTCAACCACAACCTGTACCAAGCCTTTATTCCAGAGAGTCAGGTGAGCCTCTAAATGCTGCATATATCTCTCATGCAACATATTTCTCTCATGTCCATGTCCTGATGATATCTTTCACAGTGCAAACAAACCAACACATATTTGTCATCTGTATGATAACAAATGACTTCAGGGTGTTTGAAAACCCAGTGAATGATTTTAGTGCTCCATTGTGGTCACGAAAGTAAAAGGACAGGCTCACAATTTTTTAAAACAACAGTAAGGAGCCCAAATAAAGTGTAAAACATGTTTTTCTTGCCGTAATCATTCCTCCTGAATTTGAAATGCTGCTTTTGAATTTGATCTACAGAAGTTTTATATTAACTCCTTGTATCTAATATATTTCAGACTGGGCCTTTCCGGACCATTCAGCCAGAGGCGATAAAGGCTCAGGATGGAGACACTGGGATCAACATGACTTTAACTTACAGCATCACTGCAGGTAAATGACAGCAAGTAAAAGCATCAAATCCACTTCAAACTTTTCAGGTTCAAGGTTCAGTTTTATTGTCATTATACAATACAGAGTTGCACAATGAAATCCACACTATATGGAAAATGCTAATATATATATATATATATGTTCTGTGTTTGTTCAGTGTCACCAGACAAGTATCGGAGTAACTTCAACATTGACTCCAGCAGTGGGGTTCTGTCTGTGGTGACTGCCATTGACAGAGAGGAGATGAACAGCAGCGTGATCTCTGTCGACATCAAGGTACTGATAGTTTAATCTAAAACTGATACTACCTCTGATCAAAAACAATCATTCATGGAGGAAGATGTACCAAAACAAGATTCTGATATCATAATATACTGTTCAGCTCTTTATCTCTGGTTGGTTTTTAGAAATCAGCCCTCAACTGTTATTAAGCAAGAGAAGACCTGTATCAAACATAGTGAGCTAAGAGAGTAACTCACTCCTTCAATGGACTCTATTATTTCACGGTCAATACTGTTAAAATGGTTTGCTATTGGTCGATATTGTACAGTTCACCAAAAGTGTAACATGACCTGTGTGAATTTACTGTATTCTGCATGATCTGATTGCAACAATATCATTCAAATTAATTGAATTATGAGCAAGATTTCACTGCCAAAAATACCAACTCTCCCCTAATGCTTAAACACAATCTGGCTGTTTTATTTACAAATATTTCATTAGTTCATTAAACCTTTATTCACTCAACGTGATCCAATGACAGCAGTTTGCTGTCTTTTGCAATGGACCCCAAGTCCACAGGATGACTTAAAATGAATCTGGATATAAAAGGATGAAGATAGAATTGAGGACAGCTAAGACGGCGTTAAATAAATTAAAAGTAAGAGGTTAAATATGAAAGGTGACATGAAGTGAGACACAATTTTACAGAAGTAACACACAGATTATGTACAGTATAATCTTCAGCACTTACCATATGTAATATTTTCTTCCTCCTCTCAGGCAGCTCAGACAGATGACACTTTGAAGTCGGCTGTTGCTTCGGTGTCTGTTACTGTGGAGGACATCAACGACAACCCTCCAGAGTTTGACCAGTCTGATTACTCTGTAGAACTTCTGGAAAATTCTCCTGTTGATGCTGTTCTGTTTAAAGCCACCGTCACCGACAAGGACCAGGTAGATTATGCTTCAACAGTTACCCTCAGCAGTGTCATTTTCATCTTTACATGTAAACAGATTAATGGCATATGTGCACAAACCTAAATGTAATTTAATTTCATGTTCAGTCTCTTCTTATCTATTATTTCCTCTTTTCTCAGGGAGGCTTTGTGGGAACTCTGCGGATCCTTCCAGAATCTGCTCCTTTCTCTATCGGCTCTGATGGGACAGTTAAAGTGAAGAACTCCACTGCTCTGGACAGAGAGACTACCGAAACCATCACATTTCAGGTAATCTAGCAACCTAGTTGTCTATAAATTATAGTTCTGCCTTAGCTTTTATGTTTTGAGCAAATTAAATGCTGGTCAGAACTTTCAGTGCCACTGCAGAAAGTTAACCTTTCATTCTGGTGTCCCATGTTTGCATCCCATCTCTTATTTAGTCTAGTTTAGTAAGAAGTAGTCTGTCCCTCACACTTAAGTAAGTGGTTGCCCAACCTCACCTTAAGCATGCATATACATGGCCGTTATGCAGTTTGAATTGTCTCAGAGAAGTTCTTCTTTCATATAAGGGTTTTGTATTTTCAGGATTTGTTGATAAATGCCACTTTATGGAAGGTGATAGCTTTAGTTTCCTCAGTTGTTCGACCACACATTGCAAGACTGAATTACTAACAGTTTAATATATTTGGAACCAACTTACTCAGGAGGATATCTGAAAAGCCACAAATTAATGTCAGAGGTGCAGAACTTTTCATCACTAAAATTTTCAATTTTGTGGAATATTTACCAAGACTACAGGTGCAAATTAGTCCAGCCACAGCTCATCTGCTTTCTTTAAAGTACTGCTGAGAAAGACCTCTGTTTTGAATCGAGTTGTGTACAATATATTTGGGAAGAAATGGTGCACAAAAGAGTTTTTTGAGTTTATTAGTTGAAGAGAAGACATATGTTCATATATTGTTAAAGAGGAAGTTTATATGAGGATGTATTGGTTAAACAGCCAGATGTTGTCAGCTCAACAAAAAGATCCACAAAAGTATGAATTGGGAAAATTTCATGGGGGAGATTTTTGAAAAAAAATCAAAGTTCTTTGACTAGATTAATGCTTTAAACAGTTAAAATGTTTTTCTCCTGTTTAAGCTTCACAAAATTTGGGTGCAAGCCTTCGATGAAGTAAATAAGGACAAATGCAATTTCGCTGCTTAAAGAAGGTTCATGAATCCTTAGTAATGATCCCCGTCAGTGCCTTTCTCAGACACACTTGAACAGTATACTTGACTGCTGAGTTATAATTGTTATAATAATAGCAATAATAATTTATGTCAATTTTTTACAAAGGTAAAACAGTGATCTATCTTGACCTATTTACACTTTAAGTCTAACATAAAGGTTGTTCTTTTGTTAATTTGAAAGATTGAAGCAACAGAGAAAGACCCACCCAATGCAGTTGTTGGTGCCCAAGTCACTGTGACTCTCCTGGATGAGAATGACAACAGTCCTGCGTTCAGCAGCAGCAAGTACGAAGGAAAGGTGTTTGCAAATCAGACAGTGGGAATGTTGGTGGTCCAGGTGAGTAATTGAAAAAATTCTATTCAATATTACTCAAGCACATACTGAATGTGAGTAATCTAGTTAAATATTTCTGAATAAGGTTTAAAACATTTTTACAAGATCCATTATTTTATCTACCACAGTAGATTTTCACAATGGGCTTAGCTCATATTATTTTGATAACTTGAAACTCTTCATCAGCAGCAGCACAAATTAATCACGGAGTTCCTCAAGGTTCAATTCCAGGTCCCTTTGTGCTTTTTTCTTTTTGCAATAAATTACATGACTCATCTGTTTATGTAACCCTTAAACCTTTTTTTTTTTTTTTTACAACTTAATGAGTCATTCATTTTGTTACTAAATGCCATAGTTATCTCATAGTTCATTGATTAGTCTGATACGTGTCTGCTGGGTTCATCGTGTTATTGTTAAAACCCTACTTCTGCCCCATTCTTTATTGTAATCAAGATTCATTCATCATTATTTTGCTCATGTTGACAACTTCTGTACCTATATACATATATTACATTTGACATTTTTTGTCAAATGAAATAAATGTCATTTTGTTGTTAAGATGATGATTTGTATGTAACTCAAAGGTGAAGGCAGAGGATCCAGATTATGGCAAAAACAGACAAATCAAATATTCTATTAACTTTGGGAACGATGATGGCTACTTCTCAATTGATGAAGACACGGGAGAGATCTCGCTGGCTAAAACCATCCCACTGGATGAAAACAGGATTCTGGACTTCCCACTCTACATAACAGCCACAGATGGTAGATCTGAACAGTATCCAGCACTACCTATTGCTTGCCAGAGCTAATTATTCTGTCAAATTCAATAATCGCTTTTATTCTATATCCATTTTTTCATGAATGTGATGATTTGCCTGGTAAAATAAAGAAGAAAAATCAGCACTAAATCACAACTTTTTAAGCTTCAATCATGATTCATGGCAACATTAATCGAATCCTACAGCCAATATCAATAATTTTCAATTAATTAGGGGCAGAATATTGTTCTTCTTTGCTCTTTCTGGGCTGAAACTTTCAATGGCTGCACTTCAGTCAGTGATGTCAAGTCAAGCTCTTCACCTTTGGAAGTATTGCATGTCTTGGTATCAACAAATTGTTATCACACCCATATATAGATACTGGATCTTTATCACAGACACATACCTTTATTCACTCCAACTCTCTACCATACTTAATTGCGGCTTCCAAAAAGGCTTTTTTACATTTGCATTTTTATCCCTGTATAACCTAAACACTGTACCATAGAAAACTTTACGTCATAATTTGACCTTAGTGATTCATTCAGACCTTACATTAAATCTGTGGTTAACATCTTAAGAATGCTCATAATCATTAATAAAGTAATTAAACCAACATTCCTTTGCTAGTAATCTTGTCCATAAAGAGTAAAGTCCATGGCTAAGAGAACTCTAAAGGTCCTAGGTTCGTATCCACGATCAACATCTGGAAACCCCCTTTTCTGGAATCAGACAGGCCTGCATCAGTCAGTTTTTGTAGATTTCCAAAGTAGACAATCAAACAATCACCACCACTTAAAACAGTGACTGGTCTGTTTGCAGAGGTGTGGAAGTCTCATTACTACTTCTGTCACTTCTTGTGTGTGCAACCAAGTGCTAAATCATTAATCCTTCGGAGGCTGGATTGTTCGAAAACGTGAGTTGTTATCATCATATTTATGATTCATTGAATTAAGACGATAAGGAGATAAAAAACCCTGGAAAGAGATCACACAGCAGGTGAGGCAATGTGGCAATTCAGACCATGCCCTTAGAAGGGCATGATCTGAATTGGTCAATTGGTCAAATAACAAGTTGTACAAACGTTTTTTTTTTGTTGTTGTTGTTTTTTAAAAAAAAAAGGTAACTGCAACTACATGATTGTGATTTACTGGCATGACAACAGTCCCAGTTGCTCACTGTGACCTCGTCCACTTTGAAATCATACCTAAACCCCACGAGCCAATCACACAGCTTATTTCAACATTTAATCAGTCTGTGTTCAAATGCTATCATGATGCAACTCCACCCACAAAGCAGAAGATAGAAAAGATTTGTCACACTCAATATTATAAGTCATTATGATATTCTTCTGCACCTCTAGGTGGCACCATACCACGCTCCTCCTCAGTACAGGTGAACATTCGTGCTCCTGGTGACTCCAAACCTCAGTTTTTACAAAAATCTTTCCATGGCACTGTAGAAGAAGAGCAGGATCCAGGAGTTATGATCGTCAAGGTAAGACAGAGATGTTTTAAATTCAAAAGCTGATTCTGAAAGACGAGTGATTCAGATTCTCCTTATCCATCTTACATCAGATGGTAATTAGTGAAATGATTTTTACATCCTGCTCATCTGTATGTATTCAGGTTAAGTTCCGCGCAACCCCTGCTGAGGCTCCTGTGACTCTCCAAGTCGACACTGAGGCCGACAAGTTCGCTATATCACCCACTGGTGAATTCACCACCAAATTGAAGCTCGACTACGATGAAGCCCCGCACAACTACTCTGTGCAGATCTCCATCTCTGACGGCACCAACTCAGACACTGCTACTGTGGAGATTAAAGTTACTGACATCAATGATAACAGTCCTGTTTTTGCCGACAATTCTATCACTGCATCGGTCCCAGAAGATGCAGAAGTAGGATCCAATGTTACTGGAGTTCCAGCTACAGACAAAGACAGCAGCTTCAACAAAGAGATCAGATACTATCTGAGAGGAGGAGAGGGGAAGTTCTCCATTGATCCCATGTCTGGGATGGTGAGTGTGGCTAGTGAACTTGACAGGGAGACCACAGCTGAGTACAACCTGGAGGTGATGGCTGAAGACCAGGGTCGACCAGCCAGGACATCCACAGCCACCCTGCTGGTTCAAGTGTCCGACATCAACGATAACGTCCCAAAGTTCTCAGAGGCAGAATACAAGGTTGAAGTCTTGGAAACTGAGTCAGTGGGTACAAGCGTGCTCAGCTTATCAGCTGTAGACCCTGATGAAGGCACAAATGGGAGCATTACTTACAGCATTTTCCAGCAAAGCCCCTCATCAGACCCTGCTGTCTTCGAGTTGGACTCTTCCAGTGGGACTCTGCGTCTGGTCCAGCCTCTAGACTACAGTGAGGTGAAGGTGTACAGTCTGAAAGTTCAGGCCTCTGACGGGGGAACTCCCTCTCTGGTTGGGAATGGCTCTGTGGTGGTGAAGGTGAAGGATGTGAACAACAATCCACCTGAGTTCAGTAAGGAAAGCTATGACGCAGCCGTCTCTGAGAACCTGGCCAGCGGTGCATCCATCCTGACCCTGGAAGTCACTGACAAGGATGAGGTGAGTTACATTACCTGGTTCCATTGTGAAAAACAATTTGGTATTTACCTGTATAAGAGCAGATTTTATTTGTATTGCCCAATATCAAAAATTCTGCACAGCAATACAACATCCTCTGTCCTCAGACCATAGACTGTAAAAAATAATGGACATAGCCACCATGATGTCTCCCAGTGGTTTGGGGACTCCTGTTTTGAAGCCTCAAGTTTGCATTTTGATCATTGCCATCTTGGATTTTTGGAGCCATACTTGGACAAGAGTGTGGAACTGACCCTAACACTAGCTGCTAACTGCTAGCTTGGCTAGCACGGTGCATTTACAGTCTATGGTTAACTGTGATAATGCTAATGCTAATTGTCATCAGTGAAAAGCAGGCTTAAAGTTACCATTAACTTTCACAAACTGAAAACGTTACCTAACCAGTGCTGTTGCCATGGTAGTGACCTGCCGGTGATGGCACCCACCTGTCACTCAAAGTGGCCATACCCTTAATTATGCATAACTTTAAGCCTTAACAAAATTTAAACAGGTGAGTTATATAAAAAATTCAACCCTGTACAGTTGTCATGAATAGAGAAATAAGCAATAGCTACCAAAAACCATTTTTTGTACCAAGCTGTTGTAATGTGTTAAATTGGGCATTTTATCATGGGGGACCATGGGGATTGACTGGCTTTTGGAGCAAGTGGCCATTCAAGGAAATGCAGTTTGAAGAAGAAACTTGAAGAAATAAAATGGAAGAAACATCAGGAAGAACAACAGAGGAGGGTTCCTTCTCCCAGAGCAGACAGATGTGCAATAGAGGCACATGTACAGAAAAGACAAATTACAGTGATTACAATGTGCTGAAGAGGACGCTGAGCAGCTTCCAGTTGCCACCAGAACAGAATAGCACCTGAGTCATGTGACCTCCATCACTATGGAGACCTGGCATCATGTTATTCACAAGCTTCATACATGAGCTATAAACAAAAAAGGGAGCCGCTCATAAAAACAATGCTCCATAGTACTACCAGTGGTCAAACACACCACAGCATACCTTCATTTTTGGTGTTACTAATGTTATGGGCTATTACTTGAGGAATGTACTGCTCCAATTATGTTTTTTACAGTTCATTCATCAGGAGATGAGAAGCCTGTATTACTATCAACAAGTATCGAAAAGATCTCATTTCTCATTTTCACTGCAGCTGAAGAGAGTAAAAATATTGCAAAACAAATATACAACTCCAAATTATTGATGCATTTCACACAGAACTGCTACAGACGACCGGATGTGTTTGTTGAGCTGTGTTCCAGTAAATTGCAGCTCTTTTCTTTTAAAGATTTGCTTGGGATCAAAACAGCACAGATGAGTCAAGTTTTAATGTCTTAGAGTTTGGACTTTTGCCTTTATTGTTTTATGATCATGGTGATTTATTGGAACTATCACTGTAATTTACCTGATCATACTTTTTTCTGATAAGTATTTACAACTACAGTATTTCAGTGCTGATGATTACCTTTGACTGTGCTGTCAGCTGAGGTATCTAACATACCTCCTCCTCCTCTTCGTCTTCTTCTTCTACAGGGTGGATTCTCCAATGGTTACTTCCTCTATACCAATGATACCTTTGACATCAATAAACAAGGTGTGGTCTCCCTGAGAAAAGATGTCACCTTGGACAGAGAGACAAAGGATAGCTATGTATTACAGGTAAAACCACTATTTTCCACAACAGGATTACATTTTTATTTCCTGGTTTTTGTCTGCTTCAGTGAAGAGGGCTTCTAGGGCTCATCAGAATCAAACCTCTGATACATACACACGTCTTTCTACTTCTCACTTCATATTTTTATATTTCATATAATTTCATTTATTATATATATTCACAGTTTCAGAAAAAGAAGTCATTCATACACAGAATGCGGTTCAATTTTATTGTACACCTTGTACTTGTATTGCCAACCTTTATCCTATTGTTTCATAATGCCTTTATTTTTTGGTGTAAACATAGTCTTTACTGTACACCGTTTTCTTCTTAGGATGATGAAGTCATGACCTGCCCTACTCTGCCTCTGATTGGCTAGTACTCATTGCCTTCATTGGTTGGGTTGGTTAGGTTTAGGCATGAGGATTGAGATTGGTCAAAGTCAGGGTAAAGATATCAGGGTAAACCAATCAGAGGCAAAGTACGGTGGGCCATGACTTCACCATCCTAAGAAGAAGAAATATTGAGGAAATATTGCTTTATGTACATAAAGCCAAAATCTATGCAGTTATTTTTGTTTCATAAATATTTTTCCCTATATGTTTAATTATGTTAAACATTTCTTTGCAAATTGAAAGAAAAAAGAAAATCACATATGAAAAAGACGTACAGTATATGTGTGAATCATATACGTAAATATACTGCATATGTGTTAAGTTAAAGTTATTTCTTACAGGAAAAATACAGTTGTGAATTTCAATCTCAGTTTTACAGCATTATGATGCTGCTTCCATGACAAATAAAGTTTGCTCAGTTTGTTAATATGAAGATAAAACTTTCCCTTTATATCAAGAAAATTACATTTTAATGAAAAAGAATTGTAGTTACTTTCTTTTAGGGCTAACACATGAAATTCTGCTTACTAAGCAACCTAGATTGGTTTTCTTGAACATGAGGACCCTTCTCATCTAAATGAAAGAAGTTTTTTTGTTAAAACAAAGAAAATTTCTCATTATAACGAAAAAACATAAAATCATATTTTTTTCCTAAGGATGGAAAACATATGTGGTAAAGCTTTTTTCATTTTGTAAGATTAAGAAATATTTGTGAATTTAATTTTAACATGTTAAATATTTGATCATTAAAACACATTTTAAAACATTTATTTTATAATCAAAATACAAAACTGTTCTTGAATTTTATTTTGTGTTTGTGTTGTGACAAAAATAATCCTGTAAAAAAGGTATAATCTGTAAAAAATCTAACTTTTTGTTTTATGAAAGAAACACAACTGAATGAAACAGACAGTGACATCCAAAGCAGTTAAATTCATGTGTATTTGCTCAGCTGAGTTCATATATTTCTGTGTCTGTATTGAGGTTGTGGCGGTGGATCATGTCACAGACGGTCTGAGTGCCACAGCTCAGCTTAACATCACTGTCCTGGACTACAACGACAACACCCCGCAGTTCCCAGATATCCCAGATCCCCTGCACATCCTCGAGGGCGACTACTCAGAAGAAACCCCAGGAGAGGTGTTCATTATCCAGCCCACAGATGCTGACCTCGGCCCCAACGGAGAGGTCTCCCTCACCCTCGCCTCCCGTAACTCTCTCTTCAAATTCAGAGAGGTGAAGCCCGGAGAGGATTGTGGGAATGTTTTTCAGCCTGTGCTGCATCAGTGCTCAGACTCTGAGATTGTATTTTTGTTTTGCAGGACGGGATGTTGCTGGCTGTTGGCGCTCTGGATCGGGAGAGCAAGGAAACTTACGATCTGCTTATTAGAGCATCAGACAAAGGCAGCCCGCAGAGAGAGGTACGAAATAAAAAATGTCAAACAAATGTTCAACTTTTGACTTAATTATGCATAGGTGATATTGTTTTCATGGCAAGATACAAAGATACAATTTGGTAGTACAACAAATAGATTTTTTACAAAACATACTATCACTGAAAATAAACACAGTAATTTTACTGTAAAATAAGTTACTTTAAGTTACTTGTCAATTGCTGCCATTAAAAATCACAGTAACGTTTTTACAGTGTGTGGAAAAGAAATTAAAGAAATGCATGTTGAAAGTATTAATTTATTTTGGCATTTTGCACTTGAGTAGCTGATGAAGTGATGAAGTCCACCTTTTGATTACACCCAAAATTAAAGCAACCATTTGTTGATCAAAGATGAATTTGAATTAAATACAACACTTTTTAAAATTTGAATTAAGTGTAAAAAATTATGTTATTGTTAAGTCACAAATAGGAAAATTGAACTGATAAGCAACAATTTAGATAGTTTCATCAGTTTGGATCATCTTTTCAATTTTTTACGCTCTTTTATAGGACTTTTAGACTACAATGTAGTGATAAATGTACTACACAGATTTAATTTGATTTAATATAATATAAGATTTAAATCACTTCAGGGTCCTAATGAGTAAAGGTCAACATAATGGAAAGAAATGAGCTGTTTTCTGTCATTCTACGCTCACTGAGCACATTATTAGGAACACCTGTGCAATCTCATGTCTCCCTGCCTTCATGTATGATAACAGGGTGGACAAAATAGTACCAGTTTTAGATATAATGCACTGCAGTGCACCATCACCACCCACTATGATCTCAATAATAAACATAAAGTTGAATTATCACCTTTCTGACAATGTATAAGCTTTGTATTTCACTGTAAACCTTTGAAACATTAATTGTGTTAAAGATTGAAAATTTATACTCAACAGAATATAAATACATGACATGAAGGGCAGTAAATCTTTAACACAATTAACTTTTCAAAGGTTTACAGTGAAATATATTGACTGTAATAAACTAATGTATATACATAACCTCAGCAAGCACTTTGCCATCTAATGCAATCCGGTACAACAGATCTGCCATAAATTCTATTTTTACAAAGCTTATACATTTTCAGTTTTTGTTGACATTGTCCGAAAGGTGTTAATTCTACTTTATGTTGGGTGGTGATGGTGCACTGCAGTGCATTATATTGAAAATTGGTACTATTTTGTCCACCCTGTTATCATATATGACGACACTTTATAGGGAGACATTAGACTGCACAGGTGTTCCTAATAAAGTGCTCAGTGAGTGTAGAATAATGGAAAACAGCTAATTTATTTCCATCATGTTGACCTTTACTGTTGACCCTGAAGTGACTTAAATCTTATATTAAATCAAATTAAATCTGTGTAGCACATTCATCACTACACTGTAGTCTAAAGTCCTATAATTAAAACTAAAAACAGAAGAACATAAAAATTGAGAAGTAAATAAAAGATAAGAGAAGAAGAGTAACAAGATCCAAGCTGATCAAACTATCTAAATCGTCAGTTCATGTAATGCTCAGTTCAATTTTCCACATAAAAAAATGAATAATAAAACATTTTAAAGTTTTTAAAATTGTTTTTTTCGTTCATCAGATCAATGCACAATTAAGAATTTTGAGTTGTCAGTATTGATAGAACTTTGGGTAGTAAAATGTAAAATTTAAAAATAGAAAATCAGAGTGGTTGTTTATTAAATTGTACCTTTTGCCTCAGAACATCACCACCATCCGGGTGAGCCTCACTGACATCAATGACAACAAGCCGGAGTTCAGCTCCAGCGGCTACGTCAGCAGCATCCTGGTGAAAGACGCCGAGGAAGGGAAGGTGCTGCTGACGCTCTCCGCCACCGACAAAGACGCTAGGAACAACTCTCTCATCAGCTACAGGTCAGCCCAGATTCTGGTGCCAATATTTACACATTCAAAACATGATATTGGAATAAATACGAGCTCATGATCTTGTTGAATCACTGAATGCTGTTACAAACTATTTCTGAAGAAATTACCATTTATCAGTTTATCAGTAGCTGGCTGCCACATTGTCTGACTGTAATTAAACTGCACTTTATGCAAAAATCTGATCACATGACAACATAAAATTGCAACAAACTGTTTATTCCTTTTTAAAATTTTAAAACCTTTTAAAGTCATGCACTTGCGGTTTACAGTAAAATGAATAGTATATTTGTGTGAATTCCCAGAAGTGATGGAAGACATATTAAGATCCTTTACTTAAGTAAAAGATCAAATACAGAAATGTAAAGATACTCCATACTAAAAGTCCTGCATGAAAAATCCTACGACAGTAAAAGTACATAAGTATAATCAGCTTGATATAGTTAAAGTTTTCAGTAACAGTAGTAGTTTGGTCCCTCTGACTGATATGTTATTATATATGACATCAGTATATATGACATCATTAGTCTAGCTGTCAGCATTTCCTGCAGAAAATGCTGACAGCTGAAATAACTTGCAAAGCATTGCTGCAAATACAACACGTGTTCAGCATAACTATCTTTACAACTTTGCAGTTACTTTAGTTACTATGGTATATGACATTTATGAGATATGGCAGTTAATAAATAGTATATTAGGGTGGGGCATGCCATGATCCAGTATGTTGTGCAGTTTCGTTTGGAGAACTTGTATACCAAGTTTCATTTTATTAAAGACAACAGAAATGCATGAATATCATGTTATAAGGTTACTGTACTGCGGGTAGAATTATATTAAATGTTACATACTTGTGCCGTGTGGCTTTATGTACAACTTTCCTACATTTGGTTACAATCCAATATAGCATTGAAGACTTTTTTCCTGTTAAAGGTATCATCCACACCTTCAAAAATTTGGCAACCAATTACAGACAAACAGTAAGTGATACCAAGAAATTAACTCGTACTTTTGTCCGGCGTCATCTAAATATGATCTTTACCAAGTTTGGTGAAGATCAGATAAAATATATACCAACAGAAGCAAAAATCCTTGTGTTTCCCCACAGCTGCCTTGTGTCATAAATAAACCTTTGAGGAACAATAGTGTGAATGTTTGTCAGCATGATTTAACATTAAGAACATTGAGGGCACGCAATCTGTTTTCAGTTTTTAGACTTTTTCTCTAATCTATTATTTTTGCTGAAATGTGACGTTTCTGAGGGTCTTATCAGTCTGCAGCAGCTGCTCCTCTGAGTCCTGCAGGTTGTTGTTATTCAAGATCAACCTGCTGAGATCTACCTTCTACTCACTGTTACTGTTTACAAGAGGAAAGAAGAAGAAACAAAGTTCTGATATCTTTGATTTTTGCTGAAATATTGGATTATTTGAACATTTATTGAAATGAAAGCATGTGAGAAGTTTAGAGGGAAAAATCACTATTTGGTGGAGCTGTTAACAACTCATAGACATGTGAAATGTGACCCTGACTACACACTGCTTTTTGTAAGACGTCAAAAGACAAAAAGGTTGGAAACCACTGGTTTCATCTTCATCTCAAAAGCATGTTTAATGTTAAATGTTGGTGTTTTTCGTTCTCTACTTTTGTAGCTTCTGTGAAGAAGGCTCTCCATATTTGGCCTTAAACAGTGAGACCGGGGAAGTGTCCTTGACCGCTGACGTTGCTAATGTCACAGAAGACACCACAGTAATGCTGACAGCCATGGCTAAAGACCACGGCCAGCCTCCTCTGAACTCCACAGGTCAGTCTGACAGCATTGTCTTCCATGACACAGTTGTAGTTTATCAACGCAGGTTGCTAGATGAGTGTTTTCTGTAAATACTGTATATATGTTGTGATATTTCCTCGCAGCCCGTGTTGCGGTGAATCTGAGGACCGTCAGTCTGGTGGAGGGTGTCGCCTTCCTGAGCTCCTCCTACAACTTCAGCCTACCTGAGAACCAACCGGCTGGAGTGACGGTGGGGAAGGTCTGGGCCTCGTCAGGGAGCGAACTGTACGACGTCGCCTACACTCTGAAAACACACACTGATGTGTTCTCCCTCAACGCCAGCGGAGCCATCCTGACCAAAACAGAGCTGGACAAGGAAAAGCAGGAGTGGTACATCCTGGATGTGGAGGCAGTGGACACGAGGTCACCGCCTACAACAGCCGTAGCAATGGTACGACCTGTTCTGTCTCAGCTTATTTACATCCAACAGACACTTTGTCCTCATTTATACATGTTATTAACATGTGACGTGTACTGTATTAATAAAAACTCTTATCTTTATTGTACCTAAATGTAATCTGATCTCAAATTAACTAGGCGTGTCTGACAAACTTGATGTAAACTAGGTCAAGAAAAGCAATGCTGTGGATGAGAATTATTCAGCTTTTGCAAGGGAAGACAAAGCTAGGAGTTAGGTGACCTTTCAACTGGCTGGGTCAGGTTTCATCTTGAAGTGGACATATTCTGTACATTTCCAGACTCTATATTTATATTCTGGGACTTTATGCCCTCAGTTCAGCCTCTGTCTGAAACAGGCCGTTTTAGCTCCTGTCTCTTTCGGGCCCGCCTCCCGATAAGCCCGCTCTGTTCTGATTGGCCAGCTTCAGGAAGCTTCCTTCGGCTCCGGAGGCTTCATAAACAGACTATAGTAGCAGGATTTCACTTCTTTTCCTCCTTCTTTACATGAACTTCTCAAAAACACCCGTACATGTCAGAGGTGAATCAATCTGAAGATGAGAATGGACGACGTGAACAACCTCAGCGACAAAGATGTATGATGACCACGACGTCGTCTCATTAGCAAAGTAGATCAAATATTGCAAATGAAGCATCTGGGCTGCTAAAACCTGGAGTTTGTCTTTCAGGCAGCATTTCTTCATACATTCACCTCATTTTTGGGAACTTTGACCAGGTTTGAAAATGCAGAATGTGTCCAGACTGCATTAACATCAGCTGAGATCTGATACCCAGATTGACATCAATAAAATTATAATTATATAATATTAATTAAGGGTTCTCATGTTGTTAATAAATTGAGGGCAGTCTCCCTGATGAACTAAAAAGTTGAAAAGACAAAGCAAGTTTGACGCCGGAGATCTTTCTTATTGTGGTTTATTATTATCTATAAATCAGTAAATGGTTTATTAACCTTTGCTTATAAACCCTTTACAAAGAGTGATTTATTAGGAAGTGGCAGTTTATTAGAATAAAACAGGACTGTAAACATAAGCGTTGTGCTGAACTGAACCTACTTTTTCTTTCCGTCTGTCTTTCAGGTCAGGATTCAGGTGGAGGACGTGAACGAGGCGCCACAGTTTCTCTCTGAGGGTTACAGTGCCTCCATCTTCAGCATCGCCCCGTATAAAACCTCCGTCATCCACGTCAAGGTGAACACACCCAGCTACAGTTTCCATCTATGGGAAAATATCAATATAGTTTTGAGAAACACCTGCCAGTCATAAACCCCACAGTGATAAGCAAGAGATAAGGTCAGAGGCAGCATTCACAGTATCTCCTCTGTGTTATGTAACAGCACAGTTACTGTAAAGAGTGATTATCAGGAGATTTGTACTTTGAACTGAAACTCACAGAGCGAGTCGTTCACAGTGTGAGTGACGTAGTTAATGAACAATAAGCAGCAGATCTGGAGGGAACAGATCGTTTCTATTACAGTCAATGTTACCTGAACAGTCACTGGAACATTTCAAACACTTCTCAGGACATAAAGTCACATGGCAGCAACTGAAAACATGACAAATGACAAATGTTAAATACTGTGTCGAGTCTCCTCCATCACTGCATCGCGGACGTTGGGTACATGTTGTATTTGGAGACATTTAAAATACAAGCTGATGAAAGCTGCGAAACACAAATAAAATATATTTTTGTATTATTTAAGTCACCTTGGGGCCAATAAACACCTATCTGCTTACAACTACATTATAGTGTGTTATAGAACATTTATTAGATATTTGATACTACTTATAAATGCTACATTATGGGGACTTTAAGTTTAACCAAATGGTTCATTTAGTGTGATTTTTATCCCTGTAAACAGACTGGTTGGTTGGATGAAAGTAAAAGTAGCAGAGATTTTTTTTTCCCTTCAATAAACAAAGCTGGACTACAGAAACTGAAAGATAAAGAAAATTAAAACAGATGGTTGATGAAAACTTCAGTTGTGGTCAGCTTTTTTTTTTTTATCAGATTAATGGATTTAAGTCATTTTGGATGATGGAACTGAACATTATTTCACTTTTTTATTTTGAAGCAGCAGATTATTTAAAGAGTTTGACAAACGTTTCCAGATAACCTTCATCTCATCCTCCTCTCTTCCCCTCCAGGCGTCAGACTCTGACGTCGGTGATGAGGGTCAGCTGGTCTACAGTCTGTCAGCAGAGAGTCCTTATTTCGACGTGGAGGCGTCCTCAGGTCTGGTGTTTGTGGTGTCGGCGGTGGAACTGGCTGGAGAGACGGCTGAAGTGGAGGTGATGGTCACAGACCCCAAAGGACTTAACGCTACGGTCATGGTGGAGGTGAGTGACAAGGAGCCACCAAACTATTTAGAGTGACAACAGTCATCAGCCAACAGCAAAAATAAAGATAAATAAATTATATATATATATATATATATATATATATATATATATATATATATATATATATATATATATATATATATATATATATATTCTGATATTCTGATCACCATTCTCATTTATAGAATGAGAATGGTGATCAGACATTTTATAGACATTTTATAGACCAAATAACTAATCGATTAATCAAGAAAATAATCAACAGATGAATCAATAATGAAAATAATGGATAGTTGCAGCTCTAGTCACAAAGCACTTCATAGTCGGGTCTACATTGTCATGTGTTATATTCCAGTTTAGGGCTGCAACTAACCATTATTGGTTTATCTGTTGATTATTTTCTTGGATAATCCAGAAAAATGTCTTAAAAAGGTGAAAAATGTCAATCACTGTTTCCCAAAAAGCCAAAGATGTAACTTCAAATATCTTGTTTTATCTAACAACCCAAAGATATTCAATCACAAAGGACTAAAGAAACCAGAAAATATTCATATTTAAGAAGCTGGAATCAGAGAATTTGAATAATAATGTGTCTCTGATGTTTTTAACACAAAATAAATATAATTATAACTTTAAAATCCTTCAAAATGGCATCTATTCCTTCTCCCTCATTAAAAATTCCAAATTTTAGAATATGCAAATATATTTAATATCTAAAGTCTTCCTGTTGGACACAAGATGTCACTTCACTGAACGAAGAGAAAATTTTCAGTGGATGAAAACAAGAAACATGAAGAGAAACATGTTTTTGAGTAAAGGGAAACTTTAAAAAATAACTCAAAATGATTAATCAATTATCAAAATAGTTGGTGATTAAATTTCTGGCAACTGATTAGTTGACCAATCATTGCAACTCTAGTCCAGTTGTTGGTTTCATGTTGAATTTGCAGTGTTTTCCTGCAATAAAGTATCTTATTAGATTATCATGGCAGGATTGTGCATTTAGTCCAATAAAGAATTGTTTAGTAATATGAGTGAAATGAAATAAATAAATGTACCAAACATGGCGCTCCTCTGCCCCCAGGTGGAGGTTCGGGGAAGTGCGAGCAGCAGTGACGTGGTGACCATCTCCCTCAACCAACCTGCCAACATTGTGGAGAAAAAAGTTCCACAGTTGGAGAAGTAAGAGTTTATAGCTGACGACTGAGATTGGTTGAAGATTTATTCTTCCATCTTTTTGTTGTTTTAATCCAGTTGTTTGTTTTTCTGTCTCTCAGGTCTTTAGGGAAAGCTCTGGGCTGGACTGTGACAATCATCAGTGTGTCCAGCTCTAACGGAGGAGCACCTGAGTCCAGAGCGCTGAGAGCAGATATGGAGACTCTGGTCAGCTTCATCGCTGTGGATGGAGACAAGGCCGTTTCCTATGAGGAAATCACAGAGTAAGAGTTTGATGTGTGAACGTGGTCTCTCTCTCTCTCTCTGGTTGATGTCTTCAAATAGCTGCTGACTGCTGATTTTTCTAGATAATGTCCCTGATAAATGATTAAATGTTTGATTATCATAGTTGTCAGTATTAGTTATATTATGTCTGTCAGATTGCAGTTTGGATCTGTAAATTATAGAAAAAGCTCCTTTTACAGCATAAATAAATGATTAAAATATTTGATTGATTATCAAAGTTGTTGTTTATTAATCAGCTAGTTTTCTCAGAGTTAGTTGCTGACACTTTGTTACTCTGTTTTTGAATCTGTAAATTATAGTAACAGCTCCTTTTACAGCACAAATTTTATGGAGATTATTCCCTATCTTTATTCAAGAGCGTAGTATATAAATTTGAGAGAAAACTTTATTGATTTTACGTTCAAATTTTGTAATTCGTCCCTCAAAACCCTCCCCTTGCACTCAAACAGCCTCTGCTTGCACTCAGATTTGCTCCGCTTGTGCTCAAACTGTGTGTTCGCACTACAATGTTGCTCGCGCTCAAACTTCAACTCTTCTCCTCGCACTCAGGTTTCTTCTGCGCGCTCACTAAGTTTCTGCTCACGGATTTCTCCACTGCGCTCGGATTTTTTTGTGTAGCAACAAGCATAGCAAACACCCTATCAGAATCATCCAATGAATAGAAGGCCTGGTTTTGGGTTGACCAATGAAATGGAGCCTGCCTCTTTGCATTAGTCAAAGTCAGTGTGTGCGAGGAGAAAAGTTGAAGTTTGAGCGCGAGCAACATTGTATCCGAGTGCGAGCACACAGTTTGAGCACAAGCGGAGCAAATCTGAGCGCAAGCAGAGGCTGTTTGAGTGCAAGGGGAGGGTTTTGAGGGACGAATTACAAAATTTGAACGTAAAATCAATAAAGTTTACTCTCGAATTTATATACTATGCTCTTGAATAAAGATAGGGAATAATCTCCATAAAATTTAACCATTGAATCAACCAAAAAAGTTAATTTTCAGTTATAATTTAGTGTCTGTTTTTCCAACAAAATAATTAACAGTAATAATTTGTGTGCACAGTGCAGGGCAGGTTTCAGGTTTCAGTTGTTTAATTTACACCATGTTCTGATCACTATGTTTGATTTGACAGGAAGCTGCAGAGTGAATCAGCTGCGTTGAAGGCGGAGCTTGTCAAAGTGTTTGGAGAAAGTGTTCAGTTCGATGTGCTGGGGAGGCCCCAAAGCGGCGATGATGGCTCTGACCAGGCTGTGGTCATCGCTCTGGGTGTCCTGTTGGGCCTGAGCATGCTGGGATTGATTGTTACTGTTACCTTGATCATCAGGTGAGATGAGAGACTGTAAACACCAAACGTCAGGTCGCTGTGTGTGTGGTTCAAAACCTGCAAACCTTCAAAGTATTTTTCTTGTTTTTCCAAATTCCACAAGTCAAGGGTGTACGGAAGATCAATGAGGACAAATAAAGATATTCCTATGATTAGAGCTGTGAGTAATGTAAATTTAAAAAATTGAGGAAATGTATTTTTAAAATGGCCAGTTAAGCCTGTATTTCTCAAAATGTCATAAAAATATAAGAAAAATCTCACAACCGTAAAACTAATTTAAATATTCAGTTTATAAAACTTCTTACATGAGAGGCTTGAACAAATATTTTTGATCAATTACTCACAAAATAATTTTAAAAAAAGGTTTAATTTCTGCATTTCAACCATCAGCTTATCAACACTTTGTTTCAGCATGATTCGATATTAATCTGAGTCTACTGAAAAATGTTGAAAATCTGAATTTTTATGCAAATCATTTAGGTTGCTGTGCCCCAAAATCACTTCCTGTTCCACTTACAGAGCACTATATGTTCATTTTCTGCCATTTCATTTGAAATGGCTAATTTTTAAATGTAAAATTAATGTACTTTTCTACATAAATCGAACAAAAAAAAGTAATTTTCAAAGTATGAACACTACTTGTTCATCCTGAAATGCTTGGCCTGTAATTTACAGTCACACCACATCGTTCATTAAAGTGTCCAGAATCAATATACTGCTTTATATTGGTGAGCTGTTTCCTGTTTGTCATGTAAACGATGAACGAAAGAGCAACTTTTACAATTTTTTATTCATAATTCAGATTTTTGTTTTCAGAATTTAGATTCTGTTCTTTCTATGTTCATGAGGATAGTTTTAAGTAGGTGTATCTTATGCATGATGTATTATTATTATTATTATTATTATTTATTTATTTATTTAATTTTATTTATTTAGTTTTGTAAAATAACAGAAAGTAAGCAGGAAAAAAATCGAATCAATCACAAAAATAAACCTCAGCAGTTTGTAAGTAATTACATCAGTTAGCAGATCATAAAATATTTATGATTTTTCTATTTACAAATATAAACGGGGAATAAAATGATCTAACAAATAAACTTGTTTTTATTATTCTACCCTCGTAATTCAGGACAAATTGTGTTCATGAAAGATACTATAAAATAAAATACTATTGTACAAAAGTAATAATCTTGTCTATAAAATGTCAGAAAATATTGGAAATGCTTCTTAAATATCTTGTTTTACATTTAAATCCCAAAATGATCGATTTATTATCACATAAGACCAAGAAAAGCAGTAAAACCTCAGATGTGAGAAGCTGGATTTTAGGAAATATTTGATGCTTTTGCTTGAAAATAACTTGATTAATTGATTATTGAAATAGTTGATTGTTAATTTTCTGTCATTTGACTTACTGATTAAACGATTTCAATTCTAAATATCAGTATCATACACAGGAATCTTTGATTATAACAAATACGGTATGTCGTTAATATGTCATTATGTGTGTTTTCTGTCAGGTCCAAGAGGAATGATAAACAGGATTCTGACAAAGAGAGTTTTGATATGGACAGACGTCATGAAGATTATACGTAAGTCCTCTTGATAAACTCTTCAAACTGCATCACAGTTCTTGAACGTGAAACTAATTTTAATGAACAATTGTCTTCTTGTGTTTCAGGAACTATTCCAAGAATGTTTCTGAAACACCCGAAAACAAGTAAGTGAAGGGCGTATGAAAGATCTTTAAGAACAAATAAAGATATTAGTATTATTAGAGCTGTGAGTAATGTAAAATTGTTATTTGAGAATTTTTTTTGTAATTATCAATCGAGCCTGTAGATTTTAAAATCTTATAATAAAATTTTGCAAAATCACACAATTACAAAGCTTTGAAACAAAGTAAAATTAGTCAATTCTTGGAAAAGATATATTTTGATCATTGTTTCAGCACAATCCCATATTAATCTGAGTCTACTGAAAATGTTGAGTTTGAGAATAAAATCTGAATTTCTATTTCTATTTATCTGAAATCATATTTTTAAATACAAAATCAATGTACTTTTATACATAAATGGAACAAAAAAGAGGATTTTTAAAGTATGAACACAACTCCTTTATCTTGAAATGCTTGGCCTGTTATTTACAATCACACCACATCGTTCATTATGTCCAGAATCAATTTACTGCTTTATTTTGGAGAGCTGTTTCCTGTCTGTCATTAAGGCAATGAACAATGGAACGACACGGAATATTTTTTTTTTTCTCAAAATCAAAATTTTGTTCTTGAAGAAGTTTTTAAGTGATTAAATGTCAAGTATAACAGTAATTTCATTTTAAAATAGCAGAAATTTCTTCTCAGAAGTGAGAAACTGGATTTCAGGAAATATTTGGTGTTTTTGCTTGAAAATGAAAATATATGATAATTCATTTTCTGTTGATCAACACACCAATTTAATGACTATATCGATCTTTGATTATGATAAATGCAGTATGTCGTTAATATGTCATTATGTATGCTTTCTGTAAGGTCCAAAAAGAATCATGAAAAGGATTCTTACACAGGGAGTTATGACCTGAGACCTGATGAAGGTCACATGTAAGTCCTCTTGATAAACTCTTCAAACTGTATCACAGTTCTCACATGTGAAACTAATTTTAATGGAGGATCATCTCATTGTGTTTCAGGAACTATTGCGGGATTGTTTCTGAAACACCCGAAAAGGTAAAAAAGAAACCACTCAGATCTCATTCAAAGTGTTTAGGTTAAAAAAGCCGGAGCTGATGATGAGTGATTTTGTGTTTCAGGAGGAAGAACATCTGAAGACGGACAAAGAGACGTCTGGAGACAAGTCGGTGAAGATGGACTCTGTGAGATCAAAACAGAGCAGCAAGCATAGTGATGCAGGGGACAGTGACATTGAAGGCAGCTCTTGTGATCTTTAATCTCAACACAGAGCACCACAATTACAGACTTTCATTTATGATCAATTAATCAATCTGTAAATTTAAGGAAAAATAAGTTTATTTGAGGTTCTACCAGATTTATATTCTTCAAGCACAAGCAGAAATGTTACGTGATTGAACTATTGGATTAATTGCTTTAACGTTTTGTACACACATTAATGTTCCCCCAGAGGATGAATCCTTGTTGACTTGTCCTCTAGCGCCACCAGCAGTTGGACGTTTGTGTTTCAGAGTGAAATATCTCAACAACTGTTGGACGGATTGTCATGAAATTTGCAACAGAAAAGATTCAGAGAGCAGAGTGGTGCGTTTTTGTGTAATTTTACATTTATTGTCCATTTCTAAGATCTTTTCACCACAATAAATTGAGGTGACATTTACATTAACTATGTTTTATATATACTAAATATAAATATACTTTATAATAAAATAAATGATATATGATATAAATATAATAAAATAAAGTAAAATATAAAATAAAATGACTGCATTATTTTCTACAGGATATGTCTGACTTTTCCTGTCACGCTGCCAGCAGGTCAATACTAACACTAATGGTCACTAATGCTGCAAAATATCTCCACAGCGACTTGATGAATTGACACAAAATTTGGTTCAGATATTTGAGATTCTCCGACGATGTACTCTACTGACTCTTAGTGATCCTCTGATCCTCTAGCGCCACCATGAGGTTGACTTTGTAGTTCTTTATTGAAATATCTCGACAACTATTGGAATGGATTAGTGTGAAATTTGATTCACACCTTCACCGTCCCCAGAGGATGAATTATAACGTTTCATCTGGTCCAAATTTTAAAGGGCAGGTTCACAGCTTTTCAACCAGCAGTCAGCTGTCCATGTGAACAGTGAAAGACGTTTTTCCTCACTGTAATCATTCCTCCTGTTCATATTGACTATTAAAAGATCCTAAAATGCATTTAAAAGTTGATGTGAAGCTTCTATGATGCTTGAGCAGTCTGAGTTAGTCATATGAAGTGGATATTTGGCAATGAAAAGACTGTAACGTTGAAAGATATCTACTTGATTTGACTCATTCGGACGCTGAAGCTTCATATTAGCTTCACATAAACGTTTATAAACATTTTTGCACAGAAGGAGGACTATGGATTTAGTCCTCCATCACTTCCATTGTAAGGTCATTATGAAGGGATCTTCTAATGGTCAGTATGAACAGGAGGAATGATTACAGCAAAAAAAACAGGTTTAATGTTCATTTGTGCTCCTGACTGTTGTTATAAGACACATTTTAATAATCCTGAACCCGTCCTTTGAGCGGTCCACCCTGCTGGACATGAAGCCATGAACAAGTTTCTCTAAATCCTATCTGGACAGGAGATCTCTTTAATTCTTTCTGTTTGTTTTAATTGACAAATTACTTTATTATTATACTTATTTATTGCTTTCATGTAGTTGCTGAAGCTCATATGAGTCTATTGAATACATTCTTCTATTATAAATTAATTTATAATTCTGTAGTTTGTCATTCGTGATGATTGTGATCGCCTCGACGTCAGGAGATCAAAAATATGTTAAACTTCACCTCAATGACCATGAAAACTGAAAATAAAATAAAATGAAAATAATCATTGAAAATACTTGAAATGTGTTGCCTGGTTTTCTTGCATCTGTTTCTGAACAATTCTTTACTTACTGATACGATGTAAATATATGGAGATTTATAAATTTTGAGCCTTTTTCAAACATCCATCTTACATATTTCTATGTATTCATGATACATTTCAATAAGTTATAAGCAGTAATTTAGTAGTTTTTGGTAACATTTTGCTAAGTAGAGCGAGTTTAAGTATTTGTATGAAGTATATAAACATTTAATAAATAGTTTATAACACTAATGTTGTAATAAAAATCATATGAAGGCATTTTAAGTTCATTAAAGTACAGAATTTGTCAGTAATTATAACATGTTTGATATTATTAAAACTGTTTTACTACACTGTCATTTATTATTATTTATTATATTCATACAAAGTTTGATTAAAAACTCAAAGACTTAAACTGATGAACTCGATCTAATTAATAAAAACAGCTGATCATAGTTTTATATTTACACACTTACCTGGATTTTTTTTTTTTTTTGGATCCGTTTTTACCTTCCGTACAACAGACGAGAATAAAACACTGAACAGAGGGAAAGAAAAAAAAAACCCTCACAGCTCCAGATGGATTTCAGTTCATAATTCTTCATATTAAAACTGTTTTTATTAATTTATTCTCTATTAAAATAAAATCAGAAGAAAATCATGACACAGCAGAAGAAGCGAAAATAAACAATAGATTATGGAATGTACTTCAGTAAAGAAAATAAAAGCTCCAACTGGTCCAACATGGGGGCTTTATTTTAACCACAGTCAAATAAAGCACCGCTTTTATATATTCATATATATATAAAGATATTTATATATATATTTATATAGTTTTCATATACACCTTCAGGCAATGACTAGAGAGGATTCTTTACAGAATCAAGTTTCTTGTGGTTCTCTTAATTTACAGGTAAACTTAGTTTCTGGATAATTAAACCACAGAAAAAGTCAAGGCAACTTTCTTTTGCCTCGTTCATAAAGTACAAAACTGGCACAGAGACGACCATTTTTATACACAGTAAAAATGCAATAAAATTAAATTACATACAGAGGAGACAAAAGTTCTGTAAACCTTTCCCCGTTACAGCAAACCTAAAACAAATAAAATCACTTTCCAAAACAAATTTATATCAGTATAAAACACACACACACAAAAAAAAGAAAAGAAAAAAAAACAAAACAAACTTTTTTTGCCCTTTGAAAAAAATGTGCTATAGCTTGTACGACTTTTTTCTGTTTTTCTTTACTTGTCAAACGAGAGGGGGGGTCGGCTGTGCGTGGAGTCGGAGTTTTTATAGAGCAAAAAACGACACGGCGGGAGCCACTGAAGCTGGAAAACCGACCGACTGAACATCAGCAGAAGGCAACGAACAGCAGCACACAAACAGCAGAAGAAGAAGAAGAAGAAGAAGAAGAAGAAGAAACTGAAACAGGAAAACGTTTTTTCCTCTGAGCAGATTTCAGATTTTCAAAAAGAGAGAAAGAGAGAGAGAGAGAAAAAAAAAGTTTCTGTAAAAGATCTCATGGCGGCTATGAGTTGATGATGTCATGAAGAGGGAGGGCCTTTAACGGACAGTTTGGTAACTATGGCGATGGTGGCTTCCACCGTCCTGTACAGCATGTCCAGCATGTCAGGTGGGGGACCGGCACTGGAGAACACCTGGGAGGAGGGGGTGTGGCCTCCGCAGCCCTCTGGCCCCTCCCCCACCAGCCCCAGGGCTGATGGGAAGGCGGCGTCCTCCGAGAGGGACGGGGCCGAGCTGCCGCTGGTCTTAGAGCCCGCCTCCTTCTCTTCCTTCACCTCCTCCGAGGAGGCGGACGCCGTCTCTCCCCGCCTCCCCTCACGCTGCTCCGCCTCCTCTTCCTCGCCCGCCTGCGCCACGTGCCGCGGCGGCTCGGCCTCCTCCGCCTGCGCGAACGCCGGCTCCGCCTCCTGCAGCAGGGAGGAGGAGGAGGAGAAGGAGGAGGAGGAGGATGAAGAGGCCTCCATCTTCTCCTCTTTAGGGGAGGAGTCCAGGTTGCCGGTGGAGGCGGGGGCGGGGTCAGGGGAGGGCGGGTCCTGCTCGGTGCCCGGGTCGATCAGCGAGGAGGAGTCTCGGGTCTCCGTGTCCGAGGTGCTGGTGGGCGTCAGCGCCTCCTGGTGGTCGGGCTTCGGCTCGCCGCACGGCGGGAGGGCCGAGGACGAGGAGGAGGAGGAGGACGAGGTGGAGGCCACGCAGAGCGATGCCGCCGCGTCGCCGGCTCTGTCGTCATCACTGCTCACCCTCCGCCGCTTCACCGGGGTCGCTCCCTCGTCCTCAGCTGACACACACACACACACACACACACACAGACACACACACACACACACAGACACACACACACACACACACACACACACACACACAGACACACACAGTTAACGGTCACATAAATTATACTAATGAGCAAAATAGAAAATAACTGACAGATTAATCAATAATTATTATCAGTTGCAGCAAACAGAAACTTCCTTGTTGTTCTTCGGTAGAAAGAATAAAGTCTCTTCTTTAAAAAAAAAAGTGACGTTTGAATGAATTTGAACATTTTTTAATCACTGAAGGACGAACGTTGATCCGTTCATTAGTGGTCGAACAGGATGTGAAACAGATCGGGTGACGGCACATTTTAGGGACGTGTTGCACTCTGAATTTTAAATATTTGATTAT
This sequence comes from Euthynnus affinis, assembly GCA_029490765.1. Taxonomy (NCBI): domain Eukaryota; kingdom Metazoa; phylum Chordata; class Actinopteri; order Scombriformes; family Scombridae; genus Euthynnus; species Euthynnus affinis. Next base: position 3,968,987 of record CM055838.1, read on the forward strand.
TTTCTGACGTTCAAACAGTGTTTTGCTTTTCAAATTAAAAGGTGCTGGAGGTAGGCGGGGTGTTGTGCTGGCCCTTTAAGAGCATGTCAAACACTATGCACCTCTGACAGCGTTCAGTATCCCAGCATGCATTAGCTGAACGCTGAAGGAGCAAGACGAACTGAACCTGCTCGTATATCTCTCTATAAATCTGTGTGTGTGTGTGTGTGTGTGTGTGTGTGTGTGTGTTGTACCTTTGGCCTTGTGGTCCTTGGCCTCCAGCTCCAGAGCGCTGCGCTGCTGGACACAAACACGACAGCGACCCAGCAGCTCCTGCAGGGCGGGGCAGAGGGCGGGGTCGACGACCTGCGGCGGCTGGACGGACAGCAGCAACACCAACGCCCTCAAGTCCTGAGAGGGAGAGAGAGAGCGAGAGAGAGCGAGAGAGAGAGAGAGAGAGAGAGAGAGAGAGAGAGAGAGAGAGAGAGGGAGAGAGAGAGAGAGCGCGAGCGAGAGAGAGAGCGAGAGAGAGAGAGAGACAGAGAGAGAGAGAGAGAGAGAGAGAGAGAGAGAGAGCGAGAGAGAGAGAGCGCGAGCGAGAGAGAGAGCGAGAGAGAGAGAGAGACAGAGAGAGAGAGAGAGAGCGAGAGAGAGAGAGAGAGGGAGAGAGAGAGAGAGAGCGAGAGAGAGAGAGAGAGAGAGAGCGCGAGCGAGAGAGAGAGCGAGAGAGAGAGAGAGACAGAGAGAGAGAGAGAGAGCGAGAGACAGAGCGAGAGACAGAGAGAGAGAGAGAGAGAGAGAGAGAAATGATGAAAACATCTGGAAAACATGTTTGTTCTGGGTTTTTATTTTATGTGTGTGTGTGTGTGTGTGTGTGTGTGTGTGTGTGTGTGTGTGTGTTCGTACGGCGTTCAGCAGGCCGCTGGTCTTGCTGAGCTCCAGCCGGTGAGCGGCCAGTTCAGGCTGCAGGCTGCTCTGTTCACTCAGCAGGTTCGTCACCAAAACACCGATCAGGTTGGAGCAGCTGGGACCGGACAGCACCTGCACCTAAACACACACACACACACACACACACACACACACACACAGCAAACAGTTTATTTCCACATCCAGCAGTTACAGAGAAACATGATCGTCCCGTTTATAATGTTAATAATTAGTTGTGGGGTTCCTCAGGGTTCTAGTCTCGGTCCTTTACAGTTTTAATCTGCTTGAAGCTGCTTTAAATAAAGTTTTTTGTCCTTTTTTTCCAGCAGAATATTCTGTAAAAACAATTTCTGTCACATTATCAGCTTCTAAAGAAGTTGTTGTAAACATTTTAGCAAACAGCTGCTTATTTCCGCAACATTATCGTTCATGTGGAGTCGTGTTTCTGTCCAATCTTCATCTCTCTTTTAGCTTCTGTTTCTGCTCTCTACCAACTCCTGAGGCAAATATCTGGCTCTTTACCTGCTAAATGCTACCAGCTAGTCTACAGCTAACTGTGTCTGCCTGATGTTTGGTGCTGAGCGACGCTGTGAGAGCCGCTGAGAGTGAACCAGAACAGTAAAAGTTGCAGCTGGACAGATAAACAATGAGCTGAAACTCAACTATAAAGCTCTGTAAAGCCGAGAGGAGCTGCAGAGTCACTGACTTATACATTATTATCATTATTACTATAAAAATATTGATTAAAGCTGCTTTCAGCGCTGACAGAGAGCCATAATATAAGCCAGTTCTCTGCCATTATTTCTCCAGATTTCTTAAATAAAACATTTAAAAGTAGTTTCTCTGGATCAGTGATCTTCATTCCTACTATTATTAGTTCATAAAGTGAATGTTTGTTGCATCTTCACACACAGGAAAGAGAAATCTGTACATTTAAATCACAAAAATCAGAAGAGGCTCTTCCAAGGTTGATGATTTCGTACCTTGTGCAGGAAGCAGGTGAGGAAGGAGTAGGCCATGTTGTTGTTGAGGAACGTCCTCTCGTCCATCAGGATGCACTTGATGTACTCGCTGAAGGCCGGATCCTCGCACAGCAGCTTCACGCACGTTTTAGCCAGAACGGACTGAATAGAGGAAGAGGAGAGTGAGCGTGTTTAAAAACAAACACACATCTATAAAACCGCAGCTTGTTAGAAAGTCAAAACGTACCTGCGACTGACAGAGCTCCGTCCACAGTTTGGGGAAGAGAGCGAGGTGAAGAGGAAGTCCTTCATACGCTATCAACACACCTGAGAGACAAAAGCAGAGCATCAGAGAGAAAAAAACAACGTATTTATGAATGAAATCTCTTCAATTTGTCTGATTTTTCTTACAGAATACACACAATATTTTACGTATAGTTTAGTTTCTTAAATTCTGCATCTTATATATATTTGCATAGAGGAATTAAAGCGAATAAAACATGTCTGAGATGGCGCGTACTTAGTTTGACGAGTGTGTCTGTGAATTTCTCGCAGTTGATGGCGACGCGACACAGCAGGTGGATGAACTGGTGGTAGGACAGGAAGTAATCCAGCAGCATCCGGTCGTACACCTCGTCTTTACCCTGAGAGATCGAGATAAACAGAGTTGAGTAGGAAAGCCAGCAGGGTCATGTGACGGAGCTGCGGCAGACGTCGGGGTTTAAACGTACCTTGCTGCTCTCCACCATCGAGGGCAGCAGACACATGTTGAGCTCTGGTCTCGGAGGTCGGATGTTGTTTTTGGCTCCCATCAGCTTGATGTTCTCTCTGCACGGCAGGTAGGGGCCGAACGACACTGAGGACGACACGCAGCAGGAATTTAATCAGACATCAGTAAAAGGATTCAAATTCTACCAGATAACTTTAAAAATGTAAAAAAAAAAGTTTCAGAAGTGTTGAAGTCCAACTGAATCATTTAATTATCGTTCTTTGCTGTAAAAAATAATGTTAAAATGTTTTTAAATGTTTTGTTAATAGTTTTTATTAAAAGTCAGCTGGAGGGGCGTGTCGGTGTCTGTGTTTGATTGACAGCAGCTGGAGAGGGGCGTGTCGGTGTCTGTGTTTGATTGACAGCAGCTGGAGGGGCGTGTCTGTGTTTGATTGACAGCAGCTGGAGAGGCGTGTCGGTGTCTGTGTTTGATTGACAGCAGCTGAAGGGTCGTGTCGGTGTCTGTGTTTGATTGACAGCAGCTGAAGGGGCGTGTCGGTGTCTGTGTTTGATTGACAGCAGCTGAAGAGGCGTGTCTGTGTTTGATTGACAGCAGTTGAAGGGGCGTGTCGGTGTCTGTGTTTGATTGACAGCTGTTGGAGGGGGCGTGTCGGTGTCTGTGTTTGATTGACAGCAGTTGGAGGGGCGTGTCGGTGTCTGTGTTTGATTGACAGCAGCTGAAGGGGCGTGTCGGTGTCTGTGTTTGATTGACAGCAGCTGGAGAGGCGTGTCGGTGTCTGTGTTTGATTGACAGCAGCTGAAGGGGCGTGTCGGTGTCTGTGTTTGATTGACAGCAGCTGGAGGGGCGTGTCGGTGTCTGTGTTTGATTGACAGCAGTTGGAGGGGCGTGTCGGTGTCTGTGTTTGATTGACAGCTGTTGGAGGGGGCGTGTCGGTGTCTGTGTTTGATTGACAGCAGCTGGAGGGGCGTGTCGGTGTCTGTTTGATTGACAGCAGCTGGAGAGGGGCGTGTCGGTGTCTGTGTTTGATTGACAGCTGACAGGTTGCCAGTATTAAACCACATGAACAGAAACAAACTGCTGTAGCTGGAAGTCATGGACAGACAGATCTCTGTTTCTCATGCCTCCACGTTGGAAAGCCGCATCATCAGCATGCGTTAGAGCGTTACACAAATACGCCGTTACCATGGCAACCCATACAGAGACAGATTGGTGATAGACTGGACAAATCTGATCGGATCTCTTGCAAATAACAGTGTGGACACTCTGTTTAAAAGATCTTTACTTACAGTCTGAACACATCCTAACAGGAAGCTGGTCTGAAGCGACGTTTGCAGGTATGTTTACATGCCGTTTAACGAGCTGCAGCTGAGCAGCTAATTAACTATCTATTCCCCCCCCAGTGAATGTTTCTTTAGTGGCTCGTTAAACAAGCTGAGCTGCAGGAGAAGACGTGTGTGTGTTCATGTCTGTAAGTCAGATAAGGAGGAGACTTTAGCAGGAAAAGCTAACGTGGGTTTGTTGTTTTAGAGTCTGTGGATCTCTTGTGTTGTGTAGCCGGAGGCAATCAGGCTCAGAGTGACCGTCTGCTCGGCCTCTGATAGAACGACACGTTATCGCTTCATTAAAAGATTAAAAGAGTTGATTTGCTGTATTTAAATAAGGAGAACGGCTACATGAGCAGAAGGTGGAACACAGAGAAGTGATTTACAGAGCAGATGTGTATGATTGGGACAGGTGGTGGTGAAGATGAAGGGACTCACTGGGGATGTTGCTGTGGTGGTAGGTGCAGTGGTTGTGCTGCAGAAAGGGGACCAGAGTGTGCAGGAAGTCGTGTGGACTCAGAAGAACGAGTTCCTTCAGCACATCTGCAGGAAACGGAGCGAACAGAACGACACAGGTCAGGAACAAAAAAAAAAAAATCTGCTGGTTTGATTCATTTCAAGAGGAAGATAGAAGACTTTTTTTTATGATATTTACAACAAAAACACAAAACTACATGAAGCCAGAAATGTAACATGATGATCCGTGTGTGTGTGTGTGCGTGTGTGTGTGCGTTACCCAGGCAGGCGTTGCGGAGCTCAGGCGGGCTGTAGGAGTTGAGGAGGGTGAGCAGCTTGTGGGCGAAGTCGATCCTCTCCTGCCACTGGATCAGCGCCTGCTTCACATCTGCGGAAAACATCAATATATCTGCTGTTATATTTGTTCATTTTAAGTGTTTTCACTCATTTATTTACAGTAGACGACCTCCTGGTGACGTCACTTTATCGTTCTGCTTATTCACTGGTTCTTTAACCGACCTTTGCGCTGCAGGTACGGCCGGGTGGCTTTGAGGACAGACAGGAAGATGGAGAGCAGCTCCACCAGGTCTCCGGTGACGTGGCACGCCGTGGCCTCGTGGTACATCATGTGCAGCGTGTTGAAGGACTGCAGAGGACAGACGGACAGACAGCGAGCATCTTTTTTTAACAAGCAGATCGACAACTGCGCAGCGACGTCTCCTCACAAACCGCTGAGGTGAACAGCTGTCGGCCGCAGCTGAGCACATCTGCTGACTTCCTCTATGTTACAACTTCTTCACAAGTTTCACTTCTGGATGTAACGTTTCTGCTCTGAAGTGTGCTTGGTAGGAAACAGGAAGTGATGTGCATCTTTCTTTGTTTATAATGAACAAGAACAATAAAAACTCTCCACCAGACGTCTCCTCACGTGTTTCCAGTTCAGGCTTGTGTGAAGTTTAAACAGTAAATTAAAGCCGACTGAAGATGTTTGCTGACCTCTGGTGGTTTTCTAGTAGCTGACCGATTTATCCTGAAACATCGTCGGCTTCCCAATGAACCGATAATTGTGAATCCGACAAAATAAATATATCAAAATCAGATATATCTTTATTTTATTTGTTCTTTTTTAAAAAAAATTAAACATCTTTGAGGCTAATGTGAAGCTTAAATTGATAGATATCTTTCAACATTTCAGTCTTTTTAGTGCCAAAGTTCCTCTTTTTGTTTCTATACTTCCACCTGCAGCTCAACAGGGAAACACAAAGAGGAGAATTTGATGCTAAAAAGACTGTAAATGTGTCAGATATCCACTTGATATGACTAAACTCAGACTGCTGAAGCTGAACAGAAGCTTCACACACATTTTAAATATGATTACAGCGAGTTTCTCTGCTCATATGGACACCTGACTGCTGCTTTAAGACGTGCTTAAAAAGTACAGGGTCACAATTTTTTAACACTTCTTATGACTGAATTTAAGGCAAATTTAGGAGCCAACTATTAAAATGACTGATTATCCAGCGTGATTACATACAAACATGACATTTAATGCATTTTATTACTATTTTAATGTTAAATTTAGCAACTTTCTGACCATCAGCACCCACAATGCATCAGTGTCTCATCTTGATCTTACTTCAGTCATGAGGATGAGTCCTCTGTTGAAGACCACCAGCAGTCGGTCCTCGTCGTTCTCCAGCAGAACCCTGAAGGCACTGAGAGGAGCGACAGAAACAGGAAGTTAAGACTCCTGACGGCAAACACAGTGTGTGTGTGTGTGTGTGTGTGTGTGTGTGTGTGTGCGGACCTGATCAGCGTGGTCCAGCAGGAGCGTCCGTCCAGACAGCGCAGGTAGCAGCTGATGGTGGTTTTCTTGAACTGTTTGACGTCCTCCAGCTCTTCTTCTCTCATGTCGGCTCGCTGCGCCACAAACAGCTGCATCAAGTTGAACAGCTCCTCCACCGCCTGCAAACGCCGACACACACACACACACACACACACACACACACACACACACACACGAGACACACACACAGATTATCAGCTTGTATCTTTGCTCCTTGCTGTGGTCGAGCACCAGCAGGGACGATATCAGGAGCTAATTCAGTGATGTAATGTTATAAAAGATCCTTCATGACTTTAATATTGAAAACCGAGAGAAGTGATTTTAACTGATGACTCTGATGGAAACTTAACTAATAAAATGTACAACGGAGCTGAAACATTTTGTCATTCATGTAAAGTTTGATGTCATCTAGAAGTCTAGAAATCATTAATTACTAACTGGAGCTGATTTTAGTTGATTCCTCTTGATTGTATTATTACATCTGTTCTTGTTATCACGTCTGATTCTGATATTTTATTTACAGCGTGACGCCTTTTCCTCGTGTTATAAAGTCTGAACAGGAGGGGAAATGATTATGGTTCATCTCAGAGCAGGTTAGATGATGTGTACGTGTTTGTAGTGATCAGACTGCGCCTGACGTTTGAGCTGTGGCTGATATCTGATCACAGCTGTGTCCTCGCTGACTTTAGCTGTTAAAGAAGTGTCTCGAGGTCGTAGGTCAGGACTCTTTGTGGGGTCTTTTAGGTCAAAGCTGAGTGAGGAGTGATATATTGACGAGGTGTCTGTCGATCACCTGAAGGAGAGCCTGTTATTGATGTCATAAGATCCAGATGTGTAAATATATATAAGCTACGACAGCGACAGCGGTGCGGCGCCCAGACCGTCTCTGGACAGGAAACAGACCTGATGATCGACGTATAATAAAGACTTCAAAATAAGAGCTTCATCATCTCTTCCTTTGAAAGATAAACCAGTCCTTTCATTAACTCTGGCAGGTAACCATGACAACTGAAGGGCCTCCAAAGGTCACCAATATATATCCGTGTCTATTTGATAAATTTAATCTATATCTCATATATTTTTTCCTTTAATATGATGATTTTTGTAATTTTCTGCTTTGATTTTCATGTTTTCTGACAGATTTGATTCGTTAATATTCAGCGTTTCCTGTCAAACCCTCCAAACACGTGCTGCTGTATCTGAAAGCTCGATCCCTCTCAAACGTTTCCCTCCTGAATCTCACGTGCGACCCTTCAAACCGCTCCCATAAACCCCCCGCGACTCTCTCTCTCCGCGACACCCACCCCGGGGTACTGGCTGGCGTGCGGCGTCAGGTTCTTGAAGGCCCACTGGATGTTCTGGTGTGACGCCAGCTGGCGGGTGAAGGCGGGCGACTGCTCGCAGCACATGCGCAGGATGCCGTAGTAGGCGGGCAGCATGCCGCGGTTGAAGAGCACCACCTCCTGGTCGTCGTGGTCGGCCAGGATGTAGTTGAAGGCGATGTTCTTGGTCACCACGGGGTTCTGCACCACCAGGCGGACGTTCTCCGGGCAGTCCACGCACACGTTGTACCAGAAGGACAGCAGCGCCTGCTTGTTGTGGTTGGTGGCGATGGCGGGCTCTGACAGTTTGGGCTGCAAACGGAGGATTTTTATTGATTAATTGATTGTTAATTAAATCTAAATGTCTAAAAAAAGCGTCGAGGTTTTAATAAACGTACCTGGAAGAGGTTCCAGAGGTCCATGAAGTATCCGGAGAACATGAGTTTCTCCGTCTTGGAGATGAGGCAGTAGGTCATGAAGCTGAAGTACTGCACCAGCTTGGTGGTCCCGTGCACGCTGGCGTCCACGTACAGCTTGGCGCGTCCCAGCAGCCCCAGCAGCAGGTTGTAGACCTGGTGGAGGACCACGGTGGTGTCGGGAGACAGCGGCAGCTCGCGGGTGGGCAGGTGGAGGGAGCGCGTGGAGCGGAACATCTGACGGAAGGAGTTGCTGGGGATCAGAGAGACGAGGAGGTACGCCGCCGCTGCAGGGAGGAGACGACAGCTGCTGTTAGGATCAGTGAACTAGAGTTTCAGCTTTATGATGAGAGAACATTAAAAAGTGGAGCGAGACTGTGTTTCTGCTGATTAAACGTTAAGCTGCACTGATTCGTTCATTCAAAGAAAATTAATCGGCAACTATTTTAATTGATTTTTGTCATTTTTTCAACAAAAGTGTCAAATATTTTTTGATTCCAGCTTCTCACATGATGATGATTTGTTGTTTATTTTGTCATATGACAGTAAATTAAAGTATCTTAACATGTTCGACTGTTAGAACAAGCTAACTGAAGACACTGTGGGCTTTAAAAAAAACTGTTTTATCACATTTTTTTTCATCTTTTCACTGACTAAATAATTAACTTATGAATCTATAATGACAATAAACATTAGTTGCAGCCCTAATTTAAAGCTAAAGAAAGGTTATTTTATTTATTTATTGTCTTTAATCTCTTTTATGTTTTGTCTTAAATCAACTAAAGCTCTAAAATGAAGTGAATTATCAGCAAATTGAGTTTAAAAAAAGTTGAATTTAAACTTGCAAATCATTTAAAGTGGAGGAAAGTTCACCATCATCATCATCATCACATGTGTTTTTGACGCTGCGGCTCTTACATGTGCGGACTCGCGGGTAGTTGTGTGCCAGCAGGAAGCGCTCCACCCAGTTCTCCATGTTCTGCAGCACCCAGCTGTGGGCCAGTTTGTTCCTGGGAGTCTGAACAGCCAGCCAGTCCAGACACTGGGACGGGTTGTACTCGATCACCTGACGGGACAGAAAACAAAAAAAAAAAACAAACACGTGAAGAAAACGCAGAACAAAAGACACAAAAGGCCTGAACGGGACTCTGACTTCCTGTCATTTAGCAGCTGAAGCTCACTGAGGGCGTTTTTTTTTTTTTTAAACGTTTAGTTTGTTTGTTTTGGTCTGAATCAGTAAATTTATTAGTTTAGTTTCTTTTCTTTTGCTTCGCAGTCACTGAGAGTTCACATCCACCTTTTTATTCTCTTGTTTTATAGCAGAAATAAACACGACATGACTCTTAAATCAACCTTAACGGAGGAAACTTCTGGTCTTACACGACAACCTCTCGTGATCTTGAGATGCTGAGTCAATAAAACACACTGAGAAGGTTTCTAAGTTCTCATGTGTGACTGTGTTTTCACTCTTAGATGTGATCTCTCGGGTGCAGCAGGCTCACATGACGTCGTTCTGCTGATTTATTTACCTCCCAGATCCTCTGCAGGATGTAGGAGGCGAAGGAGGGCATCCCCGGCGGTCCGCCCGCAAACTCCATCAGCATCGTCAGCAGCTTGAAGAACGGATTCGCAGCCTGATGCAAAGAAAAAAAAAGAAGAAAAAGATGATTTAATTCAACTTTGATCGACTGAAACTGCATCTTCAGTTACAGAAAACTGTACAAACTGCTGCTGTGTTTGATTTTAAAGAGCAGATTAACAGTTTAAAAGGTTTTTTTTATGTCAAATAACGAGCAAATAAAACCAAACTATCAGCATGTAGAGAGAGATGCTGCTACAGCGGGTCGACTCTAGCCCAGATCTGGATCTAATTACAGTTTAAATCAGGAGCAGATAATCAATGAAGAACTCATGAACGGACACTTACAGCAGCGTCTCTTGGTTACACAATGAAGGCGCCACACATCTCCACCTTCGTCTAAACGCACCTTTACCGGCCGTTTGATCAGAGTCGGCTTCATGAGGAGGTCGCACCCCTCCCACTTCATTCACTGAGCCTCATTTGTATTAAAGGAAATGTTTTCTCTCATCAGTGTAACTATAGCGACGACTGAAATCCATTATAACCGGCCGAAACGCTGAAATCTACAGTAAATATTCAGCCTCACATCTCAAATTACATCAAATTTTGAAAACTACAAACTTTGTTATCGCCGGGGAGGATAGTTTAGATTAAATATCTGAATAGTTCCATGGATTTAAGAAAGTTATTGATTGTTATAATTGTTATTATTACCTTTGAGTGAAACATTTCCAGGCCTTTATTTACATTGAAGTGATTTCTCTTTGTGTTTTTTGTTAGATTATTAGGAAGGTGAATTGAAGGCACTGTTTCTTGTGACTTGGTTTAACTTTCACTTTGCACGACTGCGCTGACACTCGTCAGTAATTTGCTGCCGTCCAGCTGTTTGGCTGCATTCGCACCAAATCCGGCGGTGCGGTGAAAACGCTAGTCGTCCCATTCATTTCGGATGGGGTTAGTGCGGCTCGCCTGCGGCCATTTTCGCTGCCGCAGCGGACTGCAGCCGGAAAAGTTTAGCCGGAGTGAACTTTTGGAAAACCGCAACCAAACGTTACACTGCGGTGGCCAATCACGTGGGTCGGTGATTAGACCGGAAGACGTTGTTTATTTAGCATGTAGCATTTCAGCATTTCAGCGTTCCGCTTTGGACTGAAGACGGTTGATTGATATTACTTTATTATGAAGATGACGCCGCTGTGAGTGATTTCACAACTTTATATGAGCGCTTCTTCTTTTTCTTTGTCTCTTTCGATGGCGGTTGTCAAACTACTTTCATGCACATTACCGCCACCTTCTGGACCGGGAGCCACACGCCCACAAATCCACACCGACCTGCGGCGTTTCACCGCACCGCCGGATTTGGTGTGAATGCAGCCTTAAGCCTCCTGCCTCCTCTGGATATTTGTTCTACTCCGACACTGATGCTTGTATATTTGAGTGTGAGACAGACAGGAAAGCAGAGGAAACTCCTCCTGCTCTCTTCTGTGTGTGTGCTGCTTACCTCAGGAGTCAGCTTTGCGATGGAGGTGAAGAGCATGGACACGATCTGCAGAGAGAGAGAAACACCCGTCATGTAACAAACCACAGCCGGTTTTTTCTGTGTGTGTGTTTAAAACAATGAGATGAAACGTACGTGTTCGGCGAGGCGGTTGTTATAGCGACAGAGGCTGAAGATGAGGTTGCAGGTCTGCCTGATGTTGATGCCGTCTCTGATGTGCTGGAAGAGGAAGGGGAAGCCTTTCCCGCCGGTCAGCGCCGCCATGTCGCTCTGAGACAGAGTCAGGTGTCTGGACGGAGAGGAGAGACAACGTCGATGTTACGATGAATAAACGTCACAACACAAGAAACTTTGACTGTTTTACTGACTGAGCGGACGACGGAGACAAGGGTCAGAGCATCTTCACAGCAAAAATATAAAGTGTTTCTTCATAATAATGAGGTTAATTTGTCTGACGAGGCTCATAAACGATTAGTTAGTTTATCAATGAATCGTTTCAAGAATAAATACATTTCTTAAAATCACTTTTTTCTGCTTTTCTTTGTTAGTAAATTGATCATTTTGGGGTTTTAACTGTTTTAAAGACGCCACATTTTACTTTGAAGGAATCTGTAAGAAGCATTTCTCACAATTTTCTGATATTTTATGGATAAAAGGAGAAAATAAAATCATCACATTGAATTAATAGTGAATATAACAGCTGCAGATTTGCTCATAAATAAGTAAAAACTCACAATAACAAAATAAAAACGACTTCAGCTTCAAGAACACAAACGTTTCTCTGAGATCAGCCGAATCAAACACACCAACGATTCTCGTCTTTATCACACTGAATATTGTTTTATCACGTTCTTCTTCTTCTTCTGCTGCTGATAATAAAGACGTTATTAAAGCTTCAGCAGCTACTGTTTCTTTAAAAAGGTAAACAATGGAAACAACCCTGAAATGTAAACACAGGCACCGGCTGATCTCGTCAAACTCCTACATGAGAGAGAACAGTGTTGGTTTCCGTGGTTACGGCTCCCTGTGCTCGTACCTCTCGGAGCGAGACTGCTCCACCAGGAGGGCGATGAGGGCGATCATCTTCTCCAGAGCGGCGGGGCGATACTTCTCCTCGGCCAGAGACAAGATGTCCTCCTCCTCGTCCTCCTCCTCTCCCTCCTCCTCCGACAGGACCTCCACCTGAGGCTGAAGGAGGACGACATCATCATCATCATCATCATCATCATCATCATCATCATCATTCAACCAGCTTCTTCTTTGTTAGTCTTTATTTAGATTTACAGCTGAAACTGTTTCTCTCACAGCATGAACTGATGTCAGGCGGCGTTTATATGACTAGTATAACAAACTGTGATTATTCTGAAATGTGATTATTTGATATTTATATTTAATTATTAACGACTCGTCAGTGTGTGAACTTACATTTTCAGGTCCTTTGGTTCCCATGTAGAAATGCACCATGATGGAAATCGCTTGTAGTGACAACAAGAACTGACTCTGTGGACACAAATAAACACTTGACTTGCAAAACGTTTAAAAAAAAAAAGACTCTTATAAAATGTTCTACTGGTGGAAATAACTAAAGTAATATTTTCAAATGGAATCAAAAGATTAAAAGTGCAACAATAAGGCAGCGATTAGTTGTAAAACAGCTTCCTGCTGACAGTAAACGTCTCGACTCTCCACTAACTAAACTCTAAAGAACATGTTTATATATCAGATATAATAAACTGTGATGTAACAGTTTTATAAACACCTGAACAGTCGACTGTGTTCATTTTAAAATAACTAAAGCTGCAGTTTTATATCAGAACTACATTGTTATTGTTGTATTTAATGTTCCTGACAGTCTTCATGATGTTTCTCAGATCATCCAACAGCTGTTTTGTGCTTCATCCTCCTGTTTTATCTGTTTTATTCCTTTTTATTTTAAAAAAATCAACACTTAAATTGTATTTAAACGTCTTTTTACTTGATTTGTTTCTATATTTTGTCTTTACGATCGATGTAAAGCTCTTTAAATCTCCTTGTTGTTGAACCTTTAACTGACTGATGAATCCTCACAGACGTCCAACAGGTTTTTTCTGCTTTATTCTCTTGTTTTTTTAATGTCTTATTCCTTTTTAGCTGCTTTTTATTTACAAATTCAACACTTTTAAATTGTATTTAAATGTATTTTTACTCGATTTACTTTTATTTTCTGTCTTTATGCTCGATGTGAAGCACTTTAAATCTCCTTGTTGTTGAAATAAACGACACAAACTTGACTTGAATACGTGTAAAAACATCTTAAAACATCAAAATTTGGTTTCCTTTGACATAAAATGAAACCGTGTGTGTGTGTGCGTCCAGACCGACCTCTTCCTCTCCCATCTTGGCGAACTCGTACAGGAAGGCGAAGTACTCGGTCAGGTGTTTGCTGTGCGGCTTGACGCCGTGCTCCATGATGGACAGCAGAGTCTTAACGAAGCGAGTGACGCAGGACCGGCTGCCGATGTCCTCCACCGGCCCGTCCATGTCGTCAGAGCTGAGCGCACAGAAGAGAAGAAGAAGAAGAAGAAGAAGGTTCAAGCTGATGTGTCAAAGGTCAGAGGTCACATGTATGCATCACTATAGATCTATAGTCTATATATGATCTATAATATAAACTAATCTGACAGATAAATATTAAACATGTTCATTAAAAATCTTTTTACTTTTTAATTCAAATTATGTAGAACAATATATCAGCTGTGACCTCATTATCACTGCTTATTGATTGATTGATTGATTGATTATCTTCACCACAAACTGCTGCCTCAAATTTTAACTTTCTCCACTCTGCAACTAACACTCATTTTCATTATTGATTAATTTGCTGAATTGTTGTTTTTCATCTATAAAAATGGTGGAAACTGTTTCCTGAATGTTTGATCCCAACAACAAGCAGAAGATGTTTAGTTTCATCAACGAGGACAAAAGAAAACATCAGAAAATATTCACATTTCAGAAGCTGCAACTAATTGATCAATAAAATAAAGCTAATTATAATTAAATCAGACGATCCTATTCAGTCAGCTGTTTACAGGAAGTAGGCTTTTATTGTGAAGTTGTAACTTTGTGCAACTTTTATGTCATGGTGATTGACTGTGTGTGTGTGGTTGTGTGTGGTTGTGTGTGTGTTTCAGTGATGTGGAGCCACTAATCTTTCTCAGGAGTCCAGAGCAGCAGAGACTCTGAGTGACACGAGGCTCCCCGTCTGGATCTCTGTCGCCATCTGAATTCACAGACACAAACACCGTCCGCTCGTGCTGCACACCTCCGACGGCACGCCGACGCCGACCAGTCCCGTTTAAACTCAACTTTAACGGCTTATTTGTTGGTGCTTGACGTGAATAACGTTCCTAAATCAGTTTTTGAGTCTCCGAAAGAGAAGCTGTGAACTGTTTTAGCTTCTAAATTTAAAGGCTAAACCACATTTAAGTTGGTTCAATACAAGTATAATAAAAATATTAACATGCAGAACTACAAATATCTCACTAATGATGTTATAAAAAAAGAGTCAAAATACTAAAAAGTTATTTTGACTCTAAGCTTTTGTGTGTTTTTTTTCCCCCGTCATTAAAACAGGAAGCTGCAGTTGATTTCTGTTAATCCGACCAATCAGGTGCAACGTACCCGTCCTCCATGCCGGGCTGCAGGTAGAGGTGAGCGTGGACCGGACGCAGCCGCTGGATGACGTGAATACACAACCTCTGGAACATCTGGGGGGGAGGGGGAGAGGGAGAGAGAGAGAGAGAGGGAGAGAGACAGAGAGAGAGGGTGAGAGAGAGAGGGAGAGAGAGAGAGGGAGAGGGAGGGTGAGAGAGAGAGGGAGAGAGACAGAGAGACAGAGAGAGAGCGAGAGGGAGAGAGAGAGAGAAAGAGAGAGAGAGGGAGAGAGAGACAGAGAGACAGAGAGAGAGCGAGAGGGAGAGAGAGAGAGATAGAGAGAGAGAGGGAGGGAGAGAGAGAGAGGGAGAGAGAGAGAGAGAGAATCAACTGTGTGCTTTCTGACATAAAAAAAAGACATGAAGAAGAAAACTTGTGTTGCTTTTGGCGGAGGAAAGGACGGGGAAATGTAAACAGGAAGTGAAATAACAGAAAGGTAATCAGTATGAGTCGTATATAAAAAAAAACAAATGTGATGATAAATAACTCACCTGTCTTACAATCTGATTGGGGCACTTAATGAGGATCTGCATCGGCCACCAGTTGTCGTCCGCCATCCGATCCAAAAACCACTGAAGAAGAAACACTCACAGGTTCACCAGCGATCACACAAACAACAAACAGTATATGTATATATATATGCATGTATATATTTAGTGTACCGACCTCGCAGGCGGCCTGACTGTTGTTGAACTGTTTGGTCAGGAGTTCGATCCACTGCAGCATGGTCGGCTGACGACACACAAACACACATTTAACTTCTAGTATTGTTTCTACTCATTGATAATGTCAATAATCAGTTGTGGGGTTCCTCAGGGTTCTAGTCTCGGTCCTTTACAGTTTTAATCTGGTTGAGGCTGCTTTAAATAATAAAAGAGGGATAAACAGTGATAAACTGAAGGAAACAACTTATTTAATTCTTATTAAACATTCATTTAAATAAATAAACTGTTTTCTGGAGTGATTCAGCTCATTTTTTATTTTATTTTTTGCTGTTTTATGGTTTGATTGTTTTTATTTTAACACATTTTTTCCATCATTGTTCTCTAATCTGTAATTTTCTGGGTTCCTGTTGTGAAATAAAATCATATAGCTAATAAATTAAGATTGTAAATTGAGATTGTAAGAAAGAAATGAATAATAGTTATTGTGTTTTGTTGAACAGTTGGGTTTTATTTTGTAATTCACAGATTTACTGAATCAGTTTAATCTGTCGTCTGGATTAAACCTCACGTGTGCTTCTATAGAGGGTGAAACGTGTAAATTACCTTTTCCTTCGAGTGAATGAAAGTTTCGAGGACGAACGACGTGCTGAGCTGAGAATGAAAAGTAAAATTCACGTTAGGACATAAACACAGGAAATAAGAGACTGAAGTGATTTGAAGATTTGATTCTTTTTGAAACTGAAGGTCAGAAGATGGCAATGAAGATAAAACTTTTATTTATTTAAACTTTCCTTCGACGATCCTTGAAATAAATTCTGAACAGGAAACTTCATTCAGTTCATTCAAAATCAGTTTTTATGAACTTAAACTTGTGAAAATTGTTCTCATAAAGTTCAAATGTTCAAGGTCTGTAAGGAGGACTGAGACACTTCTAACACTAACATTTAACTCTTTTATTTATTTATCTCTTTACTTTTGAAAGATTGTTATTGAAGTTTTCATTTTTTCTTCAATATAACTTTAAAAAAAGAAAAGTATTTTCTATTCAGAAGTACCAAACCAACCAAATTCATTTTACTTTCCAAATACTGTGTGTTAATAAATAAATAATATTGACAATAAAAGTGCTTGAACATTTTATATTTCTTACTTTGGCCGTCATGAGGGAGACGGCTTTGGGGTCCGGTAGAGTGCTGGGGATGCAGCTGCACAGCTGCCACATGAAACTAGAGAAGAAGAAACAACACAGTTTATACATCTAAAACTGAGTCTGTGTTAATGTGAATTATCAGCTAGTGGTTATAAAGTCTGACTGTGATTCATTAAAACATTGTGTGAATAAACCAGATAAAAGAATCGACACCAACCCGAAGTACGTGTGTTCAAATATGTTCTTGTCCTGGAGAAACTGCATGTTGTCGTGCCAAATCCACTGAAAGGAGACGCACACGTGTTAAAATATCTGACAGGAAGATTTAAATGTAAACGTATAAAACAACATATTAAAAGTTTAAATGCAGATCCAGCAGATTTACCTCGAGTAAATCAGGAGAGACATCGAAGCTGAAGTCCTTCCCGTTCTCCTCCTCCAGCTCTACTCTCTTGTAGAAGAGCATGTAGGCGCTGTGAGTCTGCAGGTTCAACAAACACCGCGTTATCAGCTTTAAGTCGTGATCAAACAAGGATAAACATTAAAACAGCCTGAAGACAAGGGACGCAGCTAAGTATTATTTTCATTATTATTATTATTAATCATTTTGTCCATAAGATGTAAGAAAACAGTGACTGTTATAATTTCCAAGAGTCAAAAGTTTTGTGTTATTTTGTCCAACAAACGATCCAAAACATATTAATATTACCGTATTCTCCACACTATAGGGCGCACTGTCAATGAATGGTATATTTTTCATATATAAAGCGCATTAAGCAAAACAAAACAGTCAATTAAGTCAGTCAAATTTTATTAAACACGTCCACAATAACTCCCAACTTTGTTCAGTTGTAACACGTAAAAAAAAAAAAGTCTGATGCCGCTAAATCAAACGTTAGCCACCCTATAATAATACAGGCCAAAGATATTTTTTAAATGTCAAAAATATCGCCAAATATCCATTTATTCTTAAATCAATAGTGTTTGAGCAGCGCTGTCTTGAGGAGTCAGTTAACGTCTGTGTCGTTGCCATGGAAACTGCAGGTCGCGTAACTCCTTAGCCAGTGAGTGGTGAAGAGAGAGAGAGAGCGCGTCTGAAATAACGGTAAATGCTAACGGAGCAGAGGAAACGGTTAGCAGCAGCAGTAAGTTGTCAGTCTGGCAGTAAATGTACAGTACAGACTACAGTGTGTCAGTTAATAAACGCTGCAGCTTGTCAACACCATGAAAAGTCACGTCTGTTGTTTCCCCAACTGCTGGAAAAGTGAAGGTTAGCTCCAAAGTTAGCAACAACGGGTTAGCCTAGCCTAGCTTGACGATGCTAACCGGATAAATAGAAAACTGTGGCTGCCTGCTAATCCTGCTGTATTAAAACGTTTTGACAGAGCGCCGTGAACCACACAAAATCACTTCGAGGTCAGTAAACACAACCAGAATTCATCCATATATAAAGCGCACTGTCGTTTTTTGAGAAAATTAAAGGCTTACAAGTGCACCTTATAGTCCAGAAAATACGGTAACTTTATGGTCATATATGAGAGTAAAGAATTAAATGATCACATTTAAGGGGCTGAAATGCTTTAAAAAAAAAAAAAAAAAAAAAAGACTGAATGATGAAGACAGCTGCTGATTAACTGTCAGTCTGCTGGAAACCATCCTCACCTTCTCAAAGGAGAAATCCATGAACTTGTCAGTGACGGAGTCGTAAGTTTTAGTCTGAAAGACAAACTGAAGTCAGTGAAATCAGCAGTGACAGATGAAATGGTTTTTTTTTCTCTCTTTCTCTCTCTGACTGCAGCTCGTACCGTCATCTCTCCACCGAAGCACTCGGAGGCCAGCTGAGCCGAGTCGAAGGGCTTCACCTCGGCGTCGTTGAACAAGTACCTGCAAGGATTTCAAGCTTTTAAATCCGACCACATGAATCTGAAACTTTAGAAACTGTTTCTTATTTATTGTTTGTTTTATTCGTTTTATTTCTGCTGTGACACGCCGCTTCTTCCTCCTCACCACTTGTTGTTCTTGTAGGCGTGCGGGTTGACGATGTCTCTGATGAAACTGTAGTAATGGCCGCCGTCCGCTGTGCCCGTGTGCACCGTGACCCCGATCAGGTCGTACTCGTAGCTCTCCGTGACCTTTGACTCGCCTTCTTCCCGAAAACCTGCAACAGGAAGGACGACACTCGTTCAGACCAGAAACTCTGCACTCCAGTAATATTAAACATGGTTATTATTGATATTTATTATTAGTACAGGACTAATTATTATAGAAAGTCTGCATGTTTTAAAGACGGACCTTCTTTGCGCTCTCCTTTCCCCATGAGGAAGTCCTCGGTGTAGGGCGTCATGTCGAGGCGCAGGGGGAAGGAGAAGTGCGTGTTGACCTTCTCCTTCATCATGGTCACCATGTTGAAGGTGTACCGCATGGTGTTGAAGCTCAGGATGCGCGGCAGCTTCTTGAAACAGGCTCTGTGTGAGGAAGGAGGAGGAGGAGGGAAAATCGTGATATTTCTACATGTCGTTTCTTCATTAATGTGTCTTTATAAGAAGGGACAAGCAGGAAAAACATTCAAACAGAGAATAGCAGAACATTAAAGTAGCATAAGATATGAAAAAAGGGCTCCACCCAGGTGTCTCTTCTCTTAAATTTGTGGGAATTGAGGATTTATTTTTGTCAGAATGAGAGGAAGAGATGTGGAGAGTCTGGATTTCTACATTAAGCACCTTTAAACCTGAGAAGTTTATATGAAGAATTAGACTTGAAGCCGTTTTTAGAGCCTACAGGATCATATTAGTTGTCAAATAATAAGAATATTGTTTGTAGATTTGGAGTTTATTCATAAATGTCAAATAATAGAAAAGATTTCACTTTGTTTCCATTGAAAAAAAAAAGGATATGTTGATCATATTACACCAGTTCAACCCTCCAAAGTCTTCATATCCAGACTTTAAAAGGTGCTTCTGCTCACTTATAAAAAGAAATGAAAGCCGTCTGATCTCCTTAAACTTTATATTCTGCGCTGCAGCAGCAGCTGTGGACTTCTTGTCGTTGATCCGTCTGTTCTCAAATTAGACGATTATAACACGCGGCTATTAATAAATGCGATCCGTTGTTCTTGGTGTGTTGACGTCACCTTTTCTCTGCGCGGACCTTCTTGCCGCACTGGGAGCAGGTGTACATGTTGTCGCCCTCCAGAGTGTCCTTGATGGTCACCTCGTCCAGAGATTCCTGAGGACAGAAAACAAACGACGGCGGCTGTTTAAAGGATGTTTGGTGTTTACGAGCTGTGATAAACGTGAGGAGTGTTTTTTTTGATACTCACGTAGATGTTCTTCATGTCTGCCACTTGACATCTGACGGTGTAAAACTCCTCCGCCGTCTGACTGACGTGGTCACAATCCTGCGGGACGGAAACAACGGTCAACTGTCGGAGCTCAAGTCTGTGACTCCTGGAGATCTAAACACTTTAAACTCTCTCTAAACTGTGCTGTGTAGACATGCAGGACCAATAGAGGTGTAAGAATTTAGCATAAAAACAACGATTAACACCTGAAATGACACAAAAGCTGAGTCATTATTCTTCATCCTTGATTATAATTATCAATAAATCTGAATATAAAGCACCAATCTAACAGATGTGCTTCTTTATAATGTTCAGAAATGTTGTCAAAGCCGATAAACTCTCCTAAAACTCACCAGAGAAACCACGTTGTTGGTGATGACGCCTCCAAACAGAGTCTTCACTGTGTTTTTCTGACAGAGAGAAGACAGTTCAGACATGTTTTATGTCACTTTTAGTCACGTTTTTATGTATATTTTTATTACTCCTCCTCATTTTAACCAGTTTGGCTGCTTCTACATGTGTTGGCGCTTGAGTTTAGTGAAGGAAAAGTGCTGCAGAAGTAAAAAGCTGTCAGTTATTTCTTCACGTGTTTGAGGTTTTTATGATGACCGACTTCATTCCTACAAAGTTTGGAATGAAACCGGCTGGAAAATCTACTCAATCTGCAACTTCTAGATGTTTTAAAACCTTTCTGTCACACGACCAGATGGATAAAATCAACATCGGTGTTGAAGCTGCGTGTTTACCAGCTCCTGGGACATCTCCTCTATCTTGGTGATGAGGTCGGTGAAGAACTCCGTCATGTCCTTCTGCTCGCCGGTGTTGAGAGGCTGTTTGTCCATGGTGTAGGTTTTACAGAACGGCCGCGGGTTGTACGCCTTCCTCTCGCTCTCCTGAACGCACACAAGAGAGACACAGAAGGATGAGACAAACAGGAGACGATAACAGACGTCTGCACTGATTCAGACTCATAACTCAAGTCTTGTTTTTTATTTATTTATATGACAACAGAAGCTTTTTTTCCTTCCATGTGTGACTGCAGGTGATTCTCTTTTGTCTTCAGCAGCAACAAAACTGTTTCTGAGTCTCATTATTTTATAAAATTCTGCATTTGTACAAGTTAAGTTAAATAAAAGAAAATATAAACAATTACCGTATATCCTGTAATATAGGGCGCATCAGATTATAAGGCGCACTGTCAATGAATGGTCTATTTTCCAACTTTTTTCATATATAAAGCGCATCAGACAGTCAGATAAGTCGCTCAGTTCAACTTCATTAAACACGTTCACAATAACTCCCTACCTTGGTCAGTTGTAACATGTAAAAAACAAAACCAAACAAACACAATCTGATACCGCTAAATCAAACGTTAGCGTCGTAAGCGTGTCTCTTGACATTTTGGGGTCCTTATATACACACACACAAGTTGCAATAAAACATTTTGACAGAGCGCCGCGTACGTCATAAAATCGCTTCGAGGTCAGTAAACACAACCAGAATTCATCCATATGCAAGGAGCTCCGGATTATAAGGAGCACTGTCGTTTTGTGAGAAAATTAAAGGATTTTAAGTGCACCTTATAGTCTGGAAAATACGGTACTAAAATCCAGAGCAAACAAATTCAGCAGCTGTTGTTTTAAAATGTAAATGTTTAACATCAGGCTGCGTTTTCTTTAATCTATAAAATGATGAAACTGCTGCTTTTGTTAGTATTTTTTAATCCCAGCTCTCTCTGTAATAAACATATAAACTACGGGGGAGGATTATTAGAAGTATTACGGTAAAACTCACCATGAGATATGTGAACATCTTCTGCAGCTCCAGCAGTGTGGTCTTGTGTTTGATATCCTCAGCGTACTGCACACACACAAACACAAACACACACACACACAGGATGAGTATCTACGCTCTTATTTTGAAACCGTCTGTCTTGCGGGTAAAACTCGACCGACCTTGGCGGTGAAGACGGCCTGGCGTGCCTCGGGGATCATGTAGAGCTGCTGGATGGTGGAGGCCAGGTAGCAGGTGGCTCCCAGGTTAGTCAGACCCACGAAGCGGCACTCGGCTCGGACGTCGTCGTGAGGCCAGTAGTCCCACTTATACGGGGCGTGAGAGGCTAGAGGAAGAAGACATCAGGTAACGTCAATCAATATTTTCAAAATAAAGCACCAACTCCTCCTCCACTTAAAAACATCTTCTTCTTCTCTGTGCAGAATGACGTCTCTGAGCTCAACTTAAATATCGGTTTAAGTTGAGCAGGATTAGTGACATCACAACTAGTTTGGAGCCAATCGTGGTCATGTGACGTGGAAGCCTGAAGCCTCCAGAGTGAGAATGGACTTTTACAGTGAAGGAGGATCAGTGGATATGAGATGAGAAGTCATTTTTAAGAAGTTTTAACTAGTTAACTGAACTTTTTTTGAGGGGAAAAGCACTTTAAAGCTCGTCTGTAGGAGACCTTTTATGGTTTTATGGCACTGTTCAGTCTGTGTAGTGTTGTCCCGGTCTGTCCAGCATTATTCCCACTGGAGGGACAATGTCACAGAAACAGACCGGATTCACTGTAGCAAAGCTCAAATTGAGTCAGATCACGGTCGCTGAGGACTTCTGACACAGAGTGTAGCTCGCAGACGCCCTTTAACCTCCAACAAATCATCTACCGCAGCTTCACTTCTTCCTCTGCGTGCTCACCCTGCATGTGCTGCGACATCACCCAGTTGTGGAGCAGCCGGTAGTTCTCCACCGAGCCCTTCACCGTCTCCACCAGCAGGTCGTAGGCGGCGGCCCGGGCGGCGTGGGACTTGCACTTGGGCTGAGCGCGGTCGGCCAGGCTGGGGAGGAGGAAGAGGAGGTTGTGGACGTCCCGCAGGAACTCCTGCCCCTCGCGGGAGAACTTGAAGGGAGGCTTGTGTTTGAGGACGCTGGTGGCGAGGCGCAGGAGGCCCGTCAGCCCGTCGTCCTCGATGGTCCCGTCCTGCTGGTCCAGGATCTCGCGGCTAGAGGAGAGAGAACGCTGATGGTGAACTTCAAACCGTGAACAACTGAGGTCAGTTCACTTCCTGTTAGGGGTTTAACGCTTCGTATGTTCATCAAACTGTTCGGTATGCTATGAAATGCTATGTAGCGTCGCTGCCGTCATCCCCGTATTTAAACAATGACGCATCTCGTCCCGCCTCCCCCTTCTCTCTGTGACGGTCGCCTTTTAGTGAAGCTGTTGATTTGGGTGCAGACCTGATGATCTAAAGACGTCTGTGAACCCTCCCTCTCTATCCCCTGACCCCTGACCCCTGCTGACCTGCCTGGGAGTTCCTCTGGCCCCTGATCTTGTATGCAAACACTCCTTTTCTTGTCTGCTTTGTCCTTTTCTGTATGAAGTTCTCCAAATGTCTTTACTCTTGGTCAGCTTACTGAACCAGCATCACTGTGACGATGAGCTCACTGTGTTTCTAAACGCTATTAAACCACAGCAAACTGAACAAAGGACTTGAGTGAACAATTTCTGACGTGGTGACGGCACATCGTAAGTTCTGAGTGAGTGTTGTGTGATGGCGGATGGCGATGCTGCAGCTACCGAAACAACCCTGCTGCTCGCTAACAGCTGCGTGTGTTTACAGCGGAGAGCAGGAGGGAGGAACAGACGTCTGACTGCTGCTCCTCTGTGACGCTGCGGCGCCGGCAGACGGTCACTGACCAGACTCTCAGTTTATAATTGTAGCGTCCGAGTCTGACTAAATATTGATAACACACTTAGTATTTTATAAAACTTGGGTGCTGCTAATCAGAAACTGAACTAAACAGGTTGTATTTCTATTAAAAAAAGCAAAACAACAGTGAAAGCAGTGGGAAAATCATGAGTTTGGTGTAAATCCAGTGCATGTTTTTGTGTTTTAAATCATTAAAAACTGAAAATCTTTGAGTTTCAGACTGTTGTTCTCACAAAACAAGCAACTTCACAACATCATCTGAAGCTCTGGGAGCATTTTTCACAATTTCCTGTCACTTTGGGGACGGAGCAATTAGTTAGTTGGAACAGATTATTCATTAATGAAAGTAACTGCTAGCTGGAGAGCAGCTTAATCTGTTGTGTAACGTGTTCCCAGACCGTGAAGGATAAATAAAGCAGGTTGTTTCAGAAGCAGCAGTCTCAAGTGTTTGCTAAACTAAACCTCTAAAACATCCCACTGATCCAACAACGAGACAACAGACGACATAAAAGTCTTTTTCTGTTTATGATATTACTGTTTCTGACAATCGTATAAACAGACTCTCGTGTGTTCAGTACGTGACCGTCTGACCTCCTGATGCAGTCGGCGAGGTGTCGGGCGAGAGCGTCCAGGTCCAGCAGGGTGGTCTGCATCGAGCCGGCCAGCGACAGAGAGGGAGAGACCTTCTGTGAGTTCAAACAGACCAATACTAGCAACCGTTCAATAACACACCACAGCAACAACAACTGACAACAATCTATCAACAGTGTTATAGAAACAGATCGATATATTATGATCGTCGGGTGTGCTGTGCGCTCCGAGGGTTCCCCCACCTGGCTGGCGTCTTTAACGTGGATGTTGTCGATGAGTTTACAGAGAAGCCAGAAGTATTCCTTACAGCCGGTTCTTAGCAGAGGTTCCTCTTCATAATCCTCCACCTGCAGATACAAGTTTAACAATTAAACGCCGTTAATAGCAAAGTACAAACTTATCAGTTGAAATAAAGTCGTTAACATCAGTCAGAGTTTGATAAAAGATGAGACATTTATTATTTTTTCCTTCTTATTCAAATAACTGAATTAATTTAGCCATGAATCCACTTCTTTAATAAACCTGCGTTAAGCTTTTTTGTCCACTAGGGGGCAGTAAAAACAAGTAGTGAACACAACACTGACATATCATCAGCTTTTAAGTTGATATGTTGCTTATTTCCTTCATCCAGCAGTTACAGAGCAACGCGATCCTCCCTTTGATGATGTCAATAATTAGTTGTGGGGTTCCTCAGGGTTCTAGTCTCGGTCCTTTACAGTTTTAATCAGTTTTAAGTTTTTTGTCCATTTTTTTTCCAACAGAATATTCTGTAAAATCAACTTCTGTCATATTATCAGCTTTTAAAATAGTTGTTGCAAACATTTTAGCAAACAGTTGCTTTTATTTCCACATCCCTCAGGGTTCTGGTCTCGGTCCTTTACAGTTTTAATCTGGTTGAAGCTGCTTTCAATTAGTTTTTGTCCATTTTTTTCTAGCAGAATAACAACTTCTGTCATTTTGTCAGCTTCTAGAGTGGTTGTTGAACATTTTTCAACAAATTATCCTTCACGTGGAGTCGTGTTTCTGTCCAATCTTCTCTCTCTTTTAGCTTCTGTTTCTGCTCTCTAGCAACTCCTGAGGGAAATATCTGGCTCTTTAGCTGCTAAATGCTCCACTATGTTCACCAGCTAGCCTACAGATCACTGTGTCTGCTGTCTGTTTGGTATCGACACTGTGAGAGCCGCTGAGAGTGAACCAGAACAGTAAAGTTGCAGCTGGACAGATAAACAATGAGCTGAAACTCACTATAGAGCTGAAACGTAAAGCCGAGAGGAGCTGCTGAGTCTCTGATAATTCTCTGTAGGTTCATCACTACGAGTCGCGCAGCGTTGAGTGAATTAAGTGTTGAGTGTGTCTCAGTCTCTCCAGCATTAATCCCACCAGAGGGACAAACGTCTAACAGAAACAGACTGGATTCACTGTAGCAAAGCTCAAATTGAGTCAGATCATCGTCCCCGAGGACTTCTGACACAGAGTGTAGCTTGCAGTTGAGTTTCTTGTGTACGGACTGTTTTCTTCTAGGAGCGCCGGCGTGTGTGTTTGTGTGTGTGTTTGTGTGTGTGTGTGTTTGTGTGTGTTTGTGTGACTTACCCTCAGAGGTTTGAGGGCCTGTGCGTCAGGCAGGAACTTGAGCAGCGTCGAGGCGGCGAGCAGCAGGAAGGATCTGTTGATGGATTCTCCTCCTTCCAAACCCGACAGAGAAAGCTTGTAGAGGCCGTTACACGCCTCGTGTCTCACTGCCGGCTGAAAAACAACAACAACAACAACAGTCAGACATTAAACTGATGAAAACATGAGCTAACCCTGCACCTACAGCTGACGTCTTAGCTCTGAGCAACAGTTAAATAAAGTTTACATGCTGCCTGGTTTCAGTTCTGTAGCTTTAACTTGCCTGTGCTCTTCTTCTGTGGTGTTCATTCCAGTTAAAGTGCTGAATATGAATTTAAACTCAAGACTTCTTGTTACGCTCGGTGTTTTAACTGCTAGTAGACATCTGAATTAAGGGTTTTGATGCCGTCGCTCAGGCCTCCGTAATTATTTAAACCTGTTCAGGTACGACTTTTACAGCTTGCTTGTAGAGCAGCTGCTCGGTGGTGCATCGAATCGAGCGCTCCCGTGTCGTATAAAATGTCTAGTTTGAAGATTTGTACAGATGTTAATCAGAGACAGCTGTTTTCTGTCAATTAGTCCAGGTGCCATGTTCACTTTTTCATAAAAGCATGAAACTTGTACAGTTTCTGAACATTTTCAGAAATGGAGCCATCGCAAAAAACACTGTGTGGTGGCCATGGCAACCAATTTACTTTCCGCTATAAACTAGTTATGTGTATTGTATCATAACTCTTGAACCAAAAAAGTGGCGTCTACCCTCCATGTCCTGATGGCCGAGGATCACAATGATACCATGAACAACATCATAGACTGTTCAGGTGGATAGTTAACCCTTTAACAGCCACACTGTTTAGAGAGTTTTCGCCTGTTTGGCTAAATGGAAAAGCTTCTAACAGACGGACTGTACGGCCGTGAAGCATCTGTGACGTCTTCTAGTTTCTGGAAATGTGTTTGTTTAGCATCTAAAACACAAACAAAACTGTTTAAATGAATATTTAATGTTGAATTCATTGATATTGTGATTTCACAGGATCAGAACACCCCAAACTGTTTTCATGCTTTTATGAAATCTGGACTAAATAGAAAAGTGAAAGTTTAAGCAATTTGTTCATGGATTCATATTTTAGATTCATGATTATGGCCTGAGTGTTTAAATAAAGTCATTATCATCCGTTTATAACTGTGCAGCTTCTCACATCAGAAAAACAATAAAACAAATCAATAGCTGCGTTTAAAGAAGATCGACGATCCATTTTTTTTGTGTCATAAAAAGTGATGAAGACCCTCTCCAGTTCACTCTTTTAAACGGTCTTGGACCGGTTGGATAATCCTGGACCTGGTGGAGGTTTTTGCGCGGCTCACCTCAGGAACCAGCAGGGTGAGTTTCTTCAGCCAGTCGTGGAGGTGGTCGCTGTCGGCCAGACTGGACTTCACCGTGGAGGAGCAGTGAGCCCAGCTCACCAGCAGCCACATGGAGTAATGAGTCACTGACGGAGAAACAAACAGCGCCGTCAACGTCTCAGCCAAACACAACAAATCCAAAGACCGGCTTCCTTTTTTTCTCTGCATCCGGTTTCTTTTTGTTTGATTTGTTTTATGGTGAGAAAGAATACAATAATCCCGTCTGTGTGTTTTTAATTTCCGTCTTTCTTTCATGTTGAAATATATAAAGATTAATGTCTAATAAATCCTCACCTTCATGTCGGGACCTGTGGTCAGACTGAGCCTTAAGAACTCTGTAGAATAAAAACAAAGTGTGTAAATAATAAAACAAACTCAACATATTCAGTATTATTATTATTATTATTATTATTATTATTATTATTATTATTATATTTGAACGCCACTTCAGTGACTTCCTGTATTTCCTCACCTGTGTGCGAGGTTGTCGTAGGTGTAGGCCACGTTGATCAACCGTTGGATCAGATTGGTACCTTGGACGAGGCTGAGGAAGACCTGCGGGCCGACAGACAGATCAGCTGATGTCAACAGTCCCACAATGCACCGCTGTTACCGTTATAACCCCCCTCCGGCGTTTACGTACCTCGGTCAGTCGGGGGATGTGCAGGCCTTTCCCGTGATCCACGGTGGACTTGCGGGATTTGCCCGGCCACGCCCGTTTGCGCTGGTTGTCGGCGAGGCCGGACCAGGAGAAGACGTCGTGGTAGGCCAGGTCCAGGTCTGCGGGGTCCACGGCGAACTGGCAGATCAGCTTCAGCAGGCAGGCCAGGCAGTCCAGCAGCCACTGCAGAGGAGACGGGAAGGAGGATCAACACCGAACACTCACTGAGGACGCGTTTGCTCATCTAATCTATGAATAAGAACAAAGCTGTCTCACCACAGTCCAGGACTCCTGGTCTTTGGGCTCCAGGATGCCTGAGTTGAAGATCTCCAGGAGCAGCTGGAGGCCTCCAGATGACACGAACTGAAAGAGAGAAAAACCTTTAAACTATTTAAAATCCTTCATAAACACACTGATGTATTATTAACGGTCAGATTTGTATCGTTTTAGTTTGTGTGATATTTCTATGTTCGTCTTTATCTTGACAGTCGTTTTGACTTGAAAGCTTCACCTTGCAGCTCCAGGTGTTCTTGCTGTTTTCTATCTGATCCTCACTGGAGTCGTCCGAGTCCGGGTACAGATCGCTGTAGCTGCCCTGCAAACACACACACACACACACACACACACAGATAGTAAGACACGGGACGGGCACCTGATGGCCTTATCATTAAAGAGCATATAGATGTTAGATTCCTGGCTGGGGGATGTTAATTGCGTGTCACACCCTTCTCTCTGTACATTAACACATATTTATATCTGAGAATGCGCTTTAAATAGATCGTTTTAAAGTATTTAACTGAGTCATGTCAGTTTATGTTTCCTGCTTTCATGTGCTGAACTAAATAAATCCCCAAAAAAGCAGGAACTTTATATTCATGTAGGCAGATTTTTGGTGGTTTGTTTTGTCTTACGGTGGACTCTCTGTGGATGCGTCGGTTGGGTTTGCCCAGAGCCTCGATGATCTCCAGAGCGTAAAGCAGCTTGTGAGGACTTTTAATCCTCAGCAGCTCCTTCCAGCACAGACCCTCCCCGTTCTGCACACACACACACACACACACACACACACACAAAACAAGTTCAGTCATTCAGAGGTCGACAGCACAAGAAAATGAGAATCTTCATGTTTCTTCTTCTACTATCTGTATGATTGCTGAAAGCTGCGACTGACCGCGTCGTCCGAGATGTTCTGGAAAGCCTGAAGCATCTTGGGACACGTAGGAAGAAGCATCAGCAGCTCCCAAACCCGACGAGACAGGTTCTCGGCGTGGAGGTGAAGCTCCTCACAGCGTGTACTCTGCACGGACACACATCGTAAAACAAACACGCTCGTCGTTATAACCAGTCAACACTTGTCATGTTTTACGTTTTATGGAGGTTAAAAGGCGGTTTTTCCGACCTCGGGGCTGTCGTGGACCTTCTCGGTGTTGGGGCTGGGCGGTTTGAAGCAGGCCAGCATCTCCAGCAGGTCGAACAGCGTGGTGAGGTGCGGCTCCTGCAGGAGCAGCAGCATGGGGATGTGCTCCTTCTGGGGAGGCGGCAGGCAAGACGCCGGCAGCTGGACGCCCTCCCCCTTCCTCTCCCTGCGCGGCGCTCCGAGCGACACAAACACCATCTGGGATAAAAAAAAAAACAAGACGTAGCGCCATGACTCAGCGATTCATCATCTGTGCTTTACATTTCCAATTAAAAGCTGCGACGGAGCGACTTCTGGGAAAACAGGAGATGAGTAAAGAGCCTGAAGTAAACCTGGATTAAAGTGTTTATATTCTGTTTAGTGACCAAACACTGAATGTTAGCATTTCTATGAAAGAATAGCAACGATATACAAAGACAGCCGATGTAAAAGTGGATCTGAACAATGCAGCTTTAAAAATATTTACAGGATCCTCTTTATAACGAACAAATGTGTTCAAAAGTGTAAAACAAAGAATGTAGACTTAAGTATTTGTTGCAGGAAATCTGCACAGGTTTACCATGCTAATAAGATAACATTAGCGTGTTAGCACATCTGAGGCTAATAGCTATACCAACATTACTTTCACTTCTTCTGCAGACGAGCAGTAACAGTTTTTGCACCGTGTGTAATTTAAAAAACACTTTTTGACTGAAGGACTATCTGAGTAGAAGAATAAAAATAAGATATGACTCATCAACTTCCTCTTCAGTGTGTTTACTGTCAGTTTGGAAGCAGAGATAAAAACGGGAGATGACTAAAGAGCCTGAATTAAACTTGGATTTAAAGTGTTTATCCTCAGTTTAGTGACCATTTTAAGACATTTCAGACTGAATGCTGCACTTCAGGCTAAACTGCACTTCAAACTGAATGCTAACGTTTCTATGAAAGACGTAGAGCAACATACCAACGATATACAAAAGACGGCAGATGTAAAAGTGGATCTGAACAATGCAGGTTTAAAAATATTTAACAGTGTTGAAGTATTTGTTGCAGGAAATCTGCACAGGTTTAGCACGCTGACGGTTAGCGTGTTAGCACCTCTGAGGCTAATAGCTATACCGACGTTACTTTCACTTCTTCTGCAGACGAGCAGTAACAGTTTTTGCAGAGTTTGTAATAAGTGACATGATTTTAAAAACACTTTTTGACTGAAGGACTATCTGAGTAGAAGAATAAAAATAAGATATGACTCATTAAGCTTTTATTTAAATCTCTGCTGTAACTTCCTCTTCAGTGTGTTTACTGTTAGTTTGGAAGCAGAGATAATAATAATAATAATATGGAGAGAAAGCCGGCAGCAGCCACCTGCATGTCTTTGAAGCCCAGCTCATGCAGCGTCTTCTCGTCGTAGTCGGTGGTCAGCTCGTGACCGGATGAGATCATCCTGACCGGTCCCATCAAACCACCTGCGAGGAAACAAGTGACGGGAAACTGTATCAAAACAACGAATGATCAGCTGACTAATCTGGAGGAGTTTGCCGTGATGTAAACAACATTTTAAACAGAGAGAGAGTCTAGTGTGCAGATGTGAACCTGGAAAGTCTCCCGGCTGTCGGCTGCTCTGGCCGAACTCCTGCAGCTGAGCCTGCTGGTTCATCTGCTCCTTCTGCAGGTTCTCGTACCAGTGGGTCACCTCGGCCCGCAGGTCTGCCACCTGGTCGCTAGGATACATCTCAATGGTCATCTAATGAGAAAGAGACACACAGAAATTGACCCATAAATGATGTGGATCGATATAAACAATGAAATTCTGATTAATGCAGCTTGATAATGTGATTAAATCCAACTTTAGTTTCATTTTCTTCTTCTGGGATAACGATGTGTAGAGTTTATTAAATGTTGGCGCCCTCCAGTGGCACTACTTCCTCTTAATATACACTATTAATATACAACACTATTGCAAGAAGACAGCCTCCCAGTTAAAGCCTGAGAAGCTGTTTAGTTTCTCTCCGTCTCGATGTGTTTGTAACGCCGCAGCTGCTGCTTCCCGGTCTTGATTGATCAGCTCTAACAGGCGGACTGGGTCACCTTGTCGGGCAGCCCCGCAGGCTGACAGACGATCCTGAGCGGCAGAGACTGTTTGTCGCTCAGAGCCTTCAGGTGGCTGCTGATGCCCGTCCCCTCGATCTGCCACTGCCGCAGGTGGTACGCAAACCTGACGAGGAGAGGAGGAGGAGAAAAAGAAACGTGTTGAAATGTCGTGTGTATTGGTTTCATCTGTGTGTGTGTGTGTGTGTGTGTGTGTGTGTGTACCTGCGTCGGAAGGCCTCCAGGTGCGTCTTCAGCATCAGCAGCCCCCTCTCGATGCTCGTCAGGCTGGAGTGAGCGTCCTTCTCCAGGTTGGCCGAAGCCATCAGGAGGCTCTCCATACACTTCCTGATGAACTCCTGCTCCTTCTCCAGACCCGTCTTACCAGCTGGAGACACACACACACGCACACACACACACACAGTCACACACAGTCATACAGCAACTTTAGATCCGTCTGTAGAGGGTTTTTCTTTTGATATATTTTGGGTAAAAACATCCTTATGAGTGCTTCATATTTGGGCTTTTATATCCTTAATATCATCCAAAGTTAATACAGATGATGTAATGATGACATCAGGGGTCGATGGCGGCAGCGGGGCCTCGTCCCATCACCTTTTTTTAAATCGAGCGCTGTGTGTGTTGAATGTTTTAGAGAAGGCGAGCGTCTGTTCTCCAGTCCTGGGATCGCCGTTGTAGCTCTGATTAGCCCGTGTTAGCTTAGCCGTTTGCTAAAGCTGCCTCGCTTCGTGTAGCGTGGCGGCTCACACCTCGTAAAATCATGTGACTTGTAAAAATAGTGAAGACCGCTAAACTCCTGAAGCAGCAGGAGTGAATTTTCTACACTGTTAGGTTTAGAAAATGTCTTGATTAAAGGATCAGACAGGAATTGTTTTGTTGTTGTTATTTTGGCCTTGATTCACCCTGAAGCTCATCGTCACATGTTGTCCTGCTGCTCACTCGTAGTAGCAATAAATTACTTTTTTTTTGTCTTTATGTTGCGCTCTCACGCCCCCTTAGACCTGGGCGTAACGATAACATCATTAAAAATTATATTATCCCCCCGGTCGAGGCTTATGTCCGCCCACCCAGAGCGTCTGCTTCAGGTTACTTCCTGTTAAAGGAGAGTTTTTCCTTCCTGCTGTCGCTAAGCGCTGCTCATGGAGGGAACTGTTGGGTTTCTCTCTGTTAATTAAAGAGACCTGCTCCATGTAGAAGTGCCCTGAGACGACTTTGTGTTGTGATTTGGCAGCTTTATAAATAAAACTGAAGTGCAAAAAACGACATAAAACATGAAAAACTACATTCAGGATCTAAAAATATTCCTTTTAATGTTTAATTTATCTGAAAACAGTCGCACCGTTCGTCACATTATTTCTACTTTAACCTGCACTCTTTGTGTGTTTTGCGGACGTAAACTGACCGTTGATGTAGTAGGAGTTGATGTACTGGATGGCGGCGCGGCTGATGTCAGCAGACTGAGCTCTGAGAGCGATCCCCCACAGCTGGTCCATCCCACACAGCTGGAAGGAGACACACACACACACACACACCATCCTGTCGTGTTATTTGTTTATTTATTTTGCAGAATACGGATGTGAATATTGAGTCAGAGCGGAGATGTGTGCGTACCTCGCAGCTGGAAGCGTTGTCCAGGGCGCTGGTGGCGAGGCGGGCCAGGTTACACAGATGCTGGAAGAGGTTGAGGCCCGTCATGCTGATGGTTTCTGGCTTCAGCTGAGGCATCTGGAGACACACACACACACACACACACCAACATCAACACACAGCTGCTGCTTCGGTGGCGTTTCCTCTCCCGCTGAGTGGAGGGAGATTTATGAACGTGTGAACCAAACGGCGCCGTGAAGCCACTTATCTGGCGTTTCTGAAAACTCCCGGGAGACTTTATGAAAACTCTGGACGCTCTTACGGCTCCCTGAACGACTTCACAGCTTCATTTCTCTCCTCACCGGGCGCCAACCCAGATAAAAATAGCTTCGTTTTATTTTGAAAAGCACCGTCCAGCGAGTGACTGACAGCTCTACTCTACTCTCGGATGTTTGCTGCTTATTTCCAAACTGGGAAAAACAGGGTTGTTGTTATGGAAACGTTGTGAAATCTCTCCTGAACCGTCTGGGAGAGCGGTTACCAAATTAAAAAACGACACTGGGATCGACTTCCTGGACTAAAATAAAAGTTTCTGGGAGGAGTGTGAGTGAAGAAACGAGCCGCAACAGTTGCAGGATTGTTCTCCGTTTCTGACAATGTGGTGTGTTTTGGAGGAAGTGAGTCATCAAACGATCCAAACAAACTGCTTTATAATCAACTTTTCCAGGAAAATAAAAACACTTCAGCGGCGTACCTTCTCCAGGAAGAGGTGCTTGTAGGTCTCCATGCCCATGGCGTGCTGGTCCTTGCTGCGGACCTGGTTGAGGAACCAGTGCAGAGCGTCGTCGTAGCACTCGGCGTCCTCCACCAGGCAGTGCCACAGGATGTCCACCTGCTCCAGACTCAGTCCTGACACACACACACACACACACACACACACACACACACACACACACACACACACACACACACAAACACACACACACACATATAAGAGTTCAGTCACATCCAAACACGGAGTCTAGCAGCTGCTGGGACAATCTGAGGGGCAACAAAATCATTAAAATGTTGTTTTTTTTAATAATTAAACTGAAAATATAAACGTTATTCTGGTTCAACTCCTCGTTACATCATTTCCTGTGAGGTCACAAGCCGACTAGACGTCATTTTAGGAGCTTAAACAGTCAGGAAATGCGTGCATCTCCTAAAAAAAGTGATAAAAACTAACATCATTTATCTGTTTGACACTAAAAAGCCTTAAATGAGAGATACTCCATTTCCCAGAATGCAATCTGGTGGTTGAGTTTTCAGCGTTCATGCACTTAAAGCCTGAAACAAGACGTTTTTATTTGTTTAATTTAGCTTTTAATTTGTTGTGTTTATGTTTTAATGTGTGCTTCTCTCCTTCTGAAAGATGCCGAGCTGCAAAAACGATCCTGAACTTGAAAAAGAGACAAAGAGAAAGAGAAGAAGACACACATGTTTTTCAGTTTTCCAGGTGGAAACTCATCCTGCTCCTCTCTCCTGTATACGGTTACACACTCAGTTCAAACTTTTTTCCAACTAAAGTCCCAGACTGTCCTCGTCTGGGATGAAGGAGCAGAGCCGGCAGCCGACAGCTCGGACTCTTCATCGTCTTCCATGTTTGTTTGTTTTGTTTTTAAAGGAAAAAATCGGTCACATGAGCTAAATTTAGCTGAAAGTTGAAGGAACGCTGCTGGTTATCAAACTGGGTTAAACAGAGGATTATATATTTTATTCTCTCTCGCTCTCTCTCTCTCTCTCTCTCTCTCTCTCTCTCTCTCTCTCTCTCTCTCTCTCTCTCTCTGTGTCTCTCTCTCTCTCTCTCTCTCTCTCTCTCTCTGTGTCTCTCTCTCTCTCTCTCTCTCTCTCTCAGACAGCGGAGGCATTGTTCTCAGGACGGCAGGCAGCTCAGGTTGCATAATGAGGTCTATTAGCATTAGTATTGTTCCCCCCCCTCCCTCCCTCCCATCCTCCCCCCCCCCCCCAGAAGACTCCAGAGAAATCTCACACACACACACACACACACACACACCAGGGAGTCCGTTTTCCAAACTATTGTTAAATTCGCTTCACTTTTGGAAAAATACATGGCTGCGTTTGCGAAGCCAAGCACCACAGTGTGTGTTTCCAGCTTTCTAGGAGCAGCTGTTGCTCTCCAGTCGTCTCTCCGCGGAGCCGCGTCGTCGCTGCTCCGAGGACGCGTCCATTTCTTCCTCGTGTCGTCATCGGAGAGGTTTCTGTGCAGCGTGTCATTACATGTTGGTGACAGACTGTCTCCTTTTGGTTAATATCAGACTGTCATCGCGGAGCGTCGTTAGCATTCATCAGGTTCAGCGGCGGCTACGACGGTTGCCACGGCGGCGTCACGCACATTCTTCTTCTCTGATGTCACGGCTTTATACGCGCAACATTAATCCTCTCTGTTTACTTTCTGACAGTTTTTGTTGCCGGATCAAGTTTGAAATCTGAACTTTATGCTTTTTATTAAAAAAAAACTCAGCAGGCTGGAGAAAGAAAAGTTTATAAACAGTCTGATGAGAGGAAGTCCAGGAGCACGATGGTAGAAAGATGATTTGGACTTTTATTATCTTGTATCTTCCTCTGATTGTGTAACGCTTCAGTGTTTCAGGTTAGTCTGAAGCGGTTTGTTTGTTTGTTTGTTTTATTGATGAATAAAAAGGAAACGTATGTTATGTGTAAGCTGTTTTATGTCAAAATAAAAGCAAACCTCACAGATGTATGAAACATTTTGGACATATGAGACTGGATCTTTGTCAGTTTTGCTGCAAAATGATGTTGATTTAGTTTCCAAACATCTAATATTCCTGCTGACTACACAGCAAACTATAGAGTTTATTATGTAGGGAACAGTGAGTGATTTAGAAGGACTGGTGGACTGTGTGTGTCTTTAGTATGTAACCGACCCGTGATGCGTTCAGGTTCAGCACAAACACGTGAACTGCAGGTTCTCACTGGAGACAAACTGCTGCAGCAGCTACACAGTCAGGGACAGACAGCGCATCATGTCGCTAACGGGGTTTCTGAAGAGCAACGACCGGACCGGCGTCTGACGGGTCCGCAGTGACATCAGCAGGTCTGTTTACAGGCTGTTTAAAGTACTGACAGCTGATTGGCTAACAGTGAATGTTTGTTTGGCGGCTCCTTCAACGAGACGTGTGTTCATGGACGACGTGGACGTCATCAGGTTTAATAGAAGAAGATATCAGGCTTCATATGACACTTTAATTTACCAACTGACTATTTAATATTTGATATATTTTAGGATTTTATTTGAACATCTTGAATGTTGTTTTCATTTAAAAACAGGAGCAAAACTTCTTTAAATGTTTTACAGAATAAACAGAAAACAACGTTCAGTCTGAAAAATGATCCGAACTGTGAGTTTTATGATCTGTTGCACCTCCATTTTTTATTTAAATGAACTCTTATTACTCATTTTATTCTCTTCTTTTATCTCTTATTTCCTTTTTAGCTTCTTCTTTTCATTTTATTTCCAAATTTAACACTTTTTAATTACTTTTAAACGTCTTTTTACTTGTCTTGTCTGTTTTAAAGCCTTTTATAATCTTTATAAAACACTTTGAATCTGCTCCTTCTCGCTGAAACGTTCTTAAAAACTCTGACGGAGCCGTTTCGTTCTGCAGATTTTAGGTGTTTCTGTTGGAAACATGTTGTTCAGTCAGCTGAGTCTTACTGAAGTGGTCCGGAGATCCCAGCGTGGAGAAGACGCAGGTGAGGAACTGCAGACGGACCTGGACCTCCGCACTGTGGCTGTACCTGCAACACACACACACACACACACACACACGTTTCACTGATCGATCATGTTTTAAATACACACACAGGAACCAGAATCAGGTGTTTATTTCAGTTAGCTGTAAGTTCAGGATGCGTTTGAGGTGAACTCGCTGTCGGACTCACAGTGCAAACTTGTGCCGGTGTTCTCGGACTTCCTGGATGTAGTGCTGCAGGTTGTCGAAGAACAGTTTCATCATGTGCAGCTCCTTCTCCGCCCACCTGAGAGAATCAACGACATCATCATCAGCGCGAGGCCGAAGACCGGAGAGAGACCGTCTCTTTTTTTTTCTCCCCAGAGAGGGATTAAACTTCGGCCTTTGCGTAATAAAACCTGGTATGTACGTAGAAAAAAAAAGGAATTTCCTGCAGAGACGTAACTTACATGGTGATCCAGTGAGTGTCGTAGCTGGAGCCAAACTGCTGGAAAGTGCCAAAAAGCTTCGGTAGTAGACGCAAGGAAACCACAACGGACCTGAAGGGAGGTAAAAATAAAAGGATCGTCGTCTTTTTACAGGGATTTTCTCTGACAAACGTTCAGGAAATGTTATTTTGTTGCAGCGTTTCCTGCCTGGTTTTTATAGCAGACTTCCTGTTTCCTGTGTAAACGTTACTTTACCTGTGATGGGCCAGGTTGTCAAGGCAACCCTCGATGAAGCGCATTCGGATCTGTCTGTCTGTGAACCAGCAGACCAGCGAACACAGCAGCTTCTCCGCTTCGTTGATCAGACCCTCGGACAGGTGGATCTAAACACACACAGATTAATGACACTGATTAGATCCAGCAGCTGATCATTATTAACACCAGCACGGCTCTTCTTTTTATTTTTATTTATCTTATTATTTATTTATTTATTTTATTTTTTATTTATTCTATTTTTATTTATTTTATTATTTTTTATTTATTTTATTTTATTTTTTATTTGTTTTATTTATTTATTCTATTTTATTTTATTTTTTATTTATTCTATTTTTATTTATTTTATTATTTTTTATTTATTTTATTTTATTTTATTTTTTATTTGTTTTATTTATTTATTCTATTTTATTTTATTTTTATTTATCTTTTATTAACCCTTCTATTGTTGTTCGGGTCAAATTAGACCCATTTAAGTTTTAATTTTTTTCTGATTAAAACAAAGCTTCATTACATTTCTCTACCACGGCCTACAGAATATGATAAAAACACATTTTTTTCAATTTTTTTAATACCTAAAAAAACGGGTCAAATTTAACCCGATTGTAATTATGGGTTGTTTATGCAGAGAATTACATATTAAATTATGTCAATCCATCATGAATAACAAAAAAAATACAACAAAACAAAAATAACAGTAATAAAATCCTTTCATAATATTATGTAATAATATTAAAATGATCTTTTATGTCATGAAAGTGCATCGACTTGAATTTAGTTGTAGAAAAGCACGCAGCAGATATGACCCTGGTTAAACGTCTAAGGTATAAAATATCTAATTAATATATAATGTTTGAGTAAGAACTCATTATCTGGGTGATAATTATCTTATTTTTAAGTGCTCGTTAATGACTTCACACTCGGGTCAGATTTGACCCGCCGTGTAAAAACCCTTTAGAGGGGTTAAAAACGTGGAGCCGCACCGCGTCCTCGTCCTGCACCAGGTCCCACAGCAGAGTGTTGCCCTTCTTGCAGACGTTGTCCAGGTTGATGTCCGTCACCGCGTGGCTGCTGGAGTACTGATGTTTGTGAACAGCTGGACCTGCACAAGCAAAGAAAACCATTAAAACTGAACCACAAAATAAAACTAAAACACGATGGTTCCCGACTGGAGCTGCGTTTCCTCACCTTGCACCAGGTGCTCGTGGTAGATGGAGGCCAGGTTGGGGAGGTGCTGCTGGAGGTGGGAGCTGAGCTCGGCGTGCGAGTTGATCTGGACCAGTTCCTCCTCGCAGCCCGACTCCTCCCCGTCGAAGTCGGCCATGTTCTTCTCGGACTTGGCGCTGACCTGGGAGCTGCTGCAGCTGACGTCGTCGGCGCTCAGCATGTCCTCCACCATGGGACTGAAAGATTCATTATAGTGTTAAAATACTGTTGTTTAAGATGTGAATATTAACAGTAAACCTCCATATTCTGCTGTTTTCTGGATCTTTAGAGGCCAAATAAAACAGTCTGGTGTCGTGTTGAGGCTAAAAGTTCAGGGCGGACCGCCATTTAAAGTTTAAAAACGGAGGATGAACTCTTCACTTCTCTGAT
The DNA here is from genome assembly GCA_029490765.1 of Euthynnus affinis. Lineage (NCBI taxonomy): Eukaryota > Metazoa > Chordata > Actinopteri > Scombriformes > Scombridae > Euthynnus > Euthynnus affinis. Next base: position 4,008,012 of record CM055838.1, read on the forward strand.
CCGGGGAGATTTGCTTTGCCCACAAACTTTACATTTTTAAACTTCTCCCAAACCTCAGAGCAGGCAGAGCTATTTTAAATCCTCCTGGCACGCCGCTACGCTTTCATTTTCGGCTCAGACCTTCTTTTTTTATTTTTGTTTTGTTTTGTTTTTGTTTCAGACTCTTTCCAAGTTTAAAAAGAAAAACAAACTGCGACGTGCAGCAGAAGCTGAGAGCAGCCAGAGACGGACAAATAAAGATTTAATGAGTCTGAAACTCTTCCTGATCTCTGGGTTTTATTTTGAAGGTTGATTCTGACTTCCTGTTCAGACTCTTTGTTCTTTTTCTTCAACACTTTGTGAGTCAAAACAAACGTCTTACCCTTCGTGATGGTGGTGGTGATGATGGTGATGGTGATGGTGGTGCTGCGGCCCGATGAAGCGCCGGCAGTTGAAGAGCTCGCTGCCCATGGCCTCCCCCAGGAAGTCGCCGGGCCGCGGCAGGCAGGGGGGCTCCTGAGGGCCCTGGACCATTTGGGAGGGGCCGATGTCCGGCGGCTGCTGCTGAGGCTCCGCCGCCTCGGGTCGGGCCGACGACGACGCCGAACACGCGTCCAGCATCCTCATCCGGCCCTCCAGTGACGTCGACGCCGCTGTGACCATGACAGCAGAAGTCTCTGGGTTGAAGGGGAGGACCTTCGGTTTGGCCCCGCCCCCTGACCCACTAGGCCCCGCCCCCTGGCTCGGCCCCTCGCCCAGCGCCTCCCCCGCCTTCCTCTTCCTGGACTCCGCCTGCTCCCGGGGTTCCTTCTGCTGCCCGCCTTCGGCCGCCGACCGGTTCCCCTCGTCTTCGTCCTCCTCGTCGTCGTCGTCGTCCTCCTCGTCGTCTTCCTCTTCGTCGTCCTCCTCCTCCTCCTTCAAGGCCTCGCTGTCCGCCATGTCGTCGGAGTGCATCTCGCTGCCGGGGCTGCCGGCTGATTGGCTGGCTCTGCTGGAGGCGGCTTCGTTGCTGGAGGCCTCGCTGCGGCCGCTGCTGCTGCCCGGGCCGCTGCTGCCTTCCTCCACGCTGTTGGCGGTCTCGTCGGAGCTTCCCTGCATCGACTCCTGACGACACACCAGAGACCAGAGACGTTAGAATCCTGAACCCTAGACTTCCTGCTCCAGTGACCTCTGACCTTTTATCTACTGAACGTCCCCTGAGCTTCTTCGAATGTAATAACACAGAAATTCACAGGAATGTTTTTCTGGTTGCATCGTTCCATCTAAATGAACAGATATAAATAATCTGGACGTGCAGATTTCATATAAACGGAGCCTGAAGGGTTCGGTTTGTCTAAACAACAACATGAGTTTTTTAAAGATGGCGGCACTTCAGAGGTCAGGAGGTCAACAGACGTTCAGTCAGTGTTTCAGAATAAATATAATCTTTGACGATGACGATAAAAGACTCTGTAAGTTTCCTCAGCTCTCATTTTATTTCTGCTGCTTCGATGACGAATGAAACTGTGTGTGTGTGTGTGTGTGTGCGTGTGTGTGTGTGTGTGTGTGTGTGTGTGTGTGTGTGTACCTCCGTGTCAGACAGCCTCTGCTGGCTCCTCTTGCTGCCCGTCATCATCTGGTCGTCCATCTCCATGTCGCTGCCGCCGCTGTGCTGAGTGTCGCTGTTATCACTGCTGTCTGGACTGGCAGCAGGAGAACCTGAGAGGAGGAGGAGGAGGAGGAGGAGGAGAGGGAGGAGGAGGAGGAGAGGAAGGAGGAGGAGGGAGGGAGGAGGAGAAGAGGAAGAAAGAAGAGGAGGAGGAGGAGAGGGAGGAGGAGGAGAGGGAGGAAGGAGGAGGAGGAAGGAGGAGAAAGAGGAGGAGGAGGAGGAGGAGAGGGAGGAAGGAGGGAGGAAGAGGAGGAGAAAGAAGAGGAGGAGGAGGAGAGGAAGGAAGGAGGAGGAAGAGGAGAAGAAGAAGAGGAAGAAGGAGGAGGACAAGGAGGAGGACAAGGAGGAGGAGGAGGAGGAACAGGAGGACAAGGAGAGGGAGGAGGAGGAGGAGGAGAAGGAGAAGGAGAAGGAGGAGGAGGAGGAGAAAGAGGATGAGGAGAAGAGGAAGAAAGAGGAGGAGGAGGAGAAGAAAGAGGAGGAGGAGAAAGAGGAGGAGGAAGGAGGAGGAGGAGGAGAAGAAGGAGGAGAATCTGATCATTTAAGCTGACGTGTTGCTGGTTATCTTCTTTATATTCTTTATGTTCTACATTTTCCTCACTAATTAAAATCTCTAATAAATATTAGAAGTTATAACTGAGGACGAGTTTGAGTTTCTAAAATTTGATGAATGTCGTTCTGTAACTTAATGATGCTTCACAAACGTTCCTCCATCTCGTTCCTGTTAACTCTTATTTCAATATTTATAATCTTTCTAATATATTTATTCTGATGAATCAAACAGCTGTGGAGGATCACACCAACAAATCCTGACTTTCCCTTATTCTTCCCATGATGCAACGCTCCATAAAACCCTTTCATCCAACCACGCGTGCCGTGTTTTTATAGCGCCGCCGTGCTTCCTGCAGTGAACGTGTGTGACTTAAAGCTCAGAACAGCGTGAGGTTTTGTAGTTTTGTCAGACTCTCAGAGGAGGATCTCCTACAAACTGTTTCCGGAGGCTCGGGCTGACCTTTCTTGTTGCCCATGGGGATGTTGGTGTTGAGCAGGGAGGCGAAGGAGCTCTGCTTGGAGAGCTGAGCTTTGGCTGCCAGCGCGTTGTTCCACAGAGCCTTGATCAGCATGGAGGCCAGGTACAACGTCTGAGGAGGAGGAGGAGGAGGAGGAATCACACCAACGCTTCAAATACAACAAGCTGGTGAGGAGCTGAGTGTGTGTGTGTGTGTGTGTGTGTGTGTGTGTGTGTGTACCTGCTCGGTGTGGGCGCTGGGGTGCAGACCTGACACCAGGTTGAGGACGTGGCGGAGAGGCACAGGGTCCAGGTTTTTGATGAGTGAAGGAAAGAGGTCGTGAATGTAGCGGCTGCAGTGTTTCAGCTGAAAACAAACACAGAAAGAGTTTAAATAACGTCAGAATAACAAGTGTTAACATTTCTATTGTTTAAAGCAGGCGCTCTCACGGGGCTGCGGAGGAAGCGGTGCCGCCACAGGGATTAAAAAAAAAAACAGTCTGGAGTGGAGTTTGAGTCGTTTCTCTTTAATGTTTGTGAAACTTTGTGGGAAACAAAACGACTCCTTCAGCGAGCGGGTTGAACAGGTTGACGTTGTAAAGTGTTAATCCCTCCAGTCCAGAAGGTGGCGCTGATACGTATGAAAGTAGTTTAACAACCGCCGTCAAACAACGAAAGAGACGAAGTAAAAGAAGAAGAGGTCGTCTAAGGTTGTGAAGTTACACACAGCAGCGACGAGTCTCTCCTCCGTCATCTTTCTAATAAACTGATATCAATCAATTAATTAATTAATCATCTTCGGTTCGAAGCAGAATGCTGAAATGCTACATGCTAAATAAACAACGTTCTTCTTCTGGTCTAATCGCCGACCTACGTGATCGGCCACCGCAGCGTGACGTCAGGTTGCCGTTTTCCAAAAGTCGACTCCGGCTCAACTTTTCCCCGGACGACCAGCGTTTTCGCCGCACCGCCGCGATCTCCAGGAAGCGTCCGCTGAAGTCAGCAGAGACCGGAGAGCGTCTCTGTTGCTAGGGTCGTTACTAAGGGCCGGTCTACTTGCTGGAGTAGGCGTTAACCAGGCTTCATTACACAAGGATTCTACCGGCGTGAGTGGTTGTTTTCCAGGAATTAGTCAGACCCCGGGTGTTTCCATGGAAACGGAGATAACAAGCAAAACTTATTTTTAAAGCGAACTGCCTCACAATATGTTTACATCCTTTATATTATTGGTAAATGTTGTTTAATCAAACGTTACAGTTGACTATTGACTGATTGTCTTTTTGGTCACGTGTCATTTATTTATTTATTTGGGAAGCTGGTCATCAGATATGAGCTTTAAGCTACAGACGGTTGAGAATCTCTGGTTTAAACAGTAAACAAAAGGACAAATTTATGATTATTTACTGTGAGAGCACTTCCTGTTTCAATCTAAATAAACTAAACTGATCAACACTTCTTATATTTTAACAACAAAATCAACTGAAAATGAGCTTTTTCCATAAAGAAGTGGAGTCATATCGTATTTATTCCGTCTTTAATTATATTAATATTATAAAAAAGGATTCAAGAGGAAGAGTTTCATTTAATCTGAGCTGAATTATAGTTTAATGTAAAAGCTGTTTCTATATTATTAAAGTGTTTCCACCTGAGCTGCAGCCCAGATACAGTCCACATGCTGAGTGCTGAGTCGACCCTCTGCTGCCAAGAAGTTCAGGATCACTTGGCACTGCTTAATGATCTGCAGAGACAAAACACACACACACACACACACACACACACACACACAGAAACACACACACACACACACACAAAGTCAATAAAGTCACAAAAAAATCTAAATATTTGCAACAAATTTGACAAAAATGCATGTTTTCTTTCTTTTTATATAAACAAAATAAAAGTGAATCTGACAGTTTGTTTCATGCTTTAAATCGTCGACAGTAAAAAGTGTTTTTATAAACTGTCACAACATTTGAAAGTGTGTGTATGAGTTTCTAATATATTTCTGCTTGTTTGTGTTGATGTTAACGGTCCTGTTGTGCTTCTGTAACCATCACAGAGACGTTTCTGATGCTTTCATCAGGATTTATCTGGTGTTTAATTCTCTGCTGGTGAGAAAGTAACAAGCAGTGACTCATCCTCAGCTGGTTTGGCTCAACACCACTGAAGAAGAAGACGACTTTTTCCCCTTTACGTCTCATATTTCAGAAGGTTTTTTTTTTTTGCTTTTATCAGTAAAAAGTTACAATATAATATATAAAATTCACATAGTTTGGATATTGTCACTGATATTTGAGTTAATACCAATTAGAATATTTAATTTACAGATTAAACATGTAAAATAAAAGCAGTTTTCTTTCAGATTTATACGTTTCTTCCTCAAAGTACGCTGGAAAGACTCACACATATACTGTCTTAAAAGCTCGTTGATCACATGTCAGCTGTTTATTATTATTATTCTCTTGTTTTACTGAAGGTGTTGGACATTATTAACTACTTTAATTTGTAATTATCTTCAGACTGTCAGCTGTCAGTTGTAACAGACTCAGAGGTTTTTAAAGAGGGAGGAGAACATAGAAGAGCTTAAATATGTGTTTTAGTGTTAAATAAATAGTTCAGACATACTAATAAATGCCTCAGGACAGACTTTTTATGGATTTAATGTGGTCTGAAGTCATGTCAGACAGTAAAAACACTAATATTAGACTATCGTGGCTCAACTGTTGAGTGTCTATGGGATCAGATGACATCATAATCATCCAATAGGCATCCAGGAAGTGAGCGAAACTAAGTAAACGAAGTAGAAGTGAGGGGAAGTCGTCCTGTTTGTTTGTTTACATGCAGGCCTTTCTCTGTCTGACTCCATCATGGTTGAAGCCTAGCAAAAGGAGCTACGTTAGCATTAGCGACTGCTGCAGTTACCTAACAGGAAATAAAAGAAGTCTCACCTCGATGTGCAAATTTGGTCCAAATATGTGCTCCACCACGTTGTTGTGGATCAACCAGTCAGCGAGTTCCTTTGCTATGGACCTGCAGGAGCCGAGAGAGACAACGACACATCTGCTAGATACCAGTGTTTGTTCAATACCGGGCTTTTATTTTGGCGGTCGGCTCCTTTTATTTTCATTGAAAAAGCCTCTGATCTTCTTCTTTAACCGGCTGACTTACGTTTCTGTGTCGGACACCAGAGACTCGTTGTTGCAGACGTCGTTGAAGGTGTGGAGCTGATTCTGAGGAGACACACACACACACACACACACACACACACACACACACAGACACACACGTTATTTCCCTTCAGTGTCGTACCAGAACCTTCAAATTAAAACACAGCGAGCTCTCAGCTTTAATTTATTACTGCTTCTTCAGTCAAACTCATCTAATCTATGATATTGATCTCTAACAGCTGGAGGTCCTCTCTTGTGTTTATGTTCAGAACATACAAATCACACAAACACCTCTATTCTACTTCCTGTCTATTCTACTTCCTATCTATTCTACTTCCTGTCTCCGCTCCTCTGGGTGACTCACTGTGATTTGGCTGAGTCCGGCCAGCCTCATGGTGAGCGTCGGGGACATGAAGTATTTGAAGGCGAGGTCCAGGCTCTCCTTGTCGAAGCACAGCGCGCTGTCCAGCGGCTCCTTCACCGTGCTCCACATCAGGTCCGCCATGTTGCGAGCGGCGCTCTGCCGCAGCTCCTGGTCGGACAGTTTACACAGATACCTGCAGACGGCGGCGTGCGGCGTTTAGTTTACATCACTTATCAAAAAGGAAGAACATTCAAAACTAGAGATGCATGATAGTGGATTTATTGCGGATGTTTCCGACTCATTGTGGCCGATACTGATGCCGATATCTGCAGATATTTGTCCAGTTCTGCTGCAGCAGATCGAACTAAGTCTGATCCAGAAAGAGAAAATCTGAAGGAAGAATTGAGGAAGTTCAGTGTTGAAACTGTAATGAAGTGCAGCAGCAGAGTTTTCACTGAGTTTATCAGACAGATTTAATCTCTGCTCCTCACTCCAGACCAGAAGGAGGCGCTAACGCTCCTAAAACGCTGGTTATAAACCAAACAGAGCGCTACATCCTGTCAGCCCAGGTGTTTCCTGTCTGTGCAGCCCAACACGGACTGTCTGTTTCCTCCGCAGGCTCAAACTTCACTCAGCTGCTTCTTCTCACTTTAACCTGAACAACAGACCGAGGCTGAGAGGCTAGCGGAGTGTTAGCAGCAGCCAGCTAGCCTCTCAGCTAACGCTAGCCGCGGCTCTGCATGTGCAGCTCTGAGGTTTGTTGTTCAGGTTAAAGTGAGAAGAAGCAGCTGAGTGAAGTTTGAGCCTGAGGAGGAAACATATCAGCTGCTCATTATCGGCAGAAAACGATACAGATATTTCATTTTAGAGCTTTTATCAGCTGATACTGATACCGTGCTGATGATATCGTGCATCCCCATTCAAAACATAACTTCATCCAAACTGCTCGCTCATGTTTGGACTCATAGATGTTTAACATATTAAGAAAAAAAAGTTCATAAAAGTGTCTTTAAACATCAGTCAGGAGCTCAAATGAACTCTGAAACATGTTTTTCTTCAATTCTTTCGTCACTTTGTGCTTTAAGAAACTCTCAAAAGCATTTTTTTACACTATTTTCTGACATTTTATAAACCGAATGATTAATAAACAGTGGTAGTTTTCCTGCCAGCAGTGAAGAATTTCACCTAAAATCTAAAATCCGACGGCAGAAACCTTCGATATTTAACGTCTCTCCACGTCTCCCAGTTCACCAGCAGCTGCTTTTAACTGGGAGGGAAATAAAACCAAACAGGACTGATGTTCAACATGCGGAGCCGAATCACAGCTGTGATAATGAATCACTCATCACATCACATCCTCTTAAAACCTCTCAAACCCTCCTCCTCCTCCTCTTCCTCTCTCTGAATCAACTCTTCAAGCATCTCCGCAAACTTTTGAGATTCATTTTTAATCACATTCCTCTCTCAGCGCTGCGTAGGCGTACGCTCAGATATCGCTGCCACCGCCGCCGCCGCTGCTGACTCATCTGAGCGAGTCTTCACTCACAGGACGGTCGGGGTTTGTGGTTTTCAGATCTTTTTCTGATGAGTTGGGAGACTTCGGCTGCTGCTCAGAAGGAAGCTTTGTGTTTCACTGATCAAAAAAAAACATGAAGATCACCTGGACTGCAAAAAAAACTACTTTAATTCAATTATCTAATTAGACTAAAGCCTTGAAATTAACACATTTCACCAATCTGTGGTTTTAATTTGGACTTTTTTCGTACAGTTATTCCTCTTAAAGTTGATCTCTTCTCTTTAAAAGCAGCAGATCAAACGTACGTCAGCGCGCCTTTAAAGAGCGACACGTCACCGTCACGTCACCTCGATGAGAAAGTAAAAGCTTTTTAAAAAGTAGGAAGAAAAGATGACAAAATCTGCATTTTAAGGACTGAAATCGACGAGTGCGGGGAGTAGAAAACACAGCCGATCATCAATCAGCGTGCACGTTTAAAGCGATGTGATTACAGATTAATAACAAACCTTCACTTAAACCTCATGTAAACAAGAAGAAACCTGATCCCTGGAGAGGAGGAGAGGGACGATTGACCCCCCAGAGTCGGGGTCTGCTTCAGGTTTCTTCCTGTTTAAAGGGGAGTTTTTCCTTCCCGCTGCCCTGAGATGACTGTGTGTTGTGATGTGAAGCTATATAAATAAAACTGAATTGGATTGAATGTGCAGACGGAGGGGAGTAACGCTGATGATCAATAATTACATGTAACAAACCCTCCTGATATTAGAAACAATAACTAGCCTCTAAAAGTCTGAATGAGTCAGTTTCCACTCATGATCATGTGACTATTTGATTAAAAAAAAACCCTAATTTAAAGTTTCCAGTTTATCTTTCTTCTTCTTTATTTAATGCGTTTATCTGTTTCAGCTTTTCATACGTCATGTTTGTCTTTTACATCTTCTCGTAGAGCTGATATTAAAATCACACCGCTGCTGCTGCGTGTGTGTGTGTGTGTGTGTGTGTGTGTGTGTTGCCCTTTCAGAGAGTCGTGTCTAGCTGTTGAAGCTGCTGGATGACGAAGAATCTCCTCCTCCTCCTCTCTTTTTCTTTCTCGATGTAGATCAAATAAATAAATAAATAAATCAAATCGAGGTGAAACGCTGACGGACGCGTCTGTGTTCAAATAAACTTGACAGAACGTCCCTTTAATTATTATTTTTTATATTTTTTAAATCACAGCAGTTGATTTCTGCTCAGTGAGACAGAAGAGTCTGCATCAGCCCGCCTGAGTCTGCGTCACATGATCAGCCCAGCGCTCTGCTGCTGCCGCCTCCTCCTCCTCCTCCTCCTCCTCCTCTAGGGTCATGTGAGGAGAGGTTGACTGGAGGGCCTGTTGGCAACTGTTGCTATGGAGACGGAAGCTCTTCCTAGCAACAAACGTGTGGCACTTTGGTATTTGGAGGAGTAGAGGGGGGGGGGGGTAAGAAGAAGACGAATGAGCGAAGTGCATTGACTGACTGAGCGGAGAGAAAAAACCTCGACCACATCTGGCAACACGGAGTCCTTCAAATCTGCTGTAACCGTGGAGACCATCACAGTTTTTCCACTGAACAATATGAACAATTTTAATATCTGCTCATGACAGAGTTGAGAGGGAAAGACTCAGCGCTCACATCTCCATCGCTGCTGCTGTTGCTTTTTCCTCCCTCTCTTTTCCTGCATTAAATGTAAAAGTCAACACCTCCTCCACCTCCTCCTCCTGCTCCTGCTCCTGCACTGAAGCTACGTCGTTTCTGTTGCGCTTGACAGGGAAGAGTGGTGTTTCCAACAAAATGGCAGCTGTTCAGTCAAACACAAACCAAAAAGGACAGACTGATGGAGGAAAAAAAAAACCCTGAACTGACGACGTTTTCCTCCTTAAATCTACGTGTTTTATTGTCAATAATCAGGTAGATTTAATCGACTTTAACAACAAACACGTGCGACTTCTGCTGCAGCTGACTGACTCGCCTGCAGGACTGCAACTAACAATTAACACGCTGATTATTTTATCAATTAAATCGGCTTATAAAATGTCAGAAACGGTGAAAAAAAAAAAAAGTTCCTCAGAGCCGATAAAGTTTCCTGTCGATCAGCTGACTGTCGCAGGTTTACAGTGATGTTTACCAGCGTGTGTCTGAGAGCAGATAGACTCACCGTATGACGTAGGTGCGGAACGGTATGATGTGCTGCATGACGGCAGGGATGTGCAACCAGATCCGGATCTGCAGGCAACAAACATGATGCACAACTATTAAACACCGACACAAAGAAACACAGCAGTAGTTTATCTCAACTGGCAGTTTATTATTATTATTATTATTAATGAGAAGTGGCTAAAATCAGTGTTTATATCAGTGATGGCAGGATGAATATTAGACACACCAGAAGCCTCCAAAACGACCATGAAGTCGTCTTTAAAACAGTTTTAATAACAATGAGAGGATTATAACCTTAAAAAGGAAAAGGCTGCTCATTTTCTGTGTTTTTCTTATTGTCAACAAACCAGTCAATAAATTCATCGTGTGTGTGTGTGTGTGTGTGTGTGTGAAGGCTGATATATCTGACTCCTCCGTTGTTGTTGTTGTAAAAACTATTAAAAACCCATCAGTGAGTCACGCTGCTGCTCTGGATGACATCTTCCTTTATTATTATGAAGGGTTTCGATGCCTTAAAACGGCTCCAAAGACCAATAACAGTGTTTATTTTCATTCTCAGGAGAGCAGTTCTGTGTAAGGCGGACGCTACTGAGCGCGTGCGTGAACATAGCTCTGTTTATAGGTTGTTGACATGAAGCACGACAAGCTAGCGAAGCTATAGACACGACCATGTTCACGCACGCGCTCAGTAGCGTCCGCATTACACAGAACTGCTCTCCTGAGAGTGAAAATAAACACTGTTATTGGTCTTTAGAGACATTTTTGAAACAACCGAACGCATCCATTGTGCTAAATATCAAAACCTCTCGACTTTGTGCTGAAGTTCTCTGAGAAATCTATATGAAGCACAAAGTCAAGAGGTTGTTGACGTGAAGCACGACAAGCTAGCAAAGACGTAAACAGAGCTGTGTTCACGCACGCGCTCAGTAGCGTCCGCCTTACACAGAACTGCTCTCCTGAGAATGAAAATAAACACTGTTATTGGTCTTTAGAGATGTTTCTAAACAAAAGAAACGCAACCAAACTCTGCTTGAGGGAACATCTCACTCTCACTTACGCTGGGCAATACGACCAAAATCACAATAATAAGTCATTACATATCATGATATCGCACATTTTTTGTAAATTCAATAAATATTTATATAAAATGACCACATGGGAAGGCCTAACTTCTTTCTACTTCTGTCTTATTACACTTTGAATAATATATACTCGACAAACAAAAGCTACTTACTCATATTTGATTATTTTCTCCTTTTATTTAGAACATTTTTCAACTGTAGAATAAATATCGTACGAAAAGAGTGTGATTTGCGACGCCGCGATATGAACGATATGAACATAAAATGATACCTTTTTATATCGTTAAACCACGTTATCATCATATCACACAGCCTTACTCTCACTGACGTGTTTTTAATAGTTTCTGGTCTACGGCATCAGAGGAAGAAGAGAGTAGATCAGCTCATTGATGGTTTGAGATGAAAGAAAACATAGAAAATCAGCAGACTGGTCCTTTAATGAAGCTGCGATGTTACCGTCAGGCTTTTGTTTTAGCAAACTGTACATAATAAACAACAGCAGCATGTTTGTATCTTTAATTTAACAATGATTTACTGACGTCAGTAGTGTTTTAGACACATATATATTTAACGTAAAGTGTCGTCTGTGTGTGTGTTTTTCGGTGTGAGACTCACGTTGGAGACGATGGTGATGAAGGCGTGGGCGATGGGGAAGGGGAGGCTCTCGGGCGTGCCGGACTCGAAACACTCCTTCATCAGGGAGAGGCCGTGCTTCCCGCAGAACAAGCAGACGTAACGCAGCAGATGCAGAGGCACCTCCACGTCCTGGCCGAGAGGAGGAAGGAGAAGAAAGAGGAGGAGAAAGAGGAGGAGGTGAGAACTGTGTGATGCTTTTAATGAGTTATGAAGTTGTTTTGACTTGAATAAAAGTCTAAAATCTGCTTCTACAGACAACTAAAGTGCAGTGATTTGTTTTATATTTGCTGTTTGGACAGTTAAACTATTGAAAGCTGCTCATTTTTCCTTCTTCTTCTTCTGCTTCAATCCAGCTTGTTCTTGGCTTGGTCCCAAAACAAATCACCCCTGTGTGCTTAGTGAAAACTTTATTATGGTGGGAAGGGACAAGCCGCGGAGCTGGGGGCAGATTATCCGGGGACACGTTACCGCTCTCAGGGGGGCGATAACTTCATCTGCAGGAAACCAAACCAAATAATAAAAAAAAAAAAAAAAAAAGGGGGGGGCGACAGCTTGAAGAACTTCTCGGCCTGTAACTGCGGTTCTCCTCAAGTTAATCACCCTCTGCTGCTTTTTGTTGTTGTTGTTTTTGTTGCACGCTGAGCCGTTTACAAGCCTTAAAAAACTCGACATACAACACTGAAGAAACACTGGACTTGCATCACTCTTTCTAAAAACCCCTGTTATTTCACATCTTTTGTTCTGATCCGTTTTTAATCACAGAGCTGCATCATGAGCCGGAGACCAATGAAATCCCGTTGCCATGGAGGTTACGAGGCTCGGCGCACTGTAATAATGTGGGCGTCGATTTTATTTTGACAAAAACAACCAGAAAGGAAACGTGGACAATGCTGAAACTAAAACACGCTGATATAAACTCAACATTTGTGTTTTTTCCCCCCTTTTTTTGGGCGTTTCGTCGTCTTAAAGCTTCTTCTGCGAGTTTAACTTGAACCTGACAAACCTGTAAAAAGGATTAAACATCCTTTAACGTTCAGGGAAAAAAAGAAACCTCAGCTGAGTTGACACAGAGAGAGAGAGAGAGAGAGAGAGAGAGAGAGGGAGAGCCGCAACATGAAACCTGGACTGAGACGGCGTTTATATTTGGATCGTGTGGGGCTGCCGGGGCGTCGGGTTTCTGGAGGTCAGATGTGAGATAACCTCTGCAGCTCAGGAGACAATAAGAACTTTTACAAAGAGTGAAATGTAAAGAAAAATAAACAACTGATTTCAGACCGTGCTCGTGCTGCAGCTCAAGCCCCTCCCATCTCCATAGCAACAACAATAAACCAGGAGACACTGAAGTTTAAGTTGATGATAATAATAAAAAAAGAAGCAGCAGTTGTTGGAATATGCTCTGAAACATGTTGCAAAAATAAAATCGATGCGTTCGCCTCCACATCCAGCGAACAGCGTCTGTGTCTAATAATAGCTGAAGCCACTGTGAGCCGTCGCAGCAGGTCTGCCGCAGCTTTTCATGTTCCTCCACATGATGAAGCGGACGCAGAGCAGACGGCCGCAGACACACAGCTGCAGTTCAGCGTCTTTATATCTACAAATCAATATAAACAATAATAACAAAATACAAGATGTTTTGGACCACTTATTTGATCTTTTAAATTTTTATGTGTGGATGTTTTTCTTTCCTATTTGTTTTGTTTGTTTGGTTTTGTTTCATCTTTCTTATCAAACGATTGTTTTAACATTTGCTGCTTAAAAAAATAAACTTAAGAGCAAAATAAACTGCTAAAGAGCAGATTTAATCAGTTTATCTGCTCTGATGGAAGCCGCTAACGTTCCTGCTAACTAGCTTATTATAGTAGTAGCGCTACTTCCGAGCTAAACGACGACATCATGTGATGATTTTACAGCTGATGTTAGAGAAACGAAGGGAAGGCAACGTTTAGCTTATAAATAAAACACTACATTCATATAAAATCACATTATTTCTCCTGTTTGTTTGTAGAGAAGTTCACTGTTTAGATGTTTGGCAGAGCTGCATCATTATTTTATACTTATATATTTATATCTTTGACAACAGAATAGTTTAAACTGTTTGAACTATTTTAACAGTGACTGTAAGAAAAATGTGATTTAAATGTAGAATAATGTTTTTCTAATGAGTGATTAGCAGGATCACATCTATCATGGCTATCATCTAACATCTATAATGTTGGATATTGTGACGTCTCTCTCTGGACTCTTTGTCCTCTACCTGCAGCAGCCTGGTCGTCATGGAGATTTGGCTCACCTGGACCTCTATATGCTGCTTTATTTTGGTTGTGTTTAGTTTAATTTCTCTTAAGTTACGTACATTAAATCCATTTTTAGTTATGACGACTCCTCTTTAGTCCAGCTGAGAGCAGAGCTGTGACGATATTGTGATATAAAAACATATTTCTGCATATTTATTTTTGAGATTTTGCTTCATGGAAAGCTTTGAGTGTCACTATGAGATCTAGATAACTGACTGATGGATAAAAAGGTGTTTTTCCTCACAAATGACAAGATATTTTAGACTAAAATCACAGGAGGCGACGCTGCGATTGAAGTGGACTAAAACTTTCAGTGGAGTCTCTTCACACTGTCGAGTTGTTCGTCTTTCCTGTTGTGCCTCTACGAAGCCGCTAAAATTCATTTCCAGAGCATGAACGCACTTTGATGTCTGTGAGGAAGGAGAAGGAGGAGGAGGAGGAGGAGGAGGAGGAGGAGGAGGAGAAGAAGAAGAAGAAGGAGAAGAAGGAGAAGGAGAAGGAGAAGAAGAAGAAGCAGAAGGAGGAGGAGGAAGGGGAGGAGGAGAAGCAGAAGAAGAAGAAGAAGAAGAAGAAGGAGAAGCAGAAGAAGAAGAAGAAGAAGGAGGAGAGGGAGAAGGAGAAGAAGAAGGAGAAGAAGAAGAAGAAGAAGAAGAAGAAGCAGAAGAAGAAGAAGAAGAAGAAAGAAGAAGAATGCAAAGATGCAGCCCGCTGACAAAACATGTGACCTATAAAACCTGCGTCTCCTTCACAGATCATGTGACCCTTGAAGCTCTTGAAGCAATATTCCCAACATCACCCACGCTCTCTCCCTCTCTCCTCTCCTCTCCCTCCCTCTCCTCTCCTCTCCCTCCCTCTCCTCTCTCCTCTCCTCTCCTCTCCCTCCTCCCTCCCTTCCTTCTCCTCCCTTCTTCTCCTCCTGCTCTGGATGCAGCACAGCTGTTGGGATTTTTTTGGGCAGAAGGAGCTCGTTCGTGCAGCTTCCTAATAAAACCGTTTCAGGGTGGAATAAATGACAGACTTGCAGCTAGCATGAGAGCGAGAGGACAGGAACTCATTTCACTTTTAAAACACAGCAGCAGCAGCAGCAGCTAAAGAGTCACTCTGCCCCATAAAACATCAGAAAAGCTAAAAATGCCAGCTGTAATTTCCTGCAGACCCAGTAAACCTTATCAAATGTCTTGTTTTATCCCACCTACACGCTTAAAAACTTTACTATCATGGCCAGAGCAGAAATAGCAGCAAATTATCGACTTCCTGTCGCTGCTGCAGCTCGTCAAAATAAAAGGAAGAAAAGCTTTTTATTGTTATTTGACCGCATCGGTGTTTTGAGGGATTATTTTTTTTCCCCGTCGTAGGTGTCAGGTGATTGACGAGAGGAAGTCTTACGTTCATGTCACAGAAGGAGCCGAGGATGTTGCTTTCATGTGCAGATATGTCCTGAGAGGAAGGAAACAGGAGAGAAGAGAGAGTTAGACAAAGAAAACTCAACTCATCCCCAAAAAAAACACAAGTAATTACATGACTGTGTGTGTGTGTGTGTGTGTGTGTGTGTGTGACAGAAGCTCTGAGCGCTCAAACGCGGGTGGATTATCTGTTTGGCGAGTAAATATCTGGGGAAGGTTATCCCCACCACGGCGGCGGGTAAAATGTTTGTACCAAAAATAGCGGCGTAATAAAATATCTGGCACGATGGCTCGGATGAAGTTACTCACGACTCGTCTCTATAGAGTGTGGACACGCCCGCCGTATGTGTGCACGCCTGAAACACTGCTGCCGACCTGCTGCACGTATGCACGGAAACGTCCGGACAACAACTTTGGTTTAAAGTGATCTACAAATAAACTGTTGATCAATATATTAACGTTCTTGTTTGTATTCAATATAAAAGCTTTTTATCTCAATGAAATGTATTGAAATTAATGGATGTGTGACACAAAAAAAAGGTCATTTATCATCTTGGCCGGTGGATTTTTTCATCTACTAGTCATATTTTTTTAATTTCATGACATTTATTCAGGTTTCTACATGTTAAAGCAGCTTGAACAAACTGCAGCGGATCAGTTTATTTATTTCACAATAAAACACAAAAACACTGACGTATGTGAGTCTGACTTATATGGACCAGATGATGGGTCGAAATATGTTTGATTCTTTATCGTTTAATTAAATTATCTCAAAATAATTAATAGAATAAACACAATAAATCTGTAGAAAACAGTAAAAGTACTATTTGTTTTCTCTGAAGCCTTCATGTCACTAGTTGAGTCTTTTCATGAGCGCAAACATGAAATCCAGATCATAGCGAGTTTAATTTGTGCTCAGCGTTGGAAACAACAAATGAGTTTTTCATAATAAAAGTCTCAGAGTTGTTTTGACCATCGGGGGGCAGCACAAGTCTGTCAGCGATACCACAGAAGAAGAAGAGCGACTGACTGGTGAGCGTGTTTACAGCGCAG
Source organism: Euthynnus affinis (assembly GCA_029490765.1). Taxonomy (NCBI): domain Eukaryota; kingdom Metazoa; phylum Chordata; class Actinopteri; order Scombriformes; family Scombridae; genus Euthynnus; species Euthynnus affinis. The sequence goes on from CM055838.1 coordinate 4,024,337, forward strand.
CCGAACACTGAAGCCGTGAGCCGGTGTGTGTTTGTGTGTGTGTGTGTCGTCTCCTGCGTCATTTTCACGACGAGCAAGTTAAATCCTGACGAGGAACAATAACAAACACTTCCTGTGTCTCTAATCACGCACTTCTGTACTTACACTTAAAGATTTGAGTAAATAAGTGCGTTCACACAGAGAAGTGTGGAAAAACGCACTGCGAGTACCTGATGTTTCACTCAAAACGGTCAGAAAGTTGAGTGTGGAACTACGGACACTTCTCACCCTTAATGGCCGCCATCTTGGCTACGTAGCGGAGGGGGAGTGACCACTTTTCAAACTGGAAATGGCGACCGGGTAACGTTGCCACTACAGTGAAAACTGAAATCTGAATCTTGTAAATAATAGTTTTAGTATTTTTTTCCCTGAAGTGATTCAGAAAGCCCTGTGTCACAACTTTCAGGGGCAGTTTGAATGACTGCACCAAGTAGCGAAGATTTTTGAATCATTTGAAATACACGTGCGCCGCGGTGTCACCGGTGATCCCTGTGGTTTTAAAAAGGGGTTAAGAAAAAATAAAATCATATTATACCATAAAAACCCACAAAAATCACCTTCTTACTTTTTTAGATTTAGCAAACATACCTATGAGAGACACAAGCAGGGATCCAGTCAGGAGACAACAACACGAATAAAGTGCCATAAAGTTTAAGTTTGGGATCGAGAGGATGTAGATGCCAACAAGGCGACGATTAGCGCGCACAGATTATATAGTAAAGTTGTTTTTTCTCTAACTACGGTCCGTCATGTGCAGAGATGTTCGCTAAAGAGCTGGGCAACTTAAATCCATCACATATGAACGTCTCTACGTGTCTTTGTTACACTAGAAATAGATTTTCTAACAGTTGTTTAATTAGTATTTTTGTGTCTATGCTGTGTGTGTGTGTGTGTGTGATCTGAGGTCTCGTTCTTACCTCTATGGTGGGGTGTGTGTTGTGTTTGTAGGCCGTGTAGAGAGGGAACTGGATCTGGAAGATCTTGGCGGCACACAGCAGCAGTTTCTCTCGTTCCTCTGTGCTCCAGGAGCTGAAGGGATCCTGGTTTTCACTGCTGCTGCTACCGCCGCCGCCGCCGCCAGCACAACCGTCACCACCCCCAGACCCGCTGCCACCCTCCCCAGGCCCCAGTACTTCCATCTGGGCTTCACCTGACTGGTTAGCCCCCTGACCGTGACCCTGGCTCTTGTTCTGGTTCTGGTCGGGGGCGTCTGCGTCCTCTTCGGCAGAGTCCCGCTCCACATTCACAGGTTCGTCCTCCCCGGGCGAGGACGGCTGGGGGAGGGGCCCCGGCGCGGTCTCGTTGCCCCCGCTCCATTCGGACCCCGCTGCCCCCTCTGCCCCCGAAACGCCTCCTTTATGGATGTGGTCCTGGACGCTGCAGAGGCGGTCTCTCAGGCTGCTGATCTGAGCGATGACCAGGTTGATGAGGGCGTAGACCAGCTGGTTGAAGACCTCCAGGTGCTTGTACTCCTTGAAGCAGCAGAGACATTGCCTGGAGACACAGCGGACAGGAAACAGGAAGCTTTTTAAACACAGTCATTCTCAAAAGGGCTGTAGTCCAGCAAAAAAAACCCTGGTTGACTAAAATTGTACATAGTTTTAGGGGGATTAAGGGGACAGAGAGCACAGTGGACTCAGCAGCCACACATTTCTCTGCTCTGTATTTCTCCGTTTAGCGTCTTCAAGCTAGGCTAACCCATCGTTGCTAACTTTGGAGCTAACTCCCTTCACTTTTCCAGCACTTGGAGAAACAACAGACGTGACTTTTCATCATTTAACTGACACACTGTAGTCTGTGCTGTACATTTACTGCCAGACTGACAACTTACCGCTAAACTTTTCCTCTGCTCCACTCATATCCACCGTCACTTTCTCTGTACGCAATGCCGTATTACTTAACGGAGTTGCTCGTTTCCCAGGCAACGACACAGCGGTTAAACTCAAGTCCTGAACAGCGCTGCCCAGACTCCCAAACGCTAAATATTTCTGAGTGAGTAGATATTTGATATTAATTCTGGCATTAAAACATATATTTTTTAAATAACTGTAGGAGAAACACTGATTCAGTTAACGTTCAGTTCGTTTAATAAACGCTCCGCAACCGTTGACAGTTGATTTCCGTTATTTGGGCGAGTCCAAAATTGTGAAAACAGCGGGGGTGTTTTGAATACACCCCGTTGTTTTCACAGGTAGTTTGTTGGTCTGTCCCCCCCGCAGCAGGAAATAATGGTTTAATCCCGGAAAGCTGCTGATGTAGCACTTTTCTCCTTATGAAAGTAAACACGGAGATTATTTGACCAATCAGATGACCAGCAGACTACAGCATTAATTCTCAAGCTGGTCACACCAGGGACTTTTCTCCAAGATGTTGAAATGTTGTTTAAATTATTTACTTATTATTAATTTTATTATCTGCTTTCTTTTTAAATCTATATTCAATTGTTTTCTTGAAATATCTGCTCAACAACTGAAGCTATTTGTGACATTTTGTTTTTTTTCTAGCAATGTTAATTATTAAAATCAAGTGGGAAATTATTAGAAATGCATAAAAATCATCTTCAAAAGTTTGAGTGCAGACTTGGAAAATGTGACTTATTGTAATTTACTGTGTCAGTCACTGGGGGAAATAATGATATTATTGTAACAGAGACGTTTGTCAGAGGAAACAATGTGCCTGTAATCACTGCCGGTAACTAAAGTGACGTCAAGTCATCTGTGACACATCAGTCATATGCAAAACAGCTACAGCGTTTTCTGTGTTGATTATATTTATGAAATTAAGTCTCAAATGTAACACAGGTGAGGTCCTGTTTTAAATTCCCAGAGACAAAGATGTCATCTAATTACTTATTTTATCTGAATATTTATTTAAAAACCCACAAATTATTCAGTTTATATTAATATCAGATAAAGAAATCAGCATATTAAGTCTTTTTTCTTCTTGTTCCTTCAGTTGGATGTTTTATTTTCCACCTTTCGTCTGCTGAAGTTTCTCCTCAGTTCACCTTAACCCTGACTTTGAGGGGGCGGGTCTACGAGCATGATTTGTGACATCACAACTGGTTTGAAAGTCGATACCGGGTTCGATATTCAAGTTACACACAAGTGTGATGTGGAAACTTGAAGCCTGCGGTTGCACACAGACTGGGAACTTTACAGCGGAGGAGGAGACGTCTCGAGTCCAGCAGCTAAAATATTATAAATGGAAAATAAAATGTCAAATATTTAATGCAATTTTTATGTATTTCCTACCAAGTGATTCAATTTTTCCAAAAGGTACAGCACCTTATTGACGCAAATTAATATTTTAAGTGTTATACATCTTAAATCATTTTATTTCTTTTTTTTATGCACATTTTCTTCAGTTAACGTCCTCTCAAATGTGATTAAATACTAAAAGAAAGAAATAAAAATACAGGAGAGTGGGTAGTTTGACAGTATGTCAGACTAACTTTTACAAATCTCCAAAAACATTAAGATTTTATTTATTTATTTTGAAATCCAGCGTCACAGTGAACGGTGGACTTTACAGCAGAGGAGGAGACGTCTTGTGTTAAACTATTAAAGCAGTTAAAACTTTAAAATGCAAAATATTCAAATTGTCAGATTTTTAAATAGGGAGAAGAATTTAATGCAATTTTTATGTATTTCCTACCAAGTAATTAAATTTTTCCAAAGGACAAACCTTATTGACGCAAATTAATATTGAAAGTGTCACATTTTTATACATCTTACACATTTTATTTCTTTTTTTTAATGCACATTTTCTTCAGTTAACGTCCTCTTAAATGTGATTAAATACTAAAAAATATCTTAAAAAATAAAAATACAGGAGGATGATGTGTCGTTCTACAAATCTCCAAAAACATTGAGTTTTTTTTTTTTGTTTGTTTTTTTTTTTTTAAATCCAGCATCACTGTGAACGGCGGACTTTACAGCAAAGGAGGAAACGTAAAATATTCATATAGTCATAAATTTTATTTTATTTTTTAAAGAGGGAGAAGATTTTTCATAAAAGGACAAACCTTATTGACGCAAATTAATATTTAAAGTGTCACATTTTTATACATCTTAAAACATTTTATTTCTTTTTTATGCATATCTTCTTCAGTTAACTTGCTTGCAAATGTGATTAAAATACTAAAAAATAAATAAATAAATAAATAAATAAATAAACAGGATAGTGAGCGATATGAAGCTGTGTCATCTTTTCTACAAATCTCCAAAAACACTGAGATGTTTAATTTTAATTTCAGCAGCATCACAGTGAGTGAAACTGAGTCTTTGCATTTGGTTTTTTTATCTTCACGTCCTTTAAGGAGGCGTAACGCTGGCGTAACAGCAGCATCAGATCAGGTCTCATATATCAGGAGGTTTTTGTTCCTTCAAAAAAAAAAAAAAAAAAAAAAAAAAAAAAGTATTTTTATTGTTTTTAATGATCTGAAAACTTTGTGTTAAATAAACAAACGTGTGCTTCTCTTCAAAAACAGAAACTAGAAGTGAAGTCGATTATGTCCAATACATCCTGTTTAAAAAGTTTAAAATCTACATGACGAGTCAAAAGAAATTTCCTTTTTTTTTTTTTTTTTTTTAAACAAAAGCGAAAAAAAAAACTAAAAAATGAAACACAGCAGACAGAAGGAAAGAATTGCTCCTTGGTCATTGTGAATGAATGAGTCAGCAGATCTCTTTCTTTCTCTCTCTCTGTGTGTGTTTAGGTCAGCGACTTCAAGGCTCCTTTCAACCACCGAAAAATAAAAAACATTCCAGCTGGATGAATAAAAGCAGACCGACAAGAAAAAGAAACTAAATGAGAATCATCATCATCATCATAATTACTCCTTCACGATGTCGTCCGACGGCCTCGACTGTCGGAGCAGATTAAGAGTCTTTCCTGCTTCCATAAAACAGGAATCATCTTCCTGCTTTAAAAAAAAACAAACAAACTGCATTTTTCATAACGTTTATTTATTTATTTTATTTATTTATCTGAGTGGAAACCAGCTGATTGTGAACCCTTCCCCTCCTCTCTGAAGCGTCGTGAACGTGGATTCACACCTGCGCCTTTGCTCGAAAGGCACCTGGATTACGGTTGTCATGGAAACACGGGAGGGATCGGGAGTCATTTATTTGGTTCATGGCGGATTTTCCCCTCGCTGGGAAAGATGCCAGCGTGACTGGAGTTTGTCCTCGTTTCGCCTTCTGCTGCTCAACATCAAATTTCAAGATGCTTCTCCAACTTTTTTTTTTCTTTAAATGAAGTTTTGATTTGCTGTTTTCTCTCGTTTATTCCCTCTAACGTCTGAAACAGAGTCATAGAGTGAGTGTGTCATAAAGTGCCACTGAAGGGGAAGAGAGAGGAGCAGACAGCAGCTGTTTGTGTGGGAGTTTTTTCAGACACGTGTTGAAGCTTTTTCTAACTGAAACAGCAGTTCAACAAAAAGACAACTGTTGTCAGATTAGGTTTGAATTCTGTCACACGGCCAAATACGCACAGAAAAACCTTTTCTAGAAGTGTTGTTTTGTTTGTTTGTTGTTGTTTTTTTTCACTCACAGAAAAAGATACGCTTCCATTTTTATCATCAAATCCACAGCGACTCACGTTTGAAGTGAATCTGCACTAATCTAACGCTGTTTAAATGCTCTTAACAGTATTTATATTGATATATTATATTGATTAAGCCTTCCTGTCCTTGTTTACAGCTGCTGTTAATCTGCGTCCTGAGTGGCTGCTTTGTTTTTAAAAGACTACATTTGTTCGTTATTCATCCAAAACTGTGTTCAGCTTGTTTGATAACAGGATATTCAGGATGTATATATAAATATACAGATGAGAGATGCATTTACGGACAAGACACAGCAGCATAACTTGCTAACTTCTAATGTGAATTAACGTTTTGTGTTCTTCAGACTGTTTGGAGTGAAGCGGCCGTCGTCCTGATGAATCCTGAGCGAAACTATCCGGCTACGTTTAAGCTTCTGAGAATATTGTGTCGACCCCTCCGCTCCACCAGGTGCTCCTGTGTTGTCTGTTTTCTGTCTGCAGGATCCGGGGCGAGGCGGAGGATCGTCATCGCCATCATGAGCCACACCTGGACCCGGTGTGGTCCCGACTATAAAGCCTGGCCTTCCTACAGAGCTCCCTCCCTGTCTCTCTCTCTTCTCCTCTTCCGCTCCGGCTGTTTTGTTTTGTTTTGTTTTGTTTACACATCCACACATGCCTTCACGACTGATTACTGACTTCTACGTTTCTTCTGTTCGTAGATTATTTTTGTAAATAAATAAACACGTATCCTGGATTGCAAAAACTCATCTGGTCTCCCATATCTTGTCGCAGCCTACGAGCCGGGCTCTGACGATATATAAATATATAAATATAAATATTTTTAAGACAGACAAGCAAGAAAAAACGCTTTAATTTCTATTCTAATTGTCGATTTGAAGAGAGGAAAAACAGGAAGTGGATTACGTTTATAATTCACCTGAAAAACTAAATAATTTATCCATCCTGTCATCAGACGAGTTGAGCGTCTTTGGACGGAAGATAAAGGACGTCAGTAGAGGAGGCGGTCCTTCAGTGTGTCCCAGGATGCATTGCGTTTACAACTACTGGTCCAGATGAGTCTCAGGTGCGTTTCCACCTTCATTTACAGCCGTCTACTTGCGATCAGACCTTCATTCCTGGTGTAAACAAGAGCCGAGACGAACCGGAAGGACGCCAAGATGGCCGGGTCGATGTCATAGTTTTAACAAACTAAAGAGAAAAGCCTGCTGGAAACGTGGTGGCGGCTTGTCGTTCGTTGTGTTCACATGCGACAGAACAACCGTTCACACCTGTATTTACAGCCGTCTGCGTGTGATCGGATCACATGACACACACGTTGACGCCCCGCTGTAGACAGAAGCTTCTCTCCTGAAACCCTCAGGTTGTTGTCACTCAGGTCTAGACCTATGTTCTATATGTTGGTGAGTTGTTTTCATTTTAATCGAGCCTGGCGGGAAATCAAATCCTCTGAAAGCTACTCGTATGTTTCCTTCAGACGGCCTCGTGAAGACAGTCCGTCCCCCCCATCCCGCTTCAGACTGTTCTTCACCAACTTAAAGTCATTAAATCCACATTACTGATGATTATTTATCAAAAAATGTCTCATTGTGTAAATATTTTATGAAAGCAGGAAGGTGTTTGGTTAAAAATATATCATGATATTTGATTTTTTTTTGCAGCTCTAGATGCTGATCCAACAAAGAGGATGAAGAAGAAGGAGAGCGAAGCCTTTTTAATACATTAACTATGCAGAGCACTGACCTCTGAGTCCAGGAGCTGATGTAGCCCAGCACTCGCAGGGCATGTTCTTTCTTTAGCTGGAAGCCGCCTTCACTGCCGTCTGCATCCGATACTGAAAGACAGAAAAAAATACCTGTTAGTGAAAAACTGGATACGTCCAAAAGTTATTTAACGGTCAAGTCTGTCAACACCACGCGTTTAATTTTAAATAACCCGACTGATTTAAACGTGATTTGACAGATTAAGTACTGAAAAGTCATAAAGAGCTGACGGAAAAAAATTTGTTTTCTTGCCGACTGCTGAGCGCCATGTTCTTTTTTTTTACTGGCTTTATCGTAGATGAAGCCAACAGTCTGTCCGTGCAATTTAGTGCATTTTTTTTTTAGTCTGGGGATTGATGGAGGGGGGTGAAGGAGGGGGGAGGGAGGGTTTAATGGGTTTGAGCCCCCACAACCGGGCATAGAGACCGGACAGACCTGAGCTAATGGAAAAAATATATAACCTTAAAAAAAACCTATTAATTCAAATAATAGTAAATCTTTAACTAGAAAAATCGACTCGCGGTCGTCTGGAGTTTACATCCACGTCTGCCCAGACTCATCATCATCATAATAATAATTATAATTATAATAATATATCTGTAGTGAAGGCTTTGAAGGAATTTAATGAAAAGATATTAAGTGTTTGTTTTTTCCTCTTGTATGTTCGACAGATGAAGATGATTCTGATAAAAACAACAAACACACAACAGTGGTGACGGTAGACGATGCTGCAGATATGGATGCTGCTGCTGCTGCTAAAGAAGCGACGGATATTAAAAAAACGTGGACACACACACACACACACACACACACACACACACACACACACACACACACACACACACACACTCATCACAGTTTCAAAGATGGGAACCGAAGATTAGCGTCACCACTTCAGTATCCGAGCAACAATGACAACAACAAAAAAAAACAGTGAAATATGGTCACAATCTCTGCTTCTGTTTCATGAAGCAGAACATTATGAGGTCACAGTGAAGTTGACCTTTGACCTTATGGACCTTTTTTTTTTTATCCTATTAAACCATTCGTGTGAGACTCGCTTTTATGTGACGTCTTTTAAATCATCTTTATTTTTTTTTTTACTTTTTATCATTTCTTCCTAAACGCTGCAGCGACCTCGACCTTTGACCTTTCAAAATAAAAGAAAAGAGAAAAAAAAAAAAAAAGAGTCCATCTTTGAGTCCAAGTGGACGTTTTTCGTCGTTTTTCCCGAGACGTCCCGTTCAGAAGAAAAGAGACGGACAGACGGACGACCAGGAAACAGAAAAGTCATTAAAATAAAAAACAAAAAGTTTAATTTTAAATAAACTGAAGTTATATTTAACATTCAGTGTTTCTCTAAAGACAATGTGTTGATCTTTGAGGTCTAACAACAGAGCTGAATGCGTTTCCCTCTTTATAAAACATTTGTAAAGCAGATTTCTAAGTTATTTAAACCGTCATTGTTTACATCCAGCTCACATTCTTCTTCTTCTCTGCTTTTTTTTTGGTGCGTTGCTGCATTTCCTGGTTAATTACAGCCGCCTGTAGATCAGTGTAAAAACACCAGTAACACTCTGCTCCGTAACACCGGGCTGTGTCTTTAACGCTCCGACGGTTTGCGTTCGTCCCTGCTGACATGACTCAGAACCAGCTCCGTAAATGAAACGCTTCTCCACAGTTCGGTGCGGAGAGGAACTTTACTGGCCTCGCAAAACACCAAAAACACCTCTGGGATGAACTGGGAGCCAAAACTCATCATCATCATCACGTGGCTGAATAGGAAGCAAAACCCTGCATCTGGTGGAAAAAAAAACAACCCTCCCAGAAGAGAAATGTCATGTTCGGGTGTAGCGTCCACAAACTTTTGGCCACGTAGTAAACATACATCCAGATAAATAAACTATATTTACATCTTTATAGATTCTGGATTAGATTTAAAAGCTCTAATCTGTGATTGTTCCTCATTAAAATGTGTAACAACAACTAGACCAGACAGAAGCTTCTCTCCTGAAACCTTCAGGTTGTTGTCACTCAGGTCTAGACCTTTGTTCTATATGTTGTTGAGTTGTTTTCATTTTAATCAAAGTAATGGACCGTTTCATTTGGTGGCCTGTCAATGGCGTCATACCTCCTCTACCAAAGAGTATAGTGCACAAGATGCATGCGTCGGCGCCGTGTTTGTCCGCTACAATGGCGTCTAGCAAAGAGTAACTTACACACATACAAGATAATACATGGGCTTTGTTGTGCTTGTTCCACACAAACTGTTAGAAATGGACTTTTATTCAGTTTGAAGCCACATTTTCATGATAAATTTAGCTGGTTTTTAACTTGATCTTTTAGCCGCAAGAAGGATTTTAGTCATTGGACGTCTGGATCTTAAGTTATCAGAGAAATAAACTGGGCAAACGTTAGCAGCAGCTCGGCTAACAGCCCCTCCAGGAAGTCCGAAACACTGATTTTATTGTGTTAAAAATATGATGACGGAGGCTTTATTTCCTTCCTTCTATCCTTACTTCCTTCCTTCCTTACTCTCATCCTTAATTGCTTCTATCCTTCCTTCCTTCTTTATTTCCTTACTCTCTTCCTCTCATCCTAAAACCAACAACTCCCATCATCCCTTGCTGCTTCACACCGTCATCACACTCCGTCTGTTGAGCGGCTGAAATTACATGTGTGTTTAAAGAGAAACTATTTTAAAGGATTTTAAAGTGTTAAATGGGAAAAAACCACATTATTGTTCCATTCAGAGTGTTTTTAAACATCTTAATACCTGTTTTTGTGGATCTTTAAATAGTTTTTTGCAGTTTTATTCGGTGACGTTTAACATTTAAAATGTACCGTCACGTTTACTCTCGCTGATGCATTTGATTATAAAGTTGTAATAATGAAGTCAAACTGACAAAATTGTTAATTTTAAGCGTCTAAATCCAGAATCTGAGACGTTGTTTCAGCTCTCGTCTCAGCACAAAACAGAAATGAAATAATAGCAGCAGACTTCTTTTCTAAAAGTCGCTGTTGTTCTGCTGGTATCAAAGATCCAGATCAGTCACACCCAGTTTGGAGGAATCGAGTGTCTCCACTGACCCCTCAAATCTGGCAGCGACACAGGACGACACACACACACACACACACACACACACACACACACACACACACACAAAAACCCCAGCAACAATAGTATTTAGTCAGCCATGTTGGCCGTGCGAGCAGGAAGTTTCTCTCCTCGAATAGAAAACGGAGCTGAAACCTTTTCAGCTCGACGTGAACAGAAGCTCCTATGATGCTTCAGAAAGAGGAGGAGGGGGGAGAGGGGTGAGGAGGACTCTGGGATATCGGCCCGGCAGATTTGGCTGTTTTCCTGCAGCGGTGGTGGCGGCGGCGCCCTGGGATGTCGTTTCACCGCTTGATGATGCCTGGGAACGGGCGCAGAGGTGCCGACGTTAAACCTGCTTTATAGCTGCAGCGCGGGACGAATACAAATATAAATAAATAAATAAATAAATAAATAAAAAGGGGAGAGAGGAAAAAGGAGGAGAGGACACCGGCACCACCTCCGCCAGACTGGAGGCGTTTAAATACGAAGCTTCCAGCTGTGACGCCGCACAGAAACACGACGACAGCGTGTCTGTTAAACGCACTTTAAATATGAAGCTTCAGCTGCTCAGAGTCTCTAAACATCAACAACAACAACAACAACAACAACAACAACAGACGCAGCGTGATGACGATATTTCACATCTTCTAGAGCTGAAACAACGTCTCAGATTCTGGATTCAGACGCTTAAAATTAACAATTTTGTCAAGTTTGACTTTATTATTACGACTTTATAATCAAACTTGTTAAACTTCACTAAATAAAACAAAAAACTGCAGAAATGTGTTTAAAGATCCTTTCAAACAAGTATAAAAACACTCTGAATGGAACAATAACGTGTCTGATCCTTTAATTTCTCTTTAAACACACAACATGTAATTTCAGCCGCTCGGTGTGACGACGGTGTGAAGCAGCAAGGGATGATGGGAGTTGTTGTTTTTACCCACAGAGGTCTCAAACAGACCCGCTGATTACAGGTAAAAACACTGAATAAAGCAGTTTCAGCTAAAAAACAATCACATGAAGGAAGAAAGAGGGAGGAAAGGAAGGAAGGATATAAGGAAATATAGAGGGAATTGAGGATGAGAGGAAGGAAGGAAAGAAGGAAGTAAGGAGAGAAGGGAGGAAATATGGAAGCAAGGAAGGAAAGAGGAAAGGAAGGAAGGACATAAGGAAATATAGAGGGAAGGAAGTAAAGAAATATAGAGGGAATTGAGGATGAGAGGAAGGAAGGAAAGAAGACGTATGGAAGGGAATAAGGAAGTAAGGAGAGAAGGGAGGAAATATGGAAGGAAATAAAGAGGAAAGGAAAGAAGGACATAAGGAAGTAAAGAAGGACAGAAAGAACAAAAGAGAGAAGGAAGGAGAGAAATAAGGAAGTAAGGAGAGATGGGAGGAAATATGGAAGGAAATAAGGAAGGAAGCAAAGACGAGGAAAGAAAGGGGGAAGGAAGGAAGGATAGAAGCAATTAAGGATGAGAGTAAGGAAGGAAGAAAGGAAAGAAGGAAGGACATAAGGAAGTAAAGAAGGACAGAAAACAAAAGAGGGAAGGGAGGAAATATGGAAGGAAATAAAGAAGGAAGGAAGGAGAGATAGAAGCAATTAAAGATGAGAATAAGGAAGGAAGAAAGGAAAGAAGGAAGTAAGGAGAGATGGGAGGAAATATGGAAGGAAATAAAGAAGGAAGCAAAGACGAGGAAAGAAAGAGGGAGGATAGGAAGGACATAAGGAAGTAAAGAAGGACAGAAAACAAAAGAGGGAAGGGAGGAAATATGGAAGGAAATAAAGAAGGAAGGAAGGAAGGAAAGAAAGAGGAAGGACATAAGGAAGTAAAGAAGGACAGAAAGAACAAGAGAGAGAAGGAAGGTAAGAAAGACGTATGGAAGGAAATAATTCGTATCTCCAGAATATTTCTAAATAATGTTTATAAAGTTGGAACAAAGCGTTTATTTCTCCTCTAGTACGTCCACGCTGCGTTTCTTCTTCTGCACGTTGCAGTTTTATCGATCACGTACGACAAAGAAAAGCTCAGAAAAGACGACACGATGATCAAAATAGTTAATTTTCCGTCAACAGCTTAAATCAAATTAACCAAACGGTCATTACAGTCCGTCCAGCAGATGTTGAGACGCTAATAAAAGCTTTACGTTACTGTCCAGCAGCGTCTGGAAGCCTGAGAGGAAACCACGAAGCCACAGCGGCAGAAGCTTCCTCAGGTTTTAGTTCACGCTCATGATCAGACCCAAACCAGATCAATAATATTCATTTTAAGATAACAAAGATTGTTTCTGAGCTAAAATAAGCAGAGATACAAAACATTAAAACAGCCTGAAAGAAATATTTAGTAGATTTTAGTAGAAACTGTTTGAATTTAAGGTTTTATTTCATCACAAATCGTTAAAAATAAAGTGTGAACGTTGATGCTAAGATGCTAAAAATGCTAAACGTGGAGCGACATTAACCAACAATTAACACTTCAACACACTAACTAATAACTGACCTTTGACCTCAACCTGCGTCTTTAAAAATAAAAACACCCGACTGATATTTAATTTACTGCGATAACAGACCAAAACACTCGGAGTCCGACAGTCCACCTTCAACACACGACGCAGATTTTCACTTTATCAGGAACAGCTGATCCGTCGAAGCGTACGCACGTTCAGGTCAGAGAGGTCATAATTCTACTTCCTGTTTGGTGGCAGCGGTGCATCATATTGTATTGACAAGTGTTTCTAATATTTTGTCCACCCCCCCCTCGTTAACAACAGAACAACAAGAACCTGAACCTTCTCCGCTGAACGCACGGGTCCGGTCACTGAGCTCAACGTTTCTGTCGTCATGACAACACGAGTGTAAAATACAGGAACAGCAGCCAACGTGTGTGTGTGTGTGTGTGTGTGTGTGTGTGTGAGTGGAGCAGACACGTCTGACGATCTTAACGAGACAAGAACTTTTTTTTTCCTCCTCCAAACGAGCTCGATCCGCCTCGACCAGCTGCTCCAAACTAAAAAGACATTTTCACTCACACATGACGGAAAACGGAGAAAAACGGCAAAACTCACATGAACCGTTGATGCTTTTATTTTGAAAACGACTAAAACTGTTGATTAAACTCCAGTTTGTTAATAATGATTCATTCGTTTCAGCTCAACAGCAGACGAGAGCTCGTTTGGGGGAGAAAAAAAAAAGTTCTTGTCTCGTTAAGATCGTCGGTTAAAAGCGTAGAAGCGTCGTGTCGGCTCCTCTCATACAGATGTTGGGTGATGAAGACGTTTAATCTTCATCTCTGGGATGTTTTCCAGTCAGATAAGACGAAGGTCTCGTCTGCCGTTGAGCTGAAACGAATGAATCATTATTAACAGACTGGAGTTTAATCAACAGTTTTAGTCGTTTTTGAAGCAAAAAGCATCAACGGTTCATGTGAGTTTTGCCGTTTTCCGTCATGTTTGAGTGAAAATGTTTAAGTTTTCTGCAGCTGGTCGAGTAAAAACGATCAGTCTGAAGATGCAGCGGTTAACTGAGAAGAGGAGAAATGATCCGATAATAAAAGATTTTTGTCCAGAAAGAAGCAGAAATTAAAATAACTGTTAGTCGAAGCCGTGATTTGTTGCGTTTCAGCGTCGCTCCGACATCAGACGGAAAGTTCAAGTCATTTAAAATCAATAATATTTCATGTTTCTGCGACTCAATGATTATAAATAATGTCTGAACCTGAACGACGTTTCTTCTTCTTCTTCTGCGTGTTTCAGTCGGATTGTTTGATCTCAGGGGTCAAAAGGTCACAAGTGAAGCCTGATTTCTCTCCACTCGATTTAAAAATGAAACATGACGTCGTTATTCTTCGTGTTTTGTTCTTTAAAACAAGGAAACTAAAGACTGAATATTAATATTCAGATTATATATGAGACACACGCAGAGCTGCAACTAACTTATTACCTCCATTATTGATTAATCTGATCAGTATTTCCTCAATTAAAACGTGATAAATGTTCGTTATAATTCCTTAAAGCTGAAGATAAAGTCTTTAAATGTCCAAATATATTCAATTTTTCCTTTATTAGATGAGTCAGTTTACAGTTAAATGAAACTCTTACTGGGATTATTAACGGAAACACGGACTGGAAAACAGGCTCCAGTTTAAAATGTAAAAGGGGATTTTGTCTCTCTCTCTCTCTATCACACACACACACACACACACACACACACACACACACGCACGCACGAGCACATGCTGCTGCAGCAAATCCGAGGTCAAAGGTCACCTACAGACGCAGCACATGGACCTGCCAGTCTCGCAGACAGAGCTGTCAGACAGCTGACAGCTCCCCCGCTGTGGGACCGACCGAACCCCACCCTGCTCACACACACACACACACACACACACACACACACAGGAGTTTACAATAAAGTCATGAAGACTCTCGTTCAGCTTCTCAGACAGCGAACGTCCAGGTTTGTCGTCCACCTGCGTCTCAGACCAGCGGTCATGTGACCTCTTGTTCATACCGGATGTTTAAAAAAACGTGCTTTCGATGCTTTTTAAAGTGTGTGTGAAGCTTCTGTTCAGCTTCATCAGTCTGAGTTTAGTCATATCAAGTGGATATCTGACACATTTACAGTCTTTTTAGCATCAAATTCTCCTCTTTGTGTTTCCCTGTTGAGCTGCAGGTGGAAGTATAGAAACAAAAAGAGGGACGTTGCCACTAAAAAGACTGTAAATGTTGAAAGATATCTACTTGAAGCTTCATATTAGCTTCACAGAAACTCTTCTGTACGGTCAGTATGAGCAGGAGGAATGAAAACAGCAAGAAAAAACAGGTTTAAAATCATCATTTAGGCTCCTGATTGTTGTTTTAAGACACATTTGGTTAAAAACAAAGTGAACTCGCCCTTTAATCAACTAATAAAAACACAGATTTCATCTTCATGTTTTAACTGTAATGTGGATTTTTTCTTTTTTAACATGAGTCGCTCTGAGTAAGGAGCTGCGATACATTTTTTTTCGGTGCTGATCAAGTCGTAACCGTAGCAACAAGTACTGAAACTGTATTTAACATCTTATCTTCCTTTCGTCTGCTTTGATGAGACGGTTCCTGATTTCAGTCGCTCGTATTCAGACGTCATCGCATCTAAAATAAACATTTTAAAATCAATAAAAAAAAAAAAGACGTCTGGGATCCACCTCAGGATGACCTTTGACCCGCATGTGAGCGCAGGTGAAAATGAAAGTCAGTGTTTCAGCTTCCTCTGACGAAGCGCCGCGTGCAAACATCTGATGTGGAAACTCCCCAAAAAAAACATACAGAGATGAAAACCAGCTGGTGATCTGTGGTTTTCTCACTATGAGTGACAGAAAAACATGATGTGTGTGTGAGACAAACATGCTACGGAAGATAAAAGACGGCAAAATTAAATTAACCATCACTGATTTAAAAAAAAAAAAAAAAAATTTCCCAACAACTCGCCCCAAAAATATTCCTTTAAATGACAAATCCTCCTTCAGCTGAATCGTTTTGAAACTTATTGACTCACTCAAACATTTTTTTTTTTTTTAAATGGATAAATTACAACATGCAGTAATTATTTTAAGACTCGAGCGTCGTGTCAGCAGTTCCTGTTTCATCATGACGAAGCCGTCTCCCCGTAAAAAGAGACGCTTCTCCTCCGTTTGCGACACCGAAGCGTTCGATGCGACTCGTAAAAAAACGAGTCCCGGCGTTTGTTTTGTTTTTATCTCGGTGAGCAAACAGGATTAAAAACCATCTCGATACGGGATCGTAATAAAACGTCATTAGCGGGTGTGTGTGTGTGTGTGTGTAAAGTTCAGGGCGTGTCGTCGTCGTCCGTTTATGTCCCGACTGTTGAGTGGAAACGAAGCTCGAGAGCGTCCGGATCAGCGATGAGCGACACTCACGGCTTTTTAAACACATCTGCGGCCCCAGGTGTGTCTGATAATCAAAATAAAAAAGGGTAGAAAGGAAAGAAAAGATTTATTTTGACTCTCCAATAAGAGACAAACAAAGTGAAACGCATGTTTGGGGCGAGACGCGTGCAGCTGAGCTTTTATTTTAATGGCTTAAATGGAAATCTGTCGGCTTCTAGCGCACGTCAGAATCCGTCAACGCTTCCCGAGTCCTCTATGAGAAGGATTATAACGCTCTCGTGAGCTGAACGGGAGCGAAAAAGCCTTCGCAGGAGAGCAGAGGTTGTTCAGAAGCAGGTTAACATGTTCAATAATCACATATTAGTTGTAGGATTCGGGCGTACGCATACTTCTGTGGACGTGTAGCGCAGCGTAGGGAACTAATGTCACGTCAGGAGTGTTTCTGTTCTCGCTGACAACACGTCAACAGCATTAAAAAATGAGAATAAAGGTGATTTATTTGTAATTTTAGGTGTGAATCAGTGAGTTTGTGCGACAGTGAGGTGCAGGATTAACTGTTAAAAAGGAGAAAACAAGCAGATATCTTTACATTTTGCAGACGTTTTAGTGTTTTTTGTTGTTGCTATACTTCCACCTGCAGCTCACATCAACTTTTAAATGGTCACTTACATTAAAAAAAAAGAATGAGGAGGAATAATTACAGTGAGAGGGGGGGGGGCACGCTCTTTCACTTCTCATATAGACACCTGACTGTTGTTTTAAAGACACACTTAAAAAATACAAAAAAAATGGTGAACCTGTCCTTTAAAGTGGAGCCTGCAGGAGGAGCTTTAACTTCATGCACACACACACACAAAAGGCTGGACACACACACACACACACACACACACACAGAGGAGAAACGACACATAAGCCTTGTATAATGCTGCTTTAAATAATGTTATAAGGCTTTGTTCAGCGTCTCACAGTCAGCAGTAAAAGTGCAGCGAGGCCTGTATTAGCTCGCCTTTCCTAGCAACAACAGGTTAAGTTTTTTTTATAAATATTTCAACCTTGTATTTACATTTTATGCTGGCTTAAGTTGATAGCACCTTTTGTGGCTGGATTAGGATGAATCCAACCACTAAAAAAAACGAGCATTTAAGTGGTAAAAAAAAACACACACAAGCTAACATTACCGTGGATTAACGGTGTGCCAAAATATGCGCCCTCGTTGCAGCCATTAATTTTCTAGGCTAGCTTAGTCGCCGCTAGCTTCGACTAACATTCATCCCTCCTCCTCCTCCCAAATAAAAACAGAGAGAGAGAAACACAGGCAGGGTATTTACATCATCATCTTAGTGTTAGCTGTATTATCTAGGAGGGTTGTAGTGATAGTTAGCAGGCCATTTTTGGGTGGTGAATGTGCCCCCATGATGCTCAAAACAATGGGTGGAAGCCGAGTGGACAGCTAGCAGACTGACCTGACAAACACATCAAACAAAGTCAGGCTGCTCGCTAGCTTAACGAGCTAACTTCCAAATCCAAGAGCAAAGCCGCATTTTTTTTTTTTTTTTAAACAGCAGCGACAAAACCGAGCTCATGACACGATGTATATATATTTAAAATAAACAGCGTTCAAGTATTATAACTCATGATTGTAATATGACAGACAAATAAACAGATCGATGTCATGCAAGAGGTTTTTTTTGAGTCGTTTCGGGAGTGTTTGACAGACAAGACAGGGCCCCAAAAAAAAAAAAAAAAAAAAAAAACTGACTGCCAGTTTGGGAAAAGGGGGAAAATGGCATTTGCATTCATATTTAACGACACAGTCTGACATCAAGACGTGACTGTCACCGACTGCAAAATACGCAGAAACAATGTCAACACTTCCACCTGTCGTCTGTCTGCAAAAGTCTGTGAAGAAATGCGAGTTAAAGCAAAGAAAACACAAAGTTATATATTGCAGCTAGCCGCCAGAGCTAACACGCTCTCTCTCTCTCTCTCTCTCTCAGCGGTGCTATCACCAAGAAGCTAGTTAGTTATAGAGTATTAAAGTGTGTTTGTTTTACTTACTTTCATTTAAAACCTCCACCAGCTCGGCGCAGTTTTCACACATTGTTCATGAAGAGGAGGTAAAAAAAAAACACGGAGTGCACCTACTCAAACCATCGCACCGGAGGCTGTTTGTCGGCCGGCAGTTGGTTGTTTTTGGGGTAAAAACGGGCCCAGTGGAGGGAGTGATGGCTGAAGGTTATTCCGCTGAGTGAGACCAGCGGGGAACAAGAACGTGAACGTGATTTGCATCCAAGCGAAACTGGTGTACAGCAAAAGTTAAAGAGGCACTGGACGGTAGAAAGCGAGTCAGTCTCCAATCTGAGCGTTACTTGAGAGAGTAGACACAGCAGCCATGTTGAAAAAGGAGGGGGGGGGCGGGGGGGGAGGGAGGGGGGCGTCAGCGTGGAGAGAGTTCGGCTCTTTTCGTCTCGTCTGCCGTCCGTTCGTTTTTCTTCGGTAGTCTCGCGAGATCTTCCACAGATGAAGTCATGTTTTTCTTAAAGGGACAGGGTTTAGTGGCATCTAGCGGTGAGGTTGAAGACTGCAACTCACTGAATACCCCCCCTCCCTCCCCTTAAAGAGCGTGTAGATGAAGCCACGGTGGCCGTGAATCTCGCGAGAAAACGCGAGAGGTCCTCTTTACAGCCGGTGTTTGGTTTGGCACTTATTGGCTACTGTAGAAACATGCAGGACGTTACTGAAATATGTTAAAACTTGTTTACAAATATAAATGGCGCTGTACAATATTATAAAAGACACACACACACATATATATAATACTTTACTTATTTTCCAGACAACAGACAAATATATAACTACTGAGTTATACATAAATGAGGGAAAATAAAAGTAAATACATTTTTTGGGGCGTGATTTTCAGTGATAAGAAATTATGCCGCTTATGTAAATAATAGTAATAATAATTTTCCAAGAATAATACTTATGTTAATTGCTAAATCATGTGTTCCACCTTTCAGAAATATGCCAACGTCACATTTTTTCTTACTTACAAATGTAGGAAATAACCAGTAACGCAAATCTTTATCAAAATGGCATCAGTGTGCTGTTGTTTCAATGTGTTCATCACAAAATGACGGACCTTGTTATGATCTAGATCTTAAAAAAATACTCCTGAAGAATATTTATTTATTAAAGCTGGAGATAGACAATTTTTTTAAGGTCCCTAAATCAAGCAGTCAAGCATATTTGTCACGTGTGTGCACTTCAGATAATCGCTGACTTGGTGTAAACTTTCTGCCATTGTTGTCACTGCTGACATGCTCACTGACCTTTGACCCCCTGTAGTTAAAAGCAAGTATATCTCCAGCCTAAAGAGACCTGGATGCTTACTCAGTGACACATAAAGCCATAAAAAATCCACTTCCCACTGTAAAGAAATTACAGTGCGCACCAGAGACATACATTTTTATTTCTCCGATTCGTCGCTTTGTTCTCTCTACCGCAGCTCCCTCTCTTCATTCATTCGACCGACTGCTGCTCTCTCTTTCTTTAAATTTTAGTTGATTCTACACTAATGAAAAACAGGATTAATCCTCATCCTCTAAACCACACACACTGCTCCTTTAAGCATCGACTTAAACTCACATCACAAAAAGACAGAAACCTTAAAACCTCTGTGAATAAAGAAATTTCCCCTGAATTAAATTTTTTTTTTTAAATTTGAGATAGTGTTAGAGCCACTCTGAGAAGACAAAATATATATATATATATTGTATTTTAAAAAGCTTGTTATATTATCCATTGTGTCAAATCTTCATCTGAAAAGTAAAGCTGTCAAATAAATGTTAGTGGAGTAGAAAGTACAATATTTCCCTCTGAAATGTAGAAAGTAGCATCACATGGAAATAAAAAAGTAAAATATTTGAGTAAATGTACTTTAGTTATTTTCCACCGCTGTGTGCAGGAACATATTTTTACATCACAAATGAATCAGATGCTTTCCAGGAAAGTGCAGGTGGAACTAACAACATTAACGATGGTAAAATACTTTAAAATTGTACTTGAGTAAATATATTTTCCATCAGTCTGACTCTGTGTGAGATGACAAATAATTGTTTAACTTCCCTAATTATCATATCAACATTGTATTTACAGTAATAGTTGAATGTTCATATTCAGCTGTTTCCTAATGTGACAGGAAATGTTTTTAATGAGGTGGTTCAGATATAATTTGGAAATATGAACCTCACAAACCTCCTACACACTCTTCTACTACAGTAAAAGTACACAAGTATTATGAGCTTGATGTAGTTAAAGTATTGCAGTAAAAGTAGTGGTTTGGTCCCTCTGACTGATATATTATTATATATGACATCATTAGATTATTAATACTGAAGCATCAGTGTTAGAGCAGCATGTTACTGTTGTAGCTGCAGGAGGTGGAGCTAGTTTACACTACTTTATATACAGTTAGCTAGTTTAGTCCACTGGTTCCCAACCAATTTATTAACTAATTTATTCTTTATTCACATTTGGTGACTGCAATTTGTCAGAGATCAGCTGTGCTTCTCTGGCCTCAACTCTGAAGTCCAACCCCTCCCATCTGAGAGAGCTGGATCTGAGTGGAAACAAGCTGCAGGATTCAGGCGTGAAGCTGCTGTCTGCACGTTACGGTTGTAGCTGCTGGAGGTGGTGCTAGTTTACACTACTTTATATACAGTTAGCTAGTTTAGTACACTGGTTCCCAACCTAAGGGTCAGGGCCCCTCCAAAGGGTCAGCAGATAAATCTGAGGGGTCGTGAGATGATTAATGGGAGAGGAAAGAAGAAAAAACAAAGTTCTGATATACAAATCTGTTTTCAGTTTTTGGATTTTTGGTGAAATGTGACGTTTCTGAAGGTCTTATTAGTCTGCAGCAGCTGCTCCTCTGAATCCTGCAGGTTGTTGTTATTCAGCTGCTGAGATCTACCTTCTACTCACTGTTACTGTTTGCAAGAGGAAAGAAGAAGAAACAACGTTCTGATATCTTTGATTTTTTGCTAAAATATTGGGTCATTTGAACATTTATTGAAATGAAAGCATGTGAGAAGTTTAGAGGGAAAAATCACTATTTGGTGGAGCTGTTAACAACTCATAGACATGTGAAATGTGACCCCGACTACACACTGCTTTTTGTAAGACGTCAAAAGACAAAAAGGTTGGAAACCACTGGTTTCATCTTTAACAATGTGTTGTATTTTAAAAGCTTGTTATATTATCCATTGTGTCAAATCTTCATGTGAAAAGTAACTAAAGCTGTTAAATAAATGTAGTGGAGTAGAAAGTACAATATTTCCCTCTGAAACGTAGAAAGTAGCATCACATGGAAATAAAAAAGTAAAATATTTGAGTAAATGTACTTTAGTTATTTTCCACCGCTGTGTGCAGGAACATATTTTACATCACAAATGAATCAGATGCTTTCCAGGAAAGTGCAGGTGGAACTAATAACATTAACGATGGCTCCGTTCCAGCGATTACTGGAGTGCGTCACAGCAAATAATAAACACGTCTGGCGAGTAGCGTGAGAGTCACTGCTGCTAAAAACATCTCGTATCTCACGCCACATTTTTTCCTCAAAAAGTTGGAGGGAAGAGAAACACAATCACACAGTAGGGTTTTTTTTTTTGTAAAAATAGCGAACTTTATATTCTCAGAGTACTAAGACAGCTTTACAAACAGGATGATATGCACACAGCCTTCCTTCTCATCCAAAAATTACGCAGAGCGGTCCAACTGAAGCTCCGACTCGCTTAAAAGAGAGTCAGAGTGAGAAAGAAAAAAAAAACAAGAAAGAAAAAAAAAAAACAATAAACACACTGACAAACCAAAAAAAAAAACAAGACAACAAAGGAAGCAAGGAAGTACACGTTTTACCCCCTTGAGCGTCACATTCGTCCTGCACGGCGCTTCTGAAACCAGAGCAATCTGTCAGCTAAACCATTGCAAGTGTTTCAACATTATATATATTACATATTAACAAATAGGAGGGGAATTAAAGGAGGAGGAGGAGGAGGAGGAGGAAGGAAGGGAGGAGGAAGAGGGGATTAAAAATAACCTTTAATTGTCTCAACAGCATGCAGGTGTAAAATAACTTTATGCCCAAAATATAAAGCTTTAACTAGCGAAGAATAAAACAAAAAAAAGATGGCAGATGGCATGTTACACAAAAAAAATCTGTATAAAATAAGATTGTAGAAAGAAAGACGGTGGAGGAGGAAGAGGAGGAAGAAGAGGAAGAGGAGGGAGGGGGAGGAACAAACAAAAAAAAATCCGCGCCGGGGTTGAAGGGGGGGTCACGGGGGGCGAATTTCATTTACATATTGACATTGATTTGGTCGACGTACAACCGAGTGCTGGGGTCCTTCCTCTGGCCCCTCATTCTCTTTTCAAAAACACACACACACACACACACACACACACACTCGCACACAAACACACTTGAAAAGAAAAAAAACAAAATTTATCAACAGGAAGCGTCCTTTACTCTCTCTCTCTCTCTCTCTCTATCTTGACCTTTCCCCTCCCTCCCCTCCCCTCCAAAAACACTTCAGAGCTGCTCTGTACACGCTGGTCGCCGCCTTCGCCTTCGCCGCCGCCGTTGCCGTTTCAGTCGCACATCTCCTCCGGCAGCTCGTGTGGGTTGAGGATGCCGGGCACTGACATCTGGAGCTTGTGTTTCTCCTCCTGGGCTTGGCGTAGAGCCGTCTCTCTCTCCTCCAGGAAGAGGTCCGTCGTGTCCTCGCCAGCAAACTCCTGCAGGACCACACACACACACACACACACACACACACAGGCGTGAGAAGAGGCGTGGAGGACGGGAGCTCGCCAAGCCGCCGCTGCTCAGACTTTCCGTGCACTCGAAACACTCAAATAATCTGAAGCTCTGACGCAGGTCGTCACTTTCAAAGAGCTCCAATCAGATTAACAGTCAGCTGATAAATGTGTGTTTCAGTTTTATTCTGATCAAAGCTCAGATTCATCTCGTCCGTTTCCACCTGTGGGGGTTTTTATTGCTCGTGTTCAAATAATGCAAAATGCTTTTTTTTTGCTGAGGCGGAAACAGATTTAAGAGGATAAACGATGATGTCAGTGAAACGTGTGACACATGAAACAAACAGGAAACGTCGACTCTTAATATTCATGGATGGAAACTTTATTCTGCTGATTTTCTAGACATGGAGGTTAAAGTTTGTGCTACGTTAGACGGAAACGCTGCTTCTTCTTCTTCTAGTGTTTTAAATCCTCCTCAAAGAGCCTCTCAGTGAGTAATAAAAACGTTTAATCACTTCACACACACACGAGCATGTTTCACAACGCTACATGAAGCTGTGACTTGTCCTCAGAGTTCATACAAACATTACGTCATCACGTTAACGCCCGTGTGGATGTGAGTCAATCTGTGCGGCCATGACGACCAGAGACCTTATAGTAATATTACAGAATTAACAGGACGAGACTATTAAAACGATGTAAGACTCTTTCTTAACGAGAAGCTGCACTCACCTTGATCTGCACGAGGAAATCCCTCAGGTGCTCCTTGAAGGCGGGAATGTCCTGATTCAGGCTGAACAGACCCGTTACGAACACCTTCACCTGGGCGCTGGAGACCAAATACAGTCAATTAATAATGATAATAATAATAATAATAATAATAATAATAATAAAAAAGATCAACATGTACAACGGTGGTCAGAAACACCTGAGTATAAACTATGAGCCGTGCAACACATTCACTCTCATCTGGCATTTCCTACATTTCCCAGAATGCCTTTTCTAAAACTGAAAAACATG
This sequence comes from Euthynnus affinis, assembly GCA_029490765.1. Classification (NCBI taxonomy): domain Eukaryota; kingdom Metazoa; phylum Chordata; class Actinopteri; order Scombriformes; family Scombridae; genus Euthynnus; species Euthynnus affinis. Next base: position 4,048,525 of record CM055838.1, read on the forward strand.
AAATGACATTTATAGTTTTGTAAAACCGACCAAAAAAGATCTTTAACTGGGATCAAGCACATAATTAATAGAGCTGTAGTCTGCTGGTTGACTAGTCAGTTAGTTGGTCGATATGCTCTCGTCTGATTGGTCGAATAATCTCTGTGTTACTTTCATAAGGAGAAAAGTGCTACATCAGCAGCTTTCTGGGATTAATCCATTATTTCCTGCGGTGGGAGGAACAGACTAACAAACACCCCCGCTGTTTTCACAACTTTGGACTCTTCCAAACTAACGGAGACTTCTGGGTCTAACTGTTCTCAACGGTTACTGAACGTTTACTGAATCAGTGTTTCTCCTACAATTATATCAACAAGAACCCGCCAGGACAAAAAATATGTTTTATTGCCAGAATTAACACCAAATATCCACTCATTCAGAAATATTTAGCGTTTGGGAGTCTGTGCAGCGCTGTTCAGGACGTGAGTGAACTGCTGTGTCGTTGCCTGGGAAACGAGTGTAACTCTGTTAAGTTAGGGTTGGACACAGAGAAAGTGACGGTGGATACGAGCGGAGCAGAGGAAAAGGTTAGCGGTAAGTTGTCAGTCTGGCAGTAAATGTACAGCACAGACTACAGTGTGTCAGTTAAATGCTAAAAAATCTGTTAGCTCCAAAGTTAGCAACGATGGGTTAGCCTAGCCTGGAGACGCTAAACGGAGAAATACAGACCGCTGAGTTCACTGTGCACTCTGTCCCGTTTATCATCATTATTATCATTGAACAATGGAAAGAAAAGACATTTGTAAGAAGCCAAAGATTATTTAACAACAAAGACAACAACTCCCATGATCCCTTGCTGCTTCAACCCCGGACGTCCTACTTACTCTTGCAGATGGGGGAAGGCGGTCTTCAGCAGGTTGGCGATGTACTCCTGGACGTGCGCCTGGTTGTTGGCGGGGCTGGCGGCGCTCAGGGCCACGCTGACCTTCCCCTCCTCCACCAGGTTGAACATGTAGGCCAAGATGGTGGCGTGCATGGTCAGACCTTTTGGCGGGAAAACAAAAAAAACACGTGTGTGTGAGAACTTTAAGAATCAAAAGAGGAGATATTTCAGGGGGTTGTGATGATGATGATGATGGCGTTTCTCTTTACCGGCGGTGTGAGACGTGTCGGTGACCACGGAGAAGATGTGCTGCAGGACGTCGCAGAAGTACGTCTGGTAGAAGCTCTGCGCCGCCGCTTCCTCCGCCGACACGTTCTGCAGGAGCGTGTAGAGGATCTGGAGACCTGCAGGAGACCGGGAGACGCTCGTTAGACCCGGATTACGCTTTTTTTTGTGGCGGTTCTGGGTCTGTATATTCTGTCCTGACCTGTGTCGGCGACGTTCCTCATCGTGTGCTTGAAGGCCCAGATGATGGAGTCCAGGATCAGCTTGAACTGGGCGGGGGCGATGGACAGGAACGCCGGGAAGCACTGCGAGGTGGCGGCTTGGAGGAGGTAGAAGAAATGGGTCCTGTGTTCTGGGAATTCCTCAAAGTCCTGACGACACAGGAAGTAAACAAACAAACAAACAAATAAATAAATAAACAAAGAGGTCAAAGTGGATCAGATCAGATCAGGTGCAGGTTCGTGTCGGCGTCTCGGACCTTGTTGATCATGTTCAAAGTGCACTCGAAGACGGCGTCGAAGATCTTGGGGATTTCCCCGGTGATGTGGACGCCCAGCTTGTTGACGATGGTCGCCATGGTGCTGAGGACCTCGGGCTCCCTGGCGGCGGGGACGTTCCTCTGGTAGTCGATGAGAACCGCCTCCAGCAAGGGGGGCACGAAGTTCTCCGCCACCTGGAAACAAAACAAAACAAACAAACACGTTTACAACCATAAAAATGCAGAAAAATGGACGATTAAAGCAAAAAAAACCGTGATTTTAATGTTGATTTCGGCTCCTGATTGACGTTTAAACACTTTGAAAAACTGCGAACTGCTCCTTTAAAGAGTAAAACTCACCATTAGACAGTGAAAACACGAGCTGAGCTTCTATTAACAAGTTAAACTGGTGATTTAAGTGTTTTTTTTTTAAGTGTTATATTGATGTTACTGGTGTTTCGTTTCGTTCGAACAAAACAACAAACATACGAACACGTTTACAACCATAAAAATGCAGAAAAATGGATTAAAATGGACGATTAAAGCAAGAAAAACGTTATTTTAATGTTGATTTCGGCTCCTGATTGACGTTTAAACACTTTGAAAAACTGCGAACTGCTCCTTTAAAGAGTAAAACTCACCATTAGACAGTAAAAACACGAGCTGAGCTTCTATTAACAAGTTAAACTAGTGATTTAAGTGGGTTTTTTTTATGTTACTGGTGTTTCGTTTCGTTCCCAGTCGGGGTTAAAAGCTCGAGTCGCAGCGCTGGAATCATTCTTCTTCTTTTAGATCGTAATTATAAACATCATGAGCACTTTTTCTTGAGAACGGGGCTCCAAACATGTTATTGCATTTTTCCCCCCCCTCCTCCCTGCGTTTGCTGTTGTTGGACGAACAGAGCGCGCTAAAAATAAAAACTCATTATAAACACCGACTGAAATACGACTTCTCCCGCTACAGATTAGATTCAGAGGCGGAGGGAGGTGGGAGGAGTGTGTCTTACCATCTGAGGGTCGTTGGAGCGGCTGACCCAGCCCGAGATCAGCTTCAGAGTCTCTCTCTTCACCGTCCTCATGCTCCTGATCAGCGGCTGCTTGGTCACCATCTCACCTGATCGATCGATTAAAAAGACACTTAATTAAAAAACAAAACAATTAAGTAAAAAATGACAAGAATGAGTCATTTTCATTGGTGTGACGACTATTAATCCTGATTTTTAGACTTTATGACCCACAAATAAGAAGTTTACTGCATTTTTTATCAACTTATTTTCACATTAAAGCCGCTATAAGTGAGATTCACAGCTTGTTTTGATCTTCTGAAGGTCTCATTCTTGTCTATACTTCATTTTTCTCTCCTGTTAAACCCAAAAAAGCCTCTCAATCATGTTTAAAAATGACTGATATGATCATTCATTTAAGTCACACACACACACACACACACCGTTGGTCTGGACGGCCGAGGAGATGTTTTCGCTCAGACACTTGTAGACGTTCAGCATGTCCAGGTAGATTCGTCCCAGCTGGACGACGAAGGGATGGCCGACGGCTTTACAGGCTCTGACGTTGGTTTTCAGGATGCTGCCCAGCTGACGCACCGTCTCCGCGTCCTTCAGGATGTCCACGTTCTGAACGACAACAAGCAGCATTAAAACCGTCCGTTGTGTTCGGGGGTCAAATACGACCCGGTTGTAATTATGAGTTGCAGATAAATACATATTAAATGAAGCCAAACCATCATGAAAAACAAAAAAAAAACACAACTAAATAAAAATAATAGTTATAAAATCCTTTTTAAATAAAGTTTAATAATATTATTTCACACTAGAATTCAATCATCAGACGGCAAATATGAAGCCACGCACAAGAATTTCAAATATAAGCTTCAAACCTGATGAACCAAACTCAATCTACGGATGCATATTATCGGCACGGTATCGGTATCAGCTGATAAAAGCTCTAAAATGAAATATCTGTATCGTTTTCTGCCGATAATGAGCAGCTGATGTGTTTCCGTCTCCTCCTCTGACTGTTTCTCTCTGTCGGTCCTGGTGTTTCCTCCGCAGGCTCAAACTTCACTCAGCTGCTTCTTCTCACTTTAACCTGAACAACAAACCTCAGAGCTGCACATGCAGAGCCGCGGCTAGCGTTAGCTGAGAGGCTAGCGTTAGCTGAGAGGCTAGCTGGCTGCTGCTAACGCTCCGCTAGCCTCTCAGCCTCGGTTTGTTGTTCAGGTTAAAGTGAGAAGAAGCAGCTGAGTGAAGTTTGAGCCTGCGGAGGAAACAGACAGTCTGTGTTGGGCTGCTCAGACAGGAAACACCTGGGCTGACAGGATGTAGCGCTCTGTTTGGTTTATAACCAGCGTTTTAGGAGCGTTAGCGCCTCCTTCTGGTCTGGAGGGAGGAGCAGAGATTAAATCTGTCTGATAAACTCAGTGAAAACTCTGCTGCTGCACTTCATTAAAGTTTCAACACTGAACTTCCTCAATTCTTCCTTCAGATTTTCTCTTTCTGGATCAGACTTAGTTCGATCTGCTGCAGCAGAACTGGACAAATATCTGCAGATATCGGCATCAGTATCGGCCACAATGAGTCGGAAACATCCGCAATAAATCCACTATCGTGCATCCCAAACTTTACCTAAATAATGTAACTAACTGGAAGCACACAGACTTCTACACACTTAAACATTTACACCATAAAACACACAGTACATTATTTTATCTGTTTGTTTGTTTGTTTGTTTCCGTCTAACGAGGTGAGATTTACTCCCAGAAGCCTCCAGGACGGTTTTCTAAATCTCACCTGCACTGCATCGCTTTCTTCTCTTTGTGTTGTGTTGTTTTGTTTCTACTGTGTAAATAAACAAACAAACGTGTGCGTCCGTTACCAGGCGACCAGCTGACGTACCTTGGTGGCCTGCTGGATGATGCTGTCCCACACCTGGTTGGGCAGCAGCATGTACTTCTCTATCAGCAGTTCCTGAACCGCCTGGTCCGTCTGAGCGCCGATCATGTAGCCCACCGCCTCGTAGAACGTGTGAACCTGCGGACGCACACACGCCAGTTTAAAAACAACAACAACAACAGGAAGTGCGGTGACAGGACGGGATGTGACGGACCTGCTGCGGCTGCAGGTCGCAGATGATGGTGTTGATGTTGTTGAGGATCTCGTCGATGAAGGGCATCACCTCGCCGACCTGAACCTGGACGAAGTGACGCCGACACTTCTGGGCGATCTTGATGAACGTGTCGCACGCCATGTCCTGCACGCCGTCGTGAGTCTCTGTGACGTAAACAGATTAAATAATTAACGATTGAAACTCCAAACAGCAGCAGGAAAACCTCTCCGAGCGTTCGGCGCCGCGGCGCTCCGAGGGGAGCGTTCAGGCGGTGTTCCGGTTTTTCTCACCGTGCATGAACTCGAAGAGTTTGTTGACGACGGTCTTCAGGAACTTC